>CM060440.1:1200000-2400000 GCA_030545235.1 Helianthus tuberosus
GATTTTTCGCATAAATCATCCCAAAAAAGGTTTAAAAATGTTACAAGTCAACGAATTAGACAACATAGTCAAAGTCCACCCAGATTTTCCCATATACGTTGGTAAATTTTAACTCTTCTATTTATATAATTTAAATTTGCTCTCAATTTGTCATTCAAGGTTTGTAAAAATAGAAACATAAAAGATTTAGAAAAAAAAATTCGAGACGGTGAATGAGTTATGAGTTGATTCGAGTTGAATACGATGAGCTCAAACTCGAAGTAACCATATGATTTAAGCCTTGTCAATGGGTTAAGACGTTGAGCACTAATTAATGTAAGTTCAAATCATAATCACTTACTAAAAGACTCTGCCTGATCCAACAAATACCCGAAAGCCCATTAATATTAAATATCAACGAATAATAAAATTTGGGCTATAGCTTAGGCCAGTTTAACCTTAAAGCTCTTGACCAGGCCCACACAATTTACGAAACCATCGTTACCAAATTTCTTCAGGTATTCTCCATCAAATATGTCCCCAATGGCCCGATTCAAGCTTTGAATATTATAAAAATTCGGTGTGATCAGTGATCATTTTAAAGAACAATTTTTTACACTTAAATACCACATACCAAACCGTTTTTTTACTCGCCATATGGTCATTGGGGTAGACTTGCATAGCTAGAAGTGTATTTAGTTTTTTTTAATAGACAAAAGAGATATATTCCACCAAAACATGGCCAAGACTAACATTAATTAGTTGCAAACATGGTTTTAGGTCTTCCAAGATTTTCTTAATTATTGAAAGTTAATGGTATTCAGAGATGAACACACCAAGAATTGGAACAAGAAAAAGTATTAAAATTGTCAAAATGTGAGTCCGATTGAGACTCATTCTAACTCGGATGAGTAGTACTTATAGGAATTAAAACATAAGAAAAAAAAACTTGGGAGTTTAAAAAAATCTCAAAATAACCCAACAAAACTTGCGATTATTATTATTATGTTTTTTATTTAATAAACGAGTTCATCCAAAAATTACATTACATCAATCTAGTTAGATCTGATCCCCTTTCAATCGAATGATCGTTCCAACATTTAATCTAACTACAAGTAGGAGAGGAGTTAAAATCGCTAACTGGGAAGCTTTTCTGTACAAAACCGCCAATATTGAACACAAGTTGATCTTGATTCCGGTTGACATTCAAGATATTGAGCCAAACGAATGCAATTTTCACCTTCACACCGTTTATATTCCCGAGATTATTTTGAGAAATCACAAGAGTGATTGGGGAATTATATACGATCTTAAAACCCGTCACATGCAAGTCACAGTTACTAGTTAGATTAACCGAAAACCGACCACTATGCGGGTCCAAAGTGTATCCAAACACACCATTTGGAAGAAGACCAACCGGGAGGTTGTAGCTTTGTAGAACCTGATACGCAGATAGCCCGTTATTTCCCTCGGCGAATGGGAATAAAAGACCAAGAGAAAAGCAAATAAAAAACAATTCTAATGTGTCCCTCTTTGGTTTGGTAAGTGCCATTTTTGGTATTAGTGATGGATTTTTGTGTGTTAGACTCTTAAGACTAGATGGTATATATAGAGGTTCAAAATGTATACTAGCATATAATCAACTATCATAATTATGTTTCTAGATATATATTTTTAATGTAACAATCACTTGGTTCACATATTTTGGAACATAAAAGTTCTTTCATTAAGCCTACTTATTTATTGTACTACTTTATATGTTGGTTTCAGTTAAAACACATATCAACTTTTTAGTCATTTTATAATATTTTGACACATATCAACTGTTGCGAATTTTACAGGGATGTACTATTTATTAACCCTTCTTTAACATTCATGTTAATCAAATTCTTGACAAGGTTCGTTTCCAATCTTTAAAAATAAAAAAAATAAAAAATAAGGTGTTCATTACCGACAAATAACACCTTATTAAAGATTGGAAACGAATCTTATCAAGATCGCAACAATTGTATCAAAGTATATAAATTATAAAACAAATTCCTTGACGTACAAATTAAACATCTTTAGACCCGCGACATACGAATTAATTAATTTGCAACAAATATGTAAAAAAATTTGAAATACATGAAGAATTTAGTTTTTTCGCATAATTAATTTGCAACAAATATGTAAAAAAATTTGAAATACATGAAGAATTTAGTTTTTTCGCATAATTCATCCCAAAAAAAGGTTTGAAAATGTTATAAGTCAACGAATTAGACAACATAGTCAAAGTCTACTCAGATTTTCCCTTATACATTGGTAAACTTTAACTCTTCTATTTATATAATTTAAATTTGCTTTCAATTTGTCATTCAAGGTTTGTAAAAATAGAAACATAAAAGATTTAGAAAAAAAATCGAGACGTGAATGAGTTTTGAGTTGATTCGAGTTGAATACGATGTGCTCGAACTCGGAGTGACCATATGATTTAAGACTTGTCAATAGGTTAAGACGTTGAGTACTAATTAATGTAAGTTCAAATCATAATCATTTGCTAAAAGACTCTGCCTGATCCAACAAATACCCGAAAGCCCATTAATCCTACTATCAAATATCAACGAGTTATAAAATTTGGGCTATAGTTTGGGCCAGTTTAACCTAAAAAATCTTGACCCGGCCCACACAATTTACGAAACCATCATCACCAAATTTCTTCAGGTATTCTCCATCAAATATGTCCCCGATAACCCTATTCAAGCTTTGAATATTATTAAAATTTGGTGTGATCAGTAATCTTTTTAAATAACAATGTTTTACACATAAATACCACATACCAAACCGTTTTTTTACTCGTCATATAGGCATTGTAGAAGACTTGCATGGTTAGAAGTGTACTTAGTTTTTTTTTTAGTAGACAAATGTGAGTCAGATTGATTGGGACTAATTCTAACTCGGATGAGTAGTGCTCATAGGATTTAAAATATAAGGAAAAAAAACTTGGGAGTTTAAAAAAATCTCAAAATAACCCAACAAAACTTGTGATTATTATTATGTTTTTGAATTAGTAAACGAGTTCATCCAAAAATTACATTACATCAATATAGTTCGATCTGATCCCCCTTCCAATCGAATGATCGTTCCAACATTTAAACTACCTACAGTTAGGAGACGAGTAAAAATCGCTAATTGGGAAGCTTTTGTCTACAAAACCGCCAATATTGAACACAAGTTGATCTTGATTCCGGTTAACATTCAAGATACTGAGCCAAACGAATGCAATTTTCACCTTCACACCGTCTATATTCCCGAGATTATTTTGAGAAATCACACCAGTGATTGGGGAATTATATACGATCTCATAACCCGCCACATGCAAGTTACAGTTACTAGTTACATTAACTGGAAACCGACCACTATGACGGTCCAAAGTGTATCCAAACACACCATTTGGAAGAAGACCAACCGGGAGGTTGTAGCTTTGTAGAACCTGATACGCAGATAGCCTGTTATTTCCCTCCGGCGAATGGGAATAAAAGACCAAGAGAAAAACAAAGAAAAAACATTTCTAGTGTCTCCCTCTTTGGTTTGGTAAGTGCCATTTTTGGTATTAGTGATGGTTTTTTGTGTGTTAGACTCTTAAGACTACATGGTATATATATATAGGTTCAAAAAGTATACTAGTATATAATCAACTATCATAATTATGTTTCTAGATATGTATTTTTAATGTGACAATCACTTGGTTCACATATTTTAGAACATAAAGTTCTTTTATTAAGCCTATATGTTGGTTTCAGTCAAAACACATATCAACTTTTTCATCATTTTATACTATTTTGACATATTTATTCCAAATTTGATGTAAATGTTAAGTTCATATATATTATTCCTTATTTAAAATATTACTTATTTGATGTAAACTAGTATTGAGTCCCCCGGCGTTGCTGCGGGGGCCTAAAATCGTGATAAATAGCATTAATGTCACACTACCACCAGCAACCACCAACATTGAAGTTGCGGCGTGTGTATGCGGAGAAATTAGACCAAAACGTAAAACAGTGAAAATAATAATTAAGTCAATTTAGGACCCGAACATTGCGTCAAAACTTATCAAACTGGAAAAATAGACGATGTAAAAACGTTGAACCACATGCACCGTTGCACCATGTTAACTAGCAAAATTTAGAGCGTAGTGTAAAACAAAACGTAAAAACGTTGAGTTACACACGTACGTTGCGCCGTGTTAACTCATAAAATTTAGAATGAGACTTAAAACAAAAGTTTTGAGGAGTATATAAAGTATTGGGGACCAAAGTTGAAAGTAAAAAAGTTATGAGGTTAAATTGAAAAAGATAAAAACTTTTGGTTGAAAGTAAAAATGTCAAAGAGTTATGGGTTAAAAGTGTAATGTCAAATTTTTTTTTTTTTTGAAAAACACCCAAAACATGAGGTATAACATCCCTATGCACTAATATGTTGCTAATTTATAACATGTAGAATTTAGAATGAGACGTAAAACAAAAGTTTTGAGGAGTACATAAAGTATTGGGGACCAAAGTTGAAAGTAAAAAAGTTATGAGGTTAAGTTGAAAAGATAAAAACTTTTGGTTGAAAGTAAAAATGTCAAAGAGTTATGGGTTAAAAGTGTAATGTCATTTTTTTTTTGAAAACCACCTAAAACATGAAGTACAACATCCCTATGCACTAATATGTTGCTAATTTATAATACGTAAATGTTGGTCGATTTGAAGACAATTTTAATATATTTACTTTACTTAAAAGGGTAAAATGGTTAGTTAAGTTCATAAATATTATTCCTTGTTTAAGATAGTAGTTAAACATAACATGGAACAAATGTTTAATGTAAAATCAGCTAATGCACATACAATTCATTTGACTAAAGTTTTCAACTTTTATTTGAAGTGGCAAAATGTTCAACAGTGCAAAGCAGGCAAGTCATCATCTGAATCGTTCTATTTACATGTTTGACCGTTAGAGGTGTTACACGAGTAACATTTTCTTCTATTTACCTATTAGATATGACTAGTATTTTGCCCGTGCGGCAGGTGGAAACGTATAATAAGACAACACACGATTAGTAGCAATATATAAAAGACTATTATAATAAGACAACACACGATTTTTAAAATGCAATATGTAAAGACTATTATAAAATAAGTGTTAAACACAATACCTAAAAGGCAATTACAAAAAAAAGTGAAACAAAAAGGTAGACACGAAGTGTAAAACACAATGCCTAAGACATTTCGTAAAACACAATACATTGGCGTTTACAAAAGTAGGAGTGGTAGTTTAAGGGTTAAATTTGCAATTTTTGAAAGTTAGGCGGGTGTAAAAATGGAGTAATAGTGCAAGGGGTAAAAACGCCAAGTCTAAAACTTTAGGGAAAATAGAAGTGGTAGGGTAAAAGACGTAAAGTTTAAATGTAGAGGGGTGGCAGCGAAAATGTGTAAAAGTTGAAGGGGGAAGGATAAAAAAGCAAAATGTAAAAGTAAAGGAGTAGTGGTGTAAATGTGTAACCACTAAGATTATTAGAATTAGAATAGAATCATCAGTTAGACGATTCAAGTGAGTCCTATGAAGCAAGTGTCTGTCTATTCAATTGAGATGAATCATTGCATTACATTCCCCGTTGAAAACAAGTGGTTGTAATGACGGGACCCTTGATTTGAAACGAAATCGTTTGTGACTATCGGAAACACAAGTTTTCTTTTTGAGCTTGATGGATGTCCGTTATCTCAACGCTTCTCCTTACATTACTGATCTGGAATTGGAAAACCGTTGTGTATTTGCTTACTGATCTGGAATTGGAGAACCGTTGTGTATCTTAATCAGGTTCTCAAACAAACACTACGTACCCTTCCTTTTATTCTGTAAATATTAATAAAGAATAACATCATGCCCGTAACCGTACGTACCCTTCATACTAAAGATGAGTTGTTACTGAACCAACAAAATCCGAATACTGAAAAACCGACATTCCTTCAACCATTCTAAACCCTAGCTGGAAACAAACCAACAAAATCCGAATACCGAAAAACATCAGCAACCATTTTTCCGTACCCATCACCGCGTTGATAGCTTCCGTTTTATTACAGTCATACGACGCGGCTTTTTGTTTTTCAATCTTTGTTACTTGTTAATGTTTTATTTATTTTTTTCTACTTTTAGAAAGGTTTAACCACCTCACGATTGTATGATAAAACCGCTTATTTTGCTAGTGGGTTTTATAAGTCAAAGTTAACGTTGCTATTCAGATTCAGATTCAGGAAGACATGTCGGCTTCCGTACCCATCCCCGCGTTGATAGCTTCCGTTTTATTACAGTCATACGACACGACTTTTTGTTCTTCAATCTTTGTTACTTGTTAATGTTTTATTTTTTTTCTACTTTTAGAAAGGTTTGACCACTTCACGACTGTAAAATGTCTCGTGTGATTGGCACCTTAAACCCCTTATATACTTTGACAAAAATCCAATTTTGGAAGAATACGGGCCGTATAACATTATACGGCCCGTATACAATGTTCGTATACATTGTATACGACCAGGTAACTTATTTTCACATGGTGTATACGAGCCGTATAACATTATACGACCCATATACACCATGTGAAAATAAGTTTTTTCCATGTGTTAAGTCAACGAATTAGACAACATAGTCAAAGTCCACTCAGATTTTCCCTTATACATTGGTAAATTTTAACTCTTCTATTTATATAATTCAAATTTGCTCTCAATTTGTCATTCAAGGTTTGTAAAAATAGAAACATAAAAGATTTAGAAAAAAAAAATCCGAGACGGTGAATGAGTTATGAGTTGATTCGAGTTGAATACGATGAGCTCAAACTCGAAGTGACCAAATGATTTAAGACTTGTCAATGGGTTAAGACGTTGAGTACTAATTAATGTAAGTTCAAATCATAATCACTTACTAAAAGACTCTGCCTGATCCAACAAATACCTGAAAGCCCATTAATATTAAATATCAACGAATCATAAAATTTGGGCTATAGTTTGGGCCAGTTTAACCTTAAAGCTCTTGACCTGGCCCACACAATTTACGAAACCATCGTTACCAAATTTCTTCAGGTATTCTCCATCAAATATGTCCCCAATGGCCTGATTCAAGCTTTGAATATTATAAAAATTCGGTGTGATCAGTGATCATTTTAAAGAACAGTTTTTTACACTTAAATACCACATACCAAACCGTTTTTTTACTCGCCATATGGTCATTGAGGTAGACTTGCATGGCTAGAAGTGTATTTAGTTTTTTTTAATAGACAAAAGAGATATATTCCACCAAAACATGGCCAAGACTAGCATTAATTAGTTGCAAACATGGTTTTAGGTCTTCCAAGATTTTCTTAATTATTGAAAGTTAATGGTATTCAGAGATGAACACACCAAGAATTGGAACAAGAAAAAGTATAAAAATTGTCAAAATGTGAGTCAGATTGAGACTCATTCTAACTCGGATGAGTAGTACTCATAGGATTTAAAACATAAGAAAAAAAAAACTTGGGAGTTTAAAAAAATCTCAAAATAAACCAACAAAACTTGCGATTATTATTATTATTATTATGTTTTTTTATTTATTAAACGAGTTCATCCAAAAATTACATTACATCAATCTAGTTCGATCTGATCCCCTTTCAATCGAATGATCGTTCCAACATTTAATCTACCTACAAGTAGGAGAGGAGTTAAAATCGCTAACTGGGAAGCTTTTCTTTACAAAACCGCCAATATTGAACACAAGTTGATCTTGATTCCGGTTGACATTCAAGATATTGAGCCAAACGAATGCAATTTTCACCTTCACACCATTTATATTCCCGAGATTATTTTGAGAAATCACACCAGTGATTGGGGAATTATATACGATCTCAAAACCAGCCACATGCAAGTCACAGTTACTAGTTAGATTAACCGAAAACCGACCACTATGCGGGTCCAAAGTGTATCCAAACACACCATTTGGAAGAAGACCAACCGGGAGGTTGTAGCTTTGTAGAACCTGATACGCAGATAGCCCTTTATTTCCCTCGGCGAATGGGAATAAAAGACCAAGAGAAAAGCAAAGAAAAAACAATTCTAATGTGTCCCTCTTTGGTTTGGTAAGTGCCATTTTTGGTATTAGTGATGGATATTTGTGTGTTAGACTCTTAAGACTAGATGGTATATATATAGGTTCAAAAAGTATACTAGCATATAATCAACTATAATAATTATGTTTCTAGATATGTATTTATAATGTGACAATCACTTGGTTCACATATTTTGGAACATAAAGTGGGTGTTTAGGTTTCCTTTTTAAAAGTTCTTTTAGGGTTAAAAGGACTTTTGAGAAGGATTTTTCCATCCAAACACTATCTAGAAGTCAGGAGAAGGAGAAAAGGAATCCCAAACACTATGGAAATAAGTGTTTTTAAAGTTTTTTTTGTCTTCAAAAACGAGAAAAGAAAAAGTTATAATTTGTGACTTTTTGATTTTGAAAAGTCCTTCTAAGAAGGAGAAGAAGAAAAGGAATCCCAAACACCCTCAAAGTTCTTTTATTAAGCCAGCTTATTTATTGTACTACTTTATATGTTGGTTTCAGTCAAAACACATATCATCTTTTTAGTCATTTTATAATATTTTGACACATATCAACTATGGCGAATTTTACAGGGATGTACTATTTATTAACCCTTCTTTAACATTCATGTTAATCAAATTTTTGACAAGGTTCGTTTCCAATCTTTAAAAATAAAAAAATAAGGTGTTCATTACCGACAAATAACACCTTATTAAAGATTGGAAACGAACCTTATCAAGATCGCAACAATTGTATCAAAGTATATAAATTATAAAACAAATTCCTTGACGTACAAATTAAACATCTTTAGACCTGCGACATACGAATTAATTAATTTGCAACAAATATGTAAAAAAAATTGAAATACATGAAGAATTTAGTTTTTTCGCATAATTCATCCCAAAAAAGGTTTGAAAATGTTATAAGTCAACGAATTAGACAACATAGTCAAAGGCTACTCAGATTTTCCCTTATACATTGGTAAATTTTAACTCTTATATTTATATAATTTAAATTTGCTTTCAATTTGTCATTCAAGGTTTGTAAAAATAGAAACATAAAAGATTTAGAAAAAAAAAATCGAGACGTAAATGAGTTATGAGTTGATTCGAGTTGAATACGATGAGCTCGAACTAGAAGTGACCATATGATTTAAGACTTGTCAATAGGTTAAGACGTTGAGCATTAAGTTCAAATCATAATCACTTACTAAAAGACTCTGCCTGATCCAACAAATACCCGAAAGCCCATTAATCCTACAATCAAATATCAATGAGTCATAAAATTTGGGATATAGTCAGTGGCGGAGCCAGAAACTTTTTCTTATGGTGTCATTTTTTTATGGATACCCCGGTTTATAGTAACCCAGAGTCGAACTTTTTGGATCGGTTCAGATCTAGTCGTGTCGAATCACATAATAAAACCAAATATCACAGTAAAAGTACAATGTCAAGAATAAAAACACATAATAAAATTACAAAATCATTTGAAATATATAAAAACTTTCATATAATAGTTGCTATCTACGCATTTTCATGTTTTGAAAACGATTCATAATGTTTTCAACTAGTATTCGAACATGCACTTCGCGACGGGTCGTAGGAGGTTGAAGATTGGAGCCTACGTTTCGCGACGAGGTCGTAGAGGTTGATGGCGAGGATGAATATATTTCATGACGGTAAAATTAAGCATTCAACACAGTTAAGTGAACAATTTAGAGTTAAAAGTTCTATTTAACTATAATAAGGTAAATAAAAAAATGATAATATTTGTTATCTTGTATATTTTATATTGAAGGGTTAAAAAGCAAAATGATTAGACTATGGGGTATGGGGCGGGGGTTTGGTACAAACACCTAAGTCACCACCCCGGGTGGGCTTGGGTTTCGGCGTGACCCCTTGGGCGGGGGTTTCAGCCCGGGCGTTGGGCGGGCCTAGCGGTCTTCCGTGGCCGGCTCTCATTGGCTGGGTTGACTAGGCTATAGGTGGCTAGGAAATTTTAATAAAAATTTTAGGCTTTTTTTTTTTTTGTGTATATTTTTATAATAATTGAAAAAAAAAATTATAACACGTGGCCAACCCACGCGGGCTAGCCACGCCCCGCCATACCGACCCAACATGCAACTGACCAGCGGTGCCCCTTGAAGTCCACGTGTCAACCCATGCCCCAAACCCCCGCCCCACCATACCCCACGGTCTTAAATAACCATGTCTAGATGTAACACCCTTAATATTTTGAACAGTATTTAGTAATAATCATAAGAACTTTATAAAATCAGAGTTTACAAAAACATTTCGTGTTTAAAACCATACACACTTGTGATAGTACCAAACACATCAAAGATAATGCATAACCAGTTTAAAATCAACCCCTACTAGTCAACTAACAACTAGTTTAAAGGATTCAAAACACGATTAACAAAAGTATTTACAACATGTTTAAAGTTTAGACAAGATTAAGTTTAGTGCGGAAGCTTCAAAATGCGTGTTCGGTTCTTGACAACGTATTTGATCACCATCCGGGAGGGCTTCATCCATACCTAGGGTCATACACTAAAAACATTAGTTTTGTCAATGATACGTTACATATAAACGAATTTCAACATCGAGAAATAACAAATAAAACATAAGTTTCCTGGGTTCAATCGTAACTTACGGTGTCTACCGTAAGTTACGGTAGACCCTGAGTGTGTCTGGTTCTGCCGTAACACAGGAGCAACATACCGTAACACTTTTGATGTCCACCGTAAATTACGGTGGGACCGTAAGTTACGGTGGGCTCTGCATATTTGCCCTTTAACTATTTTTCAACTTTAAAAGATCATAACTTTTTACTCATTAGTCCGATTTAGCTGATTCTTTTTCCTACGAGTCCGTAATAAAATTTCGGATCTAACCATATAAATTACACATCACGGAAACTGAGATACCGACGTTCGGCTCACAATTTTCTTATTTCAAAAATTCCAACCCATTAGCAAAAGTGCATAATTCCATATTTCAATCCTAAGGACACTTTAGACATAGTTACCCAATTTCCCGGGCTTATAACCTTGGAGTATTCGTGCCATACCATGGCTTCGCGTTCTCTCAGAACTAAACACTTGTTTTCTCGGAATTCAAGCATTCCGTTTCAAACGACACCTTCTATTAACTTCTATTGTTTGACCCGATATACCGGGTTCGTAGACTTAAAATATCATAACCAATTTATTGGTGTAGTACCATCCATCACCTAGCGAGATATGAGACTCTCAAGTCTCTACTCACGTGATTCGTTTACAAGCAACATTTTGACCCGTTTGGCTATCTAGTGAAGACCATCACTTTATTAACATGCCAAACCAAACTTCAAATCTTTATTTTGACCCGTTTGATGATCTAGTGAACTTCGCCACTTTAACGATGCACCAAACGCATCTATTACAATCCGACATCGTTTGTACACTAAAACCAAACATTATTACATAATAAAACGAGACTAAAGTCACGTACCTTCAAAGCACACTTTTTCCACGCGTATCCCCTCCGGTGTGTCCGCTTGACGTTCCGGACTCTTTGCCTAAAGAGTTCAATTCATAATCAAGTTTAGAACTCTTTCATAAGCTTTAACGCATTATTTCTTAACATTATCAAATCTGCGTTTTCACCCAACTTTTAACATTTTAACCCTCATTTAGGCATTTCATCAAACACCTAGCGGGTCAGATTTCTACATGATCTAAACCAAGTTCATAACTTGAAATTAACACTCAAATTAACTTCAATTAGACAATATACACATATTTTAACATCAACAATTTCAGAGATTAGCTCACAATTTCAGTTTACACTAGAACAAGAGTCTTAATCCTAGTGTTTATCAAGTTCTTCCAACATATTAATCACCCACTATAGTGATTTTGATCCTTACAACTATCATGCAAGAATTTGACAAGAAATCGTCTAGGGTTTGTCCCTAAACCTTATATTACTTCCAATTTCGTGTTTACAACACAAAATCAAGCTCAACACTCGATTTCAATAACATGCAAGAATTTGGGTTGAACTTAAATAACCTAATTTGACATACCTTATGATCCTCTTGACGAGGTGATCACGATTCCATGTTCAGATTTCGAGTTTAGCTTGATTTAGGCCTTCAATTGAGAGTTTTAGTGGAAGTTAGGGTTTTTGAGAGTGGGGGTCGCCCTCTCCTGCCTTGATCGATCCAGGAACTCCAAAAATGGAGTGTTTGGATTTTTATTTTACTAATATTAGCAATTCAAGTTTCAATTTTGACAACCTAAGTCCCTCCACTCTTATTTAGTTTATATCTTTGGCCTTTTTAACTCATTCATGTGTTACTACAAGACTCCTAGCTAACTAGGTTATTTATCCTAGTTAGCTTATTCTTGTTTATTATGCACTTTATAATTCTAATATAAAGTTTTGTATTTTCGGGATGTTACAAGTCCACCCCCCTTAAAAAGGGTTTCGTCCCCGAAACCAGTATACGTACCAAACAATATAGGGTAGAGCCGTTGCATTTCTTCTTCGGATTCCCATGTGGTATCCGCACCCTTCCTGTGTTCCCATTTAACCTTCACTTGGTTAATTACTTTGTTCCTCAAACTCTTCTCCTTACGATCTAAAATCGCAATTGGCTTCACTGCATAGTTGAGGCTGTTATCCACCTCGATATCATCGTAGTGGATACGAGCAGTTTCGTCTGCCAAACATTTTCGGAGATGTGACACGTGGAATGTGCTATGAATCCCACTCAACTCCTCGGGTAATTCGATACGATAAGCTACTTTACCAACCCGTTCGACGATTCTGAATGGCCCAATAAATCTCGGGCTTAGTTTCCCCTTTTTTCTGAATCTAATAATGCCCTTCCATGGGGAAACTTTTAGCATAACCATGTCGCCAACCTGAAATTCAATTGGCCTATTCCTTTTATCCGCATACGCTTTTTGCCTGTCTTGAGCCGCTTTCAAGTGTGCCTGAACCATGTCGATTTTCTCATTCGTATTTCGGATTATATCAGTGGGTGCTAGCCCTCGTGGACCCACTTCTCCCCAACATACCGGAGTTCGACATTTTCTGCCATATAACAGTTCATACGGGGCCATTTTAATGATCGATTGATAGCTGTTGTTATATGAAAATTCGACCATCATCAGGCCTTTGAAAACAGAGCATTTTATAAATCTAGTTGTAAAGACTTAGAAAAACTTACATCTTGCAAGAATCTAACAATACTGAAAGATGAAGTTGATACACTTTTCTTCAAAATCATTCTTTACAGAAATAGTACGATTGTGTTCGCATTCCAAAAAGAAAATCAAAAGAAGTTTGACTAAATGTTGACATTTGAAAACATAGAATCCTATAATGCTGATTGTAAACTCAACAAAAGTCATATCTTGCAAGAATCTAACAAAACTAAAAAACGAATAATAATTACTCACTCTGAATAATAATTAATACCAGAAAGTTTGAATGATTACGGTAAACTTATGATGATGTTGGGTTACATCTGAACAACAACAACTGAAAGTTTGAATGATTATGAATTGAAGTTAGGGGATGATTGTGAAGCGGACCGAGATTGCGAGACCGGACTTTATTGCTTCGCTTGTCCTCAAGAATATTCAGGCTCTAAATGTGTTCGATCAATTGCTACGAGCCGGACTTTATTACCCCAAAATAAATGGAAGCTTATGGAGAGTGGGGGCCACAAAGCCAGATTCTTGGCACTTATGTCGGATTCCGTCACACACTCGTTTCGTGTCTGCAGCACGAGTGGAAGAATTGGTGGTAGAGGTTGGTTGGAGAGGATGAAGAGGAGGGATTCTAGGGTTAAGGTTGGGGAAGATGGTGTTTATTAATTAATGAACATTTTAAATAAAAATATGAAATGACCAGAAAACCTTTAAGTGGATAGACATACTGAAAATTTTAACTTGGTTAGTGCTAAAGGACGAAATGTGTAATGTGTTTTCCAAATAAAGGATTGTGACTGTAATTATTGAACCTAAAGGCTATCCATTGCAACCCGCTACAAACATAAAGGATGAAAAGTGTAATTTACCCTATTTGTTAAAAAAGAAAAAAAATAAGTTTATTAACTTTTTTAAACTTTAAGGACCGTATGATAACTCTATTAAAGTTTGGTGATCGAAACATAAATCGCTTATAAAAAATATAATTATTATTAAACTTACTTATGATAAATCTATTAAAGTTCAAGGGTATATGTAAATCGTTTATCAAAAAATTATATAGTTTAGAGGTTATGTGATAACTTTATTAATGTTCAGGGTTAGAAATGTAAATTAATTATAAAAAAAGACGGTAATATTATAGCCATATAATTATCAATTAAACTATTAAATGAACAATCATAGATTTATTACTATTCACATTTTGAATTGTTATAGTGTAGAATGGAAACTTGCAAAAAAAAAACATCTTTTTCATTATAACAAACAAGTGCAAGCATCATTCAAATGATCATCAAACATTTGGTTCCGATTAGGTTAAACAATTGAAACAAAACCAATTAGACATGGACCTATAATGCTTGCTAAACATTTGAAACAAAACCAATTAGACATGGGCCTATAATGCTTACTAGAACTAGATTAGAAAAAAAATGAGCATGGAACTCTAATGATTTGAAGTATACTAATTAAATTCAAGTAACTGGGCTTAATTTTTGAACTATAAATTTGTTTATTATCTAATTCTTTTAGAAGAAAATAAAACATTGGTGTTGTTTGTAAAAAGACAATGGTGTCGCTCGTAAAAAAACAATGGTGTCGCTCGAATTTTTCCTATTATACGTTGTATTTTCTACACAAAATTCAATGGTGTCGGGCGACACCGTTGTTCAAAGTGTGGCTCCGCCACTGGATATAGTTTGGGCCAGTTTAACCTAAAAACTCTTGCCCCGGCCCACACAATTTACGAAACCATCGTCACCAAATTTCTTCAGGTATTCTCCATCAAATATGTCCCCGATAGCCCGATTCAAGCTTTGAATATTATTAAAATTTGGTGTGATCAGTAATCTTTTTAAAGAACAATTTTTTACACATAAATACCACATACCAAACCGTTTTTTTACTCGTCATATGGGCATTGGGGTAGACTTGCATGGTTAGAAGTGTATTTAGTTTTTTTTTTTTTTTTTTTAATAGACAAATGTGAGTCAGATTGGCTGATTGGGACTAATTCTAACTCGGATGAGTAGTGCTCATAGGATTTAAAATATAAGAAAAAAAACTTGGGAGTTTAAAAAAATCTCAAAATAACACAACAAAACTTGACATTATTATTATGTTTTTGATTTAGTAAACGAGTTCATCCAAAAATTACATTACATCAGTATAGTTCGATCCGATCCCCCTTCCAATCGAATGATTGTTCCAACATTTAAACTACCTACAGTTAGGAGACGAGTAAAAATCGCTAATTGGGAAGCTTTTGTCTACAAAACCGCCAATATTGAACACAAGTTGATCTTGATTCCGGTTAACATTCAAGATACTAAGCCAAACGAATGCAATTTTCACCTTCACACCGTTTATATTCCCAAGATTATTTTGAGAAATCACACCAGTGATTGGGGAATTATATACGATCTCATAACCCGCCACATGTAAGTTACAGTTACAGTTACTAGTTACATTAACTGAAAACCGACCACTATGACGGTCCAAAGTGTATCCAAATACACCATTTGGAAGAAGACCAACCGGGAGGTTGTAGCTTTGTAGAACCTAATACGTAGGTAGTCTGTTATTTCCCTCGGCGAATGGGAATAAAAGACCAAGAGAAAAACAAAGAGAAAACATTTTTAGTGTCTCCCTCTTTGGTTTGGTAAGTGCCATTTTTGGTATTAGTGATGGATTTTTGTGTGTTAGACTCTTAAGACTAGATGGTATATATATAGGTTCAAAAAGTATACTAGTATATAATCAACTATCATAATTATGTTTCTAGATATGTATTTTTAATGTGATAATCACTTGGTTCACATATTTTAGAACATAAAGTTATTTCATTAAGCCTACTTATTTATTGTACTACTTTATATGTTGGCTTCAGTCAAAACATATATTAACTTTTTCATCATTTTATACTGTTTTGACATATTTCTTCCTAATTTGATGTAAATGTTAAGTTCATACATATTATTCCTTATTTAAAATATTAGTAATTTTATGTAAACTAGTATTAAGTCCCCCCGCGTTGTTGTGGGGGCCTAAAATCGTGATAAATAGCATTAATGCCACACCACCACTAGCGACCACCAACATTGAAGTTGTGGCGTGTGTATACGGAGAAATTAGACCGAAACGTAAAACAGTGAAAATAATAATTAAGTCGATTTAGGACCCGCACATTGCGTCAAAATCTATCAAATAGGAAAAATAGACGATGTAAAAACGTTGAACCACATGCACCGTTGCACCATGTTAACTCGCAAAATTTAGAGCGTAATGTAAAACAAAACGTAAAAACGTTGAGCTACACACGTACGTTGCGCCGTGTTAACTCGTAAAATTTAGAATGAGACGTAAAACAAAAGTTTTGAGGAGTATATAAAGTATTGGGGACCAAAGTTGAAAGTAAAAAAGTTGTGAGGTTAAATTGAAAAAGATAAAAACTTTTAGTTGAATGTAAAAATGTCAAAGAGTTATGGGTTAAAAGTGTAATATCAATTTTTTTTTTGAAAGCCACCCAAAACATGAGGTACAACGTCCCTATGCACTAATATGTTGCTAATTTATAATATGTAGAACAAAACGTAAAAACGTTGAACTACACACGTACGTTGCGCCGTGTTAATTCGTAAAATTTAGAGTGAGACGTAAAACAAAAGTTTTGAGGAGTATATATAGTATTGGGGACCAAAGTTGAAAGTAAAAAAGTTATGAGGTTAAATTGAAAAAGATAAAAACTTTTGGTTGAAAGTAAAAATGTCAAAGAGTTATGGGTTAAAAGTGTAATATCATTTAAAAAAAACACCCAAAACATGAGGTACAACATCCCTATGCACTAATGTGTTGCTAATTTATAATATGTAAATGCTGGTCGATTTGAAGACAATTTTAATATATTTTACTTTACTTAAAAGGGTAAAATGGTAAGTTAAGTTCAAACATATTATTCCTTGTTTAAAATAGTTGTTAAACATAACATGAAACAAATGTTTAATGTAAAATCAGCTATGCACATATAATTCATTTGACTAGAGTGTGAATCATCCCCTATTGACATATGTTACGTTGTCGCATTTCATGGTTAGCCAATCTTTCAAGTAAGAACCAAATTCTTCGAAGCATAGCATCTTGTATTTGTGAGCTCATTGCTTTAGTGTGTATATTCTCAAAAGTTTTCAACTTTTATTTGAAGTGGCAAAATGTTCAACAGTAAGTTGATTGGGTCAACATGGATACTTAAAATAATACATCATCTGAATCGTTCTATTTACATGTTTGACCGTTAGAGTTGTTACACGAGTAACATTTTCTTCTATTTACCTATTAGATATGACTAGTATTTTGCCTGTGCACGGCAGGTGGAAACGTATAATAAGACAACACACGATTAGTAAAACGCAATATGTAAAAGACTTTTATAAATAAGACAACACACGATTTGTAAAATGCAATATGTAAAGACTATTATAAAATAAGTGTAAAACACAATATGTAAAAGACAATTGCAAAAAAAAGTGTAAAACAAAAAGGTTGACACGAAGTGTAAAACACAATGCCTAAGACATTTTGTAAAACACAATGCATTGGCGTTTGCAAAAGTAGGAGTGGTAGTTTAAGGGTTAAATATGCAATTTTTAAAGTTAGGCGGGTGTAAAAATGGAGTAATAGTGCAAGGGGTAAAAACGCCAAGTCTAAAACTTGAGGGAAAATAAAAGTGATAGGATAAAATACGTAAAGTATAAATGTAGAGGGGTGGTAGGGAAAATGTGTAAAAGTTGAAGGGGGAAGGATAAAAAAGCAAAATGTAAAAGTAGAGGAGTGGTGGTGTAAATGTGTAAAAGATGAGGGTATGATTGTGAAAAAGCAAAGTACGCCACCCACTTTTGTCTATAAGACTATTAGAAGAGTTAATTTCAAGGATTGTCCTTTATCTTTATACTCATTTTCAAGCGTTGTCCTTTATGTTCAAAATTGACGAGTTTTATCCTTCACGTTTTCATATCATACACGTTTTGTACTTTAGGCCTAACCCAGTTAGTTTTTCAGTTAAATTTGGTCATATGATTTGCACATGAGGGCATTTTTGTCAATTCAAAGGTAAGTTCAACGGCAGATTTACAGCTCAAAGCTTCTGCAACCTTTGAATTGACAAAAATGCCCTCATGTGCAAAGCAGATGACCAAATTTAACTGAAAAAACTAACTGGGTTAGGCCTAAAGGACAAAACGTGTATGATATGAAAACATAAAGGACAAAACTGGTCAATTTTAGACATAAAGGACAGCACCTGAAAATAGGTATAAAGATAAAGGACAATTCTTGAAATTCACTCTTATTAGAATTAGAATAGAATAGAATAGAATAGAATTATCAGTTAGATATAATTCAAAACATGATTAGGATATGTCTACCAGGTTGACTCGTTTGAAGATAATACGCAACCCAAATCAATCTTTTTATAATTATTGACCCTTTAATTGTTAACCGGTAACCATGACACATTTTTTCGTATGGTTGGAGGAGGTTCTTCTTAGACTGTTAAGCGTTTCGGCAAGGCTCCTGGTGTGCTGCATAGTCATACGAAGTCGTATGTCCGATCCAAAGGTAGGAAATTTGAAAAGGCCAGAGGAAAAAGAAACAACAGAGGCTTTAGAAACTAAGGGGCTGTTTGTGTACCTCTTAACGAGTCTCTTAATGGTTCAGACCTCTTACTGATTCATCACTTAATGGTTCAGACTGTTTGTTTCACGAGCATATAATTGAATGGTTGAGACATTTTGTAACACCTCGAAAATTCACGTCCTATAATGTATTGACACGTGTCATAAGTTTGAACGTGTGAAAGAATGTTCTGAAAGGACTAAAGTTGACAATCATGGAAAGTATGTGATTATACGAATTCTAAATGTCAGCAGTGAATAAATATATTGTATATTAACCCTACATGATGCTCATACCTTCAAACGAATAAATCATGGATCATACGAAGCTAAATATGAAAGAAAGTGAGAGATTACAAACTACAGGGGTTAAATGTGTCAACATGTTTAAGTTATACCTCTGAGTGACCTTTTGACAAACCCGAAGCTTTGTAACGGTTAATTATGCTCACTAGAAGGCATGATAAAAATTTCATAAAGTTCCGTTATCGTATGAGAAAGTTATGATCAAATTCGTGTGCGAGGGGTTAAAACGTCAACGTTGAAAGTTATGACTTTTCGGGTAACAATAAAGTTAACCGAGGTCTTAACAAAGTGGGTATATATCTTGAAACCCTTATGTGTCAAATTAGAGGGTTCAAATTGCAAGAAATAAGTTAGTTGACCTTTCGGAAGGGCCAAGAGTCAAGTATGCGGAAACTAGAAAATGTGGAACCTGAACTGAAGGCCCAAGCGGGCCGCGTAGACCTAACAAGACCCTTACGCGGGCCGCCTAAAAGGCCCAGATGCAGAAAAATGTGATAGTCGGCTGTTTGAGCTTGTAACCGACCTTTAACAGATGTTTCACTTCATGGGCGACCCCTAGGCAACCCCTAGAACACTAGGGACACTTGTGGATGAGTTGTGGTCAGTTGTAGACTTACATGTCAACAATCTATGGTGATTTGATCACTATATAAAGCCATGAAGTTGCAACTCATTCTTCACACCTTTCTCTTGCATTCCTGATCATTTCTGGAGCTCAAGACTTCTCTCAAGTGATCTCTGGTCGTTCATAGGACTCTTGTAAGTTTGCCTAACCTTCCTTAGTTAAGTTTTTGCTTAGTTTTAGCTTAAAAGTCAAACCGTCGTAATTAACGGTTGACTTAGCGATTAATCACTAATGGTCCAGTGATTTGTCGAATTGAAAGTAGTTATAAGTTGGTAATTATGTGGGTAATAAACCCTTAAAAGGGTTCCCCCTGATTCCCAATCTAACTAGGTCAAATGTCGGGTCAAATTTGTTATTAAAAAGTCAACAGGATACTTAAATTCTAATTTATGCATGATTAGCAATGTACAACACATACAACCTGTTTGATCATTAATGTAACTTGGTAATTAGTGTAAGGACATGTCTAAACATGTTCAACCCGACAATTTACTGTTTAGACCCGGTTCGGAACCGAAAATCGCAAAGCTTTGACTTTTGCTTTGACTTCAGTTCTGACCCGTTTTGGTATGATTTAGAAATACCTAAGAGCTCTATTTGGACCAGGTTACATGCTAGTATAACCCTCTGTGATTATACACCATGGTTCATTAGTTAACCAATTAATACGCATGATTCCGTTAATTGCTCATATGTTGACCATTATGCCCTTTTCACCATAGAACGTGATTTTTGAAAAAGTAAAAGAGTAGAAACCTTAATTACTGATTTATAAACTTGTACCCAAAGTTTGACATCAGTTTGAGGTGTAGTTTGAGAGTTATGCTCATTAGCGTAAATTGAAAGCTTTATGTTAATTAAACGGCGTAATTAGCGTATAGCCTATTTAAACTCACTTTTTGATATCAAACTTTTTACCCACTGATGTAATATATTATTTTGGGATTTTTAAATATTTTTAATTAATTTTAGGCTGAGCATAACTTAGAGTCGTAAGCTTAATTCGGTAATTGTCGGTTTTGCCTTTATGGGCTATAAAATGAGTTTTACATATCTAATTGACTCCAAACCTTTTTAAGCGTTTTAAACGCATAGTATGTACTAAAACTATTTTAAACATACAAGGGTTGATACCTACTGATATTTTAGGTAAATTATGATATTTTAACAGTAAGCAAAAGTTGTTTAACTCAGCCTTCAGTTTTGAGCTTTTCGGCTTATGTGAAATTACCAAAATGCCCCTACGGTGCATAGTTTGGTTATAATTGATAAATTTCACATATATACAATGCCCTACTGTTATAACTTAGTAAACTAAGTATTTTTTCTGATTATATCAGACCTGTAACTCAGGTTAATACTTAGACTCTTTTATAACCTTGAAAATGACCAAACTACCCCTACGAGGCATAGTTGTGTTTAAATTCGTTTCGGGCATAATAAAAGACATCTTACTGATGTCACAACATATTTGAAGCATATTAACTTAGGAAACCTGTATATGGCTCTTATGAATACCCGTTACGCTTATTACGCGTTCGGTTCAGTTTATGTAACTAGTTTGCATAAATTAGCCGAAACGGGTCAAACCTTATCGGTTTTATCTCAAAATCCAGAATGTGTATGAAATACCCATATTAAGCAAGTCTCCGAACTTGTTGGGTCTAAATCACATTCTATTCCGGTCTTCGCCTAATCGTGCGTTTGAACCGTATAATTAACCGGTCTAAGCTTAGGCTTAATTAAAGACCCGTTAGCATTCTAATTGGTTATTTATACCATCATTCCAGACTAGAGCCTTCCGGTAAATTGTACCTACGCTTACTTAAGTGAATACGGCTGAGTTATTATAATTCTTGCTATTTAAGACAGGAGCTAGCTCAGGTAAATACTCTTAACTTATTTTCCCTATTACGGGCTTGGGATACGGTAATATAAATACCGCATGGTCAGGTATGGGATTCAAAGACCAATAAGTCGGGAAATCCAAATAACCTTTTTTTAATTCGTATTGCTTGACTGAAACATTGGGGATTAATGCGACCGTGTCCTGGATATCCTTGACTCATTAAAAGCAATGGCCACGACCTAAGCACGGGGTGTAGGCATACACCTGACAGATGCCATATGTTTATTAATTAGTTATACCCAATAAGGGATTCCCAATAAGGGAATAGTGGTGTGTCGGTTAATCATGAACCGGCATAGAACCGGGCCCCGTATGTAGAGCAAGTTATGTAAAACTGATAACATGAAATATAGTTTGTCCCAAGTATAAAAGATTAATTTTGCCTTGTGCATTTTAATCAAAGTCTCAAATATTTACGTGCCTTGTGCACCTAAACAAATTTTCATAAACATTTTCAAATGAGTCGGTTGAGTGTATTTACCGGTGAAAACTGACGTATTTTCAAAAGTCTAAGTGACAGGTACAAGTACGTAATAGGCTGGAAGCTGCTCAGGACGTTAATAGGGAATCTTGCAAGTTCTAGGCGTCTAAAGTCTGTTGAACAATATTTATGTTTTAAGATCCGCCTGTGGATCCTTTACTTTCCGTTGTAATACTTGGATATTACTTTATATTCGGATTGTAATATATTTATCTTTTGCTTCCGCTGTGCATTTATATATTGTGTTGTTTGACTATGATGATATCAACTACGTCACGATACTCCCCTACCGGGCCCACCGGTGAAACGTGGAAATATCGGGGTGTGATAGGTTGGTATCAGAGCCAACACTGAGTGAATTAAACACTAGCTTTTTTGTGTTTAATCTCAGTTACACAGTTGCACATTCTTGAGTCTAGACAAGAACATAGGACAAATTCTAATTTGTTTTATTTGTCCTTATTTGGTTCCTTTGTCATTTTCTGATTAGCTCTTGCATGGGCAAGTCATTTTTCTGTTAGAAGACCCGTTTAGGGCAACCATATACTTGTTTAAATTTTAAAGGAACGATTATATTAAAAATATCATTCCTATATTATAAGATCTACCATTATAATAAAATGGCAAAATCTAAAAAGGACAAGACCTAGCCACGTGTTATATTGGGACAAGGCCAAGATGGTAGTTCCTCAATTAGATTCAGATCCTTGTTAACACCTCAATTTAGGATTGTTCTACGTTAAAATATTAAAAAGAATCTTAAGGGTAAAACCTAGCCTAAACGTCACTGCAGACAAGGCCAAGATGGTAGAACCTATTCGAGAGATTCAAACCCTTGTTAACATCTGTAACATGTTAACATTCCTGGCAGACATGGTCTGATAAAATCGCATGAGACATCCTTAATTAAGATTACTCCAATTTTCCTTATTTATATAATCATCCCTTAAGGATGAAGTGCCTACGGGCTATAATGGACGCCCTCTGTGACTAAAGACAGTGGTAGCCTACAACTCCCTGTCAAGAAAAGGTAATGAACTATGATTCAAACCTTAATGCCTTGATTCTCTGAAATCATGGCTTACATCATCCTATAAGATGATCATACTATAACCATCCCTTAGAAGGGAAGTGCCTACGGGCTATAACATATTGTCCATCTGAGACACTGACATTGTGATCTTTATGATTCCTTGTCTAAGGTGGTGAGCTATGCTCAAGCCTAATAGTCTATATGATTAATGCGATCATGACTAATATCATATAACATCCTAGTGATGTTTTACCTACGGGCTATAATGTTTTGTCCATTGGAGACATTGACATTTGATCTTTATGATTCCTTGTCTATGGTGGTGAGCTATGCTCAAGCCTATTAGTCTATATGATCAATGTGATCATGACTAATATCATCAATATGATGATCATATTATCAACATACTTAGTGATGAAGTGCCTACGGGCTATACTTTATTATATTGTCAATACGACAATGACAGTTGTAACCAGTATGGTTCCTGTCTAAGGTGGTGGGCTATGCCCAAGCCTCATAGTCAGTATGATCAATACTATCATGACTACTATCATCAGTGTGATGATTATTATTTTCTTAAAACATCGTTTTGTAATGTCAATTGATTTGCCTACGGGCCATATTGTATCGTCAATTAGGACAAAGACAGTGGGAGCCTACAACTCCCTGTCAAGAAAAGGCGTGAAAACGTTCAAGCCTAAATACCTTGATTCTACAAGATCATGGTTTATAATTTAAAGTTGCCCTTGTGACTTGACTTTTGTGCTATTACTAAATTTGCCTCGATTCTCTGAAATCATGGCTTATAAATTAAACTTGTCCATGTGACTAGGCCTTTCGTGCCACTAGTAAAACTGCTATTGTTTTTATAATTAGGATAAGTTATAATATAAATCCTAAATAAATGTGATTAATAAATTAACCAAATATGGTTTCCGTTACCATGGTTAATGAATTGCCATAAAAGACAATTCCATAATAAACTCCCAAGTAAACTATTGTCCTTGTTTTATGTAACATTTCAATTAAATGGCTGGCTCAGATGAAATTAATAGCCACCCAGTGGAGAACAATGATAACGCGCGAATTAATTTAACGGGTGCTGAACTAAAAGCGTTAGTAAACGACGCAGTTACAAAGGCCTTAGAGCGGCAGTACGAAGAGTATAGTGGGACTCGGAGTAGGACCCTATCTACACCGCATTCGAAGCCTCCTTCCAAGAAGGATGAACCCAAGAAGGAAGATGACGAGCGTCACTCTTCTAATCATCACAGTGATCCGTCTCAACAGATCATACTGAATCAAGGACCCCGTGATAAGGGTTGCACCTACAAGTACTTTGTTTCATGTAAACCCCGGGATTTCACTGGGGAGGAAGGAGCTGTAGATTGTATGACGTGGTAAGATGAGATGGATACAGTTGTGGATATCAGCGGATGCGCTGAGAGGGATGTGGTCAAGTTTGTGTCGCAATCATTTAAGGGTGAGGCCTTAGCCTGGTGGAGATCGTTGATTCATGCCACCGGGAAGATCCCTTTGTACAACATGACTTGGGATCAGTTCGTTGCTCTTATCAAAGAAAATTATTGTCCTCAACATGAAGTTGAGAAGATTGAGACTGAATTCTTGACATTAGTCATGGAGAACTTAGATTGTCAAGCATACCTTACAAGTTTCAATACCAAGTCTCGATTGGTTCCTTATTTGGTCACACCGGAACCAAAGCGAATAGCTCGCTTTATTGGGGGTCTAGCCCCAGAAATAAAGGCAAGTGTGAAAGCATCGAGACCTGCTACATTCAGGTCAGCGGCAGATCTGTCGCTATCTCTCACACTCGATGTGGTTAGAAACAAGGTTGCCAAGGCTTTTGAAGAAGGGAAGCGTAAAAGGGAGGAGGATAACTCCCAGAGTCCTAAGAAGAGCAAATCCGAGCTCAACAATAACCAACAGGATTCCAACAAGAAGCCTACATGCAAAACTTGCAACAGAAGGCACTGGGGACAGTGTCGATCAAACCAAAAGATAAAGCAATGTGGCATCTGCAAAAGAACTGGTCACCAGTCCCACGAATGTAAGGACATAAAGAATGCAAACTGTTTCAGCTGTGGCGAAAAGGGCCACATCAGTACTAATTGTCCTGAGGCCGCCAAGGAAGGAGCAGCTAATTCGGGGAAGGATAGGAAAGGAAACGCTTGAACTACCGATTGAATGACAGAGACATTACATATCAATAATAGCATCAGGTACGTCCCGTACCATTTAGCATTAATAGTTTCTGCTAAGTATCTTACGTTAATGCAAGGGATAATAAACCTTTAGTAAACCATAAGCTTAGCAAACTTTTGATTGCATTCATAAGAACTTCAGATATAAAAAAAATGAGGTATAATTTACCAATGGAATCTTTAATGACCCTCTCTCCCATCCTCGGAGATAACCCTTTCATAAGAATCTGGAGTACTCTTCCCCAGAAAAAGTACGACAACATATATTATTTTATTCTATTATTTCCTCATTATTTTATATCGCCTGCGAATGCCAAACTATGTTTGATAAGAGTACCATATGAGGATTGACGTATCCTAGTGTGTCCCATAGATTGCTTCCATGCCTGATCAGTATGGAGGTTTAATGCATGGAACCCCTGAGATATCCCAATGGTCAAATTGTACTAAAGTCGACTAGTAGTATTCAAAGAAGATATCCAATATAGAATGTTCTTATAAGTATCTCTACTTAGGGCATCCTTGCATTTGTAAAGAGAATGTGTCATATATCTGACACCGACATCGATAGATGAACCAAAGACTGAAAATACAGACATCTCTAACATCTCTGTGTGTCATAATTATCTTCTTTATAAGAATTACCATGTTTACCTTCTGAGAGGCAAGTGGATGTTAGGACAAACATCCCGCTTAGGGCTACAATTATTGTAAAAGCCTTATATCTGTTAGTATCAACGGTATAGGAAGAACTAAGAACCAAATCGATAAGTTTTTAGAGAAGATTTCATAAAGCCAAAATTCGAAGTTCTAAGAACTCCGATTTATATAAATAAGAAAGACGGATCATCTTGCTTATGCATTGATTACCGCAACCTTATTTAGGCAACAATTAAGAATCGCTATTACCTGCCCAGGATCGTCGATTGGTTCGACTAGCTGTAAGGATTAGCTATTCTTTGAGATTAGTTAAGCCGTGGTTGGAATAACCATCCCACCATAAAATAAGTTTTTCTATAGCAATTATTATGTATGTATCAAGGCTACTCCTTTGGAGACCTTGTATGGGTGGAATGTTAAACAATTATTGTTAAATAGAGAATTGGTAAGTCCAATTATCAGGATCTGAAAGTTGCCTAGGAAACATCAAATAAGATCATACAAATCAATAGTTGATTGTAAGTTGCCAGTATACGGCAGAAAATTAAGAATTAATGAAAATAGCAACCCTCCTAAGTTCTTGTTAAAGAATAGGGTTCAACAAAAGAAATCACCCAGGAAGGGTGTGCCAAATTTGTTAAATTATCAGGCTAGTTAAGCTCTGAATATATAGAATCATTCGAAGGAAATCGAATGTATCAAGATCAAGTAGCTTATAAGCTAAAACCTATTTAAGGAGCTTAGCGGAGCTCGCAATACATTACACACTAGTGACTGAAGGATGTGTTTCGCCAATAAGTCAAGAAGCACTATCACATAATGATATGCAGATCTATGATTGTATGAGTAACCTATGTCAATTAAGGATCGACAGGATTAAAAGCTCCAAAAAGATACATGTACCTATTATAAAGGTCAATTGGAGTGCCTTAGAGGATCAAAAGTACTGGGAAAGATTAAGCCCAATATAAGGTAGAAAATACTTCCCTTACTTTAACAAATCTCGAGGTTGAGATTTCTTTTAAGGGGGTGAGGATGTAACACCTCGAAAATTCACGTCCTATAATGTATTGACACGTGTCATAAGTTTGAACGTGTGAAAGAATGTTCTGAAAGGACTAAAGTTGACAATCATGGAAAGTATGTGATTATACGAATTCTAAATGTCAGCAGTGAATAAATATATTGTACATTAACCCTACATGATGCTCATACCTTCAAACGAATAAATCATGGATCATACGAAGCTAAATATGAAAGAAAGTGAGAGATTACAAACTACAGGGGTTAAATGTGTCAACATGTTTAAGTTATACCTCTGAGTGACCTTTTGACAAACCCGAAGCTTTGTAACGGTTAATTATGCTCACTAGAAGGCATGATAAAAATTTCATAAAGTTCCGTTATCGTATGAGAAAGTTATGATCAAATTCGTGTGCGAGGGGTTAAAACGTCAACGTTGAAAGTTATGACTTTTTGGGTAACAATAAAGTTAACCGAGGTCTTAACAAAGTGGGTATATATCTTGAAACCCTTATGTGTCAAATTAGAGGGTTCAAATTGCAAGAAATAAGTTAGTTGACCTTTCGGAAGGGCCAAGAGTCAAGTATGCGGAAACTAGAAAATGTGGAACCTGAACTGAAGGCCCAAGCGGGCCGCGTAGACCTAACAAGACCCTTACGCGGGCCGCCTAAAAGGCCCAGATGTAGAAAAATGTGATAGTCGGCTGTTTGAGCTTGTAACCGACCTTTAATAGATGTTTCACTTCATGGGCGACCCCTAGGCAACCCCTAGAACACTAGGGACACTTGTGGATGAGTTGTGGTCAGTTGTAGACTTACATGTCAACAATCTATGGTGATTTGATCACTATATAAAGCCATGAAGTTGCAACTCATTCTTCACACCTTTCTCTTGCATTCCTGATCATTTCTGGAGCTTAAGACTTCTCTCAAGTGATCTCTGGTCGTTCATAGGACTCTTGTAAGTTTGCCTAACCTTCCTTAGTTAAGTTTTTGCTTAGTTTTAGCTTAAAAGTCAAACCGTCGTAATTAACGGTTGACTTAGCGATTAATCACTAATGGTCCAGTGATTTGTCGAATTGAAAGTAGTTATAAGTTGGTAATTATGTGGGTAATAAACCCTTAAAAGGGTTCCCCCTGATTCCCAATCTAACTAGGTCAAATGTCGGGTCAAACTTGTTATTAAAAAGTCAACAGGATACTTAAATTCTAATTTATGCATGATTAGCAATGTACAACACATACAACCTGTTTGATCATTAATATAACTTGGTAATTAGTGTAAGGACATGTCTAAACATGTTCAACACGACAATTTACTGTTTAGACCCGGTTCGGAACCGAAAATCGCAAAGCTTTGACTTTTGCTTTGACTTCAGTTCTGACCCGTTTTGGTATGATTTAGAAATACCTAAGAGCTCTATTTGGACCAGGTTACATGCTAGTATAACCCTCTGTGATTATACACCATGGTTCATTAGTTAACCAATTAATACGCATGATTCCGTTAATTGCCCATATGTTGACCATTATGCCCTTTTCACCATAGAACGTGATTTTTGAAAAAGTAAAAGAGTAGAAACCTTAATTACTGATTTATAAACTTGTACCCAAAGTTTGACATCAGTTTGAGGTGTAGTTTGAGAGTTATGCTCATTAGCGTAAATTGAAAGCTTTATGTTAATTAAACGGCGTAATTAGCGTATAGCCTATTTAAACTCACTTTTTGATATCAAACTTTTTACCCACTGATGTAATATATTATTTTGGGATTTTTAAATATTTTTAATTAATTTTAGGCTGAGCATAACTTAGAGTCGTAAGCTTAATTCGGTAATTGTCGGTTTTGCCTTTATGGGCTATAAAATGAGTTTTACATATCTAATTGACTCCAAACCTTTTCCTACGGAATACGTAGGATAAATAAATTATTTTAAGCCTTCTGGAACAATAAAAATATCAGCTTTATACATAGAACCCGGAAACGGCTTCCAATCGCCTTTTTAGGCGTTTTAAACGCATAGTATGTACTAAAACTATTTTAAACATACATGGGTTGATACCTACTGATATTTTAGGTAAATTATGATATTTTAACAGTAAGCAAAAGTTGTTTAACTCAGCCTTCAGTTTTGAGCTTTTCGGCTTATATGAAATTACCAAAATGCCCCTACGGTGCATAGTTTGGTTATAATTGATAAATTTCACATATATACAATGCCCTACTATTATAACTTAGTAAACTAAGTATTTTTTCTGATTATATCAGACCTGTAACTCAGGTTAATACTTAGACTCTTTTATAACCTTGAAAATGACCAAACTACCCCTACGAGGCATAGTTGTGTTTAAATTCGTTTCGGGCATAATAAAAGACATCTTACTGATGTCACAACATATTTGAAGCATATTAACTTAAGAAACCTGTATATGGCTCTTATGAATACCCGTTACGCTTATTACGAGTTCGGTTCAGTTTATGTAACTAGTTTGCATAAATTAGCCGAAACGGGTCAAACCTTATCGGTTTTATCTCAAAATCCAGAATGTGTATGAAATACCCATATTAAGCAAGTCTTCGAACTTGTTGGGTCTAAATCACATTCTATTCCGGTCTTCGCCTAATCGTGCGTTTGAACCGTATAATTAACCGGTCTAAGCTTAGGCTTAATTAAAGACCCATTAGCATTCTAATTGGTTATTTATACCATCATTCCAGACTAGAGCCTTCCGGTAAATTGTACCTACGCTTACTTAAGTGAATACGGCTGAGTTATTATAATTCTTGCTATTTAAGACGGGAGCTAGCTCAGGTAAATACTCATAACTTATTTTCCCTATTACGGGCTTGGGATACGGTAATATAAATACCGCATGGTCAGGTATGGGATTCAAAGACCAATAAGTCGGGAAATCCAAATAACCTGTTTTTAATTCGTATTGCTTGACTGAAACATTGGGGATTAATGCGACCGTGTCCTGGATATCCTTGACTCATTAAAAGCAATGGCCACGACCTAAGCACGGGGTGTAGGCATACACCTGACAGATGCCATATGTTTATTAATTAATTATACCCAATAAGGGATTCCCAATAAGGGAATAGTGGTGTGTCGGTTAATCATGAACCGGCATAGAACCGGGCCCCGTATGTAGAGCAAGTTATGTAAAACTGATAACATGAAATATAGTTTGTCCCAAGTATAAAAGATTAATTTTGCCTTGTGCATTTTAATCAAAGTGTCAAATATTTACGTGCCTTGTGCACCTAAACAAATTTTCATAAAAATTTTCAAATGAGTCGGTTGAGTGTATTTACCAGTGAAAACTGACGTATTTTCAAAAGTCTAAGTGACAGGTACAAGTACGTAATAGGCTGGAAGCTGCTCAGGACGTTAATAGGGAATCTTGCAAGTTCTAGGCGTCTAAAGGCTGTTGAACAATATTTATGTTTTAAGATCCGCCTGTGGATCCTTTACTTTCCGTTGTAATACTTGGATATTACTTTATATTCGGATTGTAATATATTTATCTTTTGCTTCCGCTGTGCATTTATATATTGTGTTGTTTGACTATGATGATATCAACTACGTCACGATACTCCCCTACCGGGCCTACCGGTGAAACGTGAAAATATCGGGGTGTGACACATTTGTCTCTGAATGGTTAAGATTTATACAAAGTCTGAATGGTTAAGACCTCTAATCGGAATTGGTCAGACATTTGCCTCTGAACGGTTAAGCATTATATAAGCTCTTAATGGTACCTCTTACTGGTTCAGCATTTAATGGTTCAGACTTCTTACTGGTTCAGCATTTAACCATTCAGATGTTACCAAACAGCCCCTAAGCATCTTGAAATACTTTTATGTTGCTACTGTTTGAATCAATATTTTGCTATTAGAAATCTTTCTTGTGGCAGACAGTTTTTGAGCTCTATATTTAGGGGTATTCAAAAAACTCGCAGCTCGCTCGAAACTCTCTTGAAAAAAGTTCGAAAAAAGCTCGGCTCGAAATTGACTCTGTTGTAAACGAGCTAGCTCGGCTCGGTTTATAAATGAGCCGAGCTCGAGCTTGGCCAGGCTCGGCTCGTGAGCTGGCTCGATAAGGTTTACATTCTTTATTTTTTTGTCCCACATCGCTCAAAAGACAAAAATCAAGGGAGTATCTCGCCTATAAAAGAAGGTAAAGACAATGTACAAGGTGAGTTAACTATTTATACTTGCATATTTAGCCATTTATACTTGCATATTTAGCCATTTGGTTAAATTAAATTGTAATTATGGCCCTTAGTCTATGAAGAGATTCATTTTTTAGGGTTTTTTAAAAAGTAAATTTTGTGGTTCTTTGTTAGTTTGAGCTAGATTGAGCCGATCCGAGCTAGCTCGAATTTTAATCGAGTCGAGTTCGAGCCTCAAACCTCAGCTCGATTTAAAATTCGAGCTCGAGCTGAGCCACTTCGAATTGAGTTCGAGCTCGGCTTGACTCAGCCCGTTTACTGGGTTCAATGGATATTAACTTTAATTTATTGGTTGTCATTTTATTTTGCTATAATGGTTTTCCTTTTGAGCATATGACAAGAATGATCAAGGTCTTTTAACCAAAAGTGACAATGAGTTGAGCCTTCTTCATCTGTTTTTTGGTTGTTAAAACGTTAAAGTTAGTGTCATAAACAATTGTGGGGTCTAGACTCCACTTTTATAATCTTTGACGGATCATTGCACAAAAAGTGATTCGAAACTTTTTAAAGTATATTATGTGTATCACACGGATACAATCACCGTCACTCAATATAAAAAAGTATCACATGGAAAAAACAACCTTGAGGAAATATAAAAAAAGCCACGGTATGATTTTTAAAAAGTATTTATTATATGCACAACACTAAATATTGTGAGACACAATATGATTTTATTAAACGTTAATATATTGGGGAATGTTATATGCAGAACACTAAATATTGCGAGAACACGTATAACAAAATGAATTACCCATTATTTCAATCCTAAAAACCGAAAAAGTAAATGAAAATGGTACAAATATAAGATTTATTGTTTCTCGCACTATAATTCAAAACAAAAAAAATGGAAAATTTTCAGTTTTTACATACCCTACACGTATGTAGGTCATGTGTAGATTAAATTACCTACATTCATGTAGGCGTGTGTAAGTAAAACTACATGGTTTTTTTATGTATATATACATATGATTTTTTTTTTTTGGAAGGAGACTTTCTCTGTACAAGACCGAATTGGTCTCCGGGGTCATGTCAAAGACATTTCCCCGTCAGCCCCGCTCTTCCGGACGCGATGTTCTATCGGGCCCCGGCCGTTGTGCAAGCTGACTTCCGCCCGGAAACCATACTGCCCCCACACGAGAGACTCGCTGGGGTAAGAGCTGGGTAAAACCGGGTTGCCCTCAGGACCGCACCATGCCTCAGTAGGAACGATCCATCATTGGGACTCCCACCCCCGTATGCCGCAGCCGGGAGTCGAACCGGCGACCTCCAAGGAGGAAGCCGGCCCAACTTAACCCAAGTGGGAATACCCAACTGGGCTAGGAGGCGGGATATATATACATATGAATATGAATGTAAGAAATATTAAATTTAAAAAATATGAACTTTAAATACTAAAATTTAGTGATTTAAAGTTGTTCTTTGTGTTATCGCAATAATTCGTGTTCTGTAATAATTCTTATCATACATTTGTATATATCCCGTTTTGGTGTGATGGACAATTTGGCATCGATTTCAGGTGATTGAGTCAAGGTGTAACATTAGATTATTTGTACCTAGTAAATTTATATATTTGTTTTTCAGTTACTCGATTCGAAAGTTTCCACGATATCACGTCACCCCGAATTGCTTCCATCAAACAACACGATGATAATACATGATTTGCACCTTGTCAAAGGTCATCACCCTCCCAGCTAGGTACTCGTCATTCTTGGTGAGGCTTGCCTCATCATTTTAAACATAACAAGGGTTACTCGAATATCATTTATAACATGACTCTTCATATCAAGTGATATTATATGTTTTGCCTATAACAACCTCATAATTCTCTTTTTGTTAAACGAGTCTAAACTTCTAAGACCATACGGTGTGGGCGTGGATTTGTGACGTTTATGTCTTTCCACGCTGCACACACCACACCGGGGCTCGGCGCGGACCATGGCGTTGATGTTGAGGCTTGAGGTTTTCCACTGGCGTGGAGGTGAATTGTGGGTCGACGTGGCGTTTGCTGATTGGGGTGGCTTATAGCCGTTGGACCCCAACGATATAATTTAAAAAAAAATAGATTTTCAATAACAAAAATATTTTAACCCACCTATACAAAAAAACTCAAACTTTTCACCATTTTTCATCTCACTTTCTTCTACCCAACTCCATTTCAACCTTCATTTTTATAAAACCTCTCAACTTTTTATAAAAAATAATGCATCTACACAACCGCAACTTCGATCCGAACAACCCCTATGATGTGGGCAAAGTACCGAACACCACTTCGCCTCAAGGGTCCCAACCGGTCCGCAGCTTCGAACCGAACATTTTTTTTAATTTATGTAATCTTTTTTTAATTAAGTAATCGTTTTTTATTTAAATTATTTTATCTTTTTTATTACTGTTAATTATTATATAGGTATTTAAAACAATACATTTTTTATAGTTTTGAATAGTTAAAAAAATAAAAAAAATTGAGTGTTACGTGTTTAATAACACCACTCTTCCACACCCCCCGTTTTTACACCAGACCTCATTTCTAATACATGCTTACGTGTCATCCACATATCCGCGTAATATAATTTCAATTATCAAATTAATTCCAGAACACATGCTTAAGGGGGTGGGGGTGGTCATCACTCACTCATCACTCACAACATCCAATCAAGTTCCGCCATGTCATCAACCATTATTCCATCACTCACAATCTTTTTTAGTTGGGGTGGTCATCACTAGTGATGGAATTCCATCACTCACAACTTTTTTTTTTATTTTTTTTTTAATTAGAAATTAACAATAATACACTAAAATTATAAATTTCATTAAAATTAAAACATACTCGTTCAATTAAACATACTAGAAATATTTTAGACTACAATTAAAAAAAATAAAGAAACTCTACTCCTCGTCCGAATCATGAAACTCCAAACCTAAAGAACCTACTAGTTCGATTAAATCGTATCTCAACCGAAAGTGAGTTTCTTCATCATGCAAGTCTTGTTGGATATTTTCTGGAACGTGAACTTGCGTAGGAGGATCCGGCACCCAATCCGGAGATATTGCACGTCCATCTTCTTTGATTAGTATATTGTGTAATATGATACATGCATATACTATGCTATGTATTGATTTCTTGTTCATCGCACGAACCGGACGGCTTAGTATGCCCTATCTACCCTTTAAAACACCAAAAGCCCTCTCAACATCTTTCTTGCCGATTCTTGAAACTTTTTGAACACGATTTCTTTAGCCTCGACAGGAAATGAAGAAGCTTTCACAAAAACAGACCATGATGGGTAGATACCATCCACAAGAAGAAAGCCTCGTCTGTAATATCGTCCGTTAACATAGAATGGATAGAAGGGTGCGGTACCATCCGTTACGGTTTGGAACAACAGCGACGTGTGCAAAACATTGATGTCGTTGTTTGAACCTGGAACACCGAAATATGAATGCCAAAACCATAAATCATTCGACGTCACCGCTTCAAATATGATGGTTGGTCTTTTGATGTCACCCCTAACATACGCCCCTCGCAACTCTCTTGGACAATTTTTCCACTGGATATGCGTACAATCGATGCTACCGAGCATCCCTGGAAAATGCCATCTAGCCTCATGTGCGGCGTAAATACGTGAGATGTCGTGTCTCGTAGGTTTACGTAAAAACTCTTTACCATACAATTTAATGACCGCGTTGCAAAAAATTGCAGACATTCACGTGAAGTTCTGGCCGACATAGCTAGGCATTCATCAAATTGATCGGGAGGGTTACCTGTCGCTAGTTGGTGAATGGCGGACGTGCATTTTTGTATCGGCGTGAAACTTGGTTTGCCCCTCGCATCGTAACCTTCTTGAAACCATTCTTCGGTTGCTTCGATGTCTCCAACAATCTTTAAAAAAAAAACTTTTGGTAAACGAAACCGATCTCTAAACGTTTCGGCATTGTATACCAGATTCTCCACAAAATAATCGTTCATTAACACTTCGTTGGCATGTATACGATCACGATCTACCATCTTGTTCTTTGGGCGGGACGAACTTGATTCAAGTTCGTTATACACCGACACAAAATATTTAAGCGTCTCATTGTCAGAAGATGACTGGGTATCGCTATCGTTGTCCATCGGAAACGTCGAATCCGTAGGAAAAATCCATTTGAGAAATATGTAGAACGTGTGATATGTGTTTGTGTTTTGGTGTGGGTGAAATGGTTAAAAATTGAGAAGTATATATAAATGGTTTAAAGGTTTTTTTTTTATTAAACATTACCGTTTTTTAACGGTCAAATATGCCAAACGGTCACATTTCAAACAACTTCAACGCGTGAAGTTTTCCACGCGTTCATTTTTCAACGCGTTAAAATGTATGATGGCGGCGGTGTGCAAATTGCCATCACGCGTGATGAAACCCCATCACAGCTCCACCCCGCCTCCCCTAATAGTAAAACTCTTATCTCCCACAAACCAATGCAGATAAAAGGGATAATATCTGAATATATTTTTCTCTTTTATATCTAACAACCATTCACTTTATATAATAAAGTATTTTAAATTGAATATTTAATAATTTATAATTTATATTCAATCACCAATGAATATACTCCACGTGGATATTATAGTCGTTATCAACTAATCTAAGTCAACAAACTATACCTTCTTCAGCCGGCCCAACAAACCCTTTAACACTCACTCTCTTCAGACCACCGTCACCGTCACCGTCACCGTAACCGTCGTAACCGTCGCCGGAGCATAACAAAATGGACAAAATACAGCACAGCAACATCCGCGTTAATGGAATAAACATGCACGTAGCACAGATCTCAAACTCCGGTCCACCAATCCTATTCCTACACGGTTTCCCGGAGCTTTGGTACACGTGGCGCCACCAGATGCTCCACCTCTCCGCCGCCGGCTACCGGACAATCGCTCCGGACCTCCGCGGCTACGGCGGAACCGACGCACCTACTTCAGCCGCTGAATACACCGTGTTTCACATCGTCGGAGACCTCGTGTGCCTCCTCGATGCCTTAGGTCTCGATCAGGTGTTCCTTGTGGCGCACGATTGGGGAGCGAGTATCGCTTGGAACTTCTGTTTGTTGCGGCCTGATCGGATTAAGGCGTTGGTGAATATGAGTGTTGTGTTTAGCCCTAGGAATCCGGTTAGGAAGCCGATTGAATCGATGCGAAAGATGTTTGGGAATGATTATTATATATGCAGGTTTCAGGTGATTTGTTCTATACTTGATTTGATGTTTGAATTAATTTGTGAAAGTTGTTCAGATTTGTTTATGATTTCAGTTAATGATTGCATTTAGGTTTTCAGTTTTAATGATTTTATAGTGATACTCTGGTAGTAGTGTATGATTTGTTTGAATTTATGTTTTGCATTTGTTGTCTATGGTTATGGAGGGGTGCAAACTAGCAGCGTCGGCCGAGCTTGACCAGGCTCGAGCTCGAGCTCGATTAACTTATGAGAGCTCCAGCTCGGCTCGTTGGTAGTTTCTCAAGCTCGAGCTCGGCTCGTTTATTATCTATTACTTAATATATTAAATAGGAATAATATAAATAATAGATTCGTTTAGGTTTGCAAGCTCGATAAGTGAAACTCGGGCTCGGCTCGTTTACTAGACAACTTTAAATAAGGGCTATATGTTATTAAATATTAATAAAAACTAGTATAACACTAAGGCTCGACGAGCCTGACGAGTTTCAAATGCCAGGCTCGAGCTTGATAGATAAACGAGCTTTATTTTAGGCTCAAGCTCGGCTCGGGCTCGATAAGGCTCAGCTCGTTTTGAGCTTTTTCTCAAGCCGATCTCGAGTAGCTCGCGAGCCGTTTGGCTCGTTTGCACCCTACTTATGGTGACGTGGATTATATTAAGGCGTTGGTGAATATGAGTGTTGTGTTTATAGCCCTAGGAATTCAAATAGAAAGGCGATTGAATCGATTGCTATATATGCAGGTTTTAGGTGATTTGTTTTATACTTGATTTGATGTTTTGAATCTGTATGTGTGAAAGTTGTTTAGATTTGTTTATGATCTCAGTTAATTTTTGCATTTAGGTTTTCGGTTTTGATGATTTTATAGTTATAAGAGTGTATGATTTGTTTAAAATTTGGATTTCATGTGAGTATGATGATTATGTTTTGCATTTATTGTGTATGGTTATGGTGACGTGGATTATATTAAGACCATATGGTGTGGTTTGGGACCGTAGTCCCTTTGGGAACTATCCGCCACGTAGGCGCCACGTCACATGGGGTGGAGAACCATCCCCTTGGGGACTACCCAAGGGTGTGGAGGGCGGACCATCCCCTTATTTTTTATATATAAAAGTAGCTTTGAGGGGGCCCACTTTTCACACAATCATGCTCGTCTCCAAGGTCTGAAATGGGCTGCATGCGACGCGACGAGGGGGAGGGGGGCAGTGTGGGACGAGGGGGACGGCCCGGCGCCCGGGGGGGGGGGGGGGGGGGGGGATACCCACACCCCTTGGTCTAATGTGTTGGTGAATATGAGTGTTGTGTTTGTAGCCCTAGGAATTCGGTTAGAAAGCCGATTGATATGATGTGAACGATGTTTTGCATTTACTGTGTATGTTATGTTGTACAATATCTAGGTTTCAGGTGATTTGTTCTATACTTGATTTGAAGTTTTGAATCTAGTTGTGAAAGTTGTTTAAATTTGTTTATGATCTAGTTGATGGTTGCATCTAGGTTTTCAGTGTGATGATTTCATAGTGCTACACTGGTATATGATTTGTTTGAAATTTGGATTTGATGTGTGTTTATGGTGGTTATGTTTTGCATTTATTGTGTATGGTTATGGTGACGTGGATTACTGTTGCCAAATTGCTTTTTTTCATCATGTAACATTGAATTCATGGGGTATATGTTAAGAATTTTAGGGACAAACACTCAACTGAGTTTATTAATTGAACCTAATGTTTTTTGATGATGTTAATGGTGACAATATATCAAAAATAAGGTTTGTTTTTCCAAAATCTTTATGAAGGAATAATTTTAAGACTATGCGTAGTCGTTTGGGTGAATAATGCCCCACCCTTGGGCGTTGTCCGCCACGTGTCGTCCTAGTCAGCAAAGGGGCGTTTTTCTAAAATGGGTGTAGTGGGGATATGGGCATTATGTTAAAAGGTGTGTAAAGAATTAAAAAAAACCATGAAAAAACTTGATTGGCCAAAGGAGGGGTTAGATGTGATTGGTCAATGGAATGCCCCTTTTGGCGTGGAATATTGGACGCCCCAACATTTTTTTGGCAAAAAAAACGCCCACATGGGCCGTATATGGGCGTGTTTGGGCTTAAAAACGCCCAAATGTACACGACTACACATGGTCTAATGTTCATAGTATTTACTATTCAGTATCATTTTGCTTGTTATCTGTTCTTTTTACCCTTGTACTTTGTTGGTATACTTAAATCAATTATATCAACTGTTTATGCAGCCACCTGGAGAAGCGGAAGAAGAGTTTGCTCGCGTGGACACTGCACTAGTCATAAAAAAGTTTCTCGCATCTCGCAACCCGGGCCTACTTTGTGTCCCTAAAGAAGTCGGGTTTGGGGGTAACCCGAACGCTAAAATCGCACTTCCCTCTTGGTTGTCAGAAGAAGATGTTGATTATTTTGCCAACACATTCAAACGAACGGGGTTCACTGGTGGATTGAATTACTATCGAGCCATGGACTTGTAAGTCCTCTTTTCATGTTCTTATGATTTCCTGTGCCACCTTACAATCAATTAGATGTGGCAATTTCGACACATATGGTTATCATTGGGTCCGTTTGGGTTGTGTTTTATCTCAAACAAGTCAAATAAAAAAAGTAGCTAAAGCAGTAACGGGTCAAACTGGTTGAAAGTCAACCCAAGTGTGTGTGTTGTCATAAACCTTTTAAACCTCGTTAGGGGTATTGTCATAAACCAAGTGTGTGTTATGTTCGTATTTCATTTATTTAAATAAGTATATTGTTCGGGTCTTATCATAAATTTAGTAAAAGCGTTACATTTTAATCATCTTTTTTATAAATATAGAATGTATGCCTAAGAAAGTATGTTGCATTATGACATATCATAAATGACAAAAATGGAATGCTTTTACCAAGTTTTAATGACGAATAAAAATTGATATTGATCGAGGTATAACGACCAATGTAGAACATCAAGATTATTACACTTTTGCTTTATGACATTACACTATTATTCAAACTTTTATATTATTTTAGAGTAAAGTACACAGATGGTCCACGTGGTTTATAACAAAATTGGCTTTGGTCCCTAGCTTTTCAAAAGTACACAAATGGTCCTTGTGGTTTGCATTTTGTAACGCGTTTAGTCCCCAACTTTTTCCAAACGTACATGGATGGTCCGTGTGGTTTGCACTTTGTAACGCATTTAATCCCTAACTTGGACATGCTAAAACCTTTAGATTTGTTGCCTGGTGACTAAATGCGTTACAAAGTGCAAACCACCGGGATCATCTGAAAAGCTAGAGACCAAATCCAAAATTTTAGTAAACCACAGGGACCATTCGTGTACTTTACTCTTATTTATATATAAAAAAGAAAATAGAGAAAAAAAGTTTGTTAAGGGTCAACCCTGCATGTTTTGACCTCTGTACTAATATCAACCCGTTACTTAACCTACCCGACTCACCCATCTTGCCATCTCTACATTTCGTGTAATGGAACGGAGTTTTGTGTGTGTAATTGTTGCAGAAACTGGGAGTTGACCGCGGCGTGGACCGGAGAGCAGATAAAGGTGCCGGTTAAGTTTATGGTGGGAGACTTGGACTTGACTTATAATACCCCTGGTGTGAAGGACTATATACACAAAGGGGGGTTTAAAAAACATGTTCCTTTTTTGCAAGAACTTGTGATAATGGAGGGAGTTGCTCATTTTATTAATCAAGAAAAGCCCCAAGAAGTTAGTGAACACATACATGATTTCATCAAGAAGTTTTGAATCACTCTCTTGATATAATCCGCCCATCCAATCGGAAGTTGTATTGCGCAAAAATATATGTATTGCCCGGTAACATATGCTTAGCACATGTATAAATTCTTCTTGAATTCGCCTTTGTATCGATAAAATACGTGTTTAGTTGTTTACTTATTATTAATTGCTTAGAATGTATTGAAATGTTTCTTTCGACCGCATATTGAGAAAATGAGGTCTGGACATGTTTACTTATAGACGGTTAAAGACTGCAAGGTGCATCCGCTACGTTCACAATGTGGATCCTAACCTGCTAACTCTCTTGCTAGTGTTTGACGACGTCCCAAAGTTATTAAAGGCTCCCCTTATTTACACATACCCTATATCTTATTTTCACACCCCCTATTGTATACGGCCCGTATAAAGTTATACGGCCCGTATAGAATGCTTTTGAATAGGAAAATGCGCAGGGAATGTTTTTATTTTATTTTACTATATACGGCCCGTATATAGTTATACGAGCCGTATACATGTGCATACGATTTGTAAAACGTATACGGCTCAATGGATTTATTTTGTGAGGTTTTTGATGTTACCAAATGTATACGGGCCGTATAACTGTATACGACCCGTATATAAGGATGTTTTTCTACTATCCCGTTTTTTCCAGTAAAAACACAATCATTCTAGGGTTTCTAAACTCTTCATCACCTTTAACAATGTCGATAAACGTTGATCGGAACACGCCGCTTAAATCGGAGCACAAGTAGAGTAACATTACCGATCAGTCCGTTGATGGAAACCTTAGCGATCGCAGAGATCTTGATAGGATCGAGATTCGACCTAAACGAGTCGTTCAGAAGAGATCTCGTTCAATACGAAAGGCGGAATCAGACGTATCGAATTTATTTCAGCTGTATACACACTATAATCACTTAAAATGTCTCTTGTATTGATTTGAAGGCTTTACACGGTCTGGAGACACCTCGGCAGAGCTTCGCTACCGGAATCACAAAGTTACAAATGAGAGACCCAAGCACTAGTATTTATGGGTGAAGCCACTTCGCACGAAACAGTTCCATGCGAACTGGTCAGTTCGTGTGAAGTTCCCATATTTCTCGTATAACGTGCCCTGTTCTATCAAACCTATTACAAGACTCGATACAAGACGAAGTCGACAAACATATGCACCAACAGACTCCCCCTTGGATGTTGACGAAGTCTTCGGTGTCGAGTCTTCAATCTTTATCAGTCTTCTCGCTCTCTCCAAAGTATCTGACAATGTAAGCATCTTTTAATTTCTTTCTCTATCTCTTTCAGAATCTCAACCTGGCTTTATCTTCTCTTGATCAGATCTCTTGATTCCTTAAGTTCTTCAGCATCAGCAGCTTCTGTTTCAAGCAATGTCTCAGGAACGAAAACTGGCTCTTACGACTTCAGACTCCCCCTTTCGATAAGCTGGGATCGCAGTCTGAAATAGCACTTGCTCTAAGATCGTATCCTGGCTCAAGCTCTGCCCACAGGTTCAGAAACTTATCCTGGCTCTTCGTAGCAACAGGATCAGAAACCTGGCTTTAAGCTGCATACCTGCACATTCTCTACCCAAAACATAAGTTTTTATGTATGACAATTTTAGAATCCATTTGAAGATATCATTCTCAAATCAACATGATTTTTCATTTAAGATCTCTGCTTAACCACTTGTATTCACAACATTCAAATAAATAATTTCTCATTTGAAATTTACTTTTGGGTATTTTTTATTTCAATCACACTCTCCCAACCCACTGTTGTTCATCATGTTTAGCACTTGGAATTTTGAAAATCAGCTTTCCAACATTAGTTGTCGAAAATAAGATGAAATAAAAATCTTTTTGAATTTTCAAAATTTTATGCTAAAACATACTAATGAAAAAATAGTAAAGAAATATTTACAGACAATATTTTTGTGAGTTTGTGTAAGAGAATCATATCAGTTTATGACAAATCACTAGCACCGTTGAGCTTTAAACACTTTAAGTTCTAAACGATTCACTTAGATTGTCAGTATACTGATCCACTTAAATTTTCACACAAAGTTCAACTGCTTCGAGATACGAGATTTAGTGTTTTAAGGACTTAAGCTTATTCGCGTGTCCCACCTCTTGAATATACTCCCGTATCCAGATCCCAATATTCAGTCTTACAGGTGAATATACCTAGATGATATCTGTAAGGGGTGAATGCGAAACCTTGAGAGCTCAATTTTTTGCAGAGTTGAAGGTTCGACTTTTGGTGTGTCCCCCTTGGGGATCTTCTTTACAACAGCACTTGACTTTATCTTTTCGATTTTTCATCAATTTTTGTGCTGAGGGTGTGCTTTTATTTCAAGCAAGCGAAAAGTATTATACGGGGACTAGGCTATTGCTCCCGCAAAATCAGAAGTCCCGGGATAATACCCCAGATATTACTAAGCATAAAGACCTAGTATCTCAGAAAGAGGGATCTTTCAAACAAGATTTCGGGGGTTACCCATATATCCGAGAGATGTTCCCCACGAGATAAGTAAGTATGATATTTAGGTTTATATCTCGAAAACAATCTACTGAATGTGTAAAAACCTACTGGCATATTATCAGTGAGACCGTTTATCACATATTTAACTTTTCAATTCTTTAGCATGCTGTGATTGTCTATTGAAGTACTATCATATCCTCTTTTTCACAACAAAACTCATTTTTTGATTTTTCAATGTTTTTGGATTTTTCAAATTTTCAAAATTTCTAAAATTTTCTACTCCCCCTAAAATCAAAAATATGTTTCAATTTTCGATTTTACGGGAAAATTTGAAAGAAAACGCAATAAACTGTACAAAGTAAAGTGACAACTTGATGTGAATTGCTTCAATTCGCCATCCACTTGGCATAAACAATCAGAACTCCCCCTGACTACAAACTATTTTCCCATTATGATTTCAAAACACTTAAGTTTGTTTTAATCAAATGATTTTTCCGGAAAATTAGTTTTGTCTGTCGTTTCACCAACATGGGGTTTCATCATATTGTCCTTTCGACCACTTGTATGATCAGGTTTAATCAAGTTCAACTTAATGACCTTGACAAACCACTTGTTGGATTATCACACAAACATTTTTCATTACTAAGAAAGATGCCGATTCATGCTCCACGATTACCAACTTGGGAGCTCCGGCAAGTCCGGATTTTACTCTTGATAGGTTCTATCCCATGACGATACGAACATGGGTGAACCATCTTCAGCTGGTTTACTCTTTTTCGATTCATAAAATTCCTCTACCCCTTTGTGTTGGGTCAAAATGGAGAATGATGTTATCAATTACGCCGACGTTATTTAGCGTATTTATTGTTTTGTATAGGATGACGTTTTTAGTTATTTTAGTCAGACGTTTTAGCGTCTTTTGTGGTTTTCCAAGCAAGAGGCGGCTTGCTTGGAGGACAAGGCTCAAGGGGCTATATATATATTACTATACCTCATTTGTGAGGAGTGGATTTGGGAGCCACCACCCCGGGGGAGCTCACCCGGGGTGGATGATTATCTTTTGTATTGTCTAATCACATTGAATGAAAATATCTTTGTTCAAATCTTTGTTCTTATCTTTCTATTTGTTTGTTCATGGTTCTCGAATCACCCGTCTCATCATCATTTACCGAACCGAGACTGAAATCGAATCGTTTCGGACCTATCACTTTGACCTTCCCGTCAACCATCTTTCCAAAAATATGTTTTACTTTGGGGTTAAAGGCTTTTTCAACATCAAATTCTTTCTTTTCAGAAAAAAATTGATTTGAAATCTCTATTTTTCCAACTTTTTGTTTAAAATTTTCAGCCCGCAAAGGTGGAAAATTGACATCATCCATTGGAGGAACTGAAGTTTCTATATTTAGCTCAACTTGTGGCCCCTCTGACTTTGACGAGTCAGATTCATCACCAGAAAATAGCTCATCTAATTTTGATGAATCAGAATCATTGCCATAACTGTTTTTAGATTTCTTAACAACCCACTTGTGGTTGTTCAGATTTACTTTTCTTTTGTAAAAACTTTTTGAACTCTCACTGATCTCAAATTTTGAAAACTTTAAATTGTTTGGTTGGTAGTTCATTATCAACCATCTTTTCTTTGAGTTTTGAAGAGACTCCCTGTTTTGTGTTGGTTGCCTTTGGACAATTCAAGGCAATGTGACCAACTTTTATGCATTCATAACAGGTTCTTGTCTCCTTTTTCTGAGCAGCTCTATTCTTTATTTCTTCTTGCTTCTTAGCAAGGAATTCTTTGTTTGATTGTTTCCAGAATGAGCTCTTTTGTTCTTCTTCAGAACTTGTTCCTGAAACAAATACAATTTTTTATTTAGAATTTTTATCATTTTTATAATTTTCTGGTAAAATAAAACCTAGACCTTTCTTTTTGAAATTACCGTTATGGTTAGGTTTCTTTTGATAACCCGAACCAGAACTGTAACCCTTTTTCTTGTTTAAACGTTGTTGAATTCTTGAGGTGTAAGAATTAGGTTTTTCAGAAAGATTTACATCTTTTATTTCAGAAATATTAATTTTTGTTACTTTGAAAACCTTTTTAATCATTTCTGGTTTAACACCTCTCATTGGAAATTCTTCATCAGAATATAATTTGTCAGAATCATTCAAAGTATATGCAACTTTGAATGTTTCGTCACTCAAATTATTTTGTGATAACAGAAAATCTCTATTGTAAACCCGTTTGCCCTTTTCGACTGTTGGACTTGACGTGTCAGACTTTGACGTTGATTTTGACTCTGACTCCTCGGGTTCATCTTTATCCAACACCTGATCGACCACTTTCTTTATTAACTCAGACTCATGATCAGTGTCGGACGATGTGAATGTGACGTCAATATTATCTGGCAATCCATCTGAAGATTCAGATTCCCACTGTAAATTGGTTGCCTTTTTTACTCTTTCTGAATTAGGATTTCGTGGAGAATATCCATTTTCAAGCAGAGGCGGACACTTGGTATAGTTAGTACTGTGTTTCTTACCAGTATCCTTTACTTTAGATTCTTCTTCTTCAAACGCCTTCATGCCTTCAACTGTAGGATATACCCTGTCAATCACATAAGAAGCACATGAGTAACTTTTTAATAACCTGTTTACCCTTTCAGTTTCTATTCTCTGGGTTTCCAATTTCAGTTCAAGTTCAGCACATTTCTCAATGTAATTATTGATAACTTTCTGCTTCGTCATGAACGCTCCTTGAAGTCTCTTCATAGCCGTTGCTTGTTCACTGCTTGATTCGTTGTATTGATTCATAGCTTTGTTTAGAACGTCATAAGATTCTTTCAGTCTGTTCATGTTATGAATCAATGTGTTGTTTTGCTTTTCCACAGTTTCACATTTTTCAGGCATTTTTGTTGCATCAGCTTCCTCTTCAATCTTGAAAGCTGGAATTTCTTTGACCTGCTTCTTTATCACGTGGACATCTTCATCATCACTGTCATCTTGTTTTTTAACTTTCTTCTTTGTCACTCGAACATTTTCATCATCATAGTCATCTCTCTCGGCTAGAAATCTTAAATTCTCTTTAATTTTTCTTTCATGATAATCATCATCACTATCTTCAACGATTTGAGCAACAAATGCCTTAGAATTTGACTTAATTTCATCTGGAATGTATTTGTCCCAGCTAAATCCTTCTAGCAATTTTTCATCATCTTGATGAACTAGATAAGCTTTCTTCTTTCCATCTTCAGTCGAAATAGCATGTGAAGTTTGTGGCAATTGTTGTTGATATGGCTGTTGAGCAACTTGATGATAAATCGCTTTCCGATAATAATCATTGTTTCCGAAAGGATTTTGAGCTCCACTTGCTTCACAATTTGTGCATTCTCGCTTGAAGTGCCCTTTTTCCCTGCAACGAAAACAAGTAACTTTAGATTTATCAAATCCTAAAGTAGAAACATTAGCATCACGGAAATCATCTCTTCCAGTGATCTGTTTAAATTTCTCAGCTCTCCTCAACACGCTAGCCAAACACCACTTTATATCCATTAATTCCATCTCCTCAACATTAATCTGATCGTAATCCTCTTTTGTCAACATTGGATTTCCGATCCTGCCTGCAACTAAACTCTCATAAGATTCTAACACAGTCACCAACAAAGACATATGACCTTTGGCAACTTCTTCTGAGAAATTCTGACCATTCTCAAGATTTAACACAATGTTGCATTGTAGTACTTTGCCATTCTTGGTTGCTGAAAAAATTGGATCAAATGATGGATATGAAGAAAATTCTTTATTGTTGTTCGATCCTCGAGAAGATTTTTCAGAAGAACTCTTTGCATTAAATGTCTTGTTCACCATCAAAATCCTTTGGTGAAAAGTTGGTTTTATCACTAATACCCCCTTTGTAATACAGACCAATGTCTTGTTCACCATCAAAATCCTTCATTCTTGCCATCTTTCGTTGTTCCATCTCTTGAGCTTCGAGTTGTTCAATAAACTTGCTCAACGTTAGATTGTCAAATTCAGGTTTATTTTTCAACATCATAAGATACGTGCCCCAAACATCTTGTGGCAACGCATCGGCCAACTTTTCAATCCATTCATCACTATCTTTCTTGATGTTCAATCTCTTCATGTTCATCACCAAATTGCAATATCTTTCTATAATCTTCTTGGGGTTTTCAGTTTTTAATCCACGAAATAGATCAAATTCTTTATTCAAAAGTGATTTTTTGTTCTTGATCATATCTTCACTTCCAACAAACTTCGATTTTAGTTCTTTCCATATTGAGTATGCACTTCCGTTGTGTTGTAATAAAATCAAAATTTCTTCCTTAATAGCTTGCTGCAATATACTAACCATCATCTTTTCACTTTTGTATTTCTTTTTCTCATCAACGCTTAGATCTTTAATAGCAACCTTCTCTCCGTTGTCATTAACCGGTCTAATATATCGATATTCAATACATTCCCATGCATCTAAGTAATTTGCATGAACCCAATTTTCAAAACGCTCCTCCCATCCACTATACTCCTCAATATTCATGAGCTTAGGCGGTTTTTGCATGGTGCCCATTTCATTTTCTAACATCGTATTCTGAGCTATAGTGATCGGGGTTGCAAACGCGTTGTAAAATTCATTTTCCATGTTTCGGTACGAAAAATTCACAAAAAAACAGAATCTCAAACGAACTGGTTGATTCAAACGAACTGATTTGGTCCGATCTGGGTCACTCCGTACGAACTGATAATTTCAAACGATCTGACAATAGTGTCACTTCGTGCGAACTGATTTGATCCAACTCGTGCGAACTGATCCAAAACCCAAACAACCTGAATTGTTCACCTAGTGCGAACTGGTTTAACGTCAATCCGTGCGAACTGATTACACTTCCACGCGACCTGATGAGATATCACTCAACCCGTGCGAACTAAGAATAATTCCAAACAGCCTGGAGAGCAACTTCGTGCGATATGGACAGTTTTCACACGATGTGAAACATTTTCGAACGAACTGACAAGTTTCGGTTGATTTTTTACAAAATTGATCAAGTTTTAGGTCGATTTTAGGTCTGGTCTTTTCAAGGAATGATTAAAACAGTGTTTCGCGAATTATATCACAAAATCAGTCCATTTTATCCGTAAAACTCCGTTAATTTTGAAAAATTGTGTAGAAAGTGAGTAGAAATGAAAAATTTTGATGAAAAACAGCTGAAATGGTAAGAAATCTTCCTCCTGAGCTCTGATACCACTTGATAGGATCGAGATTCGACCTAAACGAGTCGTTCAGAAGAGATCTCGTTCAATACGAAAGGCGAAATCAGACGTATCGAAGTTATTTCAACTGTATACACACTAGAATCACTTAAAATGTCTCTTGTATTGATTTGAAGGCTTTACACGGTCTGGAGACACCTCGGCAGAGCTTCGCTACCGGAATCACAAAGTTACAAATGAGAGACCCAAGCACTAGTATTTATAGGTGAAGCCACTTCGCACGAAACAGTTCCATGCGGACTGGTCCACTTCGTGCGAACTGGCCACTTCGCACGAATTGGTCAGTTCGTGTGAAGTTCCCATATTTCTCGTATAATGTGCCCCGTTCTATCAAACCTATTACAAGACTCGATACAAGACGAAGTCGACAGACATATGCACCAACAGCTTCGTGTTGGTTATTTATCGATTATGCTAGTTATCGGCGCGGATGGGGTACAGAAACCACCAAGGGTGATAATGGATTGGTTACAGAAACCACTAGCAGAAGAACCCGACACGTCTGCTAGTTAGAAGACGTGTCGGGTTCTTCTGCTAGTTATTCGGAATGTTTCGAATCATCATAAAAGACGTGTTGGGTTTTTCTGCTAGTGGTTTCTGTAACTAATTGGGAACCACATATTTGCTTCAAGATTTATGTCTGATGTCCAAATTTGATCACATTTGAGTAATTGTCAATAATGTAGGAAGGATTGTAGTTGTAGGACATTGGAATTTGGAATCAGCGTCTCTTCAAGATGAGTTGGTGTTAAACCATTCTAAACCCTAGCAGGAAACAAACCAACAAAATCTGAATACTGAAAAACATCAGCAACCATTTTTCTTTTTCCTTCAATTTCGAGAACATTCTCCGAAGGGAAATCCAAGAAACGAAAGGGATTTCGAGCAGTTGGTAGAAGACGTGTCGGGTTCTTCTGCTAGTATTGAACCAAGAATATGAAGATCAATAAAGATGAATTGGTATTGAAACAACATTCCTTCAAACATTCTAAACCCTACCTGAAAACAAACCAACAAAATCCGAATAGTGAAAAACATCAGCAACCATTTTTTCTTTTCCTTCAATTTCAAGAACATTCTCCTTGTGTATGTGCTTGTGCTGTAGAAACCGGTGATGAATTTGTACGTGACAAAACAAGGATCTATCTAATAGATTAAAGATATTAAACAGTTGTCAAATTCGTTGCGGGTTGGTTTTGGGCCTATACGATGCCCCTCAAGTTGTCATTCATGTCTTTTTTATCACTGACAAACTATGTGACATGTGTCTGGTCCAGTGGTCCCGGTACATTCAAGAAAATGTTCTCTGGCAAGTACTGTTGTGTATCTGATTGAGAAGCACTAAAATAATGCACGTATTTAGTAGTGTTTATTTGACAACCTGACAAACTTTTTGATCATTCATAACTTTTTGATCACTGACATATCTTTATGATTTGTACGTGGTTTAATATCTTTAATCTATTAGAACGATCCTTGTTTTATCACGTACATGCATTTAATTCCTAGTTAACTTTCAGATTCAGGAAGCAGATGATTTGTCAAAATGTGAGCTTTTACACCAACCATATCGATATTCTAGTTCTCTTTTTCCTTCAATGATTAATTTGTAAATATATGAATAAGATACCTTCGAGATACTTCGTGTTAGTTTGATTTGAATTTTGAAAGTTGAAAAAAACTAAACCGAACCAACATAGTTGAAGTTGCATGTCTGCAAAAGATGCAAGAGAATGGCGAGTAATCAGTTGTATTTTTACAGTTTTGTTTCTTATTGGTAATTTCTTTTACCATTTTTTACCCTAAGAATACGGGCCGTATACTATTATACGGCCCGTATACAATCATCGTATACATTGTATACGATCTGGTAATTTTTTTCACAAGGTGTATACGGGCCGTATAAGTTTATATGGCCAGTATATAATTAAATAAACTGACAAGAGTCTGCTGGCACAGCTTTTATCATTCAGATCATCCTTCTCGATCTCAACCGAAGGGAAATCCAAGAAATGAAAGGGAGTTTGAGCAGTTGGTGGAAGACGTGTCGGGTTCTTCTGCTAGTGGAAGCCCGACAAACAGTCTTGTACGTGGTTTAATATCTTTAATCTATTAGAACGATCCTTGGTTACAGACACTTGCTTCATAGGACTCACTTTAATCGCCTGTTGGGTTATCATCTTTCAAGCTCATTTTCCCTAAATTTATCGATTCTGTTTTCAACGGGGATGTAATGCAATGATTCCTCTCAATTGAATAGACAGAAACTTGCTTCATAGGACTCACTTGAATCGTCTCGGATGTAATAACAGTATGTTTAGCATCCGTGCCTGCTTGAATTGCAGAAAGCAAAGGATAACAATTCGTTCATTTTCTGATATTCTTGGTTCAATACCAAGTCATCTTTAGTAGTGTTTGTTTGAGAACCTGATTCAGATACACAACGGTTCTCCAATTCCAGATCAGTAAGCAAATACACAACGGTTCTCCAATTCCAGATCAGTAATGTAAGGAGAAACGTTGAGATAACGGACATCCATTAAACTCAAAAAGAAAACTTGTGTTTCCCATAGTCACAAACGATTGCGGTTTGCACATTCAATATGCGTTGCGTGCATTCATATTGTTGGACTTCTTGTTCCAAATGCAGCTGTAGGATCCGTACTTAAAGGTCTCTCTAAAATGCTTGGAAAAATTGCATCAACTCTCCTATATCAACATAGTCTTCTCCAGACGCATGGTTGTTATGAATGACAACTTGAGGGGTCTAGTTAACTTTCAGATTCAGATTCAGGTAGTAGATGATTTGTCAAAAGACATGGTCAATATAATAAAATGTGAGTTGTTACACCAACCATATCGAGATACTTTGTGTTAGTTTGAATTGAATTTTGAAAGTTTGAAAGATGTGTTCGATGGATATCCGTTATCTCAACGCTTCTCCTTACATTACTGATATGGGAATTGGACAACCGCAACCGTTTTAGTGCTTCTCAATCAGATATTATTTATTGAATCATAACTGAAACAGTCGGAAAAAAACTAAACCGAACCAACATAGTTGAAGGTGCAAGAGAATGGCGAGTAATCAGTTGTATTTTTAAGGCTAAATTGCACTTTTCGTCCTTTATGTTTCAGTGTTTCGACAGGCGCTGTCCTTTAAGTTTAAAAATTACATTGTATGTCCTTTATGTTTACAACTAGTAACGGGCGGTGTCCTTTCTCATAAACCCAGTTAACTTTTTATGTTAAAACCCCCTGTCTCTCTCAACTTCAAACATGAAGGACTTTTATGTAAAAAAGTGAAACATTCAAAAACAAAACAAAAGCATCAGCCGCAATCTTCTACGTTTATCCGGCCGGCAATTTCGCCGGATTCCGGCAACTCTGGAACCTCATTTCTACGCTTTTTCGGTCCGTTTCTTTCGCGATAAACATGTTAAACTAAACAAAAATCCCACAACCACATGTTAAACTAACCTAAAATCAAATTCACAGAACTCAAATCAACTTCAATCCTATTTAAATTCACGCATCAACCTCCAATTTTTTAATTTCTAGGTTTTTAATTCGAAACACATAAAAGAAACCGTAACAGATTACTAACATCCTGCAAAATGAAACTGAAGATTAAACCTGCAACAGAACATCCTACTAAAAACTTTTTCTATCATAATCCACCACAAAATTAACCATAAATCAAATTCACATTTCACACAACTCAATTAAAATCAATCCTATTAAATTTACACACAAATTGTTCACACTTCACGCATCAACCTCCAATTTTTCAATTCCTCGATATATTATCCAAAACAAACATAACAAAATGAAGATTATAATTTATAGTTTACCAAGGAGCAGGAATAGAATCAGATTCAAGCAGTAATCCGCCATAGATACCGGTAACCGTGTTGGCATCAAAATTCAATCTCATCACTTCATCCGAAACCCTAACGACGTCAAAAAAGGAGAAATCGGAACTAAACGAATCCGGCGACGGAGCCGGAGCCAAATCCGACGGTGGCGGGGACGGTGGCGGTGGCGACGGAGGAACCGACAAGTGTTTTTCCCACTGATTCAGCATATATGCAGAGTAAACGATGATTGAGATACCGATGAATGTTTGGGAGAAAATTAGGAATTTGAGGATGAATGCGATGAATGTATGGCAACAATTAGTCCTCATTTTGCAGAGAATTGTTCAACGAGTTGGTTGAATTTACATAAAAGGTCCCTCATGTTTGAAGTTGAGAGAGACAAGGGGTTTTAACATTAAAAGATAACTGGGTTTATGAGAAAGGACACCGCCCGTTACTAGTTTCAAACATAAAGGACATATAGTGTAATTTTTAAACTTAAAGGACAGCGCCTGTCGAAACACTGAAACATAAAGGACGAAAAGTGCAATTTAGCCTATTTTTAATGATTTGTTTCTTATTGGCCATTATTCGACCGAGTAATCAGTTGTATTTTTTTACAGACATGTCGTGCATTGTTTAAATCAAAATCATGTTCTTAAAACAAGGATCGTTCTAATAGATTAAAGAGAATAAACCAATTTTTACCATTTTTTACCCATAGTATACGGGCCGTATAATATTATATGGCCCGTATACAATCATCGTATACTGTCACACCCCGATATTTCCACATACTACCGGTGGGCCCGGTGGGGAGTATCGTGACGTAGTTGATATCATCATAGTCAATTAACACAATTATAGCACAGCGGAAGTCTTGGAAAATAAAATAGTATTACAAACCCAGAAGTCTGAAAATATCAAAGTATTTAATATAGACGAGCCTGTAATATCAAATCCACAGGTGGATCTTTACAGAATGTATAAAATGAAGTTTAGCAGACTTTAAGGCATCTTTAAGGATTTGCAAGATCCTTTATTTTGACACCGAGCAGCTCCCAGCCTATTATGTGTAGTACCTGTCACTTAGTATTTTGAAAATATGTCAGTTTTCACTGGTAAATACAATTAACCGACTCTTTTGAAAAGAGTTTATGAAAATTTATTTAAGCGCACAAGGCACAAACCATTTATAACTTGGGACAATTGTTTAAGATAATCTTGTATACAGTTTTATATGTTTGTCATACATATGGGGCCGGTTTGGAAGTCGGTCATGATTAACCGACTCACCACTTATAAAACCCACGGAGGAGTTATCCCCAACATGTGGGTTATTTAGCATTTGCATCTGTCAGGGGTATGCCTACACCCCGTGCATAGGTCGTGGCCATTTTCAAATGAAATGAGCCGAGGATATCCAGGACACGGTCGTATTAACCCCCAATGTTTATGTTATCAAACAAAACAGATTAAAACAGGTTATGTAAATTTATTAATCACAATCCGATTAAATAATTTCATACCCGACCAAGCGGTATTATTATAATACCGTATCCCAAGCTCGTATAACGGAAAACAAGTTAAAAGTATTTACCTGAGCTAATACTTGATTCACAGCAAAATAACTCAGTCGTATCCAATCTATCTAAATGCAGGTAGCTTTTATCGGGTGGCTCTAGTCTGGAGTGATGGTAATATATAACCAATTCAGAATGCTAACGGTCTTATTTAAGTCGTAGACTTAGACCGGCTAGCTTAAAGTATCTAAAGCGGTACGATATGCTAGATTAAGCGATAACCGGAATAGAATGTAATTTAGACCCAACAAGTACGAAGACTTGTATAATATGGGTAAACTAAGTACATTTTGGATTTTGAAGTATAAACGATAAGGTTAAACCCGTTTCGGCAAACTTACGTAAACTAGTTACGTAACCCGATCTGAACGCGTAAAAGCATAACGGGTAACCAAATGAACCATATACAAGTCCCTTATGTTATTATGCTTAAAATATGTTAATACATCAGTAGGATGTTAACATATATGCCCAAAAAGTATTTAAAAGCAAATTAAGTCCCGTAGGGGCATTTTGGTCATTTTAATGTTTATAAAATAGGTTTTAAAGCAAACTGATGTTCTGGTCTAAAACATTCAGTAAAAATATTTGTTTTATCATGTTATATCAGTAAGATATCATTCATATGTGTGGTTTACCATTTATGGCCAAACTATGCCCCGAAAGGGTATTTTGGTCATTTCACATATGCTTTTAAGGACATTTTTGGAAATCCGAGTTCATGACTTATACCTGCTCTAATTATGGTTTTAAACCATACTATGCACCTTATTAGCGTAAAAATCGCTAATTGACGATATTTGAGATATTTATGTGATTCTGAGATTTTGGACAGCCTTGTATGTTTAAAATATTTTTATTTTTCATATCAAGTCAGTAGAAAAAGGTTTCGTATGCTAATCACATGTAAATCTCATTTTATTAGTTAAAAGGGTATTATCGTCAATTAAGGAATTTATACAAGAACTATATAATATGGTCAGTTTATAATCTGACCAAAAATCCCTAAAAATAATATCTTAGCAGTAGGTAATGAGTTTTGGGTCAAAATCCATGTTTAAACATGCTTTATGCAAGATAGCGTAATTTAATTAATAAAAAGTTTCAATTTACGATATCTTGCATAACTTTAGTTTGAGACCAGAAACTGATGTCAAATTTTCGGGACATACTTATATATCAGTAATGAAGCTTTTTGTCCCCTCACATTTTCAAAAATCTTGTTTGTATGACATAAGGGCATAACGGGCATTTATAAGCATAGAGTAAATTACAAGTTTTGTCCTTTATGTATGTCCCAAATTGCAGGCGCTGTCCTTTGTCTTTAAAATTGATGAGTTTTGTCCTTAATGTTTGCAAATCTTGCATGTTATGTCCTTTAGGCCAAACCCAGTTAGATTTTTTGGTTAAAACTGATCATGTGCAAGGCACATGAGGGTACTATTGTAATTTCACCATTTAAGGGGCTATTATGTAACTAATATATAGATTGGGACTATTTTGTAAAAATAGAAAATATATTAAATTAAAACATGCACTCTCTCTCTTCCTCCCTCACTCTCTCTCGCTCTCTTCTCTCTCTCTTCTCTCTCCATCTGCGGAGGAGATGCACCACCACCGCCGCCATACCCTTCACCTCCACCTTCATAGCCACTGTCACCACTCCCCACCACAACCGCCGCCATCCCCTTCAACTCCACCTCCACCAACATCACTGCCACAATCATCACCACCAAATCTAACGGAGCTCGTCGGAGACACACCACCACCATCACCGCCACAATCATTGCCGCCGCCGTGCTCCTCCGCCGCTGCAGACCAAATTTGGCCCGAAAAATCCACCACAACCTCCTTCGCAGATCTAAACCCTAGGCGGCGGCTAGGGTTCCGCCGTGACGATAAGCGGCGGCCACGATTGTTTGGTGCGTCGAGATTCTAAATCTTCTTTCTCTCTCTTCTAGTGCTTCTTGATTTTTTCCTTTAACTGTAACTCTTTCTTTCTACACATTTGAATACATATGCTTTGTCATGGTGGTGACCGGTGGGGTAGGCTAGATGTTGACATTTGTTTTGTCAAAAAATGTTAATACATCTCCCTGATCCACTTTCGTTATAAATGTTTGATATTTATAAATGTTTGATACTGATTGGTGGTGGTATCACAGTGGCCGGAATCATTTTTTTGTTGAGTTGGTTTTTTGGGGATTTTTTATTTTGGGGGTGTTTGAGTTGATTTGGAGATTGTGGTAAAGGGTGGTGGTTGTAGATGATTAAGGGTGGTGGTGGTGGTGGCGGCGGTTGTTGATTTAGAGATGATGGTTTTGGTGGCTGTGGTTGTTGATTTGGTGATTTCAGTCCACGTGGCAGAAACTTTCGATGGAGGTGTCTTGGGGTGGTGGTGGAGGTGGTTGTGGGGGTTGAAAGGATTATTAAATTTGAGCGGCGATGGGGGTTTGGGTGGTGTCTAACAGGTGGTGGTGGGTGTTTCTGGTGGCGGATAGTGGTGGTTAGGTGTTTCCGAGTTAGGGGTTCAGTTTTGTGAGGTGGTGGTGATGGTGATGGCGGAAGATGATGGTGGTGGAACTAGGACATGTAAAGAGAGATGGTAGAGATGGAGTAGAGAGGGAAAATAGAGCTTTTTAGAGAGAGAGAAAGACATGGACTGAGTTATATATATATATTTTCAGATTTTTTTTAAATAATAGAGATAAAAAGACTATTATACCCTCATGTGCCTTGCACATGAACAGATTTAACCAAAAAAATTTAACTGGGTTTGGCCTAAAGGACATAACGTGCAAGATTTGCAAACATTAAGGACAAAACTCATCAATTTTAAAGACAAAGGACAACGCCTGTAATTTGGGACATACATAAAGGACAAAACTTGTAATTTACTCATAAGCATATTAACGGAAACTAGCATATAATCCAATATACAAATGACCAGGTAATATAACTCTAGAGGGTTATACTACAACATAATATGGTCCTAATGGAAGCTTAAAACATAAAGGATTTAATCTTAATTGGGTCAGAACTGAAAGTCAAAGCAAAAGTCAAGCTTTTGCGACTTTCGGTTGCGAACCGACCCTAAACTCAGAATTTTCGGGTTGAACAGGCTTAGACATGTTCTAATAATGATTACCAAGTTATTAGAGTGTTAAAATATAGTTTATAACCTCTGCATTTATTGGTTTTAATTATTATTTACAATTCTGCCAAGTTTGACTTTTTAACTAAATAGTTTGACCCGACAATTTACTACGCAAACGAAATAATTAGGAAGTTCCCTTTTAAGGGTTAATCACCTACCTAACTATGGTCACATAACCACATTCATCTCGAACAGTGGCAAGACCATTTGAGTTTAAACCGAGAGTCAAAGCTAATTTACGTAACTTTGACTTTTCGGTTTTTAAATAAGAAAACTGAACTAAAGAGGGGGCTAAGACACTTACAAAGGGTCCTAGCAATCTTTTCTACTAAAAATAAGTTTCCTTTCAGATCAGGAACCTCCAGAATTTGAGAGAGGAGAAGATTGAAAGAAATGGTGCAAGATGTTATGAATGAGAATATCATCTATTTATAGATTTTGGAGGGTCCTTGGATGATCAACAGGTATTAGGAGGCTCTTGGGATGTTTACACATGTCCTAACAGCTGTTATATTTAGTTTGGAGCCCAAGGAAATCGATTTGATTGGTTTAGAAGGGATTGAAGTGGTGACAAGCAAGAAACAAATAAAAAAAATAAAAGCTGCAGATATGGGGCTCTCGCGGCCCGCGTAGCATCTGGACAGCTCGTTCACGGCCCGCGAGCTAGTCCAGTCTGGGCTACAAGTTTGGCAGTTGGGCAGTTTAGGTCCCTGACTCTTTCTTATTCATTTTTAACTTCCAATTATGACATAAATGGCCCAATACTTTATGTATCCGTTATATTAAGTTAGTATGAGGTACAAATATTATTAGTGCCCAGTTTTGGGTATGCCCGGAAGTATATCAAGCATTTTGGAGTTCCCGGTTCCTTTAAAAGGTCACTCCAAAGCGTAGTTTCGTAATTTAACGCTTTTAGTCTTTTTTTAACGCACAATGGTGTGCGTAATATCGTTTAATGATATCAAAGCCTTCCATGGCCCATATTAGGTATTCCCGAGCGTATGACCGAACATTACAACGCTCCAGTTCGCTTAAATGATCACTCAATAGGTGTAGTTTTCGACGTTGACGCTTTTGGTCCCTCTAACGCGAAAACTTGCGCATATTACCATTCGATAGCATCAAAGCCCTACGTAGCTCATATTAAGCATTCTCGAGAGTATGATTGCACATCATAATGCTTCGGATTCGTTAAAAGGTCATTCAGAGGTATAATTAAACATGTTGACGCTTTTAACCCCTCTAACTCGCAAACTTGCGCGTAACTTCACTTATTGGCCTAAAAGCCTTGTATGGCCAATATTAGGCATTCCTGAGAGTATGATCAAACATCATGAGGCTCTCGGTTTGTTAAAAGGTCACTCAGAGGTAATAATTAACATGTTGACACTTTTAACCCTTCGTCGCGCACACTTTCAAATAATTACGCAAACGGCTCCTCTCGTCCAACAAGTGGCACATTTGAGAATACGGACACCGTATAAGGTCACTCAGAGGATTAGTTTGAGCATGTTGACACTTTCAGTCCTTCTATCTTCAAGGTTTTCGATTTTGATGAAATTAGTCCCTCATAGTCAACGTTTGACTTTATTAGGGTTTATTACACGTGTCAACACATCATTGGACACAATCTTACGAGGTGTTACATATACATTGTATACGATCTGGTAAATTTTTTTCACTTAGTGTATACGGGCCGTATAATAGTATACGGCCCGTATTCTTAGGGTAAAAAATGGTAAAAAATGGTTTATTCTCTTTAATCTATTAGAACGATCCAAAAAACGAAAGGGATTTCGAGCAGTTGGTATTTAACCAAGAATATGAAGAGCAATAAAAATGAATTGGTATTAAACCAATCATTTGTTGATGTATATAAAGATGAATTGGTATTAAACCAGTCATAACTATAGCGAGAGTTGGGTTTTCAACAAATCTTTGTGAAGTTATTCGGAATGTGCTTGTTCTGTAGAAACCAACAAAATCTGATGGGGGTGATATAGTAAGTTTCAATAATGTAGGAAGGATTGTAGTTATAGAAACCGGTTGTGTATTTGCTTACTCTGGAATTGGAGAACCGTTGTTTATCTGAATCAGGTTCTCAAACAAACACTACTAAAGATGAGTTGGTATTGAACCAACATTCCTTCAAACATTCTAAACCCTACCTGGAAACAAACCAACAAGGATGTTGGGAATTAAACGCATGTACGTGACAAAACAAGGATCGTTCTAATAGATTAAAGAGAATAAACCAAGTACAAATCATGTGCTTTCTGAATCTGAATCTGAATGTTAACTTTGACTCATAAACCCTTGAATCCCAACGCTTCTCTAAAAAAATTTGTTTCTTTCCTTTTCATGAGGTAAAATCGGTTTCAACATCAAGGGTTGTTTTTCACCCTGTGTGAGCATTGGAAACCCGACAAACAGTCTTGCAATTACGTCTTCAATCAAGACCGCATTGTTAATTTTAATGATGATTCGAAACATTCCGAATAAGTAGCAGAAGAACCCGACACGTCTTCTATGATGATTCGAAACATTCACGAACCACAATGGACTCAAACTTATACTACTCACCCTCCCCTGAGGAAAAGTTTTCCCGACGACTCAAGATAAAGCAGTTGGTTTGTGTTCATATCAGCGTTGTTTATCACCCTGTGTGAGCATTGGAAGCCCGACCACTAGCAGAAGAACCCGACACGTCTTCTATGATGATTCGAAACAATGGACTCAGACTCATACTACTCACCCTCCCCTGAGGAAAAGTTTTCCCGACGACTCAAGATAAAACAATGGACTCAGACTCATTGTTGCGAATTTGGTTTCTTCGGTACAGGCTGATGAAACCGAAGCTGTTATTTCGGTTGTTCAGTACTTTCGAGACGATTCAAGTGAGTCCTATGAAGCAAGTGTCTGTCATATTCAATTGAGAGGGAAACACAAGTTTTCTTTTTGAGCTTGATGGATGTCCGTTATCTCAACGCTTCTCCTTACAACTCTCATCAAATGCCTCACCCTTCCTTTTATTCTGTAAATATTAAATAAAGAATAACACCATGCCCGTAACCCCGCGTTGATAGCTTCCGTTTTATTACAGTCATACGGCGCGGCTTTTTGTTCTTCAATCTTTGTTACTTGTTAATGTTTTATTTTTTTCTATTTTTAGAAAGGTTTGACCACCTCACGACTGTAAAATGTCTCGTGTGATTGGCACCTTAAATCCCTTAAATACTTTGAGAAAAATCTAATTTTGGAAGAATACGGGCCGTATAACAGTATACGGCCCGTATACAGCGTTCGTATACATTGTATACGACCAGGTAAATTATTTACACATGGTGTATACGGGCCGTATAATGTTATACGGCCCGTATGGAATTAAAAAAACTGACAAAGTCTGCTGGCACAAACTTTATTAGTTTTTTAAATTCTATACGGGCCGTATAACATTATACGGCCCGTATACACCATGTGTAAATAAGTTTTTTACATGTGTTATTATTAGGACCCTTATTAAATCGCGCATGATATGATATATTCATCGCTAAATCATTATGCCATACCCCTGATTGAGCAATCAGTGAATCCGTGGAAGGTTGCACATAAACTCGTTGAGGACGTAAATGACTCCATTTTATCAAATAAAGTGCTTCTTGGTATCATAATGACGGCATGTTGGTGTATTTAGAAAGGAATGAGGCTATTTTTTCGGATAAGGAGAGCAACCCGACCAAAGTCATAGATGATATTAGATCACTTGGGTATTTGGGGATCAAAAATAGATCGCAGGTAAGGCGTTAGCGTGGAAAGATTGGTGTAATTTTGTTTTGTAAGTTGTTGGTTGTATATTTTTTTTTTTAACTCTAGCGTCTTTCCAGATACCTTGTATGAAATTAACCGTTAAAAAAGTATATTGTATACATGAATTAAAGTTGTTGAGTGCCCATCGGGTAGCATCTGAGCCCTAGATACTAATTTAAAAAGGCAAAAACAAAAAATAAAAATAAAAATTAGGGCATCCCAAAATAGAGGCCTTATAGTTTTGGGTTAAAAACTTTAAGCCTCTTTGAAAGAAAATGAGTTCCTACAATTTTGAGGGCTAATGTCCTTACTTTTTTTAATACATGAGTTAGGACCAAATATACTCCTTCCACTATCAACCAAAGTGTGTTATGGTCGTATCATTTTATACATTAAATCATCAATCGGCCTAGTGTAACGCTTCTTGTAATACCAGTAATATTTAGAAGTGATCATGGGTAGAGCTTAGTTTGAGACGAGTGGGCGGCCCCTTACTTTTTTGTTGCTTCAAAGTGTAATTTTTTTGCGAAAATTTTATATGCATTGAGCCCCCACCCTTTGTTTAAAAGTTCAAGTTCCGTTACTGAGAGTGATATTAAGAATATTAATGAATAATATATAATTGTTGTTCCTTATTATTATTATTATTATCATCATCAGTGGTGTGGCTTTTAAGGGACCGAGGGGTGCCCCCAATGTTTCGGTTAGAAGTGTAGTGTAATATTTCCGTTTTTTTGTCCGGAAATTTTAAAATTATATAGGCCTGTCTCTGCCAAAATTCCCCTGCCCCCTACCAAGTTTATTGTCAAAAATATTTATACATATTTTTGTATTGAGTTAAAAAAATATGAACGGGCTAAACTTTAAGTAAAGTTTGTTACTACTTTATATATAAATCAAAGTTGAGAGTTCTTTTTTATCTTAAATGTCTTAAAGGTTGTTGGGCTGAGTTGTAACTCTTCGTCCAGGTGCTTAACATTTATTTCGAATCATTATAAATATTTGGTCTTTATTTTTGTTAAACAATATATATAATTTTTTTAATGAGTAAGAGCGCCTCGTTTGGAAGATTATGTAGTTTTATTTGGAGTTATTATTGTTTGACCCGACCCGAATCAAATATCCGACCCGAACATATAACCCGAAACATAGCGATAGGAAAAAAATTTGGTCCCATGACTTCCCCCTCCCGCAACTTTTGGTCGAGCTCCGCCACTTATTATTATTATAACTTATTTTATTAATTATTATTTATTGATTCATGTGCAAGACATGGTCCAACATTGTGGTAACATAATGTCATAAATCATAATGCATGGTCAGTTTGAGTGGATCAAAATAACATTCCTTTTTGTGCATTATGTATCTTGTTCTCTGCAAAAAGGTGAAAAAGGTATGGGGTTAATAACTCATATGTCCATGTGACTTACGGCTACATTGACCCAAACTCATGTGGCTTGACCCAAACCCATGTGGCTTAGCAAACACCAAGGTCCATAACCATGTGGATTTTGTAAAGGAGTAGGGATGCAACCCATCAAAGGTTTCTTGACTTCTAGCATCCTATAACCAATCTTTCATGCTTTCATAGTCTCAAAATCCATTCTAATTAGTTAGAATCTTTTATAACTTTTTTGAGTTCATTGGTTTTACCTTGATTGCGGTGTGCGTATATAATGTATATATGTGTGGGCCCTCAGGGGGCAAAAGTGAAATTGCACTAATTTTAACATTATTTTACTAATTTCATGAAAATAACGTTAAATGGTGGAAGACTAATCATGCATCATGTAGTGGCGTTGATAGCCGAAAGACAAGGGGGTACATGCACAAATCGGCCTTTGTCCCGACTGCTGAGTGTTATGTGCCGCCTCATGTCCAAGGCTTGATACAAAACTACTATCGAGCCGGGGGTCTCACTGGAAGCAGCATCTCTATTCCTACTAGGTAGAGGTAAGGCTGTCTACATCTTACCATCCTCAGACATTACCTTAGCTTTGCTATTGATGAAATTTACTGAGTATAATGATGATGATTGAGTTCCTTGGTCTTTAAGATACATTCTTTTTCGCCCGGTCGTGTAGCTCAGTTAACAAAAAAATGCATTCTTTTGCACCTTTCTTTATATGCATTAAAGATATTAACATTTATAGTGGAGTGGATTTAGGATGTAGTTGGAAGCAAAATAATTAAAACTATGTCATTTAGATGTTTATATAAACAAAACGTTGTAGTTTTAAAGAGCTTCATATGCAAACTTATATAAAAGATATATATTCACTTTCCACATGTACTTGTGTGAGAGATATTGGGTGCTGGTGCATTTGGAAGGCAAGGAATGAGGCTAGATTTAAAGGAAAGAAAAAAGAAATCATTCAAGGTATCGTTAGAATCGGGTGCTGGTGCATTTGGAAGACAAGGAATGAGGCTAGATTTAACAACACCCCCGTGAAATTGGAAGGGATAATCAGGGAAATCAAGTCGATGGGTTTTTTATGGATCAACTCTAGATCTAAAGATTGTAGTGTTAGTTGGAAAGAGTGGTGTAGTTTTGTTAATATGTAATCTTTTGTGGTTGTTGGTTTGCCGCCCCTGCTTGGGGTTTTTGCATGTTTAATGAAATTTTCCTTTCAAAAAAAACTTGTGTGAGAGATATTATAGTGATTCTAGGCTTGTTCTCAAAACAAAATGTTTGTATAATTTCATTACACCCGTATGTTATTTAGTGGATATTTTTTTAGGTTAATAACATCAAAATTTACTGAAAGTGATATATATTGTTATTGTGTGACATACTGACAGGTAACTAAATACAATCAAATATACTAAACTTGAAATTTTATATTTTTTTTAATATACCATGTGACTTGAACGGAATCTTATCATTTGTTTTTATTTTTGTAATTGTTTCCTTTTGAATTATTTAGCGAATGAAACTATTATTGACAAGAAAAACTATAATTTTATTTTTTCAAATCTTTTTGGTTTTTAAATAACTATACGCCAAAGCGCAGCACTTCAGTGTGTGTGAATAGTCAAGGGGGGTGTGTGAATAGCCTAAGCCTTTTTTTAATTTTTTTGGAAGTAGTTGTGAGTGGAGAAGAGAAAAAAAACCATGACAAAAATATAAAAATATTATTTAATTGAAAATTGGAGAGAAAAAAATAGTAATTTTTAGTATAATTATAAAGATAGAGATATAAAAAAACAATTGTGAATGCTCTTAGATTACTTATTTATTTACCTTAAAAGTTTTCATAATATTCAAGGTATTTGGGTGTAATATATATTATATATCTGAATGATCAATCTACAATGATCGATTGTGGTTTAATGATGAAAAGGAATTGCAAGACATATAGTATGTTTATAAAATGTACCCATGAAGTTAAAGTAAAACTGTTAAAAGATAAGACTAGTGGGTGTGTGGCGTTGGTTGGAGTGGGGATGCCAGGCAACGCTGGCTAAACCACACCGTGCCAGTGTTGGCCACGGCGTACGTTATAACGCGGTCAAACCGCGTATTGGGGACAAACGTTCAATCAATACCAACAACACGTTGGGAACGCTCGTCACAATTTAAACACCTGCCAACACAAGTGGCGTGAACTCAAACCAAAGTTGGATCAGTTTAAAGTTTGTTTTGACCGTGTCCCTGCAGGCGACCTAAGCCACGACGATCGAGTGGAGATCGCGAAGATCGAGTGGAGGCACGACGGAAATTCGGAATTTAAGTGGGTTCCTCACTTTAACATTTATCGAACTCTGTAATTTTTTTTAGGAATTAGTAACTACTTTTTTTTATTTTTAGGATTTAATAAGTAGTTTTTATTTTTATTTTTAGGATGTTATGTAACTTTTTTTAAAATTAATATAAGTTTGTGTTTTATTTTATAAATCTTAACTATATAAAAAAATATAAAAAAACCAACATGGACCACCAACGCCGTCTGGCCACGCCGCTTCCACACCCCACTTTTTTGGGTGGTCTGATAAAGCCCACAATCACCACGTGTCGAGCAATACCGCGAACCCAAACCCAACACACCCATAGTCTAAGATGGTGATGGCAGAAGTAGCACATGGGAATCATTCATATGTCACACTCCCATTCAAGACACCATACCTTCCATCTTTTTATGACAATTGTCATCTTTTTATCTATCTACCCTTGACTTCATTCAATGCCTCTTATTCAATTCCAAAAAAATAAAAATAAATAACTACGTTATTAATTTTTTTTAAATAAACTCTATTTGAGTAAAGAAACTAAGAAAAGTGATGTTTATTCACCAAAACATTTTGTAGATAACAAATAGTTATCATTTTGATAATTTAAGAATTAATGCAGTTAGTGTCACTCTTTGTCTTATAAATTGACTATTAGAATTTAAAATCATTGAGATGATGATGGTGATGTGATACTACTTACCTAGGTGGTGTCGTATTTGTAAGGAAACTATAAATAAATTATTATGTATTTCTAAAACATATTTAAAAATTCCCCCACTTGGCCGAGTGGTAGGAGGCTTGGATTTTTCAATGGAGACTAAAGTTTAATTCTTATTTGTGTCATATTGTGGTGGATATAGGCAATGAAAAATTTGGACTAGATCTTGTGTGAGGTTGTCAGTTCGATTCCCGAGCTCAACCGGGTTTTCATCCCACCGTGTGTTATGCTAGAGAGTTATGCTCTTGGCACAAGGACTGTCAAGTGGCAGCCGGCGTTATGGTTTCCCAGGGGAACGCCCAAAAAGCCAAACTTTGAAGTCAGTGTAGGCCCGATTAAGACAACATCTTCTGGCCAGAGTGGGGCAATACGGAACTTTCCGATTTGGAGAGTGTGGTAACCTTATACATGAAGTTCATCTTTAAAAAAAACATATTTAAAAAGATTTTATTAAAAAAACTCACTATTTTTGAAAGTACATGACCTCCAAGTAAGTAGTGGCGTAGTGCATTAATAAAAGAGTAAACTGCTAAAATGGTCATTGATGTTTGGTCATTTTTGTCACTTTAGTTCAAAACTCAAACCTTTTAAAGTTGGGTCTCTGTGGTTTCAATTTTGTTGTCATTTTCATCCAAAATCAAAATCTTATCAGATTTTTCAGTTAACATCCAATTTTTTTTTGTCTTTTTTCTCCCTTTTAATGAAGGAAAAAATTGTCAGTTTTTTTTAATTTGTTATAATAAAACGTTAAAAGATCATTTTACCCTTCATTAAAAGAGAGAAAAAAGACAAAAAAAATTGGATGTTAAAAGAAAAATCTGACTAGATTTTGATTTTATATGAAAATGACAACAAAATTGAAACCACAGATACTCATATTCAAAAAGTTTGAGTTTTGAGCTAAAGTGGCAAAAGTGACTAAACCTCAGGGACTATTTTGACAGTTTACAATTAATAAAATCATGAGATTCACAAATAAAAACCATTACAACTTCCTATTAGGTCCTTTTCATAATCATTTTGATATATTATTTACTGTATTTTTTACCGCAATCCTTCTTTTATTTGGTGGTGGATTTAGAAAATCCTTATAATGGCAACGTTTAAAAAAATAGAGATAACGAAATCGACAAATGTCAAATTTTTCCAAAATTTACCATACCGTCGGAGCGTCAAGAGGTACCGGGGTTACCCTATTTACATGTTATATCTGCCCTGCTTTTATGTATTAGTGACATCATAATGTAGGTGTTCAACACGCTTTTGAAAAAGAAAAAAGAAAATATAACGTCTCATTATAGTTTAAGCTTATGAACATAAGTTTTATGTAAGACCATGGTTGTAAAAGTCCCGCCTAGACTCCGAGTACTCTCTGAGTACTCGCTACAAGGTAGGTTGCCGAGGCCCGAGTACTGTTCGTCTAGGCCAATTACTCCCCGAGTAATCTCCGCTAAGGCCGAGTACTCCCGAATCCGACTACGGAGCGCCTAGCGACTTTTGTAACCATGTGCAAGACGATATATTTCTAGCAAATATGGTTAAACATTCCAAGTTTATAACTAAACCAGTGAAATTCTATAATCATGAATACATAATTTGGGTGTGAGATAAGTCTTTGGGACCAACAGGTCCTGTGTTCGATTCCCACAAGAGGTTTTTTTCCTAAACACGGGTTTACTCTTGAATTGGTGTATATGCATTATGCCTTGTAGAGATGGATATGATCGGGTGATTCCGCTGATGGCACGATAATACTTCAGTGGTCCGTCAGCGATCCAAATTTGCCGTTAAAAAAAATAATACATAATTTCACATGGTTTGCATAAAAAGAAAAAAGAAACCTTAAAATGTTGGAATTTCGGTGTTTGCCATGTCCAACACGTTGGAGCATTTATGTTGACAACTCCCTAGGTATATTGTGTTACGTATCCTCTATGAAAAGTTATGGTATAGGTTGGTAGTTGGCATCCTGTTCAGTGGCGGATCTAGGATTCCGACCAAGCGGGAACGTTTTATAAATAGGCGGTAACGAAATCGAAAAAACGTCAAATTTTTCCAAAATTTACACTAAAAATGTCAAAAATTTTCCGACCAAGCGGTAGCGGAGGCTACCCCTTGAATCAAGGTAGATCCGCCCCTGATCCTGTTACCAACTTAAATAGTTTTTTTTTTGCCGTTTCGACTAAAGCTCGAAAAAAATCTAGCTAAAAAACACAATTTGAAACGGCCTGAGCCGGCCGGGCTTATTTTGTAACTGAGCCGAGCTCAAGTCAAGCTCGGCTCGTTCTTAGGCTCGTTTAACTTCTATCTCGAGCTCAAGCCGAGCTGAGCTGCCTTGTTGAATCTTGAGCACGAGCTCAAAACCATCCTGGCTTGACCCAGCTCGACTCGTTTATAACCCTATTTTGCCTTGTTGATTGGATCAATGAAGAGGACATAGACAATTTTCTCTTGAAACATGTTTATATTACTTGATACAAACATTGATCACAATTCACACATTGATACTTAACAAAATTGAGTGTTAAAAACTTATTTTTTTAATGTTATAGAAATAATTGGGTTATGGGGGAGTTTTAAATGTAGCCCTATGAACCCTTTTAGACAAGTATCCTAGAATTAAATTCTCTCCATTTATGTGGGAAAGTGAGGTAATCCATGCTGGCATGCTTGACCATGTCTTTCCTTTATCCACTCATTTTTTTTCTTGGATTTCACAAGGATTTCTTTAACCCATAATTTTCATTTTTGCAATCTTTTAACTTTTTTTTTATTGAAAAGTAAACTTAATTAAAAAACACGCCGCCCACATAAAAGGAAGGGCCAACGCAAACCGGACTACAACATATACATCAGGTATTTACACCACTCTTCCCATACAATATTTTTGTGTTTCGACCTACATTTGAACCATAAAAATCCCAAAGATCTAATGTCGCCCACAATGTCTTCGTTTTTCCCTCTTCCATCCGTAAAAATCTTTGCATTTCTCGCCTTTCAAATAGCCCAAACTGCAATGATAATCAGCCCATATACCACCTCTTGTTGCTTACTGTTGAGGCCTCCCGTCTTGTGAAAATGCAAAACATCCCTGAACGTGAAAGCAAACCAAGGCGGCATTTTGACCCACTTGCATAAATCGGCCCAAACTCTCAAGGAAACCCCACATGCTGTAAACAAATAATCCACACTCTCCTTAGCATCTCCGCAAAGAGGACACGAGTCGTCTTCCACCGCAAAATTTCTTCTAATCAAAGCGTCTCTCGTCGGAATCTTATTTAACTCAGCCCTCCAAGCCAAGAAGAAGCATTTTGCAGGAACCTAACTACACTTATCTAAAACAAACACGTTAGGTCTGCTCACGCTTTCAACCAACAGATTTTTGACAGAAGCCGTTGAGAAGTAACCCTTATTATCCGCGGACCACGACCAACAGTCGAGCTGATTCGAGAGCGACACATTACACATCGACTTGATGCAATCTTTTAACTACAAGAAGTATAAATACTAAAAAAATCATTGATGTTAAGTTTGCAAGTTGTTAAATAGTAAATATTTTTGAAAATTATATCAGTTTTCAAAGTAATTTTGGTTCATGTAGTCATGTTTAAGTGGTAATTTTGGTTCATGTAGTCATGTTTAAGTGGTTTGTACAATCTAAAAAGCAAACCATCGAAAGGAAGAACCACGTATCTGTAATTTTGACCAAATTTTTCTACGTTTTAATATAAATTTTCGTTAAATTATGAATTTTCATCGAGATAGTTGGTAAACGGGCAACAAGTTGCACCGCTACCCCTTTTGCATTATCATATGAATTATCATATTTGAATTATCAACTCATGACAATATTGGTGGCTCAGTTTGTTTTTTAGAACATTGATATGGTTAGTTACATTAATAAATTTGTAGTTTTAATGAAAAAGAAATAAGTGTATTTTTAACTACAAATACATTGTTCTTTTAATGAGAACGGAAACGACGGATCACATCTTGATACAATGTCAATATGCAGACTTGGTGTGGACTCAAGTAGATCAGTGGCTAAACGTTCCAGCCGGCAATATTATGGATGAGGTCGAGGCCAGATTATTATGTGTAAATGGGTTAGGAAGATCGAAGGCGCAACAGAAGATAATTCATGCAGTCTTCCTTGCAACTTTATGGTACTTATGGAAGAATAGAAACAACATAGTTTTCCACGAGAGAACAACATCCACGAACAAACTAGTGGAAGAAATAAAGGAAGAAACTTTCGAATGGATGAGGCAAAGATCAAAGAATGTCCGGGTGTCTTGGAGCGATTGGAGAAGATTTAATATCCAAATGTAAAACTTGATTTGTTTTAGCATGAACCGTCCTGTAATTTGACATTGTGTATTTTGCTTGGTGTAGTGGAGATCTTGGATGTAATCATGTCTCCATAGCATCTTGTTATGTTGACTTGTTGATGGAATGAATGAAAATAATGTTTTGTTGTTCAAAAAAAAAAATACATTGTTCTTTTAATATTAATCAACGTCCATTTTCACTGATTGATTATATTAGAATATCATATATACAACAATTCTGGCTCCTAGAAACATAGTAATCTTAAAAAGGATAAAGCAAGAAAACAAGTATAACACTGACAAACTATATGTAGGACACTAGGACCAATTAAAACGATTGTTGCAAAAAAGAACAAAATATAAAAATGTAAGTTTATCATCCCATGGACCCTTAAATAAGTTTGCAACTTAATAAAATACATTTTTATCCCCATCAAAATATCAGGATTTTTATATTTGGAAAATAGCCATATATCAAAAGTAGTAGAAGTATTTTATTTGTGATCACTATTAGTTTTGTTACAATATATTATAACTAGGTTATCTACCCGTGTATTACACGGGTTAAACAATATAAATTATGTAAGTCATAAGAAACTAAAAATAAATGAAATTACATATTACTTTATATAAAAAAAAGTAAATGAAATTAGGGTTATTGGATTTTAATAATCCTAAGTTTCATATATTGTCCGATAATAATCCCAACTCTAAAAATTCCCTCCAACGATTCCAACTTGTAAGAATTTGGCCCGCATCGATCCTTTTCAAACTGCATGTGCACTTAATTCAATTAAGGAGGTTGCAGGTGCATATGGATCTATTGAAGAAGCCAAATTCTTATATGTTATAAAAGGATCAATGAGAGCCAAATTCTTACAAGTTGGGATTGTTGAAGAAAATTTTTAAGTTGAGATTATTATTGGCCAACAGGTGAAACTTAGGATTATTAGAATCCAATAACCCATGAAATTATAATGAAGCGTGTTCAAAACAAAATTATCTTTTAGTAAAGAGTTTTGATGATCATATATAATTCACTTTTTATTAACGGCAAATTTCTTTTAATCCCTGTCGTATGTGGAACAGAGAAAAGCGTGTAATTAATTGCATAATCAATCTCCTCATATATAACAACTAGGTTATAACCCGGGAACTTCCCGCTAGGAAAAAAATAATTTATATATACATACATGTGTTTATTTAGGGGCTGTTTGGCAACATCTGAATGGTTAAGTGTTGAACCAGTAAGAGTCTAAACCATTAAGTGCTGAACCATTAAGAGTCTGTATAATGCTTAACCGTTCAGAGACAAATGTCTGACCAACTCAGATTAGAGGTGTTTAACCATTCAGAGGCAAATGTCTGAACTATTCAGACATCTGATCGTGAAACAAACAGTCTGAACCATTAAGTGTTGAACCAGTAAGAGGTCTGAACCATTAAGAGTCTCATTAAGAGGTAAACAAACAGCCCCTTAGTTTCTGTAGTTCTCTAATTAAAATTAATATTGTATTAAGAATCGTTCTATTATTATACATGTGTTAATTAAGTATTATTAATTTAAGAAAACGTGTAAAACTATACATATAGTATTTACTTATAAATAAATATTTAATTTTAAGTTAGTAAATAGTTGTTTGGCTATTAACAAGACACAGAACAATCTAAGAGGTTGTTTGACAATTTCTGAATGGTTAAGTGCTGAACTAATAAGAGGTCTGAACCATTAAGTGTTGAATCAGTAAGATGTCTGAACCATTAAGAGCGAGTATAATGCTTAACCGTTTAGAGGCAAATGTCTGACCAATTCAAATTAAAGGTCTTAACTATTCAGACTTAGTATAATGCTTAACCATTCAGACATCTGCTCCATAAACAAACAGTCTGAACCATTAAGTGCTGAACCAGTAAGAGGTCTGAACCATTAAGAGCCTCATTAAGAGGTAAACAAACAGCCCCTAACTAGATAATGATACAAGTATGTTTAAACTAACTTGATTATCTTCATATAATGCTACAACTGAATTAAACATCTGCATATAATGCTACAACTGAATTAAAGTTAAATTTTAATAAAGAGCTTTGTACGACTTTAATACATCTTTTATACAATAGTAATGAGTTAAGACAATAAAGTGTATATAAATTTTAAATGATTAAATAGTGTTCTTTGAAGTAAACATTATATTTTTGAAAAAAAAAATATCTCTAAATAGGAAGCAAATATTAAAGAAGAAAGGTTATATCTAAAAGCTTTATAATAAAGATATATTAACTTTTTGGAGCTTGTATAGTTGTATCGCTTGGCACAAGATTGAATATTCTCATATAATGATTGCTAGAATAAATATAACTAGTCTTAATTTACGAGGGACTAAATGTGACGAATTAAAGAAGTCACGTGGCCACAATAAAAAAAAATACAAATATCACTATTGCTCCTGATGTTATGTTATGGATTAATAGTATATATAAATATAAATTTCATAAAAGAGAATAACTCTTAAGCTTCAATGAGGACTGGGAGGACGTAATGAAGAGACGGGGATGAGAAAAGACTCCGTGTTCACAAGCGATATCGGATGGCTTATATGAGAGGAGAAGAGAGAGAAAGGGTGTGCTCGTAAAAATTCTTATTTTAAGGGGAGAGAGGGACGTTATGTTTTCCTTTGCGATACGGATGATAGCTTACTATTATGTTTGCATAACACGAGCCAACACCAATTTAACTCGAGACAGGCTATCTTGACTTGATATTTCCAACCGAGCAAGAAAATGAGCTTGCATTAGGCTCGTCTTCAACTCGAGTCAACTTGCACTTTTAGTAAGTTGGCTCGTTTTTCTCATATTACATATGAAACAATCTATCTTTTACTTAGTATTTCTAACCGGGCAAGAAAATGAGCTTGTATATTAGACACGTCTAAACTTGAATTAGTTCATGATTTTAATAAGTTGGCTCATTTTTCTTAGTTTTGATGATTTTACATGTTTCTTATATATAAACACCTCAATTAAAAGTTAACAGTTTTAAAATATATGCTAGTCTCAAATACTACACTATCAAACTACCTATATATATAAAAAAAAAAAAAAAAAAACTAGTTTAAACTTTAAACTCAACTTACACATTTATACAAGTCAACAACGCCGGCTCAACTATTTTGGTGGCCTAAAGCAAATTAAAAACTCGAGGCCTCCCCCCCCCCCCCCCCCCCCCAAAAAAAAAAAAAAACACTATTTGAGAAAAAAAAAAAAAAACTTCCTTTACCTGGGCTTGGGACCGACAAAATAAACTAAAAGGTTTATTGTTGCCGAAATTAATTTAATTTTTTTTTTGTATTTTTATATATTTTTTGTATGTGTAAAGATAAGTTCAGCCCAACCCAAATATCATATATAATTTTTTTTTGAAGTTAGAGGCCCTGTTGATTTGAAGGCCTAAAGCCCAAACCTCAAAATACTTGGGCTTGGGCCGGCCCTGCAAGTAAGCAAGTTCGACCCAAATCAACTCGACTTTAAACGAGCTAATTTATACAAACCGACGAAAAACATATACGAGCCACGAGCTATCTAAACAACCGTAAACCGAAACTCGGGTTTCAATACATACAAGTTTATACACTCAAATTTTCGGTTGTGTAAGTTACTAGTACACTGAATTACCGTTAAAAGGAATCAAGAAGTTACAACTTACAAAGGAATCTTTTTGAGCATTATTTAAGCACAACACCTTTCTTTATTTCTTCAAACACTTCTCTTGCTTCTTTTGCTTGTTTTCCAACACGAATGGCTTCCTCACTCAATCTCCTCCTCCTACTACTAACCCTCTCCTCCGCCACCGCCACCTTCCGCCATCGTCGTACCGCCTCCCATAACTACCGAGACGCCCTCACCAAATCCATTCTTTTCTTTGAAGGCCAAAGGTCCGGTAGACTTCCACCCAACCAAAGAATGACTTGGAGGAGAAACTCCGGACTTTCGGATGGATCCACAATGAAAGTAGGGGATTTTCTTCCTTATTTACGTGTAAACGAGTCAAGCCACTCGTGAAATACTCAAGATTATCCCGTGAAAAGCTCGAGCCGAGCTCGTTTGATTAGCGAGCCTGAGCTTTCCGCTCGAGTAGGCTTGGCTGGAATAGCTTATTATTTATATAAAATTTCTAACATGATAACTATATATTTACTTAATGATTATAAATTTCTAACATGATAACTATATATTTACTTAATGATTATTATTTATACATTATGATCAATGTATATAATAATTTAGAGTAAAGTACACCGATGGTCCATGTGGTTTACTAAAATTTTGAATTTAGTCCCTCGCTTTGCAAAAGTAAACAAATGGTCTCTGTGTTTTACACTTTGTAAAACATTTAGTTCTCAACTTTTTCCCAAAATTACATCGATGGTCCCTGTGGTTTGCACTTTGTAAGTCCCTAACTTGGACATGCTAAACCCTTTAAATTTGTAGGTTGGGACTAAATGTGTTACAAAATACAAACCATAAGGACCATCTGTGTACTTTACTCAATAATTAATATAATTAATAAATAATAAAAAGAGCCGGAATCGAGATTGAAGAACTACTAACGAGTTTAGGTGAGCTCAATTGCTCGTTTACACTCCTACTTAAAACATCTAATCAAGGTTTTTGTTTTATCTTTTAACGTGAAAAAAATGATTTTTACTGATGTGACAAGTTGAAAGGGGCGGGGTAACTTTTCCTGTTTTGTGACTTATTTGTGTACTGATTCAACAATGCAGGTGGATTTAGTAGGCGGGTACTACGACGCAGGGGACAACGTCAAGTTCGGGTTTCCAATGGCATTCACCACGACAATGTTGTCATGGAGCGTGCTTGAATTCGGCGGTATGATGAAAAGCGAGTTAGGAAACGCCAAAACCGCGATCCGTTGGGCCACCGATTACCTTCTCAAAGCCACCGCGCAACCCGACACCATTTATGTTCAGGTACATATGCACATACAACAAAAATACAAAAATTGTAAATTAACAAAATATTTTTGACCCAAAAATCTGTTAACAATTTTCAGGTTGGTGATGCAAACAAAGATCATGCTTGTTGGGAAAGACCAGAAGACATGGATACACAAAGAACAGTTATAAAAATTGACAAAAATAACCCTGGAACAGATGTTGCTGCTGAAACAGCTGCTGCTCTTGCTGCTGCATCTTTGGTGTTTAGAAAGTCTGATCCTAATTACTCAAAGGTCCTTCTAAGAAGGGCAATTAGGGTAATTTTATTAAAATAATTTTTTTGAAAGTTGTATGAGATAAGTGGTATTTTACTACTATTTTAGTATTTGAAGTTTTTGTTTATGTTATGATTTGTAAACAGGTGTTTGCATTTGCTAATAAGTATAGAGGTGCTTACAGTGATGGGCTCAAGAGTTATGTGTGTCCATTTTACTGCTCTTATTCTGGGTATCAGGTAGTTTAATTCAAGTGAAAATCACCAAATGGACAGGGGCGGACCCACATAGAGTGGGTCGGGGCCCCCGGACCCTAATGTTTTTTTCAAAAAATTAGTAGATCCGATAAATTAAAATTCCAAAGGACCCCATAAAATTAATTAGGTGAATACCATAACATCAAGAGTCAAACTGGTGAGTGGTAAACTCCTTTGTTTGGTAACAAGAAGTCACAAGTTCGAATCTTCTACTTCTCTCTTTTTGCGTTCTGTTTTTTTCCTAGTCTAAATTTAAAACTACGGGTTTCTTACTTCCTAAACAAACAGATGCAAACATACATAATACAGTTAATTTGGTGTATCAGGTTTATTTTTTTTTTTTTTTATTTATTTATTTTTTTTTTTTTACTTTTGGAGCTGGTCCATTAGGACTTTTGATGGCTGTAGGTTTTTATTTCTGTTGCCTAGCACCCGGGCATTCTATTAATAAGATTTGTTGGCCTTAAAAAAAGACTTAGTTTCTTAAAGTTAAATTTTCAATGATTTTTTTCGTTTCGAATGACATCGTATACTTATTGTGTACTTTCTAATGAGTAAAGAATATATATCTTTTGTTATATGTTCCTCGCTTTGACCCGACCCGAACGACGATCGACCCGGAAATTTTAACGTCGGGTTGTGAAATGTTAGAACACCGAAAAAATTGGACCCCATTGAAAAAAATCCTGAGTCCGTCACTGCCAATGGACCCAATTGAAAAAAAAAAACTATCAAATTGGCCATTAGCTTTTTTTTTAACCAATGAGCTTGCGCCCACAACCCCACAATGTGGGTAAAATCAAAACCGAAACCGAAATGTCAGTTTTTGGCTTTTTAAAACCGTTCGGTTTTGGCTTTTATGTCGGTTTTGGTTTTATGTCGGTTCGGTTTTTGGAACAAAATTATGTAAGACTCAAAAAAATATGAAGTATAATTTAAAATATAAGAATATTTATTATATGTTTACATTTAAGTTATTATAGTTAACTTCTTTAAAAAAGTTTTTATTAAGACATTTTCTTTTATAATAATTTGAACATCATTTAATTTTTATAAACATGTAATGTTTTTATTATAAAACTTAACATTCAAGAATAAAATTAATAATTTCTACTAACATTGGGTTAAACATTTAAACAACTTAAACTTAAACTTAAAAATATATGGATTGTAACTTATCGGTTCGGTTCGGTTTTTTCGGTTATTGAAAATGGTTATCCAAAAACCGAACCAAAATTTTCGGTTATTAAAAATCTGAAAACCGAACCGTCGGTTTTTGTTTCGGTTCAGTTAGGTTTTTTCGGTTATTTCAGTTACGGTTCGGTTATTTCGGTTTTCTGCTCACCCCTATCTCACATGGCCCAAATAAATTGAAAGATAAATGAATATATATGTTAAGGTTTAGGGTAAAATCAAAACTCATACCAGTTGTTAGAACCTAGAGAACTTTTTTCAAAAAAAATTTACCAAAAAACTAAAAGAAATCAACTTTTCCCCCCAAAAAAACATAGTTTTTTCATTCACAACAGCCGTAAATGTTGTAAAAAGCTGATTGTAGGGGGCCGAAAACACTACTTCGATTTTTTTTACGACCGTCTTTGTAACTTTTTAATCTAGGGGTGTGAAAAGATGGGAGCAAAACTCGCGCAGGAAAGCCGAGCTCTCTAAGTTCTCACAACTCCTGGGAGTTTTCTTTTGATCCAGATCTTATATCTTAATAACTTTAAATTTTTTTAAATATTATTGAATTTAAGTTTAATTAAATTTTAACATTCTTAAGCTTTATATATATATATATATATATATATAATAAGTTTTAATAATTTTAATTTAATAAAGTTAGAGGTATAATAGTCTTGTAAATTTTTTAATATGTTTTTTTTAAATTAGGTTTTAATAAGTTCAAGTTTTTAAATATTTTTAAAAGTTAAGTTCAAGTAATTTTTTTTTATTTTGGAAGAATCACATGTTCATGCGCTGACGTGGCACGTTTGAATATTACTTTTTAATTTTTTTGGCCCAAGAATCTCATACTCCTGCGCTGACGTGACACAAGACTTGACTTTTCGTATATGTTTCATCGTATCATTTGTAAAAAACTATTTTGTAAATTTCTATTCACCAAATGAATATTAGTGTGATTTAGTTTGATACTATTTACTAATGAGTTTTACATGGATGTTAACTAAATAAGTTGTGATATGAAGGATGAGTTGTTGTGGGGAGCTGCATGGTTGCAAAAAGCTACAAGAAGCCCAACATACTTAAACTTCATTCAGTCAAATGGTCAAACACTTGGTGTGGATGAGAATGATAATAACTTTGGTTGGGACAATAAGCATGCTGGTGCCAAGATTCTTCTATCCAAAGTAATGAAATCATTTCTCCCATTAAATTGGAACCTTTTTTCTTGTATTTTAACATGTTTTTTTAAGTGTTTTTGGTCTATTTTCAAAAGGCATTTCTTCTCCAAAAGGTTCAATCTCTCCATGATTACAAGGGTCATGCAGATAGCTTTATTTGCTCACTTGTTCCAGGAGTCCCCTCTTCTCAAACACAATACACCCCAGGTTTCATTTCTTTGTTCGGCTCCTTTAACTTAAGAGATCTCGAGCTCGGTTTGGTTTGGTTCGAGATCTGTTTCTAAAGCTTAAGCTTGGCTCGTGAATAGTTTTCAAATTCGGGTTCGGCTCGGATCGGATCGTTCAGTATATATTAATTATTTATATACAATCAATAATTAACTTTTAAAAATTTTAAGAATATTTTTTTATCTAAAACATAATATTAATTATTTAGTTATTTTTTTATCGTATTTTATATTCTATAATATTATTATATTTATTAGAAAAAACTATATAAATAATATCATTTAGGCTCGCGAGCAAAATGATTATATCTGAGGTGTCAACAAAACTAGCTGAGCTTGGGCTCGGCTTGTTTAAAGCTCTGTCTCTAAAACTCAAATTCGGCTCGCGAGTAGTTTTTTAAACTCGAGCTCGGTCTCGGCTCGTTTATTATTTATGACTTAATTCATATACATTTATACTTATGTATATTTTTTTAATTATAATCTTTATCTATAACATAATGTTATTTTTATCATAACTTTATGTAATATATTTGTATTTTAAATAAAACTATATAAATAAACAAGCTTATATTTACGCTCAAACTTGGGCTGGAGAGCCCGTTTAAGCTCAATCCAATTCAAGTTTTTAGAGAGCCTATCTCGAGTAACTCACGATTGAATTTACTAATTTACACCCCTAACTTTTTGTATTGATTGTAACAGGAGGGCTTTTGTTTAGAATGGATGATAGTAACATGCAATATGTGACCTCCACAACATTTTTATTAGTAACCTATGCCAAATTCTTAACCCGATCACACACGGTTGCTAACTGCGGCGGCGCAATTGTGACCGCTAGGCGGCTACGAACCATCGCCAAGAAACAAGTCGATTACTTGCTCGGTGACAACCCAATGAGGATGTCATTCATGGTGGGATACGGGCCCCGCTTCCCACAAAGAATCCACCACCGGGGATCGTCTCTCCCATCGATATCCGCACATCCTGCGAAAATCAATTGTGGGTCAGGGTTTAACTTCATGCATTCGGAGTCCCCGAACCCGAACATACTAGTTGGGGCTGTTGTCGGTGGACCGGATGAACACGACCGGTATACCGATGAACGGTCTGATTATTTTCAGACCGAACCCGCAACGTACACCAACGCACCCCTTGTTGGAACATTGGCGTATTTGGCTCATTCATATGGGCAGATTTAGCGGATTGTGATTATAATTATGGAAGTAATTATGGTTTATTTTAGTTGTAATTTGGAGGGATCAAGATTGTTATAACCCTCAAAAGCAATTGTAAAATGGGTTATGTAATTTTATTCGAACCGGTATCAATTAGGGCTTGATGTGGTGTCCCCTTTTTTAAATGTAATGATTTGGTATGTTTGTGCTTAAACAAATTTGTAAAATGGGTTATGTACTTCGAGTCTCAAAATATTAAAATTTGAACTACCATAATAATAATTACACTACTTTAGTTCAAAATTTAGGATCATAATTACGTTAGTTATTCACACACTTCTCACATATATGTCACTAGTAAAAGATGTGGGTAAATTGGCTATAAGATGCGGTTCTAGACCCGCATCTTATGGCGTAGCATCTTATGACTACAGGACAAAAGATGTGGTTCCAAGAGATGTGGTTCTAGACCCGCATCTTAAAGCCTCTAATATTCTCAAATTTGGATTTCATCTGTGTGAATTCCTCTTATGTTGTCGGCCATTGGAGGTAGTGGAGGAGCCCACATTCTTCAATTAACAAACCAAACTTTCAAGTACTAAAGTGTTCAGAATTTTGTATTATGAACCAAGAGCTAAAGCTAACTGATGACATAAGAGCCAAGGTTAATTCACAAAAAAAAAAAAAAAAAAAAAATCACTCATCACCATTTAAACCAAAATCCTTTTACACAATCATCATCTTTAGAACTGGCAAAATCATCCAAGCAAATAAAACTATAAAAAAAAAAGATCTTCAAAATCCAACCTCAATTACTTCATAATCTAACCTCAAACCCTCTATAAATCCAGTAAAATCATACAACATACCATTTAATACAAACTAAATCAAACATTTAAAAATATCTTCAGCATAATTACAGTTCAATCTAGCCAAAACCTTCAACTAATTCTAGCATAGCTCACAATCTGAATGAGATATACTCCAAACAATCAACAAAAACATAAAAATTCATACAAAACAAATAAAAAAAGTACACATGTAATATCCACAAAAAAAATCAACAACGAATCTAGATCAAAAAAGGGGGAAATTTATGGAGAGAAAAGGGGTTGATAGAATACACTCGTACCTTCTACAGGGTCTCTGCAACATAATAATATCTGGATAATAAAAAACAAATTTCAAACACTATTAGTCTCTCAAAGATTTCAAATCCCCGATAATCTTGACTACACACATATATAGTACAGATACACAATCCGATAACATACACGAAAGAAGGTTAGGGGTTTTCATCACCTCTTCAAATGTGTTTAGGAACCGTGATGTTCGATTAGAGTTTAGGGTTCGTCGATTAGGGCTGGAACCATGTGAGGTTGAGGTGGTCGTCGATTGCGTCCAGCCTTCGGGTGGATGGGCTTCGAGGTTCAGCAGGCGGCTGACAGACGATAGAGAGGAGAGGTGTTTGGAAGATGAGAGGAAGTTTTGGGGTTTAGGGCATGTTTGGCTTAACTTATTTCTGACTTATTAAAAGTCCTTTTCCCTCAAAATAAGTAAGAATTTCTTACTTATTGACTTCTTGTCTCACAACAACTGAAAACCCAAACACTAAAATAAGTCATTTTACCCACCAATAAGTCAATAAGTCAGAAAAATAAGGAACCCCAAACACCCCCTTAATTTTTTGGATACCGGAGGGAAATGAATTTTTGTGGGGGGAAATTGGGGTTTAATTTTTTTGGGGTATTGTTAAATACACCCGGCAAGTCAACTCTTTTTTAGTTTTACCCATAAGTCAACCATATTTCAATAACTTTTCAATATTATTTCAATTTTCTATAAAGCAAATTCAACGGAACAAGTTTCCAGACCAACATTATCATCTCCTTCAATGAGTAAATTAAACCTGATACACAACCATATACACATTTCTATATAAACTATGTAATCTATAAACAAACCACCGCACACCTCCGGCCACCACCCCACCGCACACCTCCGGCCACCACCACCCCACCGCACACCTCCGGCCACCACCACCCACCGCACACCTCCGGAAGAAGATGGAAGAAGATGATTTTACAATAAGGACACCTCAATTTTACACTAATCAGGTACAAAAAAAACTCTACGGAACAACTTTTTTACAACTAGATCTTAAAAAAAAACAAACTTTTTTTCAACCGGATCTAAAAAAAACAAGCTTTTTACCGGAATCTTTCTTGTCTTTTCGCCGGAACCATCTTAGTTCGCCGGAGTTTCTGTCTTTGATATAGATGATAAACAACCGGCGGATGACGGCTGGTTTCTCCGGTGAAGTCACCGGAAAATTGTAACGGTGAAGCCGCCGGTAACCTGCGGATGACGGCTGGTTTCTCCTTTAAGAAACAGGCGACAGATGATGAACAACCCGATATGTATGTATATCCTTCAAGAATGTTCTTGTGTTTGCAAGAGAAGAAGGGTAGAGAGAAACAGGCGACATATATTGGTGAAGGAAAAATAAAGTGGGTTTTGTGAATCTTGGAGTTCTTTATGTATTTTAAAAATAGACATGTGAATTGATTTAATAATTTATTATATATGAATTGATTCAATACAGGCAGTGTTTATTGATAATAATTTATTATATATGAATTGATTGATTCAAAAATAGATATGTGTCCTTATATAATAATTTATTATATATAATTTGTTTATTGATTTATTTATATATTGATTTTGTTATTTCTAAATTTTATTTATAGGTATTCGGGTCTTGTGAAGAATTGATAAATTGGGTACAAAAGTTGGCATACTCAATCGGTGTTGTCGTCATCAAAAGAAGGTCGAATAAAAGATCTTGTGGTTTCGTTTATAGGGTTGTGCTCCAATGTGATCGTGGCGGCGAATATAAAGTTAAGGATTCAAGTAAAGTTACCGGCACCAAAAAAACTAATTGTCCTTTCGAATTAGAAGGAACATATTCAGATGACTATGATTGTTGGACCTTAAAGGTGACATTTGGCGTGCATTTCCACATGTGTTGATTATAGATGTCACGTACAAAACAAACCACTATAATATGCCTTTTCTTGAGGTTGTTGGTGTAACTTCAACCAGCAAAACATTTTCCATAGCTTTCGCCTTTATGCATAATGAGAAGACAGTTAACTATACATGGGTCTTAAACTGTCTAAAGTTGACACTAGACCAGTGCATGCTCCCACGTGTTATAGTTACAGACAGGGAGATGGCACTAATGAATGCATGCAAAGAAGTTTTTCCGGATGCTGCTCATTTGCTTTGTAGGTGGCACATTGAGCAGAACCTCTTTAGAAGATGTAGGCGATCTTTTAGGTCAGGAAAGGCTTGGGAAGAATTTCTTTCGTTATGGAAGTCACTAGAAAATTCTACAACGTTGGAATCTTACACAGAAAATTACAGGCAGCTTGAGACATTGTTGATCAAACATCCACGTATGTCTTCCATAATCACACGAAAGTGTATATATATATATATCTTTTATATATATCTCATACTGATTTATTTTGATTTTCAGGTGTTTTAGCATATGTAAATGAAAATTGGTTAAACGACTACAAGGAAAAGTTTGTTTCTGTCTGGATTGATCCACATCTCAACTTTGGAAATAACACAACGAATAGAGTAGAGAGTCAGCATGCAAAGCTTAAAAAATATTTGGACGGTTCGAATTAGTTTGGATAGATTTCTACGTTGTATTGACCGAATCGTGACGTCTCAACAAATAATAATTAAAGAAAGCTTGGAAAGTAGTAGAATTGTCCGCATTCATCAACATAACCTACGATGTTTCACACTATTGCGTGGTTCTGTTTCAAATGAGGCTCTCAAAATAATTCTTGAAGATCGTGAACGATGGAAGGATTGCCTGGTGCACTGTGATTGTCGACTTCGCACTAGTCATGGTTTACCATGTGCTTGCGAAATTTCAAAGTATATAACATCACGTAAGTATATTCATGTACATCAAATAAGACTCTTCATGTTAAAGTTTCAATAAAACAATATGTATTTGTATTTGCATGCAGATCAATATGTTTCCCTAGATTCGATTGATATTTTTTGGAGGAAGCTAGATATTTCACCATCGGTATCTTTTCAAAATGACGATGTTAGCTGTGACGAAGAACTGCTACTTTTTAAAGAATACTTTAAGAAGCAGTCTAAAGATGGACAAAAAAGTTGGTTAAGAAAACTGAAGGATATCCTTTTTCCAGGTAAAACCGACATTCAAGAACCTCAAGTTAAAAAAAAAAACTCGTGGACGACCAAGCTTGAAGAAATCACAACAACAAAGTGCCAAAAAGGAGTCGGAACCTCAAGCTAAAAAAAAAAACTCGTGGACGACCAAGCTTGAAGAAATCGCAACAAGATAAACCGGCCAGACATAGTTCATTCGAATTTGACTTGAACATGGAACCGGTGATAGACTGGAACGAGGTCCCAGATAAGCCGGCCAGACATAGTTCATACATGATAGACTTGAACGAAGTGCCACTGATGAATCACTTGAATTTAATGGGTGATATTCCAAAAGTATTTCATCCATACATAACAAATATACGAAATGTTAAACCCGATGGAAATTGTGGATTTCGAGCACTAGCTGTTTGCCTCGGACTTGATGAACATGAATACTATGAGTACATTCGACAGCAAATGAGAGAAGAGTTACAAAATCGATATCATATCTACGCGGGCATTTTTTTCAGGGATGTAAATTCATTATATGATGACTTGTGTTTCTTTGGGTCACCTTGTCCAAGAGAACACTGGATGAAAATGCCTGAAGCAGGTGTTCTGATTGCCAATAAGTTTGGTGTAATCGTCCATTCTTTAAGCATGTCAGGCAGTTTCACTATTTTCCCGTTTTGGAGTGGTCCAGAAGAGATTCAACATCACAGAGCTCTTACAATTGCCCTAGTAAATGACGAGAACCATTATGTCATGGTGGAATTACAAGGAGGGTACCCAATGCCTACAATCACGCCTTATTGGAATTTTCGCAACATTAGCATGTCTGCGGCTGGATGGGAGACCATGTATAGGTGGCGTCTAGAATCATATACCTAACTTGATCGTCGTGAAAGTGGTTTTGTCGATCTAGGGGATTAAATGTTTTAATGTTTGCACGTTTACTGTTTTATTAGAGACTCGTTATTTATTTATAACTAGTTGGGGTACTCCGCGCTTCGCGGCGGAAAGTTGATTGGTACTGTTTCGCTTCTTTAAGATACCGACACTCAGTATAACAATTGAAAAAAAAAAACAAAGCTAGGGTATTTTTAAATCAAAAGTCTAAAAAATAAACAAATAAATCAAAAACACATTCTTATAGCTAAATATAAACCTTTCCTAATAAAAGTTTTCTAGAATTTTTTTGAACGGCCAACAAAATTAATCACAAGCACTATCGGTGCACCCATTGGACCAAACGGAGTACTCCGAGAGTAACCCGAACCCACCACCAATTCCGGGGAAAACCCGGTAACCCATTCCTCGTAGGCACAACGGTGAAATTACCGGTAAAACCCGTTTGACTCAAGGGATCGAACCCAAGTTTCTCTGGATCTCCTATCATTGCCCATTATTGCCTTGTTATGCACCAAGTGAGAGTTGAACATGTATCTCCCAAAAGAAATATAAGTCTTCCACCACTTGATGTAGAAATCATTTGCTTTATCTAGGTTTGAATATAAAATATATTAGTAACTTTGAGACTTAGATAAAATAAAATGTAGTACATCATCACTTCACTTCAGCTTGGTAAATATGAGGAGATGGAGCACAAACAACACAAAAGAGGGCATAATTGTAATTAGCATCCCAATGTTGTAACAAAGATACACTAATTTCAGACCCTTTTGCTTTAACAACCTTGGACATATGGTATCATCATTCAGATAACTCTCTACCTGAACTTTGAATTATAGGCATCAAGTCAAATTAATTAAGTAAATACTAAATACATACAACATACCACACGATATATAAGTAATCTGCAGCTAGTAAAGTTCAAACACCAAAACAATAAATTGCAGTTATACCAAAAACAAAACATAAAAATACTTGTTTCCTGAATCAGTATCATCTAAATCCATCTAGTGAAACACCGCCACGCTCGTGGTTACAAAACCATGCTACGATAGATCCTTATTAGTAAAAACTACCATGAGCACAAATTCACAACAGTATTGCTAGCAAAAAACAAACAACACACATAAAACTAAACCGATAATATCACAAATTCACAATACTTCTACCTCGAGTTAAAGATCTGATGAAAAATCATACAAAAACTGAAACGTTTTTGCGAGAACCTACTTCTTACATCACTAAACAACTTTATAGTAAACTAAACATATATAATTTTCATAGCAGTGCTTATAACAATCTCGCTAAACATAATCTGCAATTTAAAATTGAGATAGAGTATTACTTGATACCTCGTTTACCACCACCGGCCCTGCCGACCACAGTTTCATACTCACAACGTCACGTGGAATGCCTGGAATCGGATCGCCTCCTCAAATATCCGGTGCTTCCTCCATCTTTCCCGCAACTCTTATCCACCGTCAACAACCACCTCCACGGAACACCCACCTTCACGACACCATCACATTGATTCGACCTTCACTGTCATAACCATTGTTTTTCCTCAATTGCTAGGTATTAGGGTTCCGACCTGAAAGGGCCAAAAGCCGACCGCCTGCTGCGGTGGCCAGCCACCGCGTTCCGCCACTGGTGCACGACGTCTCCCTGCTCTCACGTCTCTCTCTCGTCTCAAATTAGGGCAAAAAATCCAAAGAGGAAATCAGAGAAGCGAAGAGATGGTGAGAGGAGGCCACAACATATGATAATTAAATGGCCAATAAAGCCAAAGATCAGGCGAAATCACCGTCGCAGGCGGTGGATTTCCTCCCTCCTTGTACTCTCCGCTCTCTCATATCTCCCTTCTCCAAATAATACAGATGATGGCAATATCGTAAATAACAGCTTAAAACTGTCCTATTGATATACTGTTCCTAAGATCATTCATCTTTTGTTATATTATAGAATTAACTTTTTCACTTTCGTATTTATAATAAAGTGTCTTGATTATTTATTTATTAATGTTGATATTAATACTAATAATAGTATAACAAAATATAAAAAAATAACAAAAGTATTATAAAATAAAATAAGATAAAAAACATAATCATTACTTTTTACTTTATAATAAAATATAATTATTACTTTTTACTTTATAATAAAATAACATATTAAAGTAGTTAATCATTACAAAATAATTACATAATTTGACTTTTTGGGTATATTAATCCTTGTAATGGGTATATTTATCATACCCCCTTTTTTTTGGAGACAGAGGGAAATGGATTTTTGTGGGGAAAATTGGGGACAAAAACTGCGGTTAACCACCAGCGCATCAAATGATGTGTGTGAAGCCATAAAACCAAACAAAAAGCCAAAAAACCACCTAAAAGAGGCGGTTTGAAAGGTGACCCGCACCTTTTAGCAATTGTCATCCGCATCCTTTGCTCTCTTTTGTACTAGTGTGTGTAGGGAGGATGAAATGATAACTTATAAGTATTACGAGAACTCGTATCAAAGTTATTATTTTATTAGCATCATTATTGAAATACAAAAATGTCATATGAATTCATATGTGTAAGTTTACATTTATTCATTTATTACATAAGTTTACACATGTGTACAAAACTTGTTAAAAGTAAGTTAGAGATAATAGAGAAAATTGGAATTAAATAGTTGGAGAGATAAATAATTTATTACCTATATATTAAATTTAGAAGTAAATGAACGGTATATATATATATATATAATATTAAATTTAGAAGTGAACACATCACTAAGGAATGAAGAAATAACATCGAGTACCGGTACCGGTATCCACTTTTACCAAATCGGGTGTACTTTTGGTACCCGTTCAGCACCGGTATTTACCGATTTTTACCCTCAAATACCGGTGCCGTACCAGTAACATCACTAAGGAATGAAGAAATAGTATCGGGTGCCGGTACAGGTACCCGCTTTTACCAAATCGGGTGTATTTTCGGTACCGGTTCGACACCGCTATTCACCGATTTTTACCCTCAAATACCGGTGTCATACCAATACCGATCGGTACCGAACCGTACCGTACCAGGTATATTCGATACCGGTACACACTTTTGGGAATTTCGGTAACGGTATTTTCGGTACCAATTTGGTACCCACCTTTTGGTGTTTTCAGAATCGTTACTTTCGGTTCGACACCGGTCTAGCACCATACCTGTATTTATTGATTTTTACCTTCAAATACCATACCGTATTGTACCGAGCATTTTCGGTGCCGGTACCTAATTTCGATGATTTTTCGGATCGGTACTTTCGGTGCCATTACCGGTACCGAGCTCATCCATATTTTAACGTGTTCGCACCGTAATCACTAAATTGAAAACAACCGATTTCCATCGTGTAGGACGTGTGGGTCCTATTATTATATATTAGGTTATTTAAAATCGCTCTTTTTAGGACGGAGTGACCATCCTTACCACGTCATTTTTATTTATGTTTTGATATTCGGTATTTGTTGCTGATACGCGTTTTGCAGACATTGGGTCCCCGCCGCAACGCGCGGGCGGAAAATCAACTAGTTATCTTACATTTATATCTTTTTTTTATAATAAATAATGACTTTAATTGGTTTCTCGTGAATTCTTGAAGTTCTCGTAATATTTAGAGTTCTCATTTCATGCCGCCCAATCACACGCATTATGGTCCATTATGTCACGTCCTGCTTGAAATCTGAAATCAGATAGCGTATCCTGACATCTAGAATTTTGCATGCAACTTTAGAAGCAAACAAGACTTCGAAACCTACGCTAAATTTTTGGTAAAAAGAGGGTTGCAAAGAAGGCTCTAGACCATCCTTGAACATCCTCATAAAAACTAAATATTTCTTAAGAAATGCCTAGATTTGTTAACCAAAGAGGGATGCCAAAATATAGTATGAAACTTTCTAGACTTAAAACTCGTCTAGAAACCTTGTAACTAGTATAAATAGAGGATGGTGACTTCAAACAAAAACAAAAAACTTGAGTCATGTGGTTATGTCTTTATTTAAGAATTCAAAACATACAATCAAAATCTACCTGATTCTTATGGAAGTTACCTGTAGTTATTGCAAGGTCTTCTCAAGAACCGAATCTGAGTCGGTATAATTTTAACAAAAACAAAATTCAGTTACCGTGTTATGATCTTGATTCAAGAACAGAAAAAGGTTACGTCAAAAATAAAATAAGTCAAAATCATGTTTATTTATCAGGTACCTAAACATCACCTTTTGTTGCACTATCCAAGAACTCTAGATCAAAATAGTCAGTATGTTTCTAATAAAAATATTTATTTTACTGGGTTATTTTCTTGCTTCAAGAACTCAAAACAGGTACCTCAAAATCAATCTCTTGTTCGATTTTCATGTACCTAATCTCTTTGGACATGTATTTCAATTTTTGATGATTTTCTCTTCAACTCGGCTAACCGCCCTTTCTCCACCTGTTTATCAAACTTCTCTTCCTCAGTGGTGCCTAAGGATTTTCACAAGTATCCGAATTGGAAAATCCGATCCGAACTATCCGATATATGAAATTTGGATATCTGAATTTTTCGGATTCAAATAGTGATTTTAGAAATTTTCAGATATTCGAAATATCCGAAAATATCAAAAAGTTTATATCCGGGTATCAAAAAAATTACATTCGGGTATTCGAAAATATCCTAAATATTCGGTTTAGAATAAATAAAAATAAAAAAATAAAATAAACAATCAAATACGGATTCAGATAGTAAAATTAGGGAGAAAAATGCTCGGATAGTCCCTGTGGTTTGCCCATTTTTCAACTTTAGTCCCTAACTTTCTAAAATTATACCTATAGTCCCCAATTTTTTGAATTCCGTTCCCGAATAGTCCCTAGCGTGGATGGAGGTTAGTTTTTGGTGTTAGGTGCGTGTGAAATGACAAATATACCCTTGTTATTAAACAATATTTAAAAGATTAAAGAATATCTAATTAATGGACCCCGTATTTTTTTATATTATAAAACTAACCCATCCACCCCCACCCCTATCCTCTCAACTCTCTATTTTCCCGATAAACCAACCCCACCGCACTCCTCTAGTCCTCCGACTGGCCACCCAACTCCGAGCACCAAAACCACCCACCAAAATGAACAAGGATTCTTTACGGTTAACAGAAAAGATTATGAGTTTGACACAAGTTGCATACTTGCATGTGTATATAATAATACTTTGGAATAAACCAAAAGCTGCGTGATTTCCTTAGGTCAAGGAGCTAAAAACCAAGTTTCAACTATGCTAGCAGATAACAACAAAAGGTATCCTACATGGGTCAAGAAAATGATGGCTGCGATGTTTCTTATTTTTTTTCTTCTATTTTCTTTCAATCTTTTCTTCCAATCTCGGTAGTCTTGTTGTTTTGGAAGTTTTCAAACAAACGTGGTGTTTTTTCGGCGATTTGCAGGTTTGAATCCATGCAAATAATTTGTATACAAACAGGGGTGATTTGCAGGTTTGAACCCGTCGATTTGCATGTGCCCAGTTTCGAAATTCACAAACTAAAAAAATCCCCAAAATTACTTCTTTTGATCTACACGAGAACCCTAATTCGACCTCTCTTACGCATGAAGCGGCTTGGTATATTAGACTCCGCTGAAGACACTAGTTCATTTGTATGAATCTTTGATCCCTTGTATTCGGTTTTTGTTTCAGTTGTAGTTGAATCGGTTGTTGTAGCAATGGATTATGTGAAATTAAGCTAAATTTTGTGGCTTTTGGTTTTATTGATTGGTTTTTGTTTGGTTTTATTTGTTTTTAAGTGGTTTTTGTTTTTGGGATTTGATGTGGTTTGTGGAAAGTTGCAGAGGTATTTGTAGAAATGAGATTGGTTTCCTGAATTAGGTGCTAGAAGTTAGAATTCGCAAAGCGAATAAATGTGTGTTGTAACGCCTCGTATTTTCGTATTTTTATATTTTTAGAAAATTTAAGTTCGTTTTCTATTTTTAGAAAATCAGATCGAAAAACGAAATAAAAAAAACGTCAAACGACGTGTTTTTATGCGATGTTACCGTAAGCGACGAACAATTGCGTCAAACGCGACTACTGGCATTGTTTTACATCTCATTTTAAAACAACAATTTCCGACATTTTACGACATTAAGGTTTTGAAAACGGGTTGGTAAGTGCGATCAGGCCACTTAAACACGGGGATTGGGCTTGTGGGCCTTAGACCCAAGCCCAAAGCCCACTATAATAAACCTAACTAAATATAAGAGAAACTAAACCCTAAATTCATTTCCCATTTCACATAACCAGCCGCACACACAACTTGTCCCTCTCTTTTGTTCTGTCTACACCTTATCCAACCACACCCTCACAAACAAAAACACTGCCTTCATCTCCTACACATGGAAGAGAAACCCTAAACCTCAAATGCACAGCCGACATCCTCCCCTGATGTCTCTCTCTCTCTCTCGCGACACCTAGTCCGGCGACGGAGCCGGAGGCGCCAACCAGTGCCACCTACGAAACCCGATGAAACACTATTACACCCCCTGATTCCCGACTATTTCGTCACAGCAGGTCACCGGAGTTAACCTCCGGCTGTTTACCGGCGTCTCCCTGTTTTCCGATAAGCACCCCCTCCTACTTCATCCCTATAACACCCACATTCTTGTTCCTTCGTTGTCCGACGACAAGATCAACCGAGAAGGAGTGAGGTGAGAGTGAAACAGAGGGAGTGGCGGAGATAGGCGGCGACGGCAGTGGTGGATTTCGACAGGTTTCCGGCGTCGGCGAGGGAGTGGTTGCCTTGGTTTGGTTCGGACGGGTCAACTGGGCCAGATTCATTCCGGCTCGGGCTACGGTTCACTCGGAATCTCGGATTCCAGGTTCGGTTCGACAAGGAGACAAAGTGGTGACTTAGTTCTGTTATGATTCGGGTTACAGACTCCGGTTCGGGTCAGTTTTGGGTTCGGGTTATGTCTCGGCCCAGATTCGTGTTCGGGTCAAGCAGTTAAACACTGGTCAACTTCAGTCGAACCAAGTCAACAGTAGCTCGGTTCAGCTTTGGTTCGGTCAACTGTGGTCAACCAGTCAACTGCAGTCAACGCGGGTCAACACGACCCAGTTTAGTCATCGATACGACGCAAGGCTCGGTAAAAGTTTCATAACGCGATTTATATTTATTTACTTATATAATGTTTTAAAACGCGAACTCGAACTCGGACCGGCACGACTAATAAATCTAGTGACTTGTGTTTTTCTTGTTGAAAATAATAGTAAAAATAAGACTATCCGCATCAGTGAAAGGCTATCCTTTCTACAAACAGCCTAATTAGCATGCCACATCAGCTTTTCACTTATTCTTCCCACAAACACTTTTTACCCACAACAATAACATATATATCCTTCCCACAAACAACCTTATATATCCTTTTAAACTAAATAAAAAAAAGAAAGGACCCTCCATTCCCCCATTCTTCCCCAAGAATCCTTAAGAATGAACACCCTCCATGTCATCCTCTACAACACCCACTAATCCATCCCCCTCACAAATGCCCTCCACATAGGCCAAGAATCACCTACAAACATCCTTGATGTGGATAGTCTAACAATAAATCAAAACGACTTATCGTGTCATAAATTCTATACAAATATAAATGTTGGATTCGTATTCGACAAATTTACGTTTCGCGCACTTGATGAAAGTTATATTTATATATTGTACCCTTGTTATTGAGTTTTGAAAACATTTTATCGACAACTTGGGTTGTCGTCGGGATCGTCCAAAAACAGAGGAAACTCTGCCCGATTTTCGTAAAAATCCGCATTTTGAAAAGCGTCTATCACACACTAAAGCCTATCGAACTCAAGTGACCGTTTTATAAAAATAAATATAAATGTATATTTTATTTTTTTATAACATTCGACAACATCTAATATATATGTACCTTCGTTTACTCATGTACGATGACCTCGATGCGCTATTACACTCTTCAACTCCTCACGAGATTACCAAGGAATGCATTGCGAAATTGTGAGCATACTCGACCCTTCTTATACTTTAACACATTTTGGGTGTAACATGTAGCAAATACAAAATCCAACGAACACATTACTCGATATACTCGGGATGTTATGCTTGCACGTTTCGATTTATGTATCTATGCTAATTGTCGTGTTTAGATTGTTTATGCATGATTAATTTAAACTTGTGTATCCATGATGATTGTCTTGCTTAGGTTGTTTGTGTATGCTAGCTTCAACGTGATTACAAGATGCCATGTTAATTTTGAAACGAACTCTTATACTTATATTTAAATTCAAACTTGTATGCTCGCCAATACTTTTGTATTGATTCATGCTTTTAATACATGTTGCAGGCATTCTGATGATGCAAGGAATCTAGTAGGATTGCCTAGAAACGCATTTAAACTTTAAATACTTGTTGTATTGTATTTTATTTCAAACATGTTGTATTTCGTTTCAAAACCTTGTATTAAACTGTTATCAATGAAATGGAATTATATTTCTTTTATACGTGTCGTGATTTAAATTTGCATTATCTGATTTAAGCAATGTAAAAATGAAATTTTTAAACACTTGACACAAATAGCGTTATGAAGCCTCTTGCAATCTTCACATTTCGTCTCATCCCGATGTTTCCGCCATTGGTTGGGGTGTGACATGTGTGATGGGGGTTTAATTGGTTAGCCGACTGTTTTAAAATTATCGTCGGAAAAACAAACAGTAACCGGTAACATGTTATGTTCAGGAAAAAGGGTGGGGGTAGGTTTTTATTATTTAATGGTTAAATTCAAGTGGGGAAGATGGTGGTGGTATGGTGGTGAAAGGTGGTGGTGGTGGTGAAATGTGGAGATGGTGGTGGTGGTGGTGAGGAGTGGTGAAGATGAAGTGGGTAGGGTGGATGGTGGACCCACATAAATATATAAATACAGCTATAGTCCCTAAGTGTAGTAAGGGTATTTAGGTCATTTCACACCCACTTAACTAAAAAGACTAACCTCCATCTGCGTCAGGGACTATCCGGGAACGAAATTGAAAAAGTTGGGGACTATAGCTGTAATTTTAGAAAGTTAGGGACTAAAGGTGAAAAAAGCCCAAACCACAGGGACTATCCGGGCATTTAACTCTAAAATTAGGTATTCGAAAAGTTCGGATATTCAATTTTGAACACCCATAGTGGTGCTAGCTGTCATCGAATGGTAAGTGTAAACCACGTTCTTCTAACCAATCCTATAAGCCTAACTAATAACTTTTCTATCCACATATGGGTTAGAAACGTCTAGAAGAACCACCCGAGAAGCACCAATGAGATTAATCCATTCAGAACAACATTTTGTAGATGCCAGTAATGTTTTTAGTTCATTACTGGAATCGTTAAAATCATGTATGATCCCTTGCCTGAGCTTAGGATGTATCATTCCTTTTATGATCACGACCTCCTTTTTGACATCCCAACCGAAAGAGAGAGAGAGCAATTTGGTCTTAGACAATTGTAATGGCTGAATATGCTAGCAAATCATCAAAACATTTCATGTGGTACATTGATGTCACACCCCAACTGATGACGGAAACATCAGAGTGAGATGAAAACATGATTGTTCATAGCATCATAACACAAAATTGCGACAATATGTAATTAATCAAATTTTCATAAATGTTAAGATGAATACATTGTTCAACAAAAACAAATACGATCAAACTGTAGCATCAAATACATGAAACATGAAATATTGTTTATCATTAGGCGTGTATCTAAGTCCACCCTAATTGTGTTTCTTCAACTCATCGTCTATCAACCTGCAACATGTATTAAAATAATGATCAACAAATATGTTGGCGAGTATACAATTTTGAATACATAGCATAGTATGAAAATGTTTTAATGGTGCTCATATCCAACATGATAAATAACAATGTTACTAACATGTTGTACTAGTGTAAACTATATGTCAAACCAGAGTTTAACGCAATCGTGATTACCCAACATCGTCGAAACGAAGAGAGTGTAATGGTGTTTACTTAACAATACCACAAGAATACGGGCGAGGCGTTAATCCTATAGCGCTATAATTGTTAAGGCAGGCTTGCAAAGTTAATAAGCATATAGACACATGTAAACATAGCATATGAAATTAACAAGTATAACAAGTTTCATGTTTAACAGTGGATAAAGTGTGATTTTATAAACATGTTTAATAGTGTTGCGTGTTTTTGTATATATGTACATGTTGCACCCAAAGTGTACAAAATGAAAACGGGACCAAGTATACTCACAGTTTTGCGTAGATAAACACTAAACCGCGAGCTGAATAGATGAAGGTTGGAACACCGAAGTCACCCTGAAATGGGTAAACAAAGATGTGACTCTTTTGTTGTGAAAAGGGTTCGGATCAGATTGTAAAATACGAAGAAAGTACGGGTTAAAACACGTAACAGACCCTTCGTGCGAGAGGAGGCCTTTCGTGCGACAGGGGCTTTACTCGTGTGACTGGTCTGGTTTAAATACAAATTTGCGCGTAAAACTTGATCTTAAACTGATTAAACATAAACAATAACAGTAGTTGTTAAACAAATCGAAAATAGAAAGTAAAATGGCCAAACAGTCAAGTAAGGACAACCCAGGTGTGCCGACACAACATGGAAGGCGTGAGCCAAGTGTTGGAGGCTGGACGGGGTTAACTTACTTTATGGCTAGCAAACTGTTTGGTGTTCATCGCTGATGAACTAACATCAAACAGAAACGAAAACGAAAACAAAACACACAACAACAATCCCTTTCGCACGAAAGGTGTCAGTTTTGCCAAAAACGCTTGTTAGACCTGTCCAAAACAGATCAATACTTGGTGGAAATTAACCCTAATGCAAACCCTTAACTATGAAATGAGTTGAGGGTCTGATGGGTACTAGATTCCATCAAGTTTGTACAAAAATTCAAACGAAATGTATGAACAAGTTATAAAAACATCAAAGTTTGTAAATCTTGATTTGAATCTCATATGTGGCGAAGTTTCAACATCAGTTTGCCCAATCAAACTTGTGAAAATCATCCATGAGATGTGTTAAATCAAGAAGATTTTTAAGAAAAGTTAAGAAACGAAATTAAAATGCTTGAATGTGTAAAGTAATGAAGGAAAATGGAAGAAAATTGATACCACAACTTCTGATCGCGAGAGAGAAATGTAACAACCCGCACGTTCGTGCGTTGTTACTACTCGTTATACTCGTTACGCCTAGCACCAGAGATTCGGATCATAATGTAGCTATATCGAATACATCGCTACTTCGCAGTATTTTCGCATATTACGCATACTTTATCGCTATAAACACATCACATCGCACGTACTAACACTCACGATAACGGTGAGCGAGGACCTATTCTACCCTCCTCGATAGCCGTGATGTGTCGCAACGCAACGCATATTCGAAACACGCAGCTCGATTATCGCAACGCAGACTTTGAAATGTGGATATTTATACGACCCTTTTGTGACTAATTACAATAAATATGAGAATGTGGGTACGGAAATGTGTAACCAGACTATCGGAACGCTTAATGAACAAAACGAAACATCGAAGCGCAATTCGCCGGAGACCACCGATCGAATGACCATTCGATCGAATGGCCATCCGATCGGATTGCCACTCGATCCATGGCACTCCATCACCTCCTCTCCTCTTCACCTATAAATAGCACTTGTCACATCACTTGAACAGTGATGTGACAGCTCTCACACGACCAGCACGCTTTGGGGCTATTTTCTCTCGATTTCTCGCGATTCTTGTAAGTTTCTACCTCAAATCTTGTACTTCTATGATCTGCACACACTTCTTCATCATTTTCACATTTGAATCTTAACTTTTAACCGTGAAATCAACGGATTTGAGGTATTCTAGGGTGATGTCATCATGGAGTTCTTATGAACTTCAAACTTTGACCTCATTCCACCAAGAACAACTCAGATCTGAAGGATTTCCATAGGATTAAACATGATTTTCGCATAAATCTAAACGTTTTCTAAGTTAAACGGATTGAAAGATACTTTTTCCAACTCTCTTTCAACTCTTTTACACTCAATGCACTCAAAACTGATGGAATCGGAGCTCATTCAGATCTTCTACTCATTCTTAGTGAAGTGTCGGCTTGAGATCTGATTTCTATCAAAGAGACAATCGATTTCGGGTTGAACAGGAACAACCGTCACGAACAGCTAACTGACCCGATTGGGGTGATTCCCGTTCGATCGGGTAACCTGGGTCTGATGGAGTCCCCGTTGTTTAGCACGTTATCATACCGCCTCGGTCAAACCGCAAACTTTCAAAAATAATCAAGTTCAGAACGATCAGATTCGTTGGAACGGATTGTCGTCCGATCGGATTGCCATCCGATCGAACTGCAATTCGATCGGATTGCACTTGGTTCCAGCTCTTAAACATTTTCAATTTTCAAACTTACTGAATGTCGAACGGATTGCCGTCCGATCGGATTGCCATCCGATCGAACGACCATCCGATTTGTTGACATTTGGAACTTCAACACTTAACATTTTGCAACTTTTCAAAATACATATCAGTTCCATCAAATGGCCATCCGATCGGATTGCTATCCGATCGAATGACCCTCCTGCTGTGAACTTGTTCTCAAACTAAAGTGTCCCGCCAATCGGATTGCTATCTGATCGAACAACCGTTCGATCGATCGACCTGAAATGTAGAGATACTTCTCTGATTTTAAAATGCTACAACGAAAACTTCAAAGCTATCTTACACAAACACATCCTTACCAAATGAATGTCAATCGAATCGAATGGCCATCCGATCGGATGACCATCCGAACGGATTGACATCCGATCGAGTAGCCAACCGATCGGATAGCCATCCGATCGGATTACCATTCGACACTTGGCTCACTCGCCACCGTTCAACGCACCATTCAACGTTTATGCCATCAATCTGTAATCAAGCTAATCTCAGACGCGCTCCCTTCAATCCAACCAAGTTGTGTTTACTTGCTGAACACCGAATGTGAGTATACTCGAACCCTTTTTATCGCATTTTGGGTGTAACATACGTTCCTATCAAATCAAATTTATCAAAAACGAATTATTCAATCAAACTGTTTATCACTTGCGAATAACTGTTATGCATATTTACACGTGATGCTAGTTACATATGTGTTAGGACTTTTACTCGCGAGGTCCCGCCTTAACTAGTATAGTACTATAGAACCCGACGGGGTCTAGTTAGGATGAATAGCAATTGCAATCGCAGCTCGAGAGACTTAGCTAGTAGTATCTGTCTAATATATGTGTTGAGGTATCTCGTTTATGTATTTGGTAATTCGCATCACTTTTTATCTATTTCTCGCTACTACCAAAACTTGTATATTCGCCAATACTTTTGTATTGACGTTGTTTAACGTATGTTGCAGGTTTAGTCGCAGTCTACATCAAATCAAGTTAGGAAGTCTAGAAACTCACCTAAAATCTAGGTTGTCGGATTTGTATTATTCGAGAGGACAAGAAATTTGTGATAACTTATGTGATTGTATTGTTTGTTAGTGTGGGATAACAAATGTAATAAATATTGTCGCTTTATAGTTGTTATGGATTCTCTTGAGCAATCTGATTCGCCTAGTGCCGCGCCCCGATGATTCCGCCATCGGTTGGGTGTGACAAGAAAGTTCAGAGCGTTTTGGGGAGTGTCAAGTGAAATGAGCAAGCAAAATGAGTGAAGTAGTGCACCTGTTTATAGGTGTAGGGTGAATTTTGGGACGACAGGAGAGTTCGGGTGACAGGCCCTGTCGCACGAAAGGAGTCCTTTCGTGCGAGAGGGGTCTTCCCTTCCTCTTGAAGGTCCGAGTTTGATTACGCGATGAATTTTAGTCGGTTTTACGTGTAACGAGCATAAATGTGTATCGTGCAAAAGCGAAACATGCATAATGGTGTTTAAAATGTTTATTTTGAGTATAAATATGCAAACAAGTCTAATATAAATAACATGAATATGAATAAAATGCTTGAATTTTCATTATGATCTCTAGTCTCGGATTACAAAGTTGAAACGAAAAAGTATACAACATGCGTACAAGTTTCCAAAAATAAAATTTACAATGATACTTGCTAAATTGGAAAAGTACAAATATGCGTAGCGTTACAAATGAGACGGATATGCTCCATAACAAACCATGTTTTGACACCAAAATCAGGTTGAAGACTCGCCTTTTCAAATTCTTGTTTTCCTATTATGTCGTGTGACTCCTTGTGGTGAGAACAAACGAAACTACTAGATACGAAGCTATCTCTCATCTATATAATTATTTCTTACAATGGTCATTTGTTTACTTACAGTAAAACAATTGTTGATAATAAAATATCTAACCATCTGGTTCAAAACAAACCTATGATTATTCATGCTACCCCAAAGCTCATGTTATTATTTAGTAGTATTCGTGTTCAATCATGTTGGACACATTAAATAATTTATAAAAAAATATGTACACGGGTTATTAGTTATCCAACTTTAAAATATGCAAAATGGATCGAAGTATAACACGCCCAACTTAGGTGTGTGTATTCTTCCAGTAGCATTATAGTGTATAACCTTTAACCCGTTTAGGCTTAATATCAATTTCCATCAGTTTTGAACACACTTGATGAATGATTTGCTTATATGATACTTAATCAACGTATATGAAAACATATACACCACATTTATGAGCAAAATGATTTATTAAAACTTTATCAAAACTCATGAGAAAATATGTTATGAACATACTACACATTGATTTATTTCAACCTAAATTTGTAATCTTTTTACATGTAATACAAGATGGCCTATGAATATGAATATGATATCCATAAAAGCGTATCTCATAAGTAAGATAAAAATATTAAAAGCAAAGGTAAGAGCCTTATTGTGAGAAACTCTACATTGGTTAGTTTTCTTTATTAAATTTCTTAACCCAAAAATCTCCAAGGAAAAGAAAAAACATACAACCATAACTGTGAATCAAAATAGGAAAACCTATTAATCATACTTTACAAAAACAAACATTTATAAACTTTTCCCTATGTCATGCAAAGTAAGAGTCAAGTTTAGTCTTTTCTTTCTTCCAATTGCCAATAACTGAATTATTACGCCAAGATGAGAGTACCTGAACAACCATGGAGAATGAAAGAATGCAGTAGATCTTCATGGTGTGCCTTGAGTATGCATAAATTTGCTACTTTATGGATATAATGAACCATGGGTAAAGTTCATAACGTACCACATTTCTTATATGAAACTATTCGAATCACAAAAAACACCTTCAAAACCCCGTTTGTGTGAAGTTGCATTAGAATGAAGAAACCTCGGGTACACACGAGCATTTTATATCACCTGAAATTCACCAAAACTTCATTCAGTGACCATACCACCTCCATTCCAAAAGTTGAGTATACATTGCAAAAGGAATAACAAATATTGCATTAGTATACATTGTTATTAGTGGAATGCAAAAAAAGGTAAATCAATCCTTGCGAAGGAGTCCATTTTGTTGGACCAATATCAAACGCTCATGCTTTCCAAAAATCCGGTTAGTTATCCAAAATCCCCGATCATCAGATGCGTTATTTTGGTCTAGTCACTTGATCGTCGTCTTCATTATAAAGGAACTATTCATAAAAAATTAGAGATGAATCACAAATTTCAAGAGAAAGAACCCTAATTAAACGAAAAGCCGATTTATGTAATAATTTCATGTTCGTTTTATTTTCTATTTTTACTTTTTAAAGGACTTGATATGTGACTTTCTGTGAACTTTTTTTTTTTGATTATTTGATTGAATATATGAAATATGACATTCAGAATGTAATTCAGCTCTCTTAAAACTTAAATTTTTAGGGTTAATGTTTCCCAACCCCAACTAGGAATTTCTAACGTTTGGTTGTGAGATATCTAACCAACGAAAAAAGCCGAACCCATAGAAAAAAACCCTGGATCCACTACTAGCTTAAGACATTCGAATCAGCTTTCGAGATAAGTGGAATCTTTTACGATGATGTCGCTATCAATGAACTTGCATGCAATATACAACTTTTGTGTAATAAAACCATCGTACATAAACTTCTTTTATCGTAAACTATACTAAATACCAATACAATCACAACCCGACCCAAACCAATACCAACCGAACAACATCATTACTGTTACCGGTATTATCAGAACCATTATTATACTATATTACTATAGCATGAATCATACTATATTACCATAGCATGAATCCCATGAGCTGGAATATTTAAAACCTGCCAAAACGCACCACCACCTTCCACCGGTCATTTTTCAACAAATATATTTCACTTCACCACCAAATTACCAAAAAAAAAAAATATCTCCCAATTTTTTTTCTTATAATATTTTATTAATTCAACACCAAAATACCAGAAAAATATCTCCCATTTTATTTTCTTACAATATTTTATTAATTTATCAACACTAAAATACCTTTTTTTGTGGCTTCCGGCTAACCATTTTCATTATCCTCTTCCTCATATTCTGCATCATCCTCCTCAATTTCACTCAAATCTCTTCATATAAACCCTAATTTCAACAATAATTACGAACACGAATCCTCTAATCCTCCACTGCAGTTAACTTCCGGTGATTCCGCGTGTATTCATCCGATACGATCTGTTGAATCGATTGAATTGATTGAATTTCAATTTGTTTGATGTTCGATTCGAGTTTTACAGTCATGCACAGCTCGATTGATTGAAATTACTGTCAGGTTCCGATGCTTGTCGTTGATTATGGCTTCTGCTCCGTTTTTGTCAGGTAGTTTGTAATTGTTTCCGTTTTTTTGTGGTTTTGGATTTAGGTTAGGGTTAGGTTTGGTTGAGTATTGAATATGTGGAGTTTTTGCAGTGTCGTTAGAGTGTGTGAGTGTGTGTAAGTATCCGAAAGCGGATGGAAGTGGAAGTGGAAGTGGAAGTGGAAGATATGACTGTAGTTCGGTTACGTGTGCGTGGAAGGCGCCTAGGGTTTTGACTGGATCGCTTGCTAGTACGGCGAATGGACAGAGTGAACGAAGGATTCGGCATGCTCATGTAATGCTTACTTTGTCATATACTTATTGATATTGTTGTATTTTGAATTGACTTTTTATGTTAGTTTGCTAGAGAGTGTGTGTTTTGATTGTAAACTAGCGGTTAAACTGGTCGGTGGTGTACACTGTGTGATTCGTGTTAATGTTGTACAGAGTTATGTCTGCGATTTAGACCTGTTGTTGAACACGTTCTTCTTCGATGCTAGGAATTATGTAGAATAAGAATCCGTAATAATGTGATTTGCTTGTGTAAGCCAAGTTGCAATCATATATCCGTGTAAAGGAAAATAAAACTCTGGTGTAAATGTGTATATTTGGATGTATATGCGTGTTAACTGTTAAGTCATGTGAAAAGCCATAGATACTGTTATGCTCGTTGGAACTAGGAGGTTACTGTAAAGTGTGGAGTCTCATGGTAACTGTTATAGAAAAAGTAGCAAGATATTATCACACATGTTGTCCAAACAAACAAGCTGTCGCTACTACGATGAAGGGGTAGGTTTGTTGCTTATAACTTGATCCCTAATGTAGTTATGTAGTTGTTGACACTAATACGTGTTTAATAAGATTGATTCACTAGTGCAGCCACGGACATAGGTCATTGCCCTTTTGACATAAGTTACATAATGATGTTCCATTTTGTGAGAGTTGAATAAGCCATGGCATTATCTCCAGATCTGTTTCCTTTGTGTTCATATATTGCAACTGTTACCTAAACAGAGTAAACACTTGAAATTATCTGTCTAACAGAAAATAAGGTCCTAATGTTTCATCTACAAACGTTCTTTAGTGATTAGTTGTTAGAAGATTTAAAAGTAGAAGCTGAAGTGCGTGGTCGTGAGTTTTAAATGATCTAAATTGTTCTATCATCTTATGCTTTTACAATTTTATTGGATGTATGCATATTTATACCGAATCGTTTAGATTATTTTTATTAGGAAAATAGAAGACAACCTGAAATCTTGAATGATGTTTGACTAAAACAATGAGCAGTCTTGGAGTCAATGAGATAAAATCTTGAAAATACAACTTGCATAAAATCTGGTTATACGCATCATTGAAACTGGAGATGAACAGACTTTTTTTCTTTAAATTTCAACTCAGTCAGAATGGAATACCTGTGTGAAATGTGGAGATTGTTAGTGTATACACATTAAAGATTTGTTAAAAGTTGGACTATATCTTGTATCATTACCCTCACATACTTTGATCAGCACATTAGTTGGATTTAGAACCAATACAACTGTGAGCTTGAGAGTTGAGAAACTTTTCTTTTTCTGTGTTTTCATTATTCAAATTTTGCTCCAGTTTTTACATCACTGCTATTGATCATTTATACATTTTATAAAGGACTAATCTCATAAAATAGTTATGTGCTCTCAGATGGTTCTATGTTGGTCATTGTACAATATATTAAATCTTGTTAAAAAAATAATAGTATCATAGTATGACCCTGAAACAGTTCCGTCCTATTTGAGGTACTATTGTCATATAAAAATGATCAAAGTATAACTATTTTCAAAGTTCACTAATTTAGCTTGATAATTTGTACAATGACCAAAGTGGAACATTTGGATAATACTATAACAGGTTGCTCTTTTATGACACTAGCCCATTTATATGTGTTACGATGCAAATTGCTTTTCTATGCTTAAATATCTATGATTGACTACTAACTTTTGTTTCAGAGATGTGAAGCTTCAGATCGTTTATCTTCACGAAGACCTGTAAGGTCAAAATTGCTCCATCTAGCTTGTAAGAAATGGGAAGTGGGTTCTTCTTCTTCTTCTTCTTCTTCTTCAGGATATGATGAGGTTTCTCCTGAACATTTGTGGGAGGTATGTGAATTTCTTGTCATGCTATTTCTTCTACAAGAAACTGTAGGAATAATGTTCAAAAGGTTCAAAAGATGATTTAATAGATAGAGGGGTTATTGCATAAAAAGGTAAAAAAACCTTTGGTTGATTTCAATTGGGTTTATCACACCAAATGTAACGAACTTCACCAAATTGCCAGTGTATATAATCCACTATATTCTTTCAACCATTCTATGTAACAAACTTATTTCTTGTTGCCACTGTATGTAAGTGACTTCATATGGCAGGTAAAATGGTGATGTGGACATGTGGTACCATTATTTCAATGGTTGCTTACATACATTGGTAACATAATAGATGCATGTTACAATAGTGCTTTGAGATTCTTCTTTTGAATGATTTATCTGCTATATGAGATAAGACATGCATAACATAAGTGGTGCTATATGAATAATATTATTTTAATTGAGCAGTTGAATAAAGGTTACTAATGCCCTTTTGTTTTGATTACCACAGGATCTTAAACCTGCTATTGCATACCTTGCATCTGATGAGTTAAAGCTAGTGCGCGATGCTTTAAATGTAAGTTTTCATAGTCGTCGTCTTTGACTTACAATTTACTAATCGAGTAATTAGCATTATAAATCATTGAACTTGACATTGGGCATTTCATCTCCAGGAAACAGTGTACTTGCAAAAGATTATTATAAGTTTATAGTTAGCATTGATGATGATTTCTTAAATTTTGTTTGTGTAGCTGGCCTTTGAGGCACACAATGGGCAAAAACGGCGAAGTGGAGAGCCCTTTATCATTCACCCTGTTGAAGTTGCAAAAATTCTTGGAGAACTAGTGAGTTGCAAAATACTATGAATGGTTTTACGGAAATAACTAGTTAGACGTCCCATCAGCAATTGGTGGGCCCTTTAACTTCTCTTAAAATTCTATTAGATAATGTATGTAGAGGCCATCCAAGTATTCAACCTTTTCATTTAAGCCACCCATATATTAAAACTGCTTTATAGGCCACACATGTACGTATTTGGTTTCATTCATACTACGTCTTGGCCAAGAACCTCTCATATGAAGAAATTCCCCTTTAAGTTTTGAAAAGACAACAATACCTTTTGATGACGTGTCAACGTGTGTTATAAGTTAAACTGGTCTTCTCTTCAAATAAAGTCGAGTGCTTTTTCGTCATCTGGCATGTTTGCCACCGAAATTGGCATACATGAAACCAAATACATACTTTGTTGGCCTATAAAGTAGGTTTAATCAGTGTTGTAAGAATCGTTGGGCGCTAGTCGGCTGGTGGGGTACGGACTAGCGATTAATCGGGATTAATAGGGATTAATCGGATTGAGATTTTTGTATGTAATCTTCAGTTATATATATATACACACATTTTTATGTGCAATTTTTTTAGCAAGACGAGTTTTAACCCCTCATCGGCTCATTTTTTAAGTAGACAAGATTAATCACCGAAATTTACAAGGTTTGACCGGAAAATGGCCGGAATTTGTCCGGAACCGCCAATATTTGGCCGATTAGGACTGCCTAGGGCCGCCATTGACCATCTAGTGATTAATTGGCCGATTAGAAGAAAATTACTCGGTGAATCTCCGACTAGCGATTAATTGGCGACTAATCGGATTCTAGTCGGGAATATATGGGTGGCCTTGATGAGAAAAAAGATGAATACTTGGGTGGCCTTTACATACATTATCTCCTTTCCTTATATAATGTTGTAATTAAGACCATTAAGCTGACTTAGCTTTTTCATTAAGGAATTGGACTGGGAGTCAATTGCTGCTGGTTTATTGCATGACACAGTTGAAGACACAAATCTTGTTACTTTTGAAGAAATAGAGATAAAATTTGGTGCCGCTGTTCGTCACATTGTTGAAGGAGAAACTAAGGTGTTTTATTTTGCAATAAGGGGTGTTTGGCATTGTGTTTTGAGAATAATGTCTAAGGTGTCCTATTTTTTGCATATAGGGGGTGTTTGGTAATGGACCCTTAAACAGTTAGATAATCACAATTGGATTCACTATACCCAAACACTAGAACCTGATATTTGCGATTTTAAAAAGCAGTAATCAGATAATCATTCTCATAAAACGCAACTCCAAACAGCCCTTTATTTTGTTTTGCAGTTGTGATTGTTGAAATTTTGTTGCTAGAAATTGCATGTGTTAAACGTGATTCTAGTTTGATTTTAGGTGTCAAAACTTGGAAAGTTGAAGTACAAAAATGAAAGTCGCTCAATACAAGATGTGAAAGCTCACGATCTTCGACAAATGTTTCTAGCCATGACTGAGGAGGTAAGATATTCATGGAATTTCCAAGTTTGTACTTATGTCAAGTGCTTTAATCTGATTTTTGTTTTGGGTAGCCAACTTATTTTAACCCTGAAAAAACCATAAACGTGTATATATATATATATAGGGTAAGGTTCATGCGAGAACCACCTTTATTGCGAGAACCAATGTGAACACAACCTAAAATAGCTAAAAAAACCTAACCCCCCCCCCCCCAAAAGCTAAAATGCTAAAAACTAAACCCCCAAAAAACCTAAAAAAATAAAAAAAATCTAAAATATATATATTTTTTTAATATTTTTTATGTTAAAATCGCTACTTTTAGTAGCCAAAAAAAAACACTTTAAAAAAAAAATTTTTTTTTGGCTACTAAAAGTAGCGATTTTTTTATAAAAAATATTAAAAAAAATAAATATGTTATATATAGGTGTAATTATTCCCTAAGATAACGGCTTTTCAGGTGTTCTGCCAGAAAAGGTCAACATGCTCAAAAGCATCAACCACATAATAGTTTTTGACCTTTTTTCCGGTCAGATTATCTTTCATTGTAAGTTTTGATAGTTGGCTACCTAAAATCCTAACTTTTTTTTGGGTTTGCATTGTTTTCATTGAAAGTTGCTTCTTTCAGGTGCGGGTGATAATTGTTAAATTAGCAGACAGATTACATAATATGCGGACTCTTTCACATATGCCTTCACATAAGCAGGTGGGGTTAAAAACTTAAAATTGGTCAAATACCTTTACAGCTTTATGATACAAATTTGCATCATTCTGATGGATTTTTACGATGTGCAGTACAGCATTGCAATGGAGACGCTGCAAGTTTTTGCTCCTCTTGCAAAGCTCCTAGGAATGTACCAAATTAAGGTATATTTAAAATCAATAATATTCGAGTCCCCTTTTTACTGTAAAGAAAATTAACATTGTTTTCTTTCCTTGCAGTCTGAGCTTGAGAATCTATCCTTCATGTACACAAATCCGCAAGATTATGCTACAGTGAAGAGACGAGTTGCAGAACTTTGTAAAGAACAGGAGAAAGAAATTGAAGAGGTACTTTAGTCATAAATGAATTTTCATACACATACATACATATTGATATATGTGTGTGTATAAACTTATGCATGTATGTATTATATTTAACCATTCCATGCTAAATAAAGTAAAACCAGTTACTTATAATAGTCTGTTTACTAAATAAACAATAATAAAACAGCATTATTACTGTGATTCATGGTCAATCATCTTGATGCATAATGTTCTCTTAGTTTATTTACTGAAACAGCTTAATGGCAGATAAGTTAATTAAATTTATTTACTATAGAATGGGAGAATATATAAATTTGGTGTTTTGAAAGGCTAATTATGAAATTTAAAAGGATCTATGTAAAAATTTGAACTTCAAGGGCTGCCATTTAATACGAAAAGTTAATGTAAAGTTACATGTTGATGGCTTATTGTTGCTTCTTGTTTTAGGCAAATAAAATTTTGATTAAGAAAATTGAAGAGGACCAGTTCTTAGACCTTATGACTGTGAAAACGGAAGTGCTTTCTGTCTGTAAAGAACCTTACAGGTAAGTTGATGGATATTTCTTCCTTAGATTTTTGTTTCTAAAACCTCCAATTTTATTTTATTTAGTTTTCAACTCTTATGCTTGCAGCATCCATAAATCTGTAGTCAAATCAAAAGGTTCAATAAATGAAGTTAATCAAATTGCACAGGTAGTTGAAAATGTGGTCAACAACAGTTTAACTAGAATTTGGAGTTTCTTCTAGTTTTAATCATCTGAAATGTTTTTTTGCATTCTGGTTAACAGCTGAGGATTATTGTTAAACCCAAGTCTTGTGTTGGTGTGGGCCCGCTATGTAATGCACAACAGGTAAAGTTTACACTTTCCATGCTTGTGCAAACTGCACAGAACAGAAATGAACTTTACACTTTTTCCTGATTACAGCAATCAACTTTAAATATGCGGAAAATGGAAACAAACTAATGTATATGCTGATTTGCATCTTGTTTGTGGTTTTTCTCTATATGTATATGCCATGTGGCATCTAATGCGACATTTAATAATTGTTTTCAATATATATTTGAAGAAAGATCACCCTTTTAAACCTGTAAAAAATTTGTTTTTGAACTTCTTTTCAAATAAGCATTTTTACATATGTGGTGATGTGGTGGCTAAACAAGGTATCAAGGGAGACATCAGCAATTTACGGGTAAACTCAGTTAAAATGAGGCTGATTGCTAAAATGGGTAACTAATTGTAAGTTGGATTCTTTATTGCCCCTAGTTTAAAGTTAATTGCCAAAAATCTGAGACTAGGAAAAAAGTGAAGTTAATTTCTATTTCATGTGGTTTTTCCTTGGAGAAATCTAACACACGAATTCATGTTTGTTTATTTTGTCTCATAAATGCTATTTCATGCAGATTTGCTACCATGTTCTTGGGCTGGTACATGGAATCTGGACGCCTGTTCCTCGATCTGTATGTATACTGGCCATTTTTTCTTTTGTTTTAACTTATTTTAGAGGTGGCATTTTTACCCTTTTATATATAAAAGGGTTGATTTTGTTATCTTTTTTTTTAATTCTCAAACAAACCAACGGGTAAAGTCCAAAAAATGAGTTAAAAAACAGTCGCGTTAGGTGTGCTGAAAAGTGAAAACTGGTTGAAATTAGCCTGATGTATTTTTTATTGCATACAGTTATCTGAATTCACAGTGTGCAAAAAAAGTTGGATTAATATTGTAATATCTACAGTCGTAATCATATTTAAGACATCCACTATTAATAAGAAAGGGCAACTGAAGTAAAAACCCTATGGTCGTTTGCTGAATTTGAACATAAGTCCCTTAATTTCATTTTGCTTGGTTTAATCCTTTAATTCGAAAAACTGAAGGACAAGGATCTCTTTTTAAAATTTAGGGAATTGATCATGAAAAAATGGGTCTATTTGTTGAGCTTTTACAAGTTTAGGGACTTAATAATGCAAAAAAGTACCTGTTTGCTAACAATAAACTCCAGGGACCTTTTGATTGATCTTTTATAAGTTAAGGGATTTAATCATGCCAAGATAAAGTTCAAGGACGTATGTATAAGTTAAGAGATTTAATCATGCCAAGATAAAGTTCAAGGACGTATGTGCGAGTTCTGCAAAAGTCCAAAGGGTTTTTCGACATTTGCCACCTCTAGTTTTTACCGAAACTCAGCTCCTTCTCTTGTTCATGTTGGCAATAAATCAAATAACAACATTTTGATTTAACTATTTTACAGATGAAAGACTACATTGCAACCCCAAAACCCAATGGTTATCAGAGTCTTCATACTACTGTAATTCCTTTTCTGTACGAGAGCATGTTTCGTCTAGAAGTACAGGTAACTTTCAAAGGATATAATAGTCATTCTTTACGTAGTGACTTAGTATTTGGTTTGGTATTTTAGATAATTATATATTGTCTTTATATGCATCATCCATCATGTTATGTTTTGCAGATTAGAACTGAAGAAATGAATTTGATAGCAGAAAGGGGTATTGCGGCTCACTACAGTGGGAAAATTGTCGTTAATGGTTTAGTCAGAGATACAATGGCTAATGACAGAAACTCGAGAGGGAAACCAGTCTGCCTTAATAATACAAATGTGGCCCTAAGGGTATGATAGTAAATTTACTCATAAGCCTATCTTCGAAATCATATATCTCTAAATTATAGGAGCAATTTCATATGTAACCCTTTAGAAGTTCAAAGCTCCATATGTATCCTTCTAATCTTGTTAAAAGAGGGGGATGGTTATATTGGAGGGCTCACACAAAATAGTCCAATAGGTTAATCATATGTATCCTTCTATCATGTGGTGGCGTTGATAGCTGAAAGACAAAGGGGTACATGCACTAATCGGCCTTTGTCTCTATTGCTGAGTGTTATGTGCCTTATGTCCAAGGCTTGATGCAAAACTACTAGCGATTCGGGGGTCTCACTGGAAGCAGCCTCTCTATTCCTACGGGGTAGAGGTAAGGTTGTCTACATCTTACCCTCCTCAGACCCTACCTTAGCTTTGCTATTGGTGGGATTTACCAGAGGATGATGATGATGAAATTGTAATTACGGTATTATGAAATTTAGAAGGATACATAAGAAGTTCTAAATTTTTGAAGGTTGTATGTGTGTGTGTATACACACATATGTATATGTGTGTGTGATTTATCCTAAGTTATATGGATAAAATTTGAATTTTCAGATCGGTTGGCTCAATGCGATTAGAGAATGGCAAGAGGAGTTTGTTGGACACATGAGCTGTAGAGAGTTTGTAGATACAATCACCAAGGATCTTTTGGGTAGCCGTGTTTTTGTTTTTACGCCAAGGGGGGAGGTAAAACGATAATTTTTCTTATTATTTAGAGGTGTGGCAAAATGAGCGAATTGGGTCATGGGTAGAAATGGGGTCTGACCAAACGGGCCGGGCTGAGTTTATTCTTTTCATATGATGTTACAGATAAAAAATTTACCCAAAGGAGCAACTGTCATTGACTATGCTTATATGATACACACTGATATTGGAAACAGTATGGTCGCTGCAAAGGCATGTCCTTTCTGTTTAATGAATTTCTTTTCCATTTTTTTGCGTGTGAAGGAGATCTGAAGTATACTTAAGTTTTTTTAATTATCTACAGGTTAATGGAAATATTGTACCTCCCTTGCACGTGCTTGCAAATGCTGAAGTTGTGGAGATAGTGACTTATAATGTTAGTTTTTCTCAACCATCTTACAACTATTATTCAAGAATAAGTAACATGGATTTTTTGTTCTAGTAACAGGTTAGGTAAAAAGGGTAAGTTTTGATCGAGTCAGGTCTGTTTGGTCTGAAATAAATTCTGTCTGGACCTCTTTTAACCTTTTTAAACAATTAGTGTGATAAATATGATTACAAAGATCAAAAATTTCAATAAAATGATTTAAAGATATTAAAATTACATTTTAAACAACTTTCAACCTATTTGACCTGTTTCTTTTTAACTACATTATATTTTTAATTTTTTTTTTTACTATCAGGCACTCTCTAGCAAGTCAGCTTTCCAGAGACACAAGCAATGGTTGCAACATGCAAAAACACGCAGTGCCAGACACAAGATTATGAAAGTAAGTTATCTTGAATAAGAATTGTTGTATGTTTCTACTTGGAGATGAAAAAAAGGGGCTGGGTAGTGCAGGTAACGGGCCAGGTCAGACACATGTAATTTAATTATATGGCTTTAAAACGTGTCGTACTGGGTTAACACTTAACACTAAGCAGTTAATGCGGTAAAAAATTGGATATCGATTATCGCGGTGGGATATTGGTAATTTTAATATCATGCAGAATTTTTATATATAGCAATTTAACACTAACAATTCAGTATACTCTCCTACCATTAACAAATTAACCTTTTGCAACTTGCAAAACAATAACAATTGTAGCAAGTAGGAACTGAGTAAGACTTAAAACACTAACAATTAACAATTAACCCTTAAAACACTAATAACAGCAATAAGAAGAAAGACGAATGGTAGAACTAAGAAGAAAGGTACTGATATCGGGAATATCGGTGATATTCTAACCGATATCTCGACAGGGAACCGATATATCACCGATATATCGGCGATATTAACTGCGCTCTTGTTTAAATAAATTAATTTAGAAGGTTTTATGCGTAAAAATCACACTTTGTGTGGCTTTCAACCCATTTGACTCGTTTCTTTTTATCTGTAAATTTTTTCCTAATGTGATCCGTTAGAGATTAAGGTATAACCTGAATCCACTCATTCACAAGTAATTTGGTCCTATGTATAAACTGGCTTCCTTTTGTGTCCAGTTTTTGAAGGAGCAAGCTGCTCAATCTGCAGCCGAACTAACAGCTGAGTCGGTGAACGAATTTCTTGCTGATTCTGGAGACGATAGTGAAACCGAAGAAGTAACCGACTACTCTAAAGGGACCCAACACACGTGGGAAAAGATCCTCATGAATGTCATGGAAATGTCATCCATGAAGATAATTGGTCAAGATATCTTCCAGTTTAAAAACGGTGGTGGTATTAAGGTTCCCAAGGTTAATGGAAAACATAACAAAAATTTGAAAAATCTGAGTCTGACCAAGTCAAAGGAGGACCCGCTCTCTCAAGGGAATGGTGTTGCTAAAATGATATTCGCTGATGTTCCAATGTATAAGGAAGTGTTACCCGGTCTTGAAAGCTGGCGTGATGGGAAAGTTTCGTCATGGAGTGATTTTGAAGGACACTCTATTCAATGGATGTGTGTCGTTTGCATTGATCGAAGAGGTAATTGTTTATTTATTTTTTTGGATTATTATTGATTACCATTAGTTGTTGCCCTAATGTGCAAGCATATGACATAACTATTAGTTCTATATTGCTTAAGCACCCTGACAACCACGGGTGCAAACGAGCCGAGCCGCTCGCGAGCTGCTTGAGATCGGCTCAAGAAAAAGCTCGTAACGATCCGAGTCTTATCGAGCCCGAGCCGAGCTTGAGCCTAAAATAAAGCTCGTTTATTTTTCGAGCCCGAGCTCGAGCCTGGCATGTGAAGCTCGTCAGGCTCGTCGAGCCTTACCGAGCCTTATCGAGCCTTATTAGTGTAATGTTGGTTTTTAACTTTTTATTAATATCTAATAACATTTACCTCTTTTTTTAAGTTGTCTAGTAAACAAGCTGGGCCAAGCTTATTTAAACTTGTTTACGAGCCGAGCCCGATCCTAAAAATAAGCTTGTTTCGTAAAGGAGCCCGGGCCCGAGTTTCACTTATCGAGCTCACGAGCCTAAACAAGTCTATTATTTATATTATTTTATTTAATATATTAATTAATAGATAATAAACGAGCCGAGCTCGGCTCTCGTTTGCACCCCTACAGCGACAACTAGTATGATTATAGAAATACTAATGATCTGATCATTGCTACTTGAATTTGTAATAATTAGTTTCTTAATTAGTGTTGTATCATTATTACACCACTTTAACATCTGTATTACATAATTAGTTTCAACATAAGCATATCCAACACCCCCAGACACAAAAAACAGTTAAACTTCAAATCTTTTGTGTAACTACTACATGTGGTACTAATTGACACATTGATAGGTATGCTTGCTGACATCACAAAGACATTAGCAGACGTCGGTGTCACGATATGCTCATGTGCGGTGAGTCATAAAGTCAATAACCTCCCCGTTTCTGCTTATATACAATAGCAATTTAGAGGTGGTGATTTTGACTCGTTTGCTTAGGGTCGATTATGTTTGATCTTAAACGGGTCAAATCAAATATTTACTTTAGGAAAAATATCAAATGGATCAAACTGGTTGAAGGTCTGGTCACCCAGTTGTATTTGAATTCATATACCCTCCTAAATTTTGTTATTTAAAAAAAATTAGATTTTTATCGTGGTAATATAAGCTTTTGTAATCATATATTCATATTTAACGCATCATATATTCCTTAAGAGTCCTTAACATGTTTTTTTTTATTGTTAATGATAGGCGGAGGTGATTAAAGAAAAAGGAATGGCGGTTATTCTCTTCCATGTTGAATCAAGTTTGGACGACATGGTATGTGTTATTAAATAAGGATAATTTGTGCATAGGCCACCTGAGTATCAATTTAGTTTTGTTTATGCTATTCCTAACCAAAAAACTTGCCAGATATGTGTAAAATGACAAAAAGGGCTCTAATTTTCATATTATAATTAAGGGTTGTTGGATTTAAATAACCTTAACTTTCACTATTTGGCCGATAACACTCCCAACTTAAGAATTGTACAACACCCTCCCAACTTTCAACTTATTTTCCTCTAGCACTCCCAAATTAACTGATCCTAATCCAATTAGCTGACGTGAGATGCCACGTCACTAAACAAGTGCCACATTAGATACCACGTCATCAAAAAAACCACGTCAGATGCCACATTACTAAACAAGTGCCACATCAGATGCCACGCCATTAAAAAAAGCCACGTCACTACACAAGTGCCACGTCAGCAAAAAAAAACTAACTAGGTTAGGGTTCAGTTAGGTTGTGAGTGCCAGAGGAAAATAAGTTGGGAGTGACATGGTACAATTCGTAAGTTGAGAGTGCTATTGGCCAAATAGTGAAAGTTGAGGTTATTTAAATCCAATATTCCTATAATTAAAATGTTGACACCTCATCAAGTGTATTTATACGTTTTTCAAATTTAGGGCATTTTCGTCATTTGCAAGTTTTTGGCCGGAATTGGTATACGTATCCTGGGTTTTTGCTATAAGCAAAGAAATGCTTTTATCAAGCAATCCCATAAATCCTCTAATATAATAAACATTTTTTGCTCTATCCGAAACGTCATAAACTGTATGTTTGTTATGTGGGTCCAGGTTAGCGCGTGTTCACGTGTAGATATGGTCATTGGGGTCCTAGGATGGTCCACGGGGTGCAGCGTACCTGGGCTAACTGAAAGTAGGCATGTACAAGAATGTTGATCATGTAATGTGGTCAACGGAGGTTGACCAAGATTCTTTCTTTGGTACTTTTCATGTATGTAGGTCTTTAATCGTCGTATATTTGTCCAACCATGATGATCAAAGTAACCAAATGTGTGTAGAGGCAGGTGGAGTGTATATAAAGGAAGAGAAAAAGAACTAGTTGTGAAGATGAAGAGTATACATGTAAAGATACTTGGAATGATAATAAAGTTTTACTAGATTGTTAAAACTCGAAAAGCGTTAAGAGTAATAATCTTCGATTCGATGTGCTTTTAATAACATTTAAAGTAATAATAACCGAACTTTCAAAGACAAGGATGCATGAAGGTGGAATCAGGCTTATAAACAAATCAAACGATCATAAACGTAGGTTTGTTCGTGCTCTTCCGTATAACTTTAACTGAGACTGCGTATGTTAAAACTTTCGACGGTCCGCCTCACGGTATCCAAGTTGAAAGAGATAAATTGAACAAGTATGGTCGTCCCCTGTTGGGATGTACTATTAAACCGAAATTGGGCTTATCCGCTAAAAACTACGGTAGAGCTTGTTATGAATGTCTTCGTGGTGGCCTTGATTTTACTAAAGATGATGAGAACGTGAACTCCCAACCATTTATGCGTTGGAGAGACCGTTTCTTATTTTGTGCCGAAGCTATTTATAAAACACAAGCTGAAACAGGTGAAATCAAAGGGCATTACTTGAATGCTACTGCGGGTAATTGCGAAGATATGATGAAAAGGGTTGTATTTGCCAGAGAATTGGGAGTTCCTATCGTAATGCATGACTACCTAACAGGTGGATTCACTGCAAATACTAGCTTGGCGACAAATTTTCTTGTTTGTGTTCGTTAATTAAGAAAAATGATTATGCTTGTGTTCTTCGTAAATATTTCAAACTAACGTAAATGAATGAACATAAACTAAATTCGATTAACGAAAAATGGAAGTGGTGCGATTACCGAACATTAGGTTCTAAAATTTCATTGGGTTGATGGTTGATGAGCCAATTAATATAATAGACTCGATGAGGCTCGGCTCATTTACTAAACAAACTTATTTTTACCTTCGGGTTCGGCTCGTAAACAAGTTTAAATAAGATCGGCTCGACTTGTTTACTAGACAACTTTAAATTCGGGGTAAATATTATTAAATAGTAATAAAAACTAATATTATACTAAAGCTCAAGAAAGCTCGACGGGCCCGCCGAGATAAATAAACAAGCTTTCAAGCTCAGCTCGGGCTCGATAAGGCTCGGCTCATTTCGAGCTTTTTCTCGAGTAGCTCGCTACCGAACCGTGCCATGCAGGTTATATTCAAAACCAATACCAATACCCATTTTTAGAATTTTCGATACCTATACCAGTTAGTACCGAGCTCGTCTATACACCACACATTGAAAGAACCTTTTACCTTTTTAGAAATGATTCTATTGCTCCACTATTCAATTATTATTATTTCAACAAAAAGGGGGGAAAAGAGAAATAACACCACCACCACCAAATCAAAATTAGGGTTTACAAATTCGGGTATACAGAAACATCCGCCGGAACCCGAACAACAAACCACCAATCTCCGATCAAATTCACGCTGTCGCCGCCGTAATCCACCCTCCTCCGTCACCTCCACCCCTAACAACAACCTCTTCCTTCAACAGATTCCATTTCGACCCCAACGACGTCGTATACGCTCTCAATTCTTCCAATTGGTGCACCGTTTCTGAAACCGGGTCAACGGGAATGAGTCCGACCCGAGAAACAGGTTTCACTTTACCTTTTTATTTTCTCTGTATCTCATTTTCACTTTTGTTTCTGTTTTTAGGGACTTGAGTGTTTAAATTGCAAATTTGGGGGTTTTGTGGACGTTTTGTTTTGTTTCTAATTCAGTAAGTGCATGCATCTGTGGTGAAATATGTTGTGATAATCTGGCTAGCTGGTTTGAAATTATGTAGGCTTCTGATAGGATTTTTGAGGTTTCAATTTATGGGTGAGTGATTAGTGATTTCCCCCAAATTGGAATTTTTTAGGGTTTATGTGTGTGTGTGTGTGTTGTGTATCTGAGTGATAATTCTTGCTATGTGGTTAACGTAAACGAAAGTTATAAACACATCTGTAAAAAATTGTCGAGTCGCTAGTTACGCTTGATGTAAATTTTGTTTACGGCGATGTAAATTTTTGCATGCGACATTTTTTTTTAATTTTTTTATTTTTTTTTTGCTGGAACAAGTGATTTTTTTAAGATTTTTGAGAAAAGCTTTTGGAAGGCCTAGTTCTCATGGTTCTCACAACTCGGAACAAGTGATTTTTTTAAGATTTTTGAGAAAAGCTTTTGGAAGGCCTAGTTCTCATGGTTCTTCACAACTCGGGTGGTTCTCATTTTACCCTTTCTCTCTCTCTCTCTCTCTCTCTATATATATATATATATTGTTGAGTAAATTACTTTTTGAGTCCATGTGTTTTAGTGGTTTTAATCACTTGAGTCCAAAATCAAAAAGTTTAACGCCCTGAGTCCCTAACCACTCATTTTATAACGTTTTGAGTCCAATTTTTAACACTTGTAGTTTTGATTTTGAACTCAGATGGTTAAAACCACTAAAACACAGGGACTCAAAACGTTATAAAATGAGCAGTTAGGGACTCAGGGCGTTAAACTTTTTGATTTTGGATTCAAGTGGTTAAAACCACTAAAACACAGGGACTCAAAAAGTAATTTACTCTATTTTGTTACTGCAAATGTGATATCTGCATTAGGATCTGACTTTTTTAGGGTTTTTGTTTGTTTATTGTATAATAGATTGAAATTTATTGGTGCTTTACCAATTTTAATGGTGAAATTTGTATTAGAACCTGACTTTTTATAGGGTTTATGCTTGTTTAATATATGCCTGATTGAAGTCTGCCCTATTTTTAATTTCATTTTTTATTGCCCTAATTTTTTATCTAATTATATTTTCTGTACTCTAAATGTGATATATCTATTAGAATCTGACTATTTTAGGGCTTATGCTTGCTTATCATATAACCTGATTGAAGGGTATTGCTATGTGATTAATTTGCTCTAATTTTCTATCTTTATTTTTATTTTCTGTACTTCAAATGTGACATCTTATAATCTGACTTTTTTTAGGGTTTAGGCTTGTTTATTATATACCTGATTGAAAGTGATTCCTATGTGATTAATTTGCTCTAAGTTTATATGTTTATATTTATTTTCTGTACTAAAAGTGATATCTGTGTTAGAATCTTGAAATTTTCAGTATTTTTATCCTTGTATAGTGTAGTTTGGTGGATTGTTCATCAAATAGTTCTTATTTCGTTTCTAATTTTCCATCTTTATTTACATTTTCTATACTTTAAATGTGATATCTGCACCATAATTTTGAGATTTTAAGTGTTTTCATTGTTAAATAGTATAATTTGGTGAATGCTTCATTAAATGGTTCTGGTTCCGATTCCTTTTGGGTAAAATAAGAAAACAGCAACATTGATCTTCAGGGCAGGTGTAAAAGTGGAAGTATCTGTTGACAAAGAAGTTTGGCCTGACGTTTGGTACCCTGCAACAATCGTAGAAGATTTGGGCAACAATTTGTTCTCGGTTGAATACAATTGCTCGGGGCGCAATAACGCATTGAATCTTCGTAGAGTTACCGTAGATCATCTTCACATTCGTCCCTCGGTTCCTCAAACTAGGGTTACAAGTTTTGGGTTGTTAGAAAAAGTCGACGCTTTTGTCGATTTTGGCTGGTGGAGCGGTGTAATTACTAAAAAACTTGCTGATAGTAGATATGTTGTGTATTTTAAACATACAAATAGCGCGAAAGAACTTAGTCATCTGGAATTAAGACCGCATGTAGAATGGAAAAACGATGTTGAGCATGATGAATTACGAGAAACCGTTTCCTTAAACTTCACAAACACGATTGAGGACACAACTACTTGTCTTGATAAACAAACTTCGATTATAACATCAATGAAGAGAGCAAAACCAACAAATCGTGGTGGTAAGCCTTCTAAGAAATCAAAGGCTGCGGTTACCGGTGATGATCCACGCCTATCAAATGGTGGTCAAAGTAAAGAAGTAAGCACCCCGGATGTTGGTCAAACCTTTGACCAAGCAGAAAATCTTTCTGGTGTAAAGAAAAAGGTGGGTTGACTTTCTTATAGACTTATAGTAATAAACGATGTATTGTGTTTATTAATATAATAGCGTAATTGTTTTTTTTTTAATATTGTACTTGTACAGCCTGGTAAGAAATCAAAGGCTGGGGTTACTGGTGATGATCCACGCCTATCAAATGGTGGTCAAAGTAAAGAAGTAAGCACCCCGGATGTTGGTCAAACCTTTGACCAAGCTGAAAATCTTTCTAGTGTAAAGAAAAAGGTGGGTTGACTTTCTTATAGACTTATAGTAAACGATGTATCGAGTTTATTAATATAATAGCATAATTGTTTATTTTTTTGGTATTGTGCTTGTACAGCCTGGTAAGAAATCAAAGGCTGGGGTTACCGGTGATGATCCACGCCTATCAAATGGTGATCAAAGTAAAGAAGTAAGCACACCGGATGTTGGTCAAACCTCTGACAAAGCTGAAAATCTTTCTAGTGTAAAGAAAAAGGTGGGTTGACTTTCTCATAGTAAATAATGTATCGAGTTTGTTAATAAAATAGCATAATTGTTTATTTTTCAATATTGCACTCTATGCAATTAATATCGCCGTTATAATCGGTCCCCTGGTGAGATATCAGATTATCAGTGCAGAATATCGGTACCAATAATATTGGCGATATTGACCGATGTATCATCGATTTCCCCCCGATATCAGTACCTTTCTTCTTAGATCTACCATTCGTCTTTCTTCTTATTGCTGCTATTAGTGTTTTAAGTCTTAATTGTTAATCGTTAGTGTTTTAAGGCTTAATCAGTTCCTACTTGCTACAATTGTTAGTGTTTTGCAAGTTGCAAAAGGTTAATTTGTTAATGGTTGGAGAGTATACTGAATTGTTGGTGTTAAGTTGCTACATATATAAATTCTGCATGATATTAAAATTATCGATATCCCACCGCGATAACCTATATCTCAAATATCGGTCCTTGACTGATATCCGTTATCTTACCGCATCAAGTCATTAACTGCTTAGATTGTACTTGTACAGCTTGGTAAGCGAGAAAAAGGTGTTGATCCGAAGAGTCCTACGAGTACTTCTGCAAAAAAGAAGGGTAAATTATCGGCTGATTCAAGAAGCTCGGAAACTTTACCTCAAGGTGTGTAACTATTAAAAGGACTACTTTCAGATATACCCGTCTAAAAGTTAAACAGTTTCGCAATTTTCAACTTTTAAAAGGGTCTAGGGTATATATATGTAGGGCTGCAAACGAACCAACCAGCGAACAGTTCGTGAACCATTCAACGGGAACTTTGTTTGTGTTCGTTCGTTTATTAAACAAACGGACACTAACAAGAAATTTCGTTTATTTAGTTAAATGAACGTGTTTGTTTATGTCCAATTGTGTTTGATAGTTCATTTAGTTTCTATAATTTATTTAAATGCTTCAAAATTCCGACAAATAAAATATTTAATAAGTGTCTGTATTATATATCATGTTCATGAACACTTGTTTGTGTTTGTTTGTTTCCATTTGTGTTCATCAACATTATTTTTTCGTTCGTTGCCTAAAATTAACAAACAAACACAAACACTTTCATTTCCTTAACAAACGAACACAAACAGAAAATCTCGTTCGGTTCATGAACGCCTATATTTCTTAACAAATGAACACGGACAAGGTCTTGTTCGTGTACGTTCGGTTCATTTTCAGCCCTAACGTAATTGCTATTCAAAAAGGGGTAGCGGCGCAGCTTGTTGCCCGTTTACCATCTATCTCGATGTAAATCCACGTAATTTTCTTCTTAAAAAAATATATTGTAATTTTTTTTGTATGTTGCTTTACTTATTTATCATTATCACACAGCCGCAGAAGATTCGACTCTTACAACCACTCCAAACGTTGTCGAGAAACAACCCGTTACCATAAATTCTCCTATTCCTGTGAATTTGGGTTTGCAATGTCGCAATGTAACAGTTTTGAAAAGCAAGAAACCTAAGCAGTTGACATCTAAAAGTCCTCAAAACGTGGTTGAACCCAATGAACCTCAATCAGGTGTTCCGTTATCACCCAAAGCAACAGGCAATCAGGTGAGAGATCTACAGTGTTGACCCGCACACACTTTTTTGACTATTTTTATAATTTGTGTATAAATAATAAATGTGTTATAATCTTTGAATAAAATTATTTACGAGGCTTTATAAATAGTTGTATTTAGACTTTCGTCAACTTTCAACCCGTTCCTCTTTTGGTTTTTCATTTGGCTCATTTAAAATAAAACACACCCGAAATTATGGGTGTGCACGGTTCGGTTTGGTTTTAGGGTTAACCGTAACCAAAATGTTCGGTTTTCTGTTTTTAAAACCGTTTGGTTTCAGTTTTTAAAACCTTCCAGTTTCGTTTTTTTGGGTTTTAGCAATGGTTCGGTTCGGTTTTCGGTTATTTCGGTTTTTGGAACAAATTACATATGATTTAAAAATAAAAGTATAATCCAAGATTTTAAGAATCTTTCTTGGATGTTTACATTTAAGTTAATATATTTAACCTTTTTAGTTAATATTTTTCACATAAACCTAACTTTCTAATCTATTTTTACATTTCTCCAAAGTTTTTTTTAAGACATTTTCTTTTATAATACTTTGGAAATCATTTAATATTTATGTTAAATTTTGTTATTTCTTGTAGGCAATGGATCTATCATTTCAAAGATAAATAAACATGTTAATGTTCTTATCATAAATACTTAATATTTAAGAATAAAATTAATAATTCCCAAATCTATATATAACAAACTTTAAAAAATGAGTTTTTAGGTTATCCAGTTCAGTTTGTTTTTTTTTTTTCGTTTTTTCATAAAATGCAAAACCATAACCAAACTGTAAGTTTTGGTTCAGTTTTTTTCCGATTCGGTTAAATCGGATTTTCGGTTCGTTTTTTTTTCGGTTTTCTGCTCACCCCTACCTGAAATCAACAAATATATATACAAACCATTGGAAGTTGCCAGCTCTAATTTTTTTCTCAACGTTAATTAATTGTTATAAGTTTTGTTCGATAAAGGAAACAGAGGGTGGCACGATACCAAAAAAGAAGAGAGGACGGCCGTTCAAAACACAACCCAACAACGTTGAGACTCCCTTAGCCGGTATAACTTTAAATTTTATTTTCGTCAGCGATATATGTTATATCTACACATATCTTGACTAAAAAGAACTTGTATCGGTTTTTGCAGTAAATGATCCGAACGAAGATGCCAGTGTAAAGAAGGTGCCATCTACAAGAGGAATAGAGTTACCTTTACAACAGGAGATGTATAGTAAACCAGTAAAAGGAAAACGAGGAAAACGGCGCATGATTAGTTTAAACAGTACGTCTTCACCACAAGGTGCACAGCAGCACTTTTTATATGTAATAATAATAGTATCAACTTAAAGATAGATCTTCAGTTTTTTTTTATATTACATGTTGCGTGTTCTATAGATGTTCAAGATTCGTCGACACGAAAAGAAAAAGAAAATTCTGAAATTAATGTTGAGAAGTCGCTCGACACCGTATCCGACGATCAACCGCTTTCAAAGTGGTTTCATGGAAAGCAGTCGTTAGCAACTCTTGAATCCACAGGTAAGAAGCTAGTGTTCTTCAAGTTTGAAATCTTGCCATTTTCATCCGGCTCGTTAACTCCATTTGTTTTTCTCCGTTAAATCAGGCGTATTTCCATCTCTTTTGTTAACTTAAAGGGCAATTCGATCTTGTTCAGGGGTATTCGGTCTTTTTAAATAAAGTGAGAAAGACCGAATTGCCCTTTAAGTTTACAAAAAAGACGGAAATACCCCTGACTTATTGGAGAAAAAATGGATGGAGTCGCAAAACTGGTCAAACCTCAGGGACGAAAATGGAATTTTACTCATTGTAATACATTATAAGCTGGTTTCTATTTTACGCCCGCACCCTTACTTTTTATCCCTATTTGCAGGCAAGAAACCACCGGAAAATTCTAAATCTCTACCCGCTGTGACAAACGGGGATGATCAAACATTGACTTTTGAAAAACGGAGTTCACTTTGGGAAACAATTGAGTCGATGGAAGCGTTCCGTGTGTTCCCACAAAAACCACATTTTCGCCCACTCGATGATATTAAAGAAAGTGCTCGCGAACGCCACGCAATCAATAAAATGGTTGACTTTTCAGGCATTTTTGAAGACACACGTCGCTTACGGATTGACCATCCAAGAACCCAAATCGAAGATCTCTTGGAGACTCTTTTAGAACTTGAAACTCACGGTTTTAATATTGATTTTATAAGGAACCGTTTGACGGAGTTGATCTCTTTCAAGGACAAACGGGAAGGGCTCGAAAGTCAATCAAAAGAAGTCAAAGTTAACGTCGATAATCATCGTGTTGAAGTACAAAAACTCGATAAAGAGCTTGATTCAATTGATAAACAGATGACCGATTTGCTGGAAACACGCGATCGGGTTTCCAAGGAGAAAGAGAAAAACGATTCAGAAATTGCTGGTTTGGAAAGTGAAATTGATAAAATCGAAGAAGGTTTGCGAGAATGCCGTCGCAAATTCGATGAATTAGCGACTGCTTCTTTCGTTTGAGAATATTTAAAAATGAGTTGTGATCAGCGACTGCAGTCTAATGGAATTGAGTTTGGTTAGTTGGTTTGTAGTTGTTTTCGTAGTGTAACGAATGCTTATGATAGGGCCAGGCTAACATTGTGTTATAAGTATTAATTAATATGGCCCATAGTTATTAGGTTCAATCAGGTCTTAATCGGGTCGGGTTTATAGATAAAATAGTGGTCTTTATTGCATTGTGTTAGCAGCTTTAAAAGCATGTTAGGTTACATGATATGAGGCTCTCTTCCTACTTATCTCCTAACTCTATTTCCTCTACGTCAGTGTCACGTCATTGTATTTCAATTTGCTGCCACATCAACAAATTTTCGGTATTGAATGTAAAAATAGAGTGATACCAAGGAGCTTTGTGATTGATGATGATCCGTAAACATGTGACCAATGTAGCGACGTAAGTACATTCAAAACGGGCACAAGCCTGTAAATTAGCCGACGTTATAAGACAGGCCTAGTCAGTAGTTAGTTTCCGAACACTTGTACTATTCTCAATTGGTTCGATAGTCTGGACTGTTAGATATTTTAGCGTAATCGGGATTGACTTGTTGATCAAAGCGAATAATAATACATCAAGCAAGTTAGGAGGTGCGGGAGTGCACGCTTGTTTGAGTTATTATAATTCGAAGTGTATGGGCGAAGCCCATAGAAGGGGTTCCAAGGGGGCAACGCCCCCTTAGCGGGGGTCTTGGGGCAGCACCCCTGGGAGCAGGGTCCAAGGGGCAGAGGAGGTGCCATATCTTGGGCATCTTAGAAACATGCTTGCATAATTGATTCAACAATTGAATATGAGTTTGTAGTGTTAGCCGCAGCTGGCAAAGAAGTTGAGTGGCTAAGAAACTTGATTTATGAGATTCCATTGTGGCCTGAACCTATATCACCAATATCTATTAGATGTGATAGTGCTGCTACCTTGGCTAAAGCCTATAGCCAAGTGTATAATGGGAAGTCTAGATACTTTGGTGTTAGACACAGCATGATTCGTGAGCTCATCATATGCATGGGGTGAGATATCGGTGGAGTTTGTGAGAACTCAACAAAATTTAGCCGACTACATAACCAAAGAGTTATGTAGAGATCTTGTGCACAAGGCGGCTGTAGGGATGGGATTAAAATCCACATGAAATTTCTTGTGTTAAGATACCCAATTCCTACCTAATATGACGTTAGGTGCTGAATTCAATGCGGAAAGCTTAACATCTAGAAATTGGAACACATTAGTAGCATCATCCCAATGTATGTGTTCAGACATGCAAGTTAATGTAGGTTGAAGGTTTTCTTCTTAATAGTTTTTTTGAAAAATTGCATATGCGGGTGCAAGAATAAAGAGCTACCTATATGAGCATGAAGTTTTGCCCCTTCAAGAAGCTAGGACTTGACTTTGATATGCTCATTGAAGGATGGGACACAGGCTAGTAAAAATAGTATTAAGAAAGAACGTTAGAGTATGTAAACTTATGTGTATATTATCTTCATGTGTTCACTTAATAGAAAGGGTTCAATCCTTAGCGACACCCCTATATTCGAATATTTGAAATGTGTAATATACTAATGTGAAATTCAATCGTCGTGATATTTCATTTATGCATAAGTTTGAGTGTTGTGAATTTGTTGAAGTTAATCAAGGATTACGCTAAAATGGAGGATGAATGTTAGATATTTTAGTAATCGGGATTGACTTGTTGATCAAAGCGAATAATAATACACATCAAGCAAGTTAGGAGGTGCGGGAGTGCGCGCTTGTTTGAGTTATTATAATTCGAAGTGTACGGGCGGAGCCCGTATTCTACGGGGGTTCCAACAGGGAACGCCCCCTTAGCGGGGTCCGGGGGCAGCGCCCCCGGGAGCAGAGTCCAAGGGACGGCAGCCCCTGGCTGGGGTCGAAAATTTAATTTTATTTTAATTAAGTTGCTTTACTAAAATCGCATCAAAAATTTATTTTCTGGAAAATGCCATAATTTCGAAATATCAAAATAATGACAGTTTAGTGGCAGTTTTTTATTTAAAATTTTAAAATTGAGATAACTGTCATTAAGCAGTTAATTATCCTCAACCCCAAAATTCATAGACAGTTTTTTTTTTTATCATAATTCCTAGTTCAGACAAATCATACAGACATACACTTGTTCAATTTCTCGAAAATCCGAGTTGTATCCGATTAAATTATTCGGGAGAACCACCAAAATAATTTGATCTGAGAGTGATTAGACGCATCTCTAATCGTCCGGTTTTCTGAAAATTCCCCAACATGGACCCGCAAAAACCGACCGACTAAAAGGACATTGATAAACATACGGTACAAGACAACCGGAAATAATCATGAAGGACATGAACATAAAGGACATGACACATAAAGACCATTCTAAATACCATATACCGGGCATAAGGATTGGTAATCACCGTAAATGTCATCTCAAAAAGTACAGGACAGCTTCACGAGAGTTCCAACTTAAGTATTAAATGCCATGCGAAGTGAGTATTAGATGTTATGTAAAACTAGTAATAAGGCCACGCGCGTTGCGGCGCGGGTACATCGCAAACATCAAATAGATTAGCGCAAGCGTTATGTAATGTGTCAACCATATAAAAACATGTGTTTTAGCGTATCCGATATAATCAATGTAACTTATATAAGCATTTAAATCAAATAACAAAATCCAAACCGGGTTGGTTCATTTAGTAGGGTTCCACCTAATTACTACACAACCCTTACATTTTCATTAAGACTTAGTGGCATCAATACGCATAGTGTCTCGTATGTCAAATCATAAACCAACTAAAAACGTACATAAAAATAAGCACGAAAACGTATTATATTTGACCATGTTCATTAGCATGAATTTATATTGATATGTACATATAAAAATGAGCATGTGAGAAAATAAAGTGTTTACATCAAAACGTATAACAACCTAAAACATACATAAAAATAGGCATGAAAACGTATTATATTAGACCCGACTCATTTTTAGGAAAACTTTAGGTCGAAACGTAAATGTGTATTGTTTACGTCCAATGCCGATACATGAATATGTACCGAAATGTCAATAAAAATAAGCACGTGAGGAAATAATTTTTTTTTAAGTTAAAGAATGAAAATAAGGTGCTCGCGCGTTGTGGCGTGACATTTAAGGGCACATTATCTTTCGTTAAGCGCGTTGGCACGGTGACATTAACGTGTTTAAGCACACGAAAGAAACGTATAAAGATACGGTACGAATAAACGAAATGTATTAAGTTGTGACGAACCAACTACCCGTTTCGAATTTATAGCAACATGTAAACGTGATGTAAACTAAAAACACAAAGGGAAAAAAAGGAAAAAAAAAAATAAAACCCAAGGAAATAAAAGTGAAAAGTTAGAAATTTAGATGATAGATTTATTATTGTGTAAGTTTAAGGAGGAAAACAAATTAGTTAAAAAAATGAGAGAGAAAAATGGAAAATTTTAAGAGAGCAAAATTGGAAATTACTTATTACTTAATAGGACAAAATTGTAATTTTGAGTGGCTTGTCGGTGGCCATAGCCAAAATGGAAATTACTTATTACTTAATAGGACAAAATTGTAATTTTGAGTGGCTTGTCGGTGGCCATAGCCACCGACTTTGTACTTTAAGTCTATAGGATAATGAGAGTATTAAATATTTAAATGTTATGGAGCAAGGGGAAGTGTATTGGGTATTTGGGTTATACCGGTATTAGACAAAAGGTTAAAATTTGGACTTTTAATCTTTTATGCATCCAAAAAGGTGACGAGTTACATTCTTAGTAAAACCTAGCGTCCCAAAAGGTACCAATACTGAACTTTTAGATTATTTTTTGAGTAAACTACCATTTTGGTCCCTGAGGTTTGGCCAGTTTTGCCACTTTAGTCCAAATTTCAAACCTTTTGCCATTTTGGTCCCTGTGGTTTTGTTTTTGTTGCCATTTCGGTCCAAATTTCAAATTTGGCCAGATTCCCCAATTTAACCCCCCTCCCCTTTTGTCCTTTTGCTCAGGGGTATTTTCGTCATTTTAGGCTTTATTTTAACTGATTATCAATTAAATTTAATAAAACCCCTCTCTCTCTCTCTCTTTCTCTCTCTCTCTCCACTCTGCGCACACTGTCTCTCCCTCTAAACACCCTATGTCCCTCTCTTTTCTCTCTCTATCACACACACCTACAATCTCTCTCTCTCTATAGAACCCGCTACCACCTCCATTAACACCACCGCACCACCACCTTAGATCTGATCGACAAACTCCAATCCTTCCATCAAACCTCCAGATTTGGTCGGGGAGGTGTTTGAATTTTAGTACTCCGATGATGACAACGATGCTCTGATGGCGACGATGCTCTGACGGCGGCGGTTGGAGAATCGAGATGTGGTTGAAGTGTACATCGCCGACGGTTGTGGTTTTATGCTTTTACCAGAGGTGAAGTTGCCGGAATCCATGGTGGGAAAAGTGGGAAGTGGAAAGAGATGTACGGTGGTGGAGGGTGTACGGTGGTGGAGGGGAGACGGTGGTGGTGGGTGTACCGTGGTGGAGGGGAGACGGTGGTGGTGGGTGATTCCGGTGTACACCGGACTCTCCGTCCGATTCCGATCCATTTGAGTGAATTGAACAGGATTATAGTGGATTTGTAGGGGTAATTGTAGAGATTTGGTGGATATTTTGTGCGATTGTTAGGGTTTTGTGGAGAGAAAGATCACCGGAGAGAATAGTGGAGTTGATTTTTGGGTGTTAAGGCTGGTGAGTTTAGAGAGAGAGAGAGAGAGAGGAGAGAGAGACTGAGTTTCAGAGTGGGGAAGATGAAATAATTTAGTTTTATTAAATTTAATTGATAATCAGTTAAAATAAAGCCTAAAATGACGAAAATACCCCTGAGCAAAAGGACAAAACAGGGGGGTTTAAATTGGGGAATCTGACCAAATTTGAAATTTGGACCAAAATGGCAACAAAAACGAAACCACAGGGACCAAAATGGCAAAAGGTTTGAAATTTGGACTAAAGTGGCAAAATTGGCCAAACCTCAGGGACCAAAATGACAGTTTACTGTTATTTTTTTTATTAAGGATTAACTTTTGAAATATTTTTATTATAACGATATAGTTTTTGATTATTTTTTGAGTTAAAGTATATTATGGATTTATAGGGTTAATTAGTCAATCTGGTTGAACCCCCGGTAGAATGCCAAGTAGGATAACACACATTGGCAAAAATTTGTAACCTAATATAGGTGTAAATGGGTAGATGTTAATCTTAATAAACATATAATAAAAGTAAATAACTAATTAAATCTTGGGGGTGTGATATGGATTAGGGACCATTAGGTCTTGAGTTTGATTCCCACACGGGGGTTTCATTAGATTTATTGGGTTTTCTCCTTAATTATTGTATATGCATTATAGTCTAGTGAAAATGAATATGATTGGGTGATTCCACTAATGGCACGATGATACTTCAGTGTTCCGTCAATTATTCAAATTTACCATTAAAAAATTATGTTCTAATCTCTATTATGAATTGGAAGCACAAGCATAATAATGTGAGCATTGAATATTGAAGATGAGCGGTTCATGGCCTTTAAATATGCATTTAACATAGCCATGTGTTTCTTATTACTTTTACTTCTTTACTTATTATTAGGCTAGTACAATGAAACAAGACAACCAACAAACCAAGTACAACTAAAAAAGTAGGAACTCTATCAATATTTATTGTTTGAACCAACTTCCCATTTTAACGTCTTCTGAAACTTTGATTAAAAAATCCAGCTCGTAAAATGCGCTAGGCGCTAGTCGGCCAATGAGGTACCGACTAGCGACTAATTGAGATTAATCGAATTGGGATTTTTATATGTAATTTTCAGCTTTATACATACATATACACATTTTTATATGTAAATATTTTAAGTAGACAGGTTTTAACCCTTTCTCAACTCATTTTTATAAGTATACAAGATTAATTGTTAGAATAAACATGGTTTGGTTGGAAACTGCCTGGAATTTATACGTTTTTTTTTGCCGGAATCTTGTCGAAATCGTCGATTTTTGGCAGGCCGACTAGGCCTGACTAGAGATTAATGGACTAATTAACGAAAAATTAGCCAGTTACTGGTCGACTAGCGATTAGTCGCTGACTAGTCATGATTTTTACAACTTTCTAAAAAATAAACAAAAAATGAAAAGTTGTTTTTAAGAAAACCATGATGCTTAGAGATAAGTCAAATATATCATGAAAAGTACGAAATGATTTATAAAAGGTAAGTTTTTTTAATTATAATTATGAATCTATGATGATATTAATTGTTAATATATGTATTAAACTCTAAAAACTTATTTTCTAATAACCATTTTTTTTAAATAGTGACAAGCAAACTTTTAGTTTTTTTTTATAGAGTAAACTGCAATTTTACCCCCTGAGGTTTAAGGTCATTGGCATGTCTACCCCCCTAAGGAAATAATTGCAATTTTACCCCCCACTGTTTGGGGTTATGTCGCAACTTTACCCCCTGACCATTTCAACGTTAATGTTACCGTTAGTCTGTATGGAAATGTCCAAAGTACCCTTCATCTTCCCCATTAAAAGCTTGAACCGTTAATTGACTGCCCTAAACGCAATTCTTCTTCAATCGACCCCCAATTCAAGCTTGAATCCCTCAATTCACTGCCCTGAACATGTCTTCATCTTCGTCCTCTGTGCTTCGATTCAAGGGCAAAACTCAAGATTCAGACATCATATGTCCTTGTGGTGCGAAAACAGTGGTGAAACAATCAGAATCCAAAGCTAATCCTGGTCGATGGTATCTTCGATGTGTAAGTTTCTTCTGTTTTATGCTTATTGAAACTCAAGTTTGTTTGAAACTCTTGCTTATGATGTCCGATAATAGGTTGGAGGATGTGGATTCCTCAGATGGGCTGATGTTGGTGAAGAACAGGGATGTCCGATTTGTCGAGAGGTAATGCCTGCTTTAATTCAAAGCATTAAAGATAAGGATGAGTTGGCTAAGTGCAAAGAACAGTTGGCTCGGTACAAGAATGGAGATGTGTTCAAACTGAAGATGTACTTTGTGATTACTTGGGTCTTGATTGTTCTACTTTTTTTGCTTAAGTAGTTTAATGTGGAGAAATTGGATTTGGTTGTGTATTTTGCCTGTAACTGAATTTGAGTTATGAGTTTTCAAGTTTATGCAATGGTCCTTTTCAAGTTCTTATATGTTTGTTTTGGTAGCCTGCTTGTAATTCTGTAGGTATGGCTGACAAAGAGAATGATAAAGTTGAGAATGAGAAAGATATTGCTAAGGATGAAGACATCGTTGCAGCCGAAGAACCAGACAGTTATGTATACTTTGAGGATCAAGAGTCTGAGATACTCAGACCTTACATGGAGCAAGAAACTGATTATGAAAAGATATTCCGAGATCCGACAAAGGATTATGACCCTGAAGTGCTGGAACATGCATGGGATTACACATATTGGGATGAAGAGAATGATTGGTACTTTGACCCATATGAAGGGGAGCATGGTTCTGATTCGGATTGGTCTTGTTTGGATGATTGTCACTGGAAATAGGCTAGATTTGTTTGGTTGTATGTTTGTATTTTGTACTAAACGTTGCAATGTAATCGAATCACTTTCCGCCAAAATTCTGTTTGAACACATTATTTGTACTAAAGCAGCCATATACAAACCAAACATAAAGATTGTAAACCAAAATAAAGCAGCCATATGTAAACCAAACAGTTGTAAACCAAACATTGTAAACCAAAATACAAACTTGACAAACCAAACATAAAGCTACAAACCAAACATTGTCTTGAACAAACAAACAAGCAAACATAGTCTAAAGTTACAAACCAAACATTGTCTTGAACAAACTTGACAAACAAACAAACATAGTCTAAAGTTACAAACCATCCATCACTCATCAAGATTGTAAACTGGAGCACCTTGAGTGGCAGTGTGTGATTCCTGTGAAGCAGTGGATTGTTCACCCCCTTGTCCTTTGCAGCTCCTGACATTGTGACCCATGTTCCCACATTTACCACACTTGATGCTAGTTCCCTTTCTGGTCATTTTACCTCCTTTGTCGAACTCCTGCTAAAGCTCTTTTTCACCAAATGCCTTCTTTCTTTTCTTCTTTGGCCTTCCAACTTGTGTATGATGCTTTGGTGGGATGAGTGTTGTTGGACACTCTGAAGGAGTCCACATCTCCGGCCCATTGATTGGCTCTATCACATTGTCATAGACTTTCTTCCATGTTGACAGCCAATACACTTCATCCACCCACTCTTCTGGTATGCCAGCATCAATGCTATTCCTTGACATATCCCATATGGTTGCAACTGCATGTTTGCAAGGCATCCCTGTCAAATCTCACTTCCTGCAACACAAGTTTTATGTTTAACATTCACAACACACTGTGATCTCGGACCTGTTACTTGATACTTGTCTGAATCAACCATTAAAACAGACATTTCAGCAGCCTGTTTCTTGATCTCATCGAAGACCTCAGTGGCATGAGGTGTCAGTGGCCCCATACACTTTGCTTGCAATTTCTTGACATTCACTATCCTCTTGGTCATGTACTCCCGAATGAATTCTAGGCATGTGATAATCGGCTTGTCCCTTGCTCCTACGATTTGTCTGTTTAAAACCTCACATATGTTGTTCAGCAACATATCACATTTAGCTCTTCCAGAAAAATATGCTCTTGACCAAGCGATGTATGGGATCTCATTCAGCCAGTCATACATAGCTCGTTCTGTTGTCTTAATTTCTTCCATAGCTTTGTTAAAGTATGGAATAGATGTCTTCCTTCCGGCTGACCAAAGCAAATTCTAGTAAAGATCTCCACGCCACTTGGATTTCATGTTCTCATGGATGTGCCTCAAACAAAATCTGTGCTCATCATTAGGAAAAATAGCTAGCATAGCAGGAATCAGACCCTGTGATACAAAATGCAATTAATCACAATATTTTGCTACCAAAGTTTTTTGCAATGTATTAATTAACACTTAAGAACTTATTACCTTTTGTCTGTCACTGATGAAGGTGAAACAAGAGTCAGCCGTACACCCTAGGTCATCTCTCAACAGTTGCAAAAACCATTTCCAGGTTTGTGTTGTTTCTGCCTCAACAAGGGCATAACAAACTGGATATATGCTATTGTTCCCATCAATACCAACAGCACTCAAGATCTGTCCAGGAAATGGACCTTTCATGAAACAACCATCCACACCCAGCAATGGTCTTCCAATCATCTTAAATCCTCTCATCATAGAGGCAAAACAAAAATAAATCCTTCGAAACTGCCTTGTAGGACTAGCTGAGTTCCCACATGGCTCCACATCAATTTTAATTGTACTACCTGGTGTCACACCCCGATTTCCATGTGTCACCGGAGGGCCCGGTGGGGGAGTATCGTGACGTGGTTGGCAACATAATAGTCAAACAACACAATATTTAATATGCACAGCGGAAGCAAATTTAAAAAAGATATAATACAACCGAATTTACTATTGTAATATCAAAGTCACAATATCCGGAAGTTTATCCACAGTCGGATCAAAAATAAAAATGAAATTTATAGTTCAACAAACTTCAGGCATCTTAAGCTTGCGAGACTTCTAATGATGCTAAGGAGAAATCCCAGCCAATTTCGCTTAGTACCTGCATTTAATCTTTTTGGGAAAATACGTCAGTTTACACTGGTAAATACGATCAACTGACTCATTTTGGAAAATGATTGAAAATTGGTTTGGATGCACGTGGCATAAACATTTTTAATTAACTTGGGAGAATTATTTAATATCATAATCTTGTGAACGAATTACATGTTACTTGTGAGTTCAGTAGCCCGGATCTTGTCCGGGTTAAAGATCAATAGACACACCACAATATACTTTTGTGCACTGACGGGTGTACGCCTACACCCCGCGCTTAAGTCGTGGCCATTTCGTAAAATGATGCCAAGGATATCCGGGACATGGTCATTAACCCCCCAAAGGCTTTAAGTAACAAGACTGTTTAAACGAGCCGATCAAATTATTCAACTACCCACCAAACGATGGAGATTTGATGCCCGATCAAGCGGTATTCTATATACCGTAACCCAAGTCCGTATAGGGAAAATAAGTTAAAATTATTTACCTGAGCAATGTATAAATCACAATAAGCAAAATGCACGTAGCTTTTACTGGTCCTCCTAATCTGGAACGAAGGTTTTATAATAACCTATCAGAATCCTAACGGGTCTTTAATTAAGCTTAAGCTTAGACCGGCTAGTTTCAAAGATACGGTTCGTACGCACGATTAAGCGATGACCGGATAGAATGTGATTTAGACCCGACAGGTTTGAAGACTTGTTTAATATGGGTTTATAACTCACATTCTGGATTTTGAGATAAAACCACTAAGGTTTGACCCGTTTCGGCTAATTTATGTAAACTAGTTACATAAACCGAACCGTACGCGTAATAAGCGTGACGGGTATTCATGAGAGCTATATACAGGTTTCCTAAGTTAATTATGTCTCAAATATGTTGTGACATCAGTAAGATGTCTTTCATTATGCCCGAAACGTGTTTAAACACAAACTAGGCCCCGTAGGGGTAGTTTGGTCATTTAAAAGTTTATAAAAGAGTGTAAGTGACAACCTGAGTTACAAGTCTGATGTTATCAGCAAATATACTTAATTTGCTAAGTTATATCAGTAGGTTAAAGTATATAAGTGACATTTATCAATTATAACCAAAGTATGCCCCGTAGGGGTATTTTGGTAATTTCACTTAAGCCGAAAAGCTCAAAACTGAAGTCTGAGTTAATCAACTTTTACTTACTGTTAAAATATCATAATTTGCCTATAATATCAGTAGGTATCAACCCGGGTATGTTTAATATAGTTTTTAATACATACTATGCGTTAAAAACGCTTAATAAGGCGATTATGAGCCGTTTACGGGTTCGATACATAAAGCTGATGTTTTTATACTTCCAGAAGGCTTAAAATAATTTATTTAACATATCTAATCAGTATCAAAAGGTTTGGAGTCGTTTAGATAGGTAAAACTCATTTTATGGCCCGTAAGGGCAAAACCGACAATTACCGGACTAAGCCTACGACTACTAGTTATGCTCAGCCTAAAATCAATTAAAAATCTTAAAAAATCCCAAAATAATATATTACATCAGTGGGTAAAGATTTGGATATCAAAAGTAGGCTTAACTAGGCTATACGCTAATTACGCCATTTAATTAACATAAAGCCTTCAATTTGCGATAATGAGCATAACTCTTAATCTACACCTCAAACTGACGTCAAACTTTGCATACAAGTTTATATATCAGTAATTTAAGTTTCTACTCTTTTACATTTCCAAAAATCACGTTTTAAGGTAATAAGGGCATAATGGTCAACATATGAGTAATTAACGGAATCATGCATATTAATTGGTTAACTAATGAACCATGGTGTATAATCCCAGAGGGTTATACTAGCATGTTACCTGGTCCAAATAAGGCTCTAAGGCATTTCTAAAACATACCATAACGGGTCAGAACTGAAAGTCAAAGTATAAGTCAAACTATGCGACTTTCGGTTCCGAACCGGGTTTAAACAGGAAATTGTCGGGTTGAACATGTTTAGACATGTCCTTACACTAATTACCAAGTTATATTAATGATCAAACAGGTTGTATGTGCTCTACATTGCTAATCATGCATAAATTGCAAATTTAAAGTTTCTATTGACTTTTTAATTACACGTTTGACCCGACATTTGACCTAGTTAGACTGGGAATCAGGGGAAACCCTTTTAAGGTTTTATTACCCACATAATTACCTACTTAAAGGTACTTTTGATTCGACTAATCACTAGACCATTAGTGATTAATCTTAAAGTCAACCGTTAATTACGACGGTTTGACTTTTAAGCTAAAACTAAGCTAAAACTTAATTAAGAAAGGTTAAGACAACTTACAAAGGTCCTATGCACGAAATGTGAACACTTGAGAGCAGACTTGAGCTCCAGAAATGATCAGATTGCAAGAGGAAGGTGTGAAGACCAATGTTGCATATCATGGGCTTTATATAGTGAAATTTTCACCACAATTTGTTGACACATGGTTCTACTAGTGCCCACAACTGATCAACACTTGTTACTAGTGCTTAGGGGGTGTCTAGGGGTCAAGAGAAAGGTGGAAAATCGGATAAGATCGATCAGATTGCACTTCAGCAGGCAAAACCCAAAGAATTCGGAGCTGGGCACTCCTCGCGTGACGCCACCCCCCCTCGCGTCGCGCTAGGCCTAGTCTGATCAGAACTTTTGATTTTTGCGATTTGATCCTTGGCTCTTCAAAATTCGATTAGGCACTTGTTTCTTGCATTGTAAACCCTCATAATTGATCTATAAGGGCTTTAAAACATATACCCACTTTGTTAAGTCCCCGGGTAACTTTATTGTTACCCGAAAAGTCCTAACTTTCAACGTTTACGTTTTAATCCTTCGCACGCGAATTTTATCATAACTTTCTCATACGATTACGAAACTTTATGAAATTTATATCGTGCATTCTAGTGATCATAATTTACAGTTACAAAGCTTCGGGTTTGTCAAAAGGTCACTCAGAGGTATAACTTAAACATGTTGACACATTTAGCCCCTGTAGTTTGTAATCTCTCACCTTTTAGCTTCGTATGATCCATGATTTATTCGTTTGACGTTATAAACATCATGTAGGGTAAATGTACAATACATTTATTCACTGTTGACACTTAGAATACGTATATCCACATACTTTCCACGTTTGTCAACTTTAGTCCTTTCATAATATTCTTGCACACGTTTAAACATATGACACGTGTCTACACATTATAGGACGTGAATTTTCGAGGTGTTACATCCTCACCCCCTTAAAATAAATCTCGACCTGAGATTTACTGAAATAAATAAGGGTACTTTTCTTTCATCGTGGATTCAACCTCCCACGTGTATTCGGGACCTCTACGGGCATCCCATTTGACCTTTACAATAGGGACATGCTTCCTTCGAAGCTTCTTCACCTGTCGATCTTCAATCGACAAAGGTTTTTCCACAAATTTCAAGCTCTCGTCTATATGCACATCTGTGTGTGGTATAACCAGTGATTCGTCAGCGAAGCACTTTTTCAGATTGCAGATGTGGAACACATTGTGAATTCCACTGAGCTCTTCAGGTAAGTTTAACTTATAGGCAACTGACCCGACACGTTCGATAACCTCGAAAGGTCCTATGTATCTCGGGCTTAGCTTGCCTTTCTTACCAAACCGCATCACTCCCTTCCAGGGTGATACTTTAAGCAACACTTTATCACCTACTTCGAAGTGAAAAGCTTTACGCTTCGGATCTGCGTAGCTCTTCTGCCTATCACGGGCAGCTTTGAGACGGTCACGAATCTGGACAATCTTGTCCGTCGTTTCGAAGACTATCTCCGGTCCTGATAACTGGACATCTCCAACTTCCGCCCAACACACGGGCGATCTACACTTTCTACCATATAATGCCTCCAAAGGCGCAGCCTTTCTGCTGGTGTGGTAGCTATTGTTGTAGGAGAATTCGATTAATGGTAAGTTCTTATCCCAACTACCACCCAAATCGATCGCACATGCACGTAGCATGTCTTCCAACGTTTGAATAGTACGCTCACTCTGACCGTCAGTCTGAGGATGATAAGCCGTACTAAAATTCAAACGTGTGCCCAATGATTGTTGGAAACTCTTCCAAAAATGTGACGTGTATCTAGTATCTCTATCAGAGATAATAGACACAGGTATTCCATGTAAGGCTACAATCTTATCCACGTATAACTGGGCTAACATGTCGGAGCTATAAGTCTCCTTGATGGGTAAGAAGTGTGCTGACTTAGTCAGTCTATCAACTATAACCCATATTGTATCATTGCCTTTCCTTGTCTTAGGTAACTTGGTAATAAAATCCATAGTTACCATTTCCCACTTCCACGTAGGAAGTTCAGGCTGTTGTAGCAAACCTGACGGTTTCTGATGCTCGGCTTTGACTTGCGCACATGTCAAGCATTTTGCTACATGGGCGGCTACAGACTTTTTCAAGCCTATCCACCAATAATTTGCCCTAAGATCCTGGTACATCTTATCAGCTCCAGGATGAACGGAGTACTTGGAACTATGGGCTTCCTGGAGGATGACATCTCGAAGTCCTCCATAAATTGGAACCCATATTCGTCCATTGAGCCTTAGAATTCCGTCCTTGCTAAGAGTTAACTGCTCCTCAGTTACTCCTAACTTTTCATTAGGATAGTTAGCTTCTAACACAGCTTCCTTCTGTGCAGCTAACAACCTTTCAATCAAGTTATTCTTTATCTCCATGCGCTTGGCATTGATTCGGATGGGTTTCACCCTTTCCTTTCTGCTCAAGGCGTCAGCGACTACATTCGCTTTGCCGGGATGGTACTTGATTTCACAATCATAATCATTCAAGGTCTCCATCCAACGGCGTTGCCTCATGTTTAGTTCCTTCTGATTAAACAGATGCTGGAGGCTCTTGTGATCAGAATAGATCACACACTTGATTCCATAAAGGTAATGCCTCCACAGTTTTAGTGCGAATACAACAGCACCCAATTCCAAGTCGTGGGTGGTGTAATTCTTTTCATGCACCTTTAACTGTCTTGAAGCATAGGCAATAACTTTGCCCTTCTGCATAAGCACACACCCCATGCCGGTGTGTGAAGCATCGCAGTAAACTACGAATTCTTCAGTGTCTTCAGGTAATGTCAGCACAGGAGCGTTGCTCAACTTTTGTTTCAAAATATCAAAGGACTCTTGCTGCTTAGGGCCCCAAATGAACTTTACTTTCTTCTTAGTCAAGGAAGTTAGGGGTGCAGCAATCCTTGAAAATTTTTTGATGAAACGCCTGTAATATCCTGCCAATCCCAGGAAGCTGCGAATCTCCGTAGGCGTCTTTGGCTCTTGCCAATTCATAACAGCTTCAACTTTAGCGGGATCCACCTGGATACCACGCTCACTGACCACATGTCCAAGAAATTGGACTTCTCGTAGCCAAAATTCACATTTAGAGAATTTGGCATAGAGTTTCTCTTGATGCAGGAGTTTGAGAATACAGCGAAGGTGTTTCTCATGGTCAGCTTGGTTCTTTGAATAAATAAGGATGTCATCGATGAAGACGATGACGAATTTATCCAAGTACGGCTTGCAAACGCGATTCATGAGATCCATGAACGCAGTCGGTGCATTAGTGAGCCCAAAAGGCATCACTAGGAACTCGTAATGACCATAACGAGTCCTAAATGCAGTTTTATGCACGTCTTCATCTCTAACCTTCAGTTGATGGTAGCCTGACCTCAAATCAATCTTCGAGAAATAACTGGCCCCTTGTAACTGATCGAACAAATCATCGATCCTAGGCAAAGGATATCTATTCTTTATTGTGACCTTGTTAAGCTCGCGATAGTCGATGCACAGACGCATCGATCCATCCTTCTTCTTGACAAACAGGACTGGCGCTCCCCAAGGAGACGAACTAGGCTTAATGAAACCCTTGGCTAGTAATTCGTCTAGCTGTGTCCTCAATTCTTTCATCTCTGTGGGCGCCAACCTATAAGGTGCCCTAGCAACTGGTGCTGCTCCGGGGATGATATCAATCCTGAATTCCACTTGCCTATCTGGTGGCAAACCAGGTAGTTCTTCCGGAAAAACTTCTGGGAATTCAGAGATGACAGGGATATCTTCTATCTTTGGTTTGGGCTCATCAATAATCACTTGTGCCATGTAGATGACACAACCCCTCTTTAAACATTTTGAAGCCTTGAGCATAGTCACTTGCTCAGGCAGCCCATACTGGGTATCTCCCCGAATGGTAAGTGGTTCACCAAACGGAGTCTTTATTACCACTTGCTTCATGTTACAGACAATTTGGGTCTGGTTATGAGATAACCAGTCCATACCCAGAACTATGTCAAAACCGGCCAACTTAAATGGAAGTAGAGACAGAGGAAAAGAATGGTTCTTAATGGATATAACACATCCATCTAACACAGTTGAGACGGTTTCTATGGTACCAACTGCTAACTCTACCTCATAATTTACGCTTAAGGTTTTGACAGGTAAATTCAACAATCTACAAAACTTATGATCTACGAAAGACTTATCTGCGCCTGAATTAAAAAGTACTCTTGCAAAGACATCATTTACAAGGAAAGTACCTGTTATGACATTATCGTCTTGCACAGCCTCTTTCGCGTCCATTCTGAAAACTCTGGCATTAGTCTTCTTGGCCTCTTCAGGCTTCTTGTTGTATTTAGGGCAGTTGGTCTTAATGTGCCCCTTTTCATTGCAACGGTAGCACGTTGCGTCTTTTATCTTCTTGCAATCCAAGGTTTTGTGATCCGTGGACTTGCAAATACCACAAGCATAGGTTTTTGACTGAGTCTGTGAGTTTGACTCAAGTCTGCACTTTCCATAGTGCTGCTTCTTGCATATTTTGCATTTGGGCTTCTCACCAGAATTATGCCCATCTTTCCTTGACTCCGATCCTTTCTTGTTGTCACCGCTCCCACGGTGCTTCTTGTTCGACTTTCGTGAACCATCATCTTCACGCTTTCTCTTCTCAGCCTCCTTATTCCTCAGCGATCTCTGCCGGACCGCATCCAGAGTGAGGGATAAGGAAATGTCAGCTACTGATCTAAAAGTAGCTGGTCAAGAAGCTTTTACACTTGCCTTGATCTCGGGGGCTAAACCACCGATAAAACGAGCTATCCGTTTTGGTTCCGGGGTTACCAGATATGGAACCAACCGAGACATAGTGTTGAAGCTCGTTAGGTAAGCTTGACAGTCGAGGTTCGTCATCACCAATGATAGAAAATCAGATTCTATCTTCTCCACCTCATGTTGAGGGCAGTAATTTTCCCTGATAAGGGCAACAAATTGATCCCAAGACATGTTGTACAGTGGGATTTTCCCGGTGGCTTGAATCAGAGATCTCCACCATGCTAAAGCTTCACCCTTAAAAGACTGCGACACAAACTTGACCACGTCTCTCTCAGCGCATCCGCTGATATCTACAACCGTATCCATCTCATCCAGCCATGTCATACAGTCGATGGCTCCTTTCTCCCCAGTGAAATCCCGGGGTTTGCAGGAAACGAAATATTTATAAGAGCAGCCCTTGTCACGGGGTCCTTGATTAAGTATAACCTGCTGAGATGGAGCAATGTGGTTTGAGGAGCGTCGATCATCATCCTTCTTCGGGTCGTCCTTCTTGGACGGTGGCTTTGAAGGCTGCGTAGATAGGGTCCTACTACGAGTCCCGCTATACTCTTCGTACTGCCTTTCCAATGCCTGTGTAACAGCGCCGTCTATGATCGCTTTCAATTCAGCACCCGTTAGATTGATTTGGGCGTCATTATTAACCTCCACTGGATGGCTATTAACCTCGTCCGAGTTAGCCATTTTAATTGAACTGTTGCAGAAAACAAGGACAATAGTTTATTTGGGAGTTTATTATGGAATTACCCCTTAGGGTAACTCTTTAACCATGGTGAACAGAGACCATATTTGGTTAATTTATTCATCATATTTATTTAGGATTTCTATCATAATTTATCCTAATTATAAAACAATAACAGTTTTATTTGTGGCACAAAAGGCCTAGTCACATGGACAATTTAATTTACAAGTTATGATTTCAGAGAATCAAAATATGAAGGCATACTGGCACAATAGGCCTAGTCACTAGGACATTTATAATTATAAGCTATGATTTCAGAGAAGCAAAGCATGAAGGTTTGAACCTAGTTCATTACCTTCATCAGACAGGGAGTCATAGCTACCACTCTCTTTTGGCTCATATGGAAACGAGCAGGGCCCGTAGGCACGTATTACCACGTATGGTAAAAATATGATCATCTTAATTGATGATTTAAACCCATGATTCAGAGATCATTAAGTTGGGTTTGGAACCTTTAGAAAGATCCTTATATAATAATAACATGTGTGATTTTAAATGAATCACATCTGCCAGGAGTGTTAACATGTTTTCAGATGTTAACAGGGATTTGAATCTTTTGAACAGGTCGTACCATCTTGGCCTGGTCTTATACTGACCCAAAGGCTAGGTTTCACTCTTTAAGATCCTTATTAAAAATTAAATAGGCAGATTATTTCAAAAGGAATGATTTTAATTTATTTATTTCATATATAAATTATTTATGCACGTAAGGCAAACATGAAGTTTATAAAACAAACATTCCATTAATTATACATATTACATGCTGCCCTAAACGGGTCTTTTCAACAAACATTTACCCTCGCAGGGGTGAAGCAGCAAACTAGTCCACGCAGGGACTTAAATAACAAACATAATAGTCCACGCAGGGACTCACACATACAATATACCCTCGTAGGGTTTATGGAAAGATAGGCCCACGCAGGGGCTCAAAGCAAACAAACAAACATATATACCCTCGTAGGGGCTTAACAACCAAATACACCCACGCAGGGGCTTATACAACAAGACTAGCCCACGCAGGGGCTTAACAATAATTGGAAGGATTCAATGATCCTTCTTGTTCTTCCCTTTGATCAAGCTTGCCAATCCTTGGAAGAAGCTTTGTCTCTCCTGGCGGTCGCGGCGATTTTCTCGCTCAACCTGATCCAGCCTATGAAGAATTTCCTCCCGTTCTGGGGGAGAAAACCGAGGCGGCTGCGATTGCGTCCGTATAATAGGTCTGAGAGGTATCTGGTACCCATGTGTTGGGTAACCTACTCCCCATGGAGCTCCGTACGGTCCTTCCGGGTTCAGGGCGTTGTAATTTGCCGCTACCATGTAAGGGTCGGCCTCAGCGTAACCGTAGTTGTTGTGGACCGGTGGCTCAAACGGGTTATACGCCATGGAACCCGTATACGCTGGAATTGGGTTATCAAAACCCATCGGCGGTGGCTGCGGTACAGCTGGGTTAGAAGGCCCACCCATTTGGGGGTCCTCCTGGTGTGGCGGATAATGGCTGCCACTGGATTGACGAGGGGAGCTGAAATGAAAGTCTCCTGCTCGTGAAGACATGCGGGCACCGGTTCTCCTTCGCCTTGGCGGTTGTGGAGGTGCCAGCTGCACTGGCGGCGGTGGAGGTGGTGGCGTGACTGCCACAAATCTTGAATCCACAGAGGGATCCTGTTGCTGCTGTTACTGATGAGGCGACGAATGATGCGAAGGTGATGAATGGTGAGGAGGTGTATAGTACCATTCGTGCCTGGTAAACATGGCTTGGAAGCTGTCTGGACCACCGTAGGGTGATCCGTGGAATGAAGATCCGTCAGAGATCTCGATCGGGTGGTTTGGAGTACCACTGGCAGGTTCGACGGGGTCCGTATCCTCGTCCATGTCATCCGCGTGATCGCCAGAGAAATGATCTTCTGGCCCCAGTGGGTTAAAACCCACGGGTTCTTGGATGTAGCCTACCGGATTAAACCGGCCCCGAAAGATGGGTGTGGGGTCACCAAACGAATGATGCGATAGAGATCGCTGTAGTGGTATGTACGAGGGTTGAGGGTTGTTGGGCTCGTACTCCGGTTGTGGCCCATAAGGATTTTGGACCGGAGGTGTAGAGCTGTGGGATACCAATCGTCTGGCTGGTTCAAACAAGTTCCTCCTGTTCTGCCGAGGGTCGTCACTCTCGGTAGTAGACGGAGCTCGCATATGTGATGGTCCAGCTTCGTTGTCATTGGGGGCGGTGATCGGCCCCTTTCCTCGTCCTCTCCTTCGGAAGAATCTTGGAGGCATTTTGTCCTGTCAATACAACATGAGATAACGACAAGAAATATATAAAAATAAAGGACAACACAAAACCAAACAAAGTGGAATTTGTCCTATGTTATATGTCTAGACTCGAAAGTTTAGAAATGTGCAATTGTGTCATTGAGATTAAACACAAAAGGCTAGTGTTTAATTCACTCAATGTTGGCTCTGATACCAACCTGTCACACCCCGATTTCCACGTGTCACCGGTGGGCCCGGTGGGGGAGTATCGTGACGTGGTTGGTAACATAATAGTCAAACAACACAATATTTAATATGCACAGCGGAAGCAAATTTAAAAAAGATATAATACAACCGAATTTACTATTGTAATATCAAAGTCACAATATCCGGAAGTTTATCCACAGTCGGATCGAAAATAAAAATGAAATTTATAGATCAACAGACTTCAGGCATCTTAAGCTTGCGAGACTTCTAATGATGCTAAGGAGAAATCCCAGCCAATTTCGCTTAGTACCTGCATTTAATCTTTTTGGGAAAATACGTCAGTTTACACTGGTAAATACGATCAACTGACTCATTTTGGAAAATGATTGAAAATTGGTTTGGATGCACGTGGCATAAACATTTTTAATTAACTTGGGAGAATTATTTAATATCATAATCTTGTGAACGAATTACAAGTTACATGTGCGTTCAGTAGCCCGGATCTTGTCCGGGTTAAAGATCAATAGACACACCACAATATACTTTTGTGCACTGACGGGTGTACGCCTACACCCCGCGCTTAAGTCGTGGCCATTTCGTAAAATGATGCCAAGGATATCCGGGACATGGTCATTAACCCCCCAAAGGCTTTAAGTAACAAGACTGTTTAAACGAGCCGATCAAATTATTCAACTACCCACCAAACGATGGAGATTTGATGCCCGATCAAGCGGTATTCTATATACCGTAACCCAAGCCCGTATAGGGAAAATAAGTTAAAAGTATTTACCTGAGCAATGTATAAATCACAATAAGCAAAATGCACGTAGCTTTTACTGGTCCTCCTAATCTGGAACGAAGGTTTTATAATAACCTATCAGAATCCTAACGGGCCTTTAATTAAGCTTAAGCTTAGACCGGCTAGTTTCAAAGATACGGTTCGTACGCACGATTAAGCGATGACCGGATAGAATGTGATTTAGACTTGACAGGTTTGAAGACTTGTTTAATATGGGTTTATAACTCACATTCTGGATTTTGAGATAAAACCACTAAGGTTTGACCCGTTTCGGCTAATTTATGTAAACTAGTTACATAAACCGAACCGTACGCGTAATAAGCGTGACGGGTATTCATGAGAGCTATATACAGGTTTCCTAAGTTAATTATGTCTCAAATATGTTGTGACATCAGTAAGATGTCTTTCATTATGCCCGAAACGTGTTTAAACTCAAACTAGGCCCCGTAGGGGTAGTTTGGTCATTTAAAAATTTATAAAAGAGTTTAAGTGACAACCTGAGTTACAAGTCTGATGTTATCAGCAAATATACTTAATTTGCTAAGTTATATCAGTAGGTTAAAGTATATAAGTGACATTTATCAATTATAACCAAAGTATGCCCCGTAGGGGTATTTTGGTAATTTCACTTAAGCCGAAAAGCTCAAAACTGAAGTCTGAGTTAATCAACTTTTACTTACTGTTAAAATATCATAATTTGCCTATAATATCAGTAGGTATCAACCCGGGTATGTTTAATATAGTTTTTAATACATACTATGCGTTAAAAACGCTTAATAAGGCGATTATGAGCCGTTTACGGGTTCGATACATAAATCTGATGTTTTTATACTTCCAGAAGGCTTAAAATAATTTATTTAACATATCTAATCAGTAGCAAAAGGTTTGGAGTCGTTTAGATAGGTAAAACTCATTTTATGGCCCGTAAGGGCAAAACCGACAATTACCGGACTAAGCCTACGACTACTAGTTATGCTCAGCCTAAAATCAATTAAAAATCTTTAAAAATCCCAAAATAATATATTACATCAGTGGGTAAAGATTTGGATATCAAAAGTAGGCTTAACTAAGCTATACGCTAATTACGCCATTTAATTAACATAAAGCCTTCAATTTGCGATAATGAGCATAACTCTTAATCTACACCTCAAACTGATGTCAAACTTTGCATACAAGTTTATATATCAGTAATTTAAGTTTCTACTCTTTTACATTTCCAAAAATCACGTTTTAAGGTAATAAGGGCATAATGGTCAACATATGAGTAATTAACGGAATCATGCATATTAATTGGTTAACTAATGAACCATGGTGTATAATCCCAGAGGGTTATACTAGCATGTTACCTGGTCCAAATAAGGCTCTAAGGCATTTCTAAAACATACCATAACGGGTCAGAACTGAAAGTCAAAGTATAAGTCAAACTATGCGACTTTCGGTTCCGAACCGGGTTTAAACAGGAAATTGTCGGGTTGAACATGTTTAGACATGTCCTTACACTAATTACCAAGTTATATTAATGATCAAACAGGTTGTATGTGCTCTACATTGCTAATCATGCATAAATTGCAAATTTAAAGTTTCTGTTGACTTTTTAATTACACGTTTGACCCGACATTTGACCTAGTTAGAGTGGGAATCAGGGGAAACCCTTTTAAGGTTTTATTACCCACATAATTACCTACTTAAAGGTACTTTTGATTCGACTAATCACTGGACCATTAGTGATTAATCTTAAAGTCAATCGTTAATTACGACAGTTTGACTTTTAAGCTAAAACTTAATTAAGAAAGGTTAAGACAACTTACAAAGGTCCTATGCACGAAATGTGAACACTTGAGAGCAGACTTGAGCTCCAGAAATGATCAGATTGCAAGAGGAAGGTGTGAAGACCAATGTTTCATATCATGGGCTTTATATAGTGAAATTTTCACCACAATTTGTTGACACATGGTTCTACTAGTGCCCACAACTGATCAACACTTGTTACTAGTGCTTAGGGGGTGTCTAGGGGTCAAGAGAAAGGTGGAAAATCGGATAAGATCGATCAAATTGCACTTCAGCAGGCAAAACCCAAAGAATTCGGAGCTGGGCACTCCTCGCGTGACGCCACCCCCCCTCGCGTCGCGCTAGGCCTAGTCTGATCAGAACTTTTGATTTTTGCGATTTGATCCTTGGCTCTTCAAAATTCGATTAGGCACTTGTTTCTTGCATTGTAAACCCTCATAATTGATCTATAAGGGCTTTAAAACATATACCCACTTTGTTAAGTCCCCGGGTAACTTTATTGTTACCCGAAAAGTCCTAACTTTCAACGTTTACGTTTTAATCCTTCGCACGCGAATTTGATCATAACTTTCTCATACGATTACGAAACTTTATGAAATTTATATCGTGCATTCTAGTGATCATAATTTACAGTTACAAAGCTTTGGGTTTGTCAAAAGGTCACTCAGAGGTATAACTTAAACATGTTGACACATTTAGCCCCTGTAGTTTGTAATCTCTCACCTTTTAGCTTCGTATGATCCATGATTTATTCGTTTGACGTTATAAACATCATGTAGGGTAAATGTACAATACATTTATTCACTGTTGACACTTAGAATACGTATATCCACATACTTTCCACGTTTGTCAACTTTAGTCCTTTCATAATATTCTTTCACACGTTTAAACATATGACACGTGTCTACACATTATAGGACGTGAATTTTTGAGGTGTTACACCTGGGTTGGCTTTTAGAAGTTCATCACAGTATGACCTTAGCAGATCATACTGTTCTTGGTAATCACCATAAATCCTCGTAGTTGCTATCCTCTTGGCTCTGAAGACCTTATGTAGTGATATTTCTAGTTGATGCTTCCGAAGCAGTTGACTTTGGATTGCATGAATTGGCATGTCTGGATTGCTTTCAATCATAGGTTGAATCTCTCTGGCAATCGAACTCATTATGTACAAAGAAACGACCCTTGTTGTCAAACGATTGTGTTGATTCTGAATGGTCTTCACACACCACTTATCCTTGTCTGTGTTCCTTGAGATGTGAACTGCCCAAGGACAAGTGGGCTTGGTATGCCTTTTAAGGTGCTTGTATTTTTGCCCTACTTTGGTGCATTTACTATTTTGCCCCTCTTCTCCCTTTTTTTACAGGACCAAGTAGTGGTGGAATGCTTCCAAAACATACTACCCTATACCTTAATAATTCATTTTTTAGAATAAACACATCCCTCCTTGCCTTAAGAGCATAATCTTTCACCATCTGATTCATCTTTTTCTTGTCATCAATAAGCTGACCAACAAAGAATGGCAGATCATTTGGACCTTTTAAAGCACCCTTGTTTCTCCTCCTTATCTTCCTGGCAACCTTATCTCTAAGGCTTGAATTGTCATCAGACCCACTTTCAAAATCCTCCAGGTCAACAGGCTGATGACCTTCTTCGCTTATCTCATCATCATGATCCCCATCACTTGAACCATCCAGTTCTTCCCTAGTAAATTCAACATTAGCCCTGAACCTCAGCATATCCACCTCTATTTCATAAACCAAATTATCTTCCTCAACATACTCATAATCAGGATCACTTCCTTCACTCTCTTCCTCATCTTCATTCATACTATGATTCTGATTATTTATTGTAAATGATGCTGGAACAATTGCTTTACATGCCCCTACATGACCTTCACTTGTATTTTCCAAGATTGTTGACCTCCGGTGTTCAACATACATGTCTATCATGTGGACTCCTTGACGCACATGATCAAATATAGGCTCTAAGACAACATCACATTTTAATGTCCTAAGACCAAAATCCAACGAACAGTACGGTTCCTTGTAATGAATGCAGAAAAACAAACCATCATTGTATCCTAATTTCTTAACCATCTCCTCTAAAACATCAGTATTCAACACGCTAAAATCTACATGATCAATGTAGTTCATCTTCCCACCAAAGTATTTCCTGTTTGGGTTTTCTACAAAATTACCTCCATGGTGAAATTTTATAGTAAATTGAGATTGGGTTTGACCTGTAAACAAACATCAACAACAAATTAAAACAGAAAAAGGTTCAAATTTTACCTAATTCAGACCCTGTGAGCTTGAATGTCACTTACGTGTAACACCCCAAAATGCGTAATTTATTATTGTGCCTTTAAATGTATTTGTATGTAATAAAATAACTTTAGTTGACTAACTAAGTTAAGTAAGAATGACTCTTGTGTAGAGAGAATGAAAGTTGTGCTTGAATATGTTACACCCCAAAAAGGTATATTAAATATAAGTTAAGTTAATTAAAAAAAAATTAACTTAGGTAATGGGAATGTTAGAACTTCTAGTAATGAATTGAAAAATGTTTAAATCAAATAAGTGAACAAATTAGAAGGGCCAAAGGTGTAACTTTTGAAAACTCAAAAGATTAAAAGAGTTAAAAATCAAAGACAAACACACACTGTGTGTCTCTGGTCGATCGAACAAAGGCAAGAGCAAAGGGGCAACCCTAGTTTCATCACATACATCAAATTCAGTAGAAATTCCAAGGAAAAACGAATGCATGAACTCATATTTTCGAACATCTAACCCTGTTTATTGAAGTGGCAAGTCCAATTCTTTGATTTGGTACATTGAAGGAAATGGGTTTCAACCCAATCATGAGATTATGTTATGATAGGTGTTATTGGAAGTTGGAATTGCTATGTAGAATAAGTTTTATGTTTGATTTTGATGATTTGAACATCTTGATTCATAAGGCCATTTTTGTATGAGATCTTCATAAATGTAGGATAATCAAGATAATAGAAGTAGTTATGTAAAACCTTGAAATATTGATGCTTAATCTTGATTGTGATGTATTAACACTAGATAAATTGATATGGAGTAAAAGTATCATACGGCTTGATTGATTGTTTATGATTTGCTAGAAGAACTAGTTAAATTATGTCCTAGAACATATGTGTTTAGTGTCCTACTAATGCGAAACCCGCCAAGTGTTCGATGAAATGCTTAAGTGAACATATACGCGAAATTCAGAAAATTGTGATAATGTTGCCATAAAATAAACTATGTAATTAATGAAATGATGTTCGGATGGACTAAATGATAGAATGAACATGTTAATGTAGGCGTGAAGGAAGAAAGTTCAAGTGCTAGGAAAACGGAAAACGCACAAGATCGAGGTAAATGTATTTCAAACTCAACTTTAGTTGGTTGTTCAATATTTTGTATAAAAGCTTAGGCAATAATGGTTTAGTATGAATATGAAGTAAGTAGCTTAACCCGTTGTGAACGGGTCATTGGTATGAATATTTATGAATGGATGAATATTGAAGTCGACTCGTCATAAACGAGTCGAAGGAATGTATAGTGATGCAAAAAGGAAGGAAATAAATTAAATCCGTTATAAACGGGTTGAAAAGTGATGTATGTAATAGTAATGAAATGCACGTATTCGATTCGTTATAAACGAACCGAATGGATGTTTATGTAAGTTTACAATTGCCCGTTTCAACGGGTCAATGAATGGCATGATTTATCTCGATTTGCGAGATGGTATGTTTTGACCCGTTTCATCGGGTAAGAAAGTGTATGAAAGAAGTGAAAGTATGAAACGGATTAATTCGATTTATTGTATTAGTAGTAATGTATTTGACGAAATAAATTTTGTTGTTGATGTAGGTAAATCCTCAACTTAATCGGTTTGGCGACTTGGAACGATCACCCATATGAATCTCGCCTATATGCGCTTCCGCTACTTTTGTAACAATGTTTATGGTCAAAAAGTATTTTTGTTGTAACTAGTTTGTTTAGTAGCTAGACTTTTGAAGTTTGACTTGTTAGATCTTTTACAAAAATTTCCTAGATGTTGGTAGATATTTAAAAGTAATGCTATGGTTTTGTTAAGTCTTTTGAAAGTGTCATTAATTTACTTGAAATGAAGTTTGCCAAAACAGGGATTTGCTCATGTTACGGATGGGGCATGCCCAATTTTTGTTAAAAATTACACGTTATTACTTTATTTTTCGAATGTTAAAATGTGGGCGTTATATTACGGTACATTTCAGCTGGTTCGAAATACTGATCTTCAGCTCGTATCTTCCACAATCGAAGATCCATGCTCGTAACAGAGTTCTAATCACCTGTAATTGTTGAAGAATGCCTGATCGCCAGTGAGGAGCTCTTGAATTTAGAGGTAGGTTGAGTTCAGGGTTTCAAAGTGATGAAAGGGGGATTATATGAGGTTGCAGGTCAAGAGGAAGGCGAATTTACCTATTTGCCCTTTGACCATTAACAGAAAACGCTAGACTCTGACGGAAACATGGCCCGGGGGGTAAACATGCGACATAACCCCAAACAGTGGGGGGTAAAATTGCAATTATTTCCTTAGGGGGGGTAGACATGCCAATGACCCCAAACCTCAGGGGGTAAAATTGCAGTTTACTCTTTTAGAAAAAAAAACTCCAAGTTTTCGTACCTCTTTTCTTTTAAATCTCTCTGTAATACCACTCGTAGTGGGGGGTTTTTGGTGTTTTTTCCCAAAGAAAAAGCCTAACCACGCCCTTCCACCGCCCCCAGGGGTGTTTTTGTTGCGAAATTGGGTTGGGGCGTTCCTAATTAATCGTCGGATGGAGAAATCTTGGGCCAACCAGACCCTTCCACGGTCAAATATCATTAGTTTTAATTAAAAAAACCAAAAAATAAATAATTGGGTAATCATTGGATGGGTCATTATACCACTATACCCTTAAACAAATACCCCATAATGCCTCATTGCTGACTGGACTGCCACATGACGGATAATGCCCAAGGGTGGGGCATTATCTTCGTTCACTACTACACATGGTCTAAACACCGTCCCTCATTTTCATCTGTACCACCATTACCGTGGGTAACTAAACAAAGAACTAGATTATGTCAAATTGGAACAACCGGTATACATAGAAGCCGGTGTTATGTTTGATACATGTTTGTGTTCGAAATCGAATAAAATCATTACTATGTGTATTTTCACTATTTTGAGTGTGCTATTGTGTGTGCTCGTTGTTTGATGTCATATTTCAACCGGTATACATAGAAACCGGTTTAGAACTGATACAAACCATAGGATTCTAAGACTAGAGGGCATGGAGAGCTCCATCCCCATGAGGATGGGCCGCCACGTAGGCGCCACATCACCAACCCATGGAGGATGGGCCTCCTTGCATTTTGAGGGGGTGGAGGATGGGCCTACCCCACCTCATTATTTTATAATTTTCTAAGTTTTTTTTTTGTTAACTTAATAAAACCTTCATAAAAATTAAATAAAATAAAAACATAAAACAACATAATTAAATTCATTTCATAACATAAAAAAAATTACATTTCCTAAAAATAAAAATTACTAATCCTAGAAACGGAAAACATAAAAACGAAAAAAAAAATAACGATACGATTAAAAAACTAAACAACCTACGACGTCCATTTTTTCTTAACCTCCTCTTTCATCCTCCGATAAACCTCGCGTTCATCCTCCGGAACCGAGTCGAGATCCAACCTCATAATCCTAAAATCCTCCGCTCGAGCATAGTCGGCCGCCAAGGTTTTCTTGTGACTATATTTTTCGGCCGCGAGCTCTTTGAACGAACGGAATTCGTTCGGGTTGGGGTTGTTCGGGTTGGGATTGTTCGGGTTGGGGTTGTTCAGGTTGAATGGATTCATGATTGTATAAAAAAGATGGAGAGTTTTTTTATAAAAGTGGATGAGAATGGGAGAAGTATTGAGAAAATGGTATAAAAATGGATGAGATGAGGGATATTTATTTAAAGTTAAAAAGTTTTTTTTATTTAATAATAGAGCCGTTACAACGGCTATATATTTGAAATGGAGGCCCGTGAACATCGTCGAGTGGGAGTCGAAAAGGATGCGCCGGGCAGAGGGGGGCGGTGTGGGGGACCGGCAGAGCCGTCCCCGAGAACTTTAAAAAAAATTTAGGCCTCGGGCGACAAGAAAAAAATTGGGCCCAAAATTATGGTTTAGAAGAAATGAATTAAAAAAAAAACCCTTCATGATGGAGCCAAGACTTGAACTTGAAACCTTTACGCTATATATTAAAATGAGTTTTCCACTCCACCAACAACACTTTATTACATAATAAATGAATACATATATTAAATATATATTTTAGTATATATATAAAGGCTTATAAAAACCTTTCGGGCCCTCTGAAAATTTGGGCCTTGAGCGACGGCATGGGTTGGCCGGCCCAAGAGCCGGCCCTGGGGACCGGCGACGGGCCAGGCCGGGCCTAAACCGGCCCCCATACCGTCTGGTCTAACCAATTTGTATTCCTCTTATTTGAAACGGTTTGAAAGCAAACCGAACAGGTAAAAAACGATCAAAACCCTCTAAACTGGTAGAAAACTGGTCAACAAACCGGTCAAAACCCGAACCACTTTTAACTTTTTGTTAACCAACCCAGAGCAGTTTAGGGTTGATTTGTGCACTAATCAGGGTGCTTAGTTGGGTTAGGGTGATTTGGTGGTAATTTGAGGATTATGTTTGACTTTCAGCACCTCATAATAGGGGCGAGAATTATTAATCTGACCCGTCAACACCTGACACGAAAAAACAGGTTTGAGTCGATTGACACGACCTGTTTAAGAAAACATGTCGGGTTTGGGTTGACCCGTATTCAAAACGGGTCGGGTTCGGGCTGACCTGTATAAAAACGGGTTGACCTATTAACCCGTTTAACTATTTAGAAAAAAGATCTTTTATGTTTTTGTTTTTATCCTTTTCTATTTTATATGGTTAGCTATAATAATGTTAGTTTTGACACATTATATTATATATTTATCACACTCATACTCATCATTAAACATGTTATCGATAACCCGTTTAAAATCAAACAACTCGCTTACAAATCGTCAAATTGTATGACTCATTTAAAAATATGGGTTAAACGGGTCGAGTTCGGATTGACCCGAATTTATATGGGTCGGGTTAGAGTTGAAATCTTTGACCCAAATTTGAACATTTCAACCCACCAACCCAACACGATTGACTCCCCTACCTCATAATATATTGTATTTTAGAATAATCTCACTATCTTTGAAATTTACTATATTTTTTTTAAAGGTAACTTTTATTAAAAAATGAAACCGCCGACCCAAGCCGGGCCAACAAAGACACAACACCAAGACTAGATTACATATTTACAAAAGAACTCCACTCCCCCCATCCAATATCTTTAAACTTTGATCGATTCGAGAACCACAAGAAACCCAACGCCTTAACTTCACTAATGATGTTTTCTATCCTAATCGAAATGTTCGAGAACTTAGCATTATTCCTGGCACGCCAAATACTCCAGCAGACGATCATGATAATGCCTTGCACCACTTCTTTCTTCTTATCCGAGGCTCTAAGCTCTTTATATATGAATAACAAATCTTTGAGCGAAAATGCGAAAATACCCGGAATCTTGCACCAAGAACTGATATGGTTCCAGATAATCGAAGCAGTCTGACAACCTATAAAGATGTGATCAGCCGATTCATCTACAAAATTGCAAAACGGACATGAGGGGTCTTCAACAAAAACATTCCTTTTTATTAAAGCTTCCGCTGTTGGTAACCTATTCAAACCCATTCTCCAAACGTGGATGTTACACTTCGCAGGGACCTATTTGCACCAGTCCAAGATAAAACCTGAATCATGCTCACCGTCCGAAGTCAGCAAACGTTTCACTGACTTGACCGAAAAGCAGCCATCCTTGTCCGCCTTTACTATTTATATCTATCATTTAAAAGCACCAAAATATTCTATCTTTCCACCTTTACAGAAAAAAAAAAAAAAAAAAAAAACACAAAAATAATCAAGTTTTGAATTCACCAATATTTACATGTTTAATAACAAGCTATGTTTCCAACCTGTTGAAATCATTTGTGTTTAGGTAAAAAATTTAATGGATGAACCCCTCAACCTCTTTAAAACTAGAAGAAAAATAAATTAAACTTTTACAATTTTTTAATTGCATCAATCAATGTAATGAGCATTAGGAAAAATTACAAGTTTTGTCCTTTATCTTTATACCACTTTACAGGCGGTGTCCTTTTTAACGAATGTTGACAGGCGGTGTCCTTTACTAGATAAGGACTAAACTTGCAACAAAATACCTAGTAAAGGACACCGCCTGTCAACAATTAACAAGGTTTTTTAACTGGGTTGGGTGTAAAGGACTAAACTTGCAACAAAATACCTAGTAAAGGACACCGCCTGTCAACATTCGTTAAAAAGGACACCGCCTGTAAATTGGTATAAAGATAAAGGACAAAACTTGTAATTTTTCCTTAGCATTAAACACCGACTTTAATATATGAAGTCGACAACACATAAACTACATAAATGTTTTGACGTCTTCGTTTATGAGATAACATAAAAAAAATAATCGAAATACATAGAAGTTAAAATTGACAAAACAAATTAAGATAAAAAATGAAATTTTTTTTTTTTTTTTTTTTAAAAGACAATATACTTATTTCAACTATAGTAACATCAACTATAGTCTATAACACTATCTAACAAATAGAAAAATAGTGCGTCGCTGAGAATTCACGTATCATGTTCGAGCTTGAAAACATGTGTCCTTCCGTAATGTTTTATTATTATTAAAAAAATATCAAATTAGTATTGAGCTCAATAAATCTAATGCCAAGTGGGCTAAATTCTAAATCATAAAAAAATATTTGTAAATGGGCCTATATAGGAATTGGTATGTATTTACTATCTAAAAAAATAACATATATATAGCGGATTTTTTTAAATCGCGTACCCTTCGAAATCACGGGCCTTGTGCGGAGATTCTTCCCGCACACCCGCCACTGAATTTACATTAAACACACACGATGTCTCATTGATATGACATAGCTAACATCTTTGGTTGATGTCCATTTCAAATTTAAATCATTGAACAATCAACCGTTAACTACTTTTATAAATTAAATTCTTATTTTAATTATTTTAACGGTTCGGGTTATTAACAAATAGAGTAATAAAAACGATATTAGTATCGGTATCGGTTGAAACATAACTATTTTTTGTGGAGGGCTTGAAAGACAAAGTGGCTGCAAAATCTTGTCTGGCTAAAAGGGGTATTTTGTTGAATAATATGCTTTGCGAGAGATGTGGTTATGGTGTCGACGATGTAGATCATGTTTTTGTAAACTGTATCTGGGCTCGTAGTGTTTGGTGGCAGGTTGCAGTTTGGTTACGTATCCCCCCCCCCCCCATTGACTGCGACAAGTCTAAAGGAGGTGCTCAAAGATCTTTCGGACAACATTGGTTTGGCTATATGGAAGAGGATTGTCCATTTGGTTTTTTTGGCTACGGTTTGGCGGATTTGGCACGTCAGGAATCTTAAGGTTTTCGAGGGGCGATTCATTTCAACTCGTAGATTAATGGACCTCATCAAAGAAGATGTCTTCCTATGGGTGACGCACCGATCCAATCTTCCTAATCCGGTCTGGGAAAATTGGGTGGAGTTTTCCGTTGCGGACTTAGTGTAGTGTCTTTTGTTTGTTTTTGCTTGGTTGTTTTGTTTTGTTCTCTTGTTCCTTGTTTTTCAGCTTCTTGCTGGCTCTATTTATATATATAAATAGTGATTTGCCGTTCAAAAAAAAAAAGTATCGGTATCGGTTATCATTCTGTTGTATAAGGCCAAAGATCCACAAAGTATATTAATTGGTTCGAAAACTTATTGTTATACATCAATTAATAAGATTTGTATAAAAGAGATTGGCTCGAAAACTTATTGTTATAAATCAATTAATAAGATTTGTATAAAAGAGATGAATCTATTTGTTGCGAATTGCCTCCATCTTTTACAAGCTATCTAAAATCTCGATAGCCGACTTAAAATATATGAATATAAAATATATATAATTTAGTTAAATATACTTGAGATAAACAATATATAAATGTAAATATAAAGATGTTAAGAGTATAATAAAATAAATATGTTAACTATACTACAATTAAGAAGGATGTGTGGGGGAAATACTATTCCATGAACAATAAATGAGTTGCCAATAAGGAACATACCACACTTGCAATCTCAGCTTATGTGGCTTCTGAAATAACGCTATGCGGTATGGTGATGGTTATTTTTTGGAGGATGATCCGCCACGTAGGCGCGACATCATAGTCCCTTGGAGGATGCTCCTCAATGGTAGAATCATTGGAAATAGAGGATGGTCCTACCTCACTATATTAACTTTTTTTTAATTTATCTATTTTTTTTTTAAAGCAAACATTACATAAGTTAAAAAATAAATTCATTAATATTAAAAAACCAAACATTACATAAGTTAAAAAAAAGATAAACTTAAAAAATAAAAATCCTAAGAACTTAAAAAATATAAAAAAACTAACATATTCTAAAAAAATATTAAAAACTACTAGTCTTCATCCGGCATGTGGTCGTTAGGTTCGTTTTGTGCGTTGTTCCAAATGTACTCCACCAAGTCTGCTTGTAGGTTTTGATGTGTGTACTCCTTACGTAGAGAGGATCCGTTTAAATCTTGTTGTTCCAAACTAACTGGAACAGAATTCCCGTTAGACGCGTTTTCGTCGTACTCACTACGTCGTCAAATATCTGTGACTGGTAGATGATGTTAAGATCATTAAGTGAACCAGGTAGACCAAAAAAAGCATGCCAGATCCAGAGATCTTGTGACACAACAACCTCTAGAACTATAGTTGGATGACCATGATCTCCCCGAGTATACTGACCTTGCCAAGCAGTAGGGCAGTTCTGCCACGACTAGTGCATGCAATCAATGCTCCCGAGCATTCCTGGAAAACCATGTCTTTGTTCTTGTACTTGATATAATTTTTGAACGTCGTTTGCGTTTGGTTTCCGCAGGTATTTCTTGCTATATAATTTCACGACCCATTCGCAAAACCTGTGCAAACATTCATGTGCGGTTCTTTCAGACATCCTTAAATACTCGTCCAACGAATCGGGTGCGTACCCATATGCCAGTTGGCGAATGGCCGACGTACATTTTTGTAAAGTAGTGAATCCCCTTTGGCCCCTAGCGTCGTATCGCAGTGTGAAAAACAGATCAGACTGGGCCAAGTCGTCTGTGATACGTAAAAAATAATCGGCCACTAATTTATCATGGGCGGCTATATAATAAAAACGAAAAATAAATTAAATTCATTATTAAATTTAAATAAACATACTCTAAAAATTTAAATTACCTTCTTTGTCTCGGTTTAAGGCGGCTCTCCTAGTTTGCCGTTGTGACGACGTTTCAGACTCTTCATCCTCTTCCATGATCATCTGAGCCGCGTACATAATGACGTTTGTGAAAAATGTTTCGTTCTCACCCGAAGATGAAGAATACCACATTGAAGAAGAAGATGAAAACATGGCTAATTTTTATAAAAATATGAAAGTTGAGAGAGAGATGGGGTCGAAGTGGGCAAAAAATGGGGTGTTGGGGTTTTATTTATAAAAAAAGTTATTTAATTTTGGGGTTTTTTAAAATATAGCCGTTTGGATTTTTTTGGGGGGTTGTATTTAATTTTTTTTCTTTTCAAACGGTCATTAGCCAAACGGTCGGATTTTTTTTGTCTGTTGTGGTCCGGCTCAAACGTCCCCAGGCAGACGGAGAGGACGCCGCTGGGAGGGGGGGGGGGGCGAAATGGTGTAGCACCCGGCGCCGGTCCTCGACGCCCCATAGGCCGGAGCCCGTACCGACTAAGCCTAAGATAACAAACAAATGTACATCTTTGAAACCACCTTTTTTTTTTTTTTTTTTTTTTTTTTTTTTTTTTCTGAACAGACATTACCTCATCTTGAAGCCTCGTGTATATGGCAATATAGGCACCCTACCGATTTTACGGTAAATAAGTACATATATATTAAATACTTCAAAAACATAATAAAGTCTCAAGGTCAAAAAAATACATGCTGCCTAACCACCTAGAAAAGAAATACATTAATCTTGAATAGATATGTATTCTCTCTATACCCTACCATCTTTGAATTTGTACTTTAATTACCTAATTAATTTAATTATATATATATATATATAGGATTAGGTTCAAACGTGAACATTTTCTCCAGCGTGAACTGCGTGAACTTATCTGAGCCCTTGATTTTGTAGATGATAGATCTTAGATCAATGGCACAATTGTAATTAAAGGTATAATAAATTTAATTTAAATTTTAATCTAAAGGGTAAAATAGGGAACTTTTATATTAAAGATATGGAAACTAATTAATTTGTAATCCCCTAAAATCTCTGTATCAGTTTCAAGAATTAAAATGTGATTTAATTTGAATTAGTATATATACAACCTATGTGAGACCCTATGAGATCGACACCATCAAAATCACTCGAAAAATCCTCTCACTCTTTCTGTTTCGATAACACCATAACTCGCCGGAGAAGTCCGACGCCGTCGGAGAAGACGACCGGACATCGAAGCGCATCGGAGTTCACCGGAGAAACCCGAAGTCACGACGGAACCACTTCCCTTCGTTTTGGTACATTCCTTTAGTTACTGTTCTTTTAATCCTTGTTTCCTTTATATAAAAGAAGCCGCACGAACTCACTGAAAGAATACGTCGGAACAAGAAGAGTCGTCGGAGTTTACGACGGAACCCGACCCGCTACCAACTTTCGTGTTCGGTATAACCTTCTGTTCCGTCATTTTGTTTTGTTTTTATTACATACTAGAAACTATTACAAGAATCTAAGAAGCCTTGAATTGAACTAAAATCAATGGTTAACTGGGTATTTCGGTTTGGATAAAAAATTAGATGACGATGCCAGTTATTTCACGTTTTAAGAAAAACAAAAGATAGAATATAACAAAGTTGATATAGTGGTGTTGGTTTTTTATAAACAAACCAGTGGTAACGGGTTCGACCCGGCCACTCATGTTTTCGCTCCAGTTCGTTTTTTTTTGGTTCTTTTATAAAATGGAGAAGATGAGCATTAACAGTAACTAGACTTTAATGCAAATACAATTATATCCCTTTTCCTTTTAAACCCATACATTCCATACAGTTTATAGCTCTTCTTATTTTATTTATTTATTATTTTTTTTTCTTAAATATTTAATAATAACATTGTGTATTAGTTTTAATACAATTCCTTTTCAGTAATAACCTGTCGAATCAACCGTTTACATGTTCATAAAACCTTATATATCAGTAACATGAATAATTAAAAATTCTATTATAATTTCTTTTAACATTCAATGTTAATAGTAAGTTAAATTATATTATAATACTTAATTAAATTGTAAACGTTAGCGATTATATTTAATCTACAACTTGTAACGAGTCCGTTATGTGTTTAGGATAATCGTTCTCATTCTCTTGGAATTTCTCAATCTTTAGTCGTGCGTTATTACAAGAAATCGCAACGCAATCAATGTGAGTATACTCGATCCCATTTTAGCTTTAAACACATTTGGGTGCAACATGTATTCCATATTAAAATGTGAGAGGATTTTTCGAGTGATTTTAAGGCGCTGTACACATGTGTATTCTGATTTTTGCTCTGGTTTTTAAGGCTCTGTACACATGTGTATTCTGATTTTGCTCTGTTTTTAAGGCGCTGTACACATGTGTATTATGGTTTTGCTATGTTTTTAATGCGATGTACACATGTGTATAGCGTCTGTTTTTGTGATATCTCATATTTTTTTTGTGTATTGAATGTGTAAAGTTGTTGATGTACACTTGTGAATTATGCAAAGGACTAATTGCTGAGTTTTTTGTGTTATTATAGGAGACGTCGTAAACGAGGAAAGTGGAGATGGAAGGTCGATAAGGATGATTCACGTATGAGGTCGATAAGGATGATTCACGTATGTTTGTTTACTTGGTCGATAAGGATGATTCAGCATACAACGCGGCGAATAGTTGTAAAAGACTATGTCTTTTTTTATTTTTCCGATTATGTTGCGTTTATTGTTTTCACGAAACTGGAACTTGTAATTGTATGTTTTTTTTGGTTTGGCAAACATTATGGAAATTGTTATTTGCTTAATATAAAATAGGTTTACAAGTTTTGTTTATATGTATGTATTATGTAGCTAATTACACATATGTACCATGCTGAGTACACATGTGTACTGTTCAATTCATATCAAAGTACACATGTGTATACCGTTGAAATATGAAGGTTACGTGAATCTTAAAAATCATAATCCGAATTCTGGTGGTGAAATCTAAAAAATAAAAATGAAATAAAAGATAATGTGGATAATGAATTTAAAATAGGAAAGATGTAACTTAAATCAATTATTAAAATAATAATTTAAATATAATTTTTTATATAATTACAATCATACCCTTAACAACTAAAAAGGAAATCAATGGTCCAGATCAGTTCACGCTGGAACCCTACCCTATATATATATATATATATATATATATATATACACACACACTCACACACATTTTATTTTATATATTAATAAGTAAATTTACTAATAAGAAAAAAAAATAATTTTAGAAATAGAATGACAAACCATATATTTATGTGTGAGCAGACATGTATTATAGTGGATCTACAAAATTAGTATCAGTGTCACGTTAAATTTGTTTCTTTTTTAATATTTGAAAGTGATATTCAAGTGATGTCACACCCTGACTTTTGCGGAAGCGTGGGTTTAATTTGGTGTGACTTCTTAATACCATAGCACAATCATAACAATGCTATATGAAAATAAACACATGATAGTCATCCATTCATTAAGTTTTAAAAGTTACCACAACATCATTGTTTTAAAAGTCGACACATAAAACAAGTTACGACCATTACATAAGTAAAAACATGTTCATACGACACAACAAAAGACTTGACTAGAAATACGGTTTAAGACTTGTAACCCGTCCAGGCAAGGGTCACACTTCCTAAACCTGGATGACATCATTATTCCCTACGCAGCTGGACACGATTGCATACTTCGCCAGATCCTCTAATTTCCTGAAATACATGTAGTTTGAAAAATCAACAAAAGTTGAGCGAGTTCATGTATAAGTAAGTATGTTTATAAATCGTTAAAGTTCGTCCCAGTGTAAAAATGTTCCTGGTATGTAGCAATTAAGGAAAAAGATCACCACTGGGTTGCAAAGCCACTGGTATGTGTGAAGTGATGCAGGAAAACTCAAACCTAGCAAATTTGTACCGGGACTCGGCTGGAAGACACAGTCACCTCTATGGGTCACCCTGACCTCACGGGTGTGGGCTCGCTACACCCAAATAGATCTATCACTCTTGTGTCTCTCGGTCCTAACAATGAGGATTAATGGCCTTAAGCGTTATACCCACCACTCACATGATCTGAACGTCCCAAGCCTCCTTAAGCTAACCATACCATGTAAATAAATGTTTGTAAAAATTGTCGCATGTATTTCACCCCCGAAGTTATAAAACTAAAAACAGTTAAGAGAAAAGGGGGACATGAACTCACAGAAGTGCGTATCCCGTAACGTCAATCTCAAACTCGAACTGCTACGTGACGACCTACACGTACTAATGTCTATTAGACGAATGGGCCGTGCCTTGGCTTAGGGTTTAGCGTTTTGAGTTGCATTACTTTGATATTAAACTTGTTAAAATAATATTAATTATTTTAACTTAACTTTTGTATTTAGGAAAATAGTTAGGCAACTATTTCGTATACACACTTCTTAATTATTTTATAAGTGTATTTCCTTCCCAAGGATGGGGGTATTTATACATGGACACTTTATAATTCCGAAAAATATATTTTAAGTCCCACTTAGCAAATATATTTAATTTACTTGTCTAAAACATCTAAACTCCAAAATATATATATTTTTCCCAAAAATATTATATTTTACTTCATGAACTCTCCAAAATAATATTTACCAAAATACACGTATAAGAGTGTTTTTCTGAAAATTACATAAGTTACGTTTTAGCGTTTCGTATTACAACAATACTTGCTTAACTTAAGTATTTATTTCGTGTGAGTTTTGGTATTATTTTGGAGTCGTAATCTCATGATATCATAAGTTATGTTATTTTTACCCTAAAAATAATATATCTAGTTCACAAAATCAACAAATAATCACACAAGCGTTTTAGTATATAATATACGTTCTACATATATATTTACGAAAATCAACCTCCGGCACTTAACATTTTTGTAATAAAAATCATGGCGAAGCTTATTTTGAAAACAAGGTTAAAAATATATTTGTAAACACTTGTTAGAAAAATATTTCTAAGTGTTGAAATTCTAGAAAAATTTCGCCAGAGTTTCTTTTGTAAATGGAGGCGTCCACGCTTACTAGCGTATCATTTTCTTTTCAAAAATTTATTCAAACAATCATCAACCAACAATATACACTTTCTAATCATCAATCTTGACAAAAATGAGCACAAATCATAAACTTATGAACTTGAAATATTTATAAAAACAAGTAGTAACTTACTAGCATAATTAGTGAGTCTTGTTACCTTTAAAAATGTGATTAGTTTCTTAAGAACTTTATCTTTAAATGATTTGAAGATTTACAACTTCTAGTCATGATTTCCAAAAAATATTTCTTTGTAAAATTTTCTTGTTACACAAGTGTTTATTCACTTGTTTATTTACTAAAAATGTGTTTAGTTCATACAAGATCCGAGTCTTAACAAAACTAATATTTTTCAATTGGTTCTTTCGAAAAACCACTCATAGATCTTTAGATCTACATGTTTACAACCCACTTTGATCTTTGTTTTTTCAAGAAACATGTATGTAATCAAGTTCATAGCTTATGTGTGGATGATTTCATCATCCACAACATTTTTAACCTTCACATCTTGCTAGTTCATGTCTTTAAACATGATCTAGCAAGTCTATGTGATGAACCATATCATTCTATCTAACATACAACATTCAACAAGCATAACAACACAAGATCAACATGATTTCAACATCACTTTAACCATTCATCTTCTCTAGTTAGTTTATACTTCAAGACTTGTTTATGTTCTTTAGAGTTTCTTAATTTTCATCATTCTTTCAACTATTAACCACCAAAAATAAGAACAAGATGAAGATCTAAGGCACTTACTACTAGCACAAGGCTAGGGGAGTTTCAAAGCGAAAAAGTGGTGGATAAAAGAAAACTAGAGCGGTCCTTGAGCTTCCGAGTACACCAAGCTTAATTGTATGATCTTTAACACCTTTGAGTGTATGGAAATTGCTTGAAGGGAAACTTGATGGTGGTGGTATGGTGGATGGTGGTGGCGGCCGAACTCAAGGGAGGAAAGAAGAAGGAGCTTTGTTTGATGGGTGTTTGTGAAATGAATGTGTTAAACCATGGTGCTTATTTATAATCCAAGTTTCTCCTTTATCCATCATATAACATGTTTCATTATCCAACATCATTTGAATAAAATATTGAAAGGAATGGTGGGGATGTCCCCACCATCATGCAACCGTCGATTAGGGGGGGGGGGGGGTATGGGGTTGGGTTGTAATGTTAAGGTTACAAATCTAGTTAAGTTTGAATGATATAGTTGGTGTATTATTGTGTGTTTTATAATATAAGGTGTGTTAGGGTGTTCGGGGACCCTAACTAGTTCAGAAAAGTAAAAACAATGTGTTTGGCAATATTTTTATGTTCCGGGTAAAGTCCGGTTGTTCGGTTGGATGTTGATCCGTTAAAGTGCTAAATTAATCTTTAAAGTGTATTTTATGTTACTTTTAGTGACACATTTAAGTACCAACACTTTGGAAAGTGTCTGGGACTATTTTACCAAGTTTTTGCACTTTACTAGCATTGTTAAATGCTGAATTTTGGTTAAAAGTGCAGGATTCTGCATTTAAAGTGTGTTTAAGGTACTTCCCGGCACTATAACTATCACCTAGTGACGCAGTTTTATGGTCCTCACTTCCATACACTCCCTACCAGTGTAGTACTTCATTCCCGGCTCATACTGGGCCTCAATATAATGTCTGTCTAGGTGCTGGCATTGTCAGCATGTTTTCTGGGTTATCCGTTTAGTGTGCTAACTGTGCTTTGTGCATCAATGTAACACCCCAAAAATGGGTTTGGTAATTTAAACCCGGTTAATATAAAGGAACGGGTAAAATACCGTTAGGGGATAAACGTGAACCCGTAAATGAACATTAACTAGGAATAATTAACCTAGTTGATTGTTAATACCGTTGGTATTAAACGAAGGGTTGTAGCCTTATTTAATTAAAACGAAACATGAGGGACCAAAGTGAACAACTTGAAAGTTGTGGTATTAAAAGAAAACACACACACGTGTGTGTGTTCTGGATCGATGTCCAGGAGAAAGAACCAAGGGTTCAAACCCTAGTTCTTGAAGAATCTTCAAATTAAAGGGGCAAATGAAGTCTAAATTCAAGAAGGAACATGAATTAACGATCACCCAATCTAGGGGATCATAAGGTATGTTGAATTTTGATGTTTAATGAAGTTGAGAAATCTTGATGAACATCACAAGTAGTGATTTATGTATGAATCGTAGAGGTTGTGGCCAAATTGACGATGTATGCTTGTTTAGGAACTAATCCTATGTGAAAACTCTTAGTGAATTGCTATAATTTAGGTGTTAGGATGAATTACCACTTTATGCTAAGTGGGTTTATGTTTAATCCATGAAATGGTATGAATTTGATCATGAATATGTGTAGTATGTGATGTGTGCTTGTATATGGATGAAGTATGGTATAGAATTTGAATGATGTTTACTTGGGTTGATGAATGAAAGGGATAATTAGGAAGAAAGGCATGAAACACGTGTACATTATGCTTAGAAAGTAGTACGCACACCAAGTGTTTGATGAAATGTCTAAATGGCCATAATATGTGAGGGTTATGTTATGATGATGTTGAGTATGCTATATGCTTGTTTGAATTGGCTAATGAAAGGCATATGTGAGATATGAACTTGATATGATCGTACATATGTATAATCATGTATGCTAATAAGGATGTAAACGTAATGACATGAAAGTATAGGAATCATGTCAAGAGGGATGGGAGCGTGGAAGGCTAACGGGCCAAGAAGACTCAAGTAAGCGGATGCAAATACGGGCGCATAAGGTAAGTGAACCCCGGACTTACACTTTAGATGTAAAATGTATTGTAGTATGATGGTTATTGTGAATCATGTGGGGAAGTATGAATCAATGGAAGTAATAAGGTAAGTTTACGAAGTAATGAGTAGAAAGTGGGTAAGAAAGTAATTTCTATTAAGTATGGGTAAGGGAGGGAACTTACATGTTAGTATTATGCACAAAGATAAAATAAGTAATTGTACTTGTGGGTAAGATGTAAGTTGTAAACGAAGTAGGTATGAATGGTAAGGTATTATGCATGAAATGGAATTTGGTTAAATGCATAAATGAACGAGACTTGGTTATGTGTATACGTGAAATTACACATATGTGATAAGTTTAATGATGCTAATTGTTTTCTGTTAAGAATGAAATGGAAGTGCAGGTATACTAATAATGGAGAATGAAGGTTAAGTATGGAAAGTCGGACGAGGGAGTTCGACTGGATGAAAGAATGGATTTATATAAGCGAGGATAAGAAATGTTGATGCTTGATGATGCATGTTTTTTTTAGTATATGTATTACGTCACCGGTTGCTAATGAAGTAATTGTATGTGGTGACTGCAGGTCGTACAAGATTATGAAATTCTCAATATGGAGAGTAAGCGGTTGAAGATCGAGTCAAGACATGGATTGTACGTGGGTGTGTTTGTGGTCATTTAATTTGATATAAGTATGTTAGTTTTTGATTAATTTATATAAAAGGATTAATGTATTTAAGTGAAAGAAAGAATATCATGTAAGAAATTTTAGATATGTACTTTCCGCTGCAAGTTAAGGGTGATAACGTGTTAGGGCGTCACAATCAAGTTTGTCACTAATGTTTGTATATAATAAATGGAGTGACGGTATGAAAGTGATGCATATGTATGTATGTAACAGAAATCAGTAAGCAGTTAAATCACAGTTGTAATCAAGCACAGTCATTAAGCACAAATTAAGAATTAATTAATTGTACGGATACCTGTAAAAGTGAGGGTTGTCACATTCTCCCCCCGTTAGAGAAATTTCGTCCCGAAATTTTAGGCTCTGCTTCTAGTTGCAGGGGTCTTGGGAAATAAATGGGGGTATTTCTCCTTCATACGATCCTCACGTTCCCACGTGAATTCTGGCCCATGTCTTGCATTCCATCGAACTTTGACGAGCTTGACACTACTCCTGCGTGTTTTGTTAACTTTCCAATCCGTAACCTCAACGGGTTCTTCGGTAAAGTGGAGCGTGTTGTCGATATGAACTTCGTCAGCAGGAATGATCACTGTCTCCTGTGTTGGACTCTTTTTCAAATTCGATTCGTGGAATGTATCGTGAACACCATTAAGTTCAGCAGGTAGGTCCAACTTGTATGCCACAAGCCCAATCCTTTGCAGGATTCTGAACGGGCCAATGTAACGTGGATTCAGCTTCCCACGCTTCCCAAAGCATGCCACACCCTTCCTGGGTGAAACCTTTAACAAAACCATATCCCCAACTTGAAATTCCAAAGGTTTCCTCCTTTGGTTTGCATAGTCTTTCTGTCGGTCACGAGCTGCCTTGATGCGCTCTCGGATCTGTGCAATCTTGTCTGTCGTCTCTTGCACTATTTCAGGACCAACAAGCTGTCTATCACCCGCATCAGCCCAGCACAGTGGTGATCGACACTTGCGTCCATAAAGAGCTTCGAACGGCGCGGCTCCAATACTTGTGTGGTAGTTGTTGTTGTACGAAAATTCGACCAAGGGTAAGTGATTATCCCAGCTACCACCTAGGTCCATTACACATGCTCTCAGCATATCCTCCAATGTTTGAATAGTTCTCTCGCTCTGGCCATCAGTTTGTGGATGAAATGCAGTGCTCAGATTCAACTGCGAGCCAAAAGCTTCTTGGAAGGATTGCCAAATCCTTGATACAAATCTCCCATCTCTATCAGAGATAATCGAGAGAGGCACTCCATGACGTGCAATAATCTCCCTCATGTATATTTCAGCAAGTTTACTCGTGTTGTCTTTCTCTTTGATTGGCAAGAAGTGTGCAGACTTTGTTAGGCGGTCTACTATTACCCAAATCGTATCATGGCCTTTGGGCGTCTTCGGCAATTTCGTTATGAAATCCATTGAAATTTGTTCCCATTTCCATTTGGGTATTTCAGGTTGCTGCAGAAGACCTGAAGGCTTCTGGTACTCGGCTTTAACCTTGGCGCAGGTTAAACATTTGCCAACATATACTGCAACATCGCCTTTCATCCTTGGCCACCAATAGAAATCCTTAAGATCTTGGTACATCTTATCCGCTCCAGGATGAATCGAGTACCGAGATTTGTGAGCTTCATCAAAAATAACCTTTCTCAAACCACCAAACAAAGGAACCCAAATTCGTTTCATGAAGCATAAAGTTCCTTCCTCGTTTGGTACCAACTGCTTCTCCATCCCACGGAGATACTCGTCCTCAATATTCCTTTCTTTCAAGGCTTCTCTCTGCGCGGCACAAATGCGCAACGAGAGATCCATCTAGACGATCATTTCCAAAGCCCTAACCCTTATGGGCTTAATCCTTTCTTTTCGACTCAGGGCATAGGCGACCACATTCGCCTTCCCTGGGTGATACTTGATCTCGCAATCATAATCATTCAACAGCTCTACCCAGCGCCTTTACCTCATGTTAAGCTCTTTTTGGTCAAATATATGCTGCAGACTCTTGTGATCAGTGAAGATGGTACATCGTGTGCCATACAAATAATGTCGCCAGATCTTCAATGCAAACATCACCGCGCCCAATTCCAAATCATGGGTGGTGTAATTTTTCTTGTGAACCTTCAACTGGCGTGACGCATATGCTATAACCTTTTGGCGCTGCATCAGCACGCAACCCAAACCCTGACGCGAGGCGTCACAATATACCACGAAGTCGTCCGTTCCTTCGGGTAACGATAAGATCGGTGCGTCACAAAGTTTGTTTTTCAACAACTGAAACGCTTCTTCTTGCTTGTCACCCCAATCAAACTTCTTGTCTTTCTGGGTGAGTGCGGTTAGGGGTTGAGCGATTTTAGAGAAATTCTCAATGAATCTTCGATAATAACCGGCCAAACCTAAGAACTGTCGAATCTCGGTTGGCGTCTTTGGAGTCTCCCAATTCTTGATTGCCTCGATCTTTGTGGGATCAACATGAATTCCATTTCCATTAACCACATGACCAAGAAACTGGACTTCGCGTAGCCAAAACTCACACTTCGAGAACTTAGCGTACAACTTCTCCTTTTTAAGTAGCTCTAGAATAGCTCTTAAGTGCTGTTCGTGCTCGTCCTTCGTCTTCGAGTAGATCATAATGTCATCAATAAACACAATCACAAACTTATCCAAGTACGGCTTGCAGACTCTGTTCATTAGATCCATGAAAACTGCCGGTGCGTTTGTCAACCCAAACGGCATAACCAAGAACTCGTAATGTCCATAACGAGTCCTAAAGGCCGTCTTCGGGATACTTTCCTCTTGTATCCTTAGTTGATGATATCCTAATCGAAGGTCGATCTTTGAATAAAAGCTCGAACCTTGCAACTGATCGAACAGGTCGTCAATCCTTGGCAAAGGATATCTGTTTTTGATAGTCAACTTATTAAGCTCGCGCTAGTCTATACACATACGAAAGCTACCATCCTTCTTCTTAACGAACAGGACTGGAGCTCCCCAAGGTGAGAAGCTTGGCCTGATGAATCCTTTGTCCAATAGCTCCTGGAGTTGTGTTGACAACTCCTGCATCTCCGAAGGCGCAAGTCTATAGGGTGCCTTGGCTACAGGCGCGGCGCCTGGAACCAAGTCAATGTGGAACTCGACTTGTCGCTGTGGCGGCAATCCTGGCAAGTCTTCTGGAAAGACTTCAGGATATTCTCTTACGACCGGAATGTCTTCTATCTTCAGCTTCGCGGTTTCTTTATCCACGATGTGCGCCAAGAAGGCAACACATCCCTTCTGTAAACACTTTCTAGCTTTCAGACAGCTAATGATTCTCAGCAGCGTATCATGCTTCTCTCCGTGCACTACGATCGTTTCTTCATCTGTCATTGGGATGCGGATGGTCTTCTCGTGACAAACGATCTCGGCTTTGTTGCTGGACAACCAATCCATTCCTACTACCACGTCGAAGCTTCCCAACTCGACTGGCAGTAGGTCTAGCATAAATTCGTGTCCTCCCAATTCTATCACACATCCTCTGATGACTTCACCTGTTTCAACTAGTTTCCTATTCGCCAATTCAATCGAGTATGGAACGTCTAACTTACTAGTGTTTAACCCAAGTATATTCTTAAATTCTAACGATACAAAACTATAATTGGCACCAGTATCAAACAGAACAGATGCAAAGCGTTGGTTTATAGGGAACGTACCAGTGACAACGTTTGGATCCTGGCGCACTTCCCTCGCACCAATGTTAAAGACTCTGCCTTGCGCCTGATTCAGTTTTGGGCATTCCCTCTTAAAGTGCCCAACATCCCCACAATTGAAGCATCCTGGCCCTCGGCCATTCCCATTTCCATTCCCGCCTCGATTTCCGTTTGTTCCCCGGTTACCAGCTTGATTTGCGACATTTCCACGATTACCATTTCCTCCATTATTCCCTTGCGGGCGGTTTCCATTACCACCACGGTTGTTGTTATTGAAACCCCTTTGGCCACCCTGGCCTGAACCTACCCAGCAAGTATCCTTCAAGTGGCCAACTTTTCCACACGTTTCACATTTTCTATTCCTGCATGGGCCAGCATGATGATACTAGCATAATCCACACTTGGGCAGAGTGCCCATGTAACCCTTTCCTTTGTTTTCAACACCGGTTGTGGCTCTGGCCGGTGTGCTCGATTCACCCCTCCTGTTCACATTGCTTGTACCTTGCTTGAAGTTGGAAAATTTCCGTTTATTTTCTCCAGACGACTCGACATGTGTTTCCTTTTTCTTCTGATCAGAAACTGAGAACTTGTTCAACCTAATGGCCTCCTCAGTAAGCGCCACACTAAGGTCGATGGCTTCCGTGATCGTTGCAGGCTTGGACGTGGTAACCATACTCATGATTTAGGGAGCCAATCCCCAGATGAACCTCTCAACACGTTTAAACTCAGGCGTGACCGTATACGGTACTACATGAGACAAATCGTGAAATATCTGAACATATTTTGCAATCTTGGGAACATCCATCCTTAAGTGCCAGAACTCAGTCTCTAGCTTCTGTATTTCAGCACGCGAGCAATACTTCTTTCTCATTAGCTCTTTTAACTCAGCCCATGTTAACGCATAAGCAGCAGCTTCTCCTAAAGTTTGCACTTGTAGATTCCACCACGATAGGGCACCGTCCAGAAACAGCCCTGAGATGTAGGTCACTTGTTGCTCGGGAGCACATTTGCTCATTCTTAGGATAGAGTCTGTCTTCTCAGCCCACCTAACAAACGCAACAGCACCTCCAGTGCCGTTGAAATTCACGGGCTTACAGTCGAGGAACTGCTTATAGGTGCACCCTGCACATACGTTAGAATTTACAAATGGTATTAGTGGTCGTGCTATAAATATCCAAATGTATCGTAGTATATCTTCAAACGACTTAACATTACCATTGGGTGGATTGTTATTGCCATTGTTGTTGTTGTTCGAAGTGTTCCTGCTATTTTCTGTTTGGGAGGCCGCATACTGTGCTATAGCTGTGGCAATTATCCCCTGGAGCTCCGCCTCGTTAGTAGGCATGCGTACATCGCGTCTTGGAGGCATCTTCTAAAAGATGATCATGTTGGTCAGGTCATAGTAAGTATAATAAATATACATATACAGTAACATCCATCAAGTCTCATAACATCTCATGTTATAACATAAAGTAAATAACTCAAAAAAAAAATGTAGTGAGAATGTTGCCATTGAGCTTCATTAATCACGACCACAATATTGTTTTACATGTTTAATAGTACATCACATATCAAAGTAAGATCGTGGGGCTACATCACCCCCAAAAGTACAAATCTGTCTACACCTATCATATACAAAAAGTGTGATCTCTCAAAAGTCTTCATAAACTGGCTCAATCGCGACCTTCACACCAAAATGATCGACCTGCATCAAACCAAAAATGCCTATGCTGATGGCGGAAGAGGAGGAGGAGGAAAATGAGAGAAAAGCAAACGACGCATGTGTAACCAGTCCTCCTCTAAGGCACGATAGACGCGAATCGCTGAAAATCATCGTCATCTGTACTCGTGGTGGCGGACGTGTAGACATCTCCCTCTGATGGTATCTCATCATCTGACACAACTGCCATGGGGTCCACTGTGTCTGATACTCCTGTGTCGGAAGAAGAAACCATGGTGTCTGTAACACAATCACATATATGCACATATATCAATCATGAAGTCAGATAAACATGTAAGTCATAATAATGCAAGCAAATAATTCTCCTAGTCTCCCAGACTACCCCTCCCAGCCTCTCAGACTGAACTCCCTAGCCTCTCAGACTAACTCCCTGGTCTCTAAGACCACTCCCAGTCTCTAAGACTAATTCCCTGGTCTCTAAGACCAAACCTCCCAGTCTCTAAGACTAAACCTCCCCAATCTCTAAGATTGAACCCCTCAGTCTCTAAGACTGAACCTCCCTAGCCTCTAAGGCTAAACTCCCTCAGCCTCTCAGACTGAACTCCCTCAGTCTCTAAGACTGAAATATAAATTTTGAAAAAGTGTATTTGTGCCATTTATTTGTAAAAATGTTTTGTACCCTGGATCTGGACGTTTAGTGTATGCAATGTAAAAGTGTTTTCGTGAGAGCCCTATTGATCATAGTCTAGACTCGAGAAAGAATCCTAGTTCGCTATGATCGAGGCTCTGATACCAAGCTGTCACACCCTGACTTTTGCGGAAGCGTGGGTTTAATTTGGTGTGACTTCTTAATACCATAGCACAATCATAACAATGCTATATGAAAATAAACACATGATAGTCATCCATTCATTAAGTTTTAAAAGTTACCACAACATCATTGTTTTAAAAGTCGACACATAAAACAAGTTACGACCATTACATAAGTAAAAACATGTTCATACGACACAACAAAAGACTTGACTAGAAATATGGTTTAAGACTTGTAACCCGTCCAGGAAAGGGTCACACTTCCTAAACCTGGATGACATCATTATTCCCTACGCAGCTGGACACGATTGCATACTTCGCCAGATCCTCTAATTTCCTGAAATACATGTAGTTTGAAAAATCAACAAAAGTTGAGCGAGTTCATGTATAAGGAAGTATGTTTATAAATCGTTAAAGTTCGTCCCAGTGTAAAAATGTTCCTGGTATGTAGCAATTAAGGAAAAAGATCACCACTGGGTTGCAAAGCCACTGGTATGTGTGAAGTGATGCAGGAAAACTCAAACCTAGCAAATTTGTACCGGGCCTCGGCTGGAAGACACAGTCACCTCTATGGGTCACCCTGACCTCACGGGTGTGGGCTCGCTACACCCAAATAGATCTATCACTCTTGTGTCCCTCGGTCCTAACAATGAGGATTAATGGCATTAAGCGTTATACCCACCACTCACATGATCTGAACGTCCCAACCCTCCTTAAGCTAACCATACCATGTAAATAAATGTTTGTAATAATTGTCGCATGTATTTCACCCCCGAAGTTATAAAACTAAAAACAGTTAAGAGAAAAGGGGGACATGAACTCACAGAAGTGCGTATCCCGTAACGTCAATCTCAAACTCGAACTGTTGCGTGACGACCTACACGTACTAATGTCTATTAGACGAATGGGCCGTGCCTTGGCTTAGGGTTTAGCGTTTTGAGTTGCATTACTTTGATATTAAACTTGTTAAAATAATATTAATTATTTTAACTTAACTTTTGTATTTAGGAAAATAGTTAGGCAACTATTTCGTATACACACTTCTTAATTATTTTATAAGTGTATTTCCTTCCCAAGGATGGGGGTATTTATACATGTACACTTTATAATTCCGAAAAATATATTTTAAGTCCCACTTAGCAAATATATTTAATTTACTTGTCTATAACATCTAAACTCCAAAATATATATATTTTTCCCAAAAATATTATATTTTACTTCATGAACTCTCCAAAATAATATTTACCAAAATACACGTATAAGAGTGTTTTTCTGAAAATTACATAAGTTACGTTTTAGCGTTTCGTATTACAACAATACTTGCTTAACTTTAGTATTTATTTCGTGTGAGTTTTGGTATTATTTTGGAGTCGTAATCTCATGATATCATAAGTTATGTTATTTTTACCCTAAAAATAATATATCTAGTTCACAAAATCAACAAATAATCACACAAGCCTTTTAGTATATAATATACGTTCTACATATATATTTACGAAAATCAACCTCCGGCACTTAACATTTTTGTAATAAAAATCATGGCGAAGCTTATTTTGAAAACAAGGTTAAAAATATATTTGTAAACACTTGTTAGAAAAATATTTCTAAGTGTTGAAATTCTAGAAAAAATTCTCCAGAGTTTCCTTTGTAAATGGAGGTGTCCACGCTTACTAGCGTATCATTTTCTTTTCAAAATTTTATTCAAACAATCATCAACCAACAATATACAATTTCTAATCATCAATCTTGACAAAAATGAGCACAAATCATAAACTTATGAACTTGAAATATTTATAAAAGCAAGTAGTAACTTACTAGCATAATTAGTGAGTCTTGTTACCTTTAAAAATGTGATTAGTTTCTTAAGAACTTTATCTTTAAAGGATTTGAAGATTTACAACTTCAAGTCATGATTTCCAAAAAATATTTCTTTGTAAAATTTTCTTGTTACACAAGTGTTTATTCACTTGTTTATTTACTAAAAATGTGTTTAGTTCATACAAGATCCGAGTCTTAACAAAACTAATATTTTTCACTTGGTTCTTTCGAAAAACCACTCATAGATCTTTAGATCTACAAGTTTACAACCCACTTTGATCTTTGTTTTTCAAGAAACATGTATGTAATCAAGTTCATAGCTTATGTGTGGATGATTTCATCATCCACAACATTTTTAACCTTCACATCTTGCTAGTTCATGTCTTTACACATGATCTAGCAAGTCTATGTGATGAACCATATCATTCTATCTAACATACAACATTCAACAAGCATAACAACACAAGATCTGTAAGATTAAATATATTATGTATTAATATTTAATCTATAGCCATTATAATCATTTACATAATATAGATTAAAATATATAATAACCTATTAATATAATTAGTTGGTAATTGTTGATGGACCATATTACCCTTATTAACTAATTAGGTTTCCTCCTGGGTGCTTATATAAGGAGAATTATGTGGAGGTTAAGGGGTTACTCAGTTACTCAGTTACACAATTAGACACACCCCATAAGCTTAACATCAAATTCGACCTCCTCTCCTAACCGATACCCTTTTCGGTTCTCTAAGTCACCATCATCAGTCAGCACCCTAAGGAGGAACCAGATCACGATGACAAGCATGTCGAACTCCATTACTGGATTCTCCACTGCATTGAATGCTGTAACAGGTATGTTTTTTATGTTTTCCATTATGATTAAACAGAACTGAACCAACATGTGGTATCAGAGCATATGTTGATTAGTCAGTTCTGTTTTTCGTATCCATAATTCTGGGATTGAAACTTGGAAAACGGAATTTTTTTTGAAGATCTTATGAACAGCCAATTTTCGAGTCATAAAGGATGACTCGAGACCACTGTTTTCGGAAAAAGTTAATTATATGTTCATTCAAAGTCAACTGGGTAATCTTGTGACCGAAATCTGTTTTAGAAAAGCTTTAAAATTCAGGTTTCGGGTTCCAGAATTTATGTTTTATTTTTTAGGGTTCATCATGTTCTTAGGAAAATTTCAAAAATTCTGTTATGTTTTGGAATATGATTCGGATATTGAGTGTTTTTTTTTCCTGTTTTGATCTGATTTTGCCCTCTAAAGATTTTCGAAAACTGTTATTAGATAAACAGATTATGATTTTCGAAATATTTGATAAAATCAGATCAGCATTAGAATAGGAAACCATATCTCATAATCCCTTAGATTTCGAATTTTCAGTTATGTTTCCACATTCACAGCTGTTAACAGGAAGTTTCGAGACCATCAGATTACGACTCGAGACCATCAGTCTCGACTCGAGACAACAAGGTCTCGACTCGAAATCATCAGGCCATTAAACCTTCACAACTCGAGACAGAGGTCTCGACTCGAGACCATTAGATCTCGACTCGAGACCATAACGTGTCAACTCGAGACCATAAGGTCATAACTCGATACAAAGGTCTCGACTCGAGACAACAAGGTTGTGACTCGAAACCTCATTATTTTTTAAGCTGTTTAATGTGACTCGATCCGCGCTAACGGGTGGTTTGCTATTAATTAATTGGTTTTGTAATTACTTAGTTAATTAATCAGAATCAGATAATGTTTTACAAAACCAAAATAGCTTAACTTGAATGAGCTTTTGATGTATCATTTCTGGCCAAAGCTGACTTGACACATCTACTTATCGTTCAAGTATTACGAAAGCTATGTTGTGTGTGCATCATAAGCATGAATGTCTTAATTTCTGGCCAAAGCTGATTTAATTCATTCATAGATGGCATACTCAACAAGTGCATAACTAAAGTGATTGTTTCAATTTCTGGCCAAAGCTGATTTGTTACAACCACTTTGCACATATGCTTAGATGATTACACTTCTGGCCAAAGCTGTTTTGTCTTCGTTTAAGTAGAATTTTTAGCTAAGTCTATTATTTTGATGTTAGTAATAGACAATATCACAGCTTCATAATGTAAAATGGTCATTATTTATGCTTGCCTTAGTTTAACGTGCCCTTAGATCACATTAGGACTTCTTCATTAGTATCATAACTTGCTCATCTTATTTCCACTATCAGCACCCAACTGCGGGATTCCACCTTTGACTGGTGATAACTTTGCTGCATGGAAGGATGCTCTCATGCTTACACTTGGATTGCTGGATTTTGATTATGCTCTTAGAGAGAATAAGCCAGCGGACCTTACCACTCAAAGTACTGCTGCTGAGCAGTTAACTCATGATAAGTGGACTAGGTGTAACCGCATGTCTCTCATGTTTATGAAGCAGTCCATAAGCAATGCAATCAGGGGAGCCATTCCTGATTCTGAAGATGCTAAAACCTACTTGGAACATGTGGAGGCGCAGTTCAAGGGGACGTCTAAAGCACACGCTAGTACTCTTATTCTCAAGCTGGTGACAACTAAGTATGATGGGAGGAGCGGCATTCGCGAGCACATCATGATGATGAATGACATGGCCAATAAGCTGAAGGGGCTGGAAATGGAAATCAGTGATGGTTTCCTTGTTCATTTCATCATTACTTCGCTTCCTTCGTCCTTTGAAGCATTCAAGATCAATTACAACACTCAGAAGGACAAATGGACGATGAGTGAACTGGTCACTATGTGCGTACAGGAGGAAGAGCGTATGAGGATGGATCGCCATACTGATGTTGCCAACTTCACTACCTCCAATCCTAAGAAGAGGAAGAACAATTATCAAAGGAAGGATGCTTCAAAAGTCCAAAGGCCTAATCCTAATCCTAATGCAAGTGCACCCTCCAGCTCTAAGAACTCCTTAGGCAGTATCCGCTGCAAGTTCTGTAAAAAGACAGGACACATGCAGAAGGAATGCCCTGATTTTAAGGAGTGGCTGGCTAAGAAAGGTAACGATTATTTTATGATACTTGAGTCCTATAATTTAAGTGTTCCTGCTAATTCTTGGTGGTTTGATTCTGGTTGTATGGTTCATGTTACCAATTCAACTCAGGGATTCCTTTTAATCCGGAAGCTGGAAAGAAACCAAAGAATGCTTAAGGTTGGGGATGATCGAGAATTAGAAGTGAAGGCCATTGGAACATTACAATTAGTTATGAAAACTGGTTTATGTATTAAACTTTATGATACCTTATATGTTCCTGAGGTAACTCGGAACCTTGTATCAGGACCAAAGTTAGACATGGACGGTTTTATTGTTTCCCATGGTCATCGCAAACTCTCTATCCTTTATGATTCTGTTCTTTATGGTACTGGTATTCTGGATGGTGGTCTCTATAGATTAGAACTAGAAGATAACTTTTCCAAATCTTTGTTGTCATATAACATTAATGAATCACTCACAAAGATGGAAGAGAAACGAGACTTAGAAACTTCATCCATGTTGTGGCATCAGCGTTTAGGCCACATTTCAAAAGAACGATTAAATCGTCTTGTGAAGGATGAAGTCTTACCTCCTCTCGATTTCTCTGATTTTGGAACATGTGTCAAATGTCTTAAAGGTAAAATGACATTAACGAATAAGAAAGGTGCCACTAGGAACTCTAATTTATTAGAACTCATTCACACTGACATTAGTGGTCCCTACCAAATCGCTGGCATAACAGGACATACTTCATTTATCACTTTTATTGATGATTATTCTCGTTACATGTACTTGTATCTAATTAAGGAGAAATCTGAATTTCTAACAACTTTTAAAGATTATAAGGCTGAAGTTGAAAAGCAATTAGATCGTCAGATTAAAGTTGTGAGATCAGATAGAGGCGGTGAATATTATGGAAGACATACTGATGTGGGTCAAGCTCCTGGTCCATTTTATGAGTTTTGTAAGGGCCAGGGGATTGTGAACCAATACACCATGCCTGGTACACCTCAGCAGAACGGTGTGGCTGAAAGAAGAAACCGTACCCTTATGAACATGGTGCGCAGTATGTTAGCCAACACTAATTTACCATTATTCCTCTGGACTGAAGCGTTAAAAGCAGCTGTTCATATACTCAATAGAGTTCCTTCTAAGTCTGTCCCTAAAACTCCTAATGAACTTTGGACAGGAAGGAAACCGAGTCTTAAATATATGAAAGTATGGGGCTGCATTGCTGAAGCAAAACTTTACAATCCTTTCCTAAGGAAACTTGACCCTAAAACAGTTACCTCTTTCTTTATCGGGTATCCTGAGAACTCTAAGGGTTATCGTTTCTATTGTCCTTCTCATGTCACCCGTATTGTTGAAACCAAGCGTGCCGCGTTCCTGGAGGATTTCAAGGTCAGTGGGAGCAGTACCAACCCTTACGAAGAATTACAAGAAGTACAAGACGCGGGGGGGAGAGACTCGTCGCTTACCATTACTCCGATTACTCCTCTTGTACCCAATGCAACTACTGTACCTGAAGCTACTGCACCAACTCCAAATTCACCTCTACAATCAGAACCCATTATACCTCATGACGAAGGCATATCAAACGCTCAACACCAAGACAACGCTGAACCCGATAATCCACTCAGGAGGTCATCTAGGCAAAGAAGGCCTACTAATTGGGATGATTATGTTACCTACCTGACTGAAATGGATCCCGGAAATCTCAATGATCCTATCTCTTACAATGAAGCCATTAGCAGTGATCAGTCTTCTGAATGGAATAAAGCAATGATTGAAGAGCTTGAATCCATGAAGAAAAATGACGTTTGGGATTTGGTAGAATTACCCAACGGAGCCAAAGCCGTAGGATGTAAATGGGTATTCAAAACAAAACTGGATCCGAATGGTAACGTTGAACGCTACAAAGCGAGATTGGTTGCAAAGGGCTACACTCAGAAAGAGGGAATTGATTATCAAGAGACGTTTTCACCTGTCTCTCGTAAAGATTCATTAAGGATCGTCATGGCCCTAGTAGCTCATTTTGATTTAGAGTTACATCAGGTGGACGTTAAAACCGCTTTCCTTAACGGAGATTTGGACGAAGATGTTTACATGAAACAACCTGAAGGCTTTAAACCTGAAGGTCAGGAGCATCTAGTCTGTAAGTTGAAGAAATCCATTTACGGGTTAAAACAAGCATCACGTCAATGGTACCTCAAGTTTGATGAAGTCATGAAGAAACAAGGTTTTATGAAGAATCAAGTGGATCAATGCACCTACCTCAAGATGAGTGGGAGCAACTTTACTATTCTTGTCCTTTACGTAGATGATATTCTTTTGGCAAGTAATAGTTTAGACATGTTGCATGAGTCGAAGCGGTTACTCTCGCATAACTTCGACATGAAGGATCTCGGAGATGCATCTTACGTCATTGGCATCGAAATTCACCGAGATAGACACAAAGGGATTTTAGGATTGTCCCAAAGGGCTTACATAGATCGTGTCCTTACGCGTTATAACATGCAACAGTGCAAACCCTCCGTCGCTCCAGTAGTTAAGGGAGATGTTTTCGGTTCATTCCAGTGTCCGACAACAGAGGTTGAGAAGGAGCAAATGAGCCAGATACCTTACGCGTCAGTAGTCGGGAGCTTGATGTATGCTCAAGTCTGTACTCGCCTAGATATCGCTTATATTGCTGGAATGCTAGGCCGTTATCAGACTAATCCTGGCCTAGATCACTGGAAAGCAGCTAAGAAGGTACTTCGATATCTGCAAGGGACGAAAGACTATAAACTGACTTATAGAAGAAGTGATCATTTCGAAGTGGTGGGCTATTCTGATTCTGACTTTGCAAAGTGCAAAGATGACAAGAAATCCACTTCGGGCTATATTTTTATGTTAGCAGGCGGCCCTATCTCATGGAAGAGTCATAAACAACAGTTGACCACAACTTCCACAATGATGGCAGAGTACATTGCTGTTTATAATGCAACCTGTCATGGAATGTTACTTAGAAATCTGGTCGCTGGGCTCAAAATCGTTAATTCCATTTCTAGACCATTGAAGCTTTACTGTGATAATTCAGCTGCCGTTAGTTTCTGGAGGAATGTGATGGGGAGATCAGTGCGATGGACGTCAGTGGTGTGTGGGTGAAACAGTGGGATATCAGTGGGTGCAGATACGGGTGCTACGGGAGGTGTGACGGGTATCACAAACGGTGGGTAATCATCCTCGTCGATCCACCCATTGAGGGTGTCGGCGTATCGAGGGTCAATGTGAGAAGCAAACGGTGCATGGTCAACATGCACTGGGGCTGAAACAGGTACTACAGGTGCAACAATAGGTGCATCAATAATAGGATCATCCACCACTGGTGGAGCAACAATGGGAAGGTCAGCAATGGGTATATCATCAACAAGAGGTGCAATGGCCGGTGCACCCATATCTAGCAGTGCAACGGCTGGGGCCTCATCAAGAACAGGGCCATGGTCAACGACAGGCTCTGGTGCTACGATGAGCTCAGGGTCAACAAGGTCCATGTCAAAATCAGCAGGAATGTCGAACAATGGGTCAACAGGAGCCACCGGTGCCTCTAAGGGCTGGTCCATATGAATAAACTCGATCTCGTGGTCAAGATCGACATCAGGGGAAAAACTGGGTCAAAATCGTCATCGATGTCATGGTCAAACTCAAACTCGTGTAACGGACCTGGTGCAGTTGACATCGCCATGTCGGGGTCGGCGTCAGGAGAGTGATGCTGCACACCCAGATCGTGCAAAGAAGCAGATGCCACAGACTCCAACGAGTCTGGGATAGGTGAACCAAGAGGAAGCTCCTCTACTGGGGCCTCAGCAATGGGAAGGATAACATCAACATCGATCGGGGGCCCGCCCTCATAGTCGTCCTCAGGGGGACCCTCCTCGAACAGATCAATGTCTTCATCAGATACGGCATCGAGTGGCACATCCACCATGGGGAAAGCAGCGAGTGGAACGGGAGCAGGGATCACCGAAAGTGGTAGATCCCCAGCAGGAATGCCATCAGCAGGCTGAATCTCAACTCTGATGTCTGGCAGCGCGAATGGCTGAAAATCATCGTCATCTGTACTCGTGGTGTCGGACGTGTAGACATCTCCCTCTGATGGTATCTCATCATCTGACACAACTGCCATGGGGTCCACTGTGTCTGATACTCCTGTGTCGGAAGAAGAAACCATGGTGTCTGTAACACAATCACATATATGCACATATATCAATCATGAAGTCAGATAAACATGTAAGTCATAATAATGCAAGCAAATAATTCTCCTAGTCTCCCAGACTACCCCTCCCAGCCTCTCAGACTGAACTCCCTAGCCTCTCAGACTAACTCCCTGGTCTCTAAGACCACTCCCAGTCTCTAAGACTAATTCCCTGGTCTCTAAGACCAAACCTCTCAGTCTCTAAGACTAAACCTCCCCAATCTCTAAGATTGAACCCCTCAGTCTCTAAGACTGAACCTCCCTAGCCTCTAAGGCTAAACTCCCTCAGCCTCTCAGACTGAACTCCCTCAGTCTCTAAGACTGAAATATAAATTTTGAAAAAGTGTATTTGTGCCATTTATTTGTAAAAATGTTTTGTACCCTGGATCTGGACGTTTAGTGTATGCAATGTAAAAGTGTTTTCGTGAGAGCCCTATTGATCATAGTCTAGACTCGAGAAAGAATCCTAGTTCGCTATGATCGAGGCTCTGATACCAAGCTGTCACACCCTGACTTTTGCGGAAGCGTGGGTTTAATTTGGTGTGACTTCTTAATACCATAGCACAATCATAACAATGCTATATGAAAATAAACACATGATAGTCATCCATTCATTAAGTTTTAAAAGTTACCACAACATCATTGTTTTAAAAGTCGACACATAAAACAAGTTACGACCATTACATAAGTAAAAACACGTTCATACGACACAACAAAAGACTTGACTAGAAATACGGTTTAAGACTTGTAACCCGTCCAGGAAAGGGTCACAATTCCTAAACCTGGATGACATCATTATTCCCTACGCAGCTGGACATGATTGCATACTTCGCCAGATATATTTATTTCGTGTGAGTTTTGGTATTATTTTGGAGTCGTAATCTCATGATATCATAAGTTATGTTATTTTTACCCTAAAAATAATATATCTAGTTCACAAAATCAACAAATAATCACACAAGCCTTTTAGTATATAATATAGGTTCTACATATATATTTACGAAAATCAACCTCCGGCACTTAACATTTTTGTAATAAAAATCATGGCGAAGCTTATTTTGAAAACAAGGTTAAAAATATATTTGTAAACACTTGTTAGAAAAATATTTCTAAGTGTTGAAATTCTAGAAAAAATTCTCCAGAGTTTCCTTTGTAAATGGAGGTGTCCACGCTTACCAGCGTATCATTTTCTTTTCAAAATTTTATTCAAACAATCATCAACCAACAATATACAATTTCTAATCATCAATCTTGACAAAAATGAGCACAAATCATAAACTTATGAACTTGAAATATTTATAAAAGCAAGTAGTAACTTACTAGCATAATTAGTGAGTCTTGTTACCTTTAAAAATGTGATTAGTTTCTTAAGAACTTTATCTTTAAAGGATTTGAAGATTTACAACTTCAAGTCATGATTTCCAAAAAATATTTCTTTGTAAAATTTTCTTGTTACACAAGTGTTTATTCACTTGTTTATTTACTAAAAATGTGTTTAGTTCATACAAGATCCGAGTCTTAACAAAACTAATATTTTTCACTTGGTTCTTTCGAAAAACCACTCATAGATCTTTAGATCTACAAGTTTACAACCCACTTTGATCTTTGTTTTTCAAGAAACATGTATGTAATCAAGTTCATAGCTTATGTGTGGATGATTTCATCATCCACAACATTTTTAACCTTCACATCTTGCTAGTTCATGTCTTTAAACATGATCTAGCAAGTCTATGTGATGAACCATATCATTCTATCTAACATACAACATTCAACAAGCATAACAACACAAGATCAACATGATTTCAACATCACTTTAACCATTCATCTTCTCTAGTTAGTTTATACTTCAAGACTTGTTTATGTTCTTTAGAGTTTCTTAATTTTCATCATTCTTTCAACTATTAACCACCAAAAATAAGAACAAGATGAAGATCTAAGGCACTTACTACTAGCACAAGGCTAGGGGAGTTTCAAAGCGAAAAAGTGGTGGATAAAAGAAAACTAGAGCGGTCCTTGAGCTTCCGAGTACACCAAGCTTAATTGTATGATCTTTAACACCTTTGAGTGTATGGAAATTGCTTGAAGGGAAACTTGATGGTGGTGGTATGGTGGATGGTGGTGGCGGCCGAACTCAAGGGAGGAGAGAAGAAGGAGCTTTGTTTGATGGGTGTTTGTGAAATGAATGTGTTAAACCATGGTGCTTATTTATAATCCAAGTTTCTCCTTTATCCATCATATAACATGTTTTATTATCCAACATCATTTGAATAAAATATTGAAAGGAATGGTGGGGATGTCCCCACCATCATGCAACCGTCGATTGGGGGGGGGGGTATGGGGTTGGGTTGTAATGTTAAGGTTACAAATCTAGTTAAGTTTGAATGATATAGTTGGTGTATTATTGTGTGTTATATAATATAAGGTGTGTTAGGGTGTTCGGGGACCCTAACTAGTTCAGAAAAGTAAAAACAATGTGTTTGGCAATATTTTTATGTTCCGGGTAAAGTCCGGTTGTTCGGTTGGATGTTGATCCGTTAAAGTGCTAAATTAATCTTTAAAGTGTCTTTTATGTTACTTTTAGTGACACATTTAATTACCAACACTTTGGAAAGTGTCTGGGAATATTTTACCAAGTTTTTGCACTTTACTAGCATTGTTAAATGCTGAATTTTGGTTAAAAGTGCAGAATTCTGCATTTAAAGTGTGTTTTAGGCACTTCCCGGCACTATAACTATCACCTAGTGACGCAGTTTTATGGTCCTCACTTCCCTACACTCCCTACCAGTGTAGTACTTCATTCCCGGCTCATACTGGGCCTCAATATGGTGTTTGTCTAGGTGCTGGCATTGTCAGCATGTTTTCTGGGTTATCCGTTTAGTGTGCTAACTGTGCTTTGTGCATCAAGTTTGTCACTAATGTTTGTATATAATAAATGGAGTGACGGTATGAAAGTGATGCATATGTATGTATGTAACAGAAATCAGTAAGCAGTTAAATCACAGTTGTAATCAAGCACAGTCATTAAGCACAAATTAAGAATTAATTAATTGTACGGATACCTGTAAAAGTGAGGGTTGTCACAAGTGAGACCATATATTTTCGAGCGATAACATAATAGGGCAAAGAAAAAGAGAAATATGAAGATTTTTAAGTTGGTTAATCTTTTAGCCTTACGGGCCGTTTGTTTACCTCTTAATGAGGCTGTTAATGGTTCAGACTTCTTACTGGTTCAGCACTTAATGGTTCAGACTGTTTATTTCACGAGCAGATGTCTGAATGGTTCAGACATTTGCCTCTAAATGGTTAAGATTTATACAGAGTCTGAATGGTTAAGACCTCTAATCTGAATTGGTCAGACATTTGCCTCTGAACGGTTAAGAATTATACAGGCTCTTAATGGTTCAGACCTCTTACTGGTTCAGCACTTAATGGTTCAGCAGTTAACCATTCAGATTTTGCCAAACAGCCCCTTATGGATCATAAAGCGCTATTATTACAATATTATTGGAAATTTTAGATAATTTGATAACCTTATTCGAGCCGCTAAAAAAATACCTGGAGGATTCATAAATCATAACATAGCTGCCTAATCCTACCAAAACGAACATCAACTTGTCCCTTTTTCCTTAGCGTTAAGAAAACTATAGTATAATAACACATACTATATATATTATACCGAAATCCAGCAGCAACAATTGAATTTGTTTGGTACCATAACATAGACATCATCATATACCGGAATTATATTTTTAGAAAACACGATCAGAACTCAGAACACCATACCTATAGAGACTAGAATCGGAAGTATCACCATGCAAAATGTGGGGTTCTGAAGTGAACAATAGTGTATTTGCGAACTAAGTGAACAAATCTTGGCCATTGATTTACACACGTGGATGGCTAGGATTTCATTATCAAATCGTAAAATACACTAGTGTATTTCATCATTAAATCCTGGCCATTGATCTACACACATGTATGGCCAGGATTAGTTCGCTCAATTCGCAAACTACACTGGTGTTCACTCTTGAACCGCGAGAACCAATGTGAATACAAAATAAAATCTAAAAAAAATAAAAAAAAACACTCAATTTTTTTTTTACTGTTTAAAAAAAATCGTTATATTTAGTTACAAAAAAAACTTTTTTTTAGTAACAGTTATCCATGCACATGTGCATATGTATCATTACTTCGACAAATTTTGTAATACATTATCAGTAATAGAAAATTGCACTTTAATTTACAATACCATCCGTAATACACTACTTTTTACATTACCAATATTCAAAATGCACATGTGCATCATTATGTATAACCATGATATAAAGTGTTTATGTACAAAAAGTTTGTGATTTTGAATGGAGAAGTAGGACCATATACATGTTTTTTTGTTAGTTATATCTAGTGGTTGATGGTTTGGTTATAATTGACAATTTATGATGTAATATGTTGATTGGATGGTATAAATGGTGTTTATATTCATGTAATAAAGTGAAAATATTGGTAATGGTATTGTATTATGGATGGTAGGAGGTAATGGTATTGTATTATGGATGGTAGGAGGTAATGGTAGTGTATTATGGATTGTATGATAGATGAAAGGGAAATTGTATTCAAAGTAGTGTACCAAAACACCTTATTTCATCTTGATACATATAGATGCACATGTGCATTTCTAATATTGGTAATGTAAAAAGTAGTGTATTACATATGGTACTGTAAATGAAAGTGCAATTATCTAATATTTGTAATGAATTACGAAATTTGTTAAAAAAATGACAAAAATGCACATGTGCATGTTTGTGTATTATGGATGGAGTGATAGATGAAAGAGAAAGTGTATTTAAAGTAGTGTACCAAAACACCTTATTTCATGTTGATACATATAGATGCACATGTGCATTTCTAATATTGTTAACGTAAAAAGTAGTGTGTTACACGTGGTAGTGTAAATGAAAGTGCAATTGTCTAATATTTGTAATGAATTACGGAATTTGTCAAAGAAATGATACATATGCACATGTGCATGGATAACTGTTACTCGAAAAAAAAAATTTGAAATTTTTTTTTATTATTGACGAAATATAGCGATTTTTCCAAAAAAAATAGTAAAAAATAAATAAAAATTTTTGGTGTTTTTTAGATTTTTTTAGGTATTACTGTTTGTGTTCACACTGGTTCTTGCGGCTCTCGTAATAAAAGATGGTCTCTAACGGATCCTTCTCCTATATATATATTCTCATTTGATCAATTAATAAATTCCTGATAAGGTGACAACAATCGAAATAGGCAAGTGGCTATTTCATGGCAATTTCGTCTAGAATTTATTGCTTTTATATCATAAATTTAAGGTTGATCAAAATTTGGTCTAGGAAATAAATGGCAAATTGGTTGATGTTCAGCTAAGGATGTATCTACATACGCTTTCGTGACCTTGAGGGCACAATCTTAAAGTTTGTAGTAACACATTCTTCGGGATTGTGATATTGTAGGGTTAGATTCCAATTATGTCTGTGTTTAATTGCATGCACATGTTCCTTCGTGATTTTGATCTTGGCGGTCTCTCTAATAAGGACACCGCCCCCTAAAGCCCAGGATGTTTTGGAAAGTGCCCTATTTAGTAGAACTGGCAAGTGTTTGGGAGAGAAGTTTGGTCTATTCCCTCGTCGGAAAGTAGTGTTTGATTGTCTCCGGGCTCCTCATACTCAGGATTTCCTGACAGTCATACTCATTAAAGGACTGGGCCAACACATGTCGATTGTAGAATACCGAGCAGTTCTTAAGTACCGGTTAATGATCCCTCTGTTTCCGGTCGACGGGCCTTGACCAGTTTGTCATAAGGTTTGTTTAGATACTTTTGGTGAGTATGCATTCCATTGCAAGGAGTTACCTGGGTTTAAATATCTGCATGATTTGGTTAGGCACATTCGTCGTGATGTGCTAAAGTGGGCAGGGATTTCGGCAAAAAAGGAGGCTCTGGTAAACTTTCTGACATATCCGCTCGATGGAGGTCTGCTCTTCGACCAACTGATATTCTTGTATTTGGGTGGACAAGGGGAAAACACGCTTGTGTGGATCTTACAGGAGTGTCCCCTCTTGTTGGACTCAGGAATAATGGGTTTGTTGTTGCCCAGGCAACGTTGAAGGCGGAATTAGGCAAAGTCGCTAAACACGAGAAAACTTGTTTAGAGAATCAACACGTGTTTATCTCATTTGTCTTTGATACATTTGGTTCCCTAGCCCTCGAGGTCGTGGAATTCCTGAACAGGGTCCAACAGTTGTGAATAGTAATTTCTCGACCCTTAAGAGTCGTTTCGTCTTTAGCAGGATCGGTTTTGCAATTCAAAAGGGGGTTACGACGCAACTTGTTGCTCGTTTACCTGCCGTTTTTTTGTAATATCTTGTTTTAGCATTTTATTGAAACTAGTTGTTTACCATGCGCGCGCGTTGCGGCGCGCTAAACCAAATCGTTCTATAAGAATGACAAAACATGTCAAATAACAAAAAGTAGCTCGAACTAAAACGTAACGTATTTTCGGTACCGGTTCGGCACTCCCGCCATGTCATCTTGATAGCCCCGCCCAACGCCCGGGCTGAAACCCCCGCCCAAGGGGCCACGCCGAAACCCAAGCCCACCCGGGGTGGTGACTTGGGCGTTTGTACCCAACCCACGCCACAACCCCCGCCCCATACCCCATATTCTAATATTTCCTAGATCTTTTTTCTTAAACACATAGCCGTTGGCCAACGGCTAGCCCAAACGGCTACTTGTCTTGGCCAATGAGATCCCGCCATGTCATCTTGATAGCCCCGCCCAACGCCCTGGCTGAAACCCCCGCCCAAGGGGCCACGCCGAAACCCAAGCCCACCCGGGGTGGTGACTTGGGCGTTTGTACCCAACCCACGCCACAACCCCCGCCCCATACCCCCATATTCTAATATTTCCTAGATCTTTTTTTTAAACACATAGCCGTCGGCCAACGGCTACTTGTCTTGGCCAATGAGATCCCGCCATGTCATCTTGATAGCCCCGCCCAACGCCCTGGCTGAAACCCCCGCCCAAGGGGCCACGCCGAAACCCAAGCCCACCCGGGGTGGTGACTTGGGCGTTTGTACCCAACCCACGTCACAACCCCCGCCTCATACCCCATATTCTTATATTTCCTAGATCACTATTGATTTAGTTTGTTTTAATTAATATAGGCTCAAATCACTATTCATTTGTTTTAATTAATATATGTTGAAATCACTATTTATTTAATTAATAATATATGTTGAAATCACTATTCATTTAATTAATATATATTAAAATCACTATTCATTCAGTTTGTTTTCTATTAGTATATAATTACATGATAATCTAATTTAATAAAAAAAATCTGTTACTGGTTTTTTACTACGAAGTTAAGTGAATTGGCCATTTTACTCTTTTAAAAATTTAAGTGTATATGAGGTAATAGTTGGTACTCAAGACAAGAGTAACATAAAAATAAACAATTTATAATGATTTTTTTTTAGAAAAAATAATAGTAAACTTTATGTTTGTCAAAGATGGCAACGACCGAAACTAGTAACATTAAATGGTATTAATGAGCTTTTATGTAACACACCTATATTTTTTCCATATTTTCTACATATAACGACTACACATCCACCACCTTTGTCTTTTCTAATATTTTGATGTTACATACATCGATCAAGTCATAGGTGGGTGTTGTGTCAAGTACCTTATTATTAATTTGACGTACTTTATATTTTTTTACTTTATATTCATCTACATGTATTTATAATGTATAACATGATACTACATATATATAATTGAATCATAACATAAGATGTGACTGTCTAAAATAAGACATTAAACATTTGTTTTAGGCTCCCTAGGACCTAAAAGATTAAAAAAAAATTCTGCATTTAAAAATATAAAATTATCGAATTGGTAAGTAAATTATTAATATAATCGCATTTACAGGGTTGGTTCGTAGATTTCAAAGACTGTGTGACAAGTAAAAATGACACTTAAAATAGAAACTTATATACATAAACAAAGTTAATTGATACGATAAATAAACTGATTAAGGTGTTCAATGTCATACCCCCAAAATACCACATACGGTAACTCCCGCTAGGCGTGTGACGTACCAGGATCTAGACACCAATCACATTGAACTAACCATAATATGTTTAACAAAATTTCATTCATTACGTAAAACGTTCATAAAATATAATCCGAGTTAAATAGTGACAGCGGAAGCGAATAACAGTTCATCGTTTAAATGTTTCAAAACCCAATGTATATGAATATGGTAAACAAGACATGCATAGCCAAGCACGGCGACCCATGACCACTACAGCCATCCAGATAGCAAGTTCCCATCCAAAGTACCTAACGACCTGCGAGCATGCAACAAGTGTATCAGACAACGCTGGTGAGTTCATAGTTTTACAAAACGTTGGTTACCGAGTGTTTAGTTAAGTTCAATGATTGCAATACTGAAAACAATATTGATAATACCCCGATACAAGACGGCTCTTGATTTATGTTTTGCCCTTACCCCAATGCCCCTATCCAAGCATTGGTCATGATTAGGTCATTAGTTCAACACCCGGCCTCTCCGGTACGGGGTGAGGATGCCAACCCTAAGTAGCGCTACCAACTAATACCCGTTACCTCTCCGGTAACACAAAAGATGGGACTTAAGAGTGATAGGTTGAGCATATTATCCAACATTCATGATTTTTACCCGCAAGACATATTCCCTCAGGAATACCCATGATTTACCCCAAGACCTATCCCTCTCCGGGATACCCAATGACTGTCCCAACCACCGGGACGCATGCTCAAGAGGAATGAACTCACCTTGGTTTAATCGGTATGATTAACTACTTGTTTAATAGTTGATCAAACACGTCCTAGCATGGTTACCGATAACAATCAGTTTCAGGTGTACATAAACCACATATTTCACGTTATTCACATACGTTCATAGTGTGCATATTGCATAACAAGTATCAACCACTTCAAGTGCATAATTCACATAATAGATGATTTACTGTTATACCCTCTTTACAACACATGCAAATATCGACATACTCATCACAGCCTACAGTATTAACATATTCCATACTCGTACAAGTTCACATTTTACATGCACGTTCTGTAACAGTGCTTAACAGTTAAATGTGTTATACACCAGAAGAGACCAGCTCATAACTCCTTGGTCACATTTAATCGTCATTTACAGTATGTAACATGATTTCATTAACATATCTATCATCAACAAAGTCAACTAAGTCTACTGTGTTTGTTTACCCCTTGACGAAACATCCCAGTTTCGTCGTGATCCCCCCATTGACGAAACATCAAGGTTTCGTCGTGATCTCCATTGACGAAACATCAAGGTTTCGTCGTGATTCTCCATTGACGAAACTTCAAGGTTTCGTCGACATGTGTGTGTTTCGTCAGAAGAGAAGTTTCGTCACAAGCTCAACAGTTTAAGTTATGCACGCACAGAAAACCCTAATCAAGCTGCCAAGAACCTTAATCAATTCGATTTCCATCATTAACAATTTAACAGTTTTCCATTCAGATCCAATCATGATTATGCATCCTCATATCAACATCTAACTACTCGATAATCACGCATGGCATAACATACATACAGTAAACCAAATTATCAGATCCATGTTAGTGAATCATGAATGGATACAAGACATCACATTCTCATCCTACATGTTCTCGTTTACGGATTAATTATTAACTAACAAAACCCTAGTTAGCACAAGATTACAATCATCAGAATTCAATTAATCAGAATCATAAATCGACACAAACACTAACCCTTGTTCACAGTTTCAGATCATACCAAACAAGTTTCGATGGCAATTAACAATAGCACAACAAGATTACAATCGGGTAAAACAGGAACTCGAATCTAATATAGATAGGATGCTAACCGATCGATAGAATAATCACGAAGGTGCAAGAGAACTTCGGGGAGAATGATAGATGCTGCCGACGGTTGTAGAGAGTGTTAGGGTTCGTGCAAACGTGCGGACGTGAGATAAATATAACTAACACACTGCTGGGCCTCACTTGGGCCGAAAGCCCATCTCGGCGAAACTCCAACCTCGACGAAACACTAAGGTTTCGTTGGCTATGTTTCGTCGGCTACGGGTGCTATGTTTCGTCGGCTACAGGTGTGACGAAAGTCCATTGTTTTCTTAAACAGTTCATGAATTTCATTAACTAGCCAACCAATAATGTCACACAATAATCCTTTACCAAACATGTACAAGTTACAATAGAATACGAATTATGATAACACTTGTGAAACGAATAACATGCCGAGTAAGGACCTTGAAAACTCGGATTGTCACATCATCCCCAACTTGAAAGAAATTTCGTCCCGAAATTTGACAAGTAATCCGAAATAGTAAAGCGTTAACTCAGGATGATTGTGGATTTTCCGCGGGTACCACATCGTCCCCAACTTGAAAGGGAATTTCGTCCCGAAATTCGCCAATGGCAACAGAAGTTGGTTCAACCACCTGAACAATTAGAGCTTTATCAGATCTTTACATTCCTATGTGAACTCCGGTCCACATCTTGAGTTCCAACGAACTCTCATAATTGTCGTAGGACTATCCTAACGAACCTTGACTTCCTGGTCCATGCTTTCGATAGATTCCCTGATAATTACAACTGGTCTGTTAACCTTAGACTCTGGTAGAGGTATCACAAGTGTTTTGTTGGACAACCACTGCCTTAGATTCGAGGCATAAATATCATCATGAACGTTATCCAATTCGTCAGTTAACTCGGGTTTGTGAGCCTTGCCATCGATTCGTTTCAGAAATCCGAATGTCCCAACGTATCGCAAACTAAGCTTGCCACGTTTCCTATAGCGTTCCGCACCCTCCCAGGGTGAGACTTTCGATTATGACACGTTCGCCTATAGCGAACTCCTAGTGTTTCCTAAGCTTATCAGCTTTCCTGCTAGCCAGGCGTTGCCGTCAAACAATTCCCGTTCTAAGCAATCTTCAAGAGTTTCGAGTACCAGTCCTGGATTTGTGATTAAGTTGTCACCCACCTTAAACCAACAAGGAGATTAGTGTTACTGTCCATGGACGCCCCAAACAGAGTTGTATGCATACTAATACGGTAATGGCTGCAGTAGAACTCAACCAAAGATAGGTGCACTTCCGAATGTTTACTAAAGTCGATCACGCACATGCCCGCAGCACGTCCTTGTGTGTCAGGGTGGTTCGTTACTCTACCCGGTTGTCCTATACTGATAAGTAATACTCATGTCTAGATGTGAGCCAAAGGTGTTGTGCATTGCCTGTCATAATTCAGGTATAGCTCCAAAATCAAGGTTAACAGGAGTTGGCACCTCGTGCCTAAAAGTCGTCTCTCCTAGAGGAATATTTACAAGCTGTGACAACTCGTCAGTTTCCTTGATCGCAGTAAGGTGTGCTAGTTACGTGAGACGATTAACGATCACCCAGGTGATATTGTTTCCATTTCGAGTTGTAGGTAGACTAACGACAAAATCCATGGCAGCTTGTTCTCATTTCCATATGGGTGTTTCTGGTTGCTGATACTCCACCTTGACTTTCCCACAAATCAAACATCATTCATATACATTTCCAGGTGGACCTTCATGCCTGATCATCAGTACAAGATTATAGGTCCGATGTGCCTTGCTCAACATAGGTTCCCTAGAGTTGCCGTATAATGAGATCCACCCTCGTTCCTTGCGGTAGCGACTATCATCCGTCCTGCCAAGGGTTGCTTCTCTATGCCCCGCAAGGTTTCTACTTGAAAATCCTCTTCTTTCAGTTCTCCAGTTTAAACAAAGCGAGTCTGATCAGGTAAGTTAGAGTCGACAGTGAGCTGCCAAGCTCGTGCTTGCTCAAGTTTCACAGTCGTTATCATCCAAAAGTTCCATCCAGCGATGCCATTGACTGATTCAGCTCTTTCGAAGCAAGGGTACACAGGAGGCCCTTGTGATCGGTCTAAGTAGCGCATCTGGTACCGTCCAAGTAGTGCCTCCAACTTAAATCCAAAGTCCATGGTTTCCATTGCAGGTCGTGATTCGTGCAACTTTCCTTACAATTCCACTACGTAAGCCATCACCTTCTCGTGTTGCATCGGCGTGCCGCCGAGACATTGAATAGAAGCATCACAGTAAACTAAAGAATCTCTGGTACCTTTAGGTAAAGACATGATTCGGTGCATTGTAGAGTTTTTGTTTCAAGGGTTTGGAAAGCGTCTTCCCGCTTCGTTCTCCCCATGAGTAGGATGAGATCTCCATCCTACAGTTCTTGAAGTTGGTTTGACAGCTCTTGCAACTCTCCTGGTGCAAGACGGTATGGGATACGGCGATCGGTGCTGCTCCTGGCATAAGGTCAATCTGAAATTTTCGTCCGGCGATGTGGGGGGGGGGGGGGAAACCGGATGACTCTTCAAGAAACTTGTCAGTAAACTCACGAACTACTGGAAGGTCCTCGATTGTCCTCTCTTCGGGTTGTGAATCGGTGGCAAGAGTTTGAGTAGCTGGGTAGTCCTTCCATAGACACTTCTGGGCTTTCATAACTGGGATGATGCCGACCATGGCACCACTACGATGACCCTGCACCAACAAAGATTCCCCACTGGGGACAGGGATACGCACGATTTTCGCTTTATAGAGAATTCCCGTCTGGTGCTTAGATAACCAATCCATATTAACGACCACGTCAAGGCTCCCAAGAGTGACAGGGAGTAGGTCAATATCGAACATTTGACCCATGAGATCAAGTTTACAACTAAACAGAACATGAGAAGCTTCTACTAATTTACCATCCGCTAGTTCTACTACATGCTTATTTACAAGAGGTGTGGGGGCCAATCCTAACGGACGACCAAACCCTGAGGACACCTAACCCTAACCGGCACCAGAGGCAATTAAAACAGAAACAAAAAGATCGTTCACAGAAGACGTACCGGTCATAACATTGCCATCATTGTTATTGTTCCCATTGTTGATACCTCCAGCATTCTGATTTAGATGAGGGAAGTCTCGTCGGATGTGACCCTCGGCTCCACATTGAAAGCATCCCTTACGATATCCACGGTGTTGCTGGGGTTGTTGCCTTTCCTGCTGCTGTTGTTGTTGTTGTTGCGGTTGCTTTGGAAGCCAGACCCTACAATCTTTAGCCATATGACCCACCTTGTTGCACCTGTGACAAACCCGGGTGCACGGCCCGCGATGGTGGAATATACACTTATCGCACTTTGGTAGCTTTCCCGCGTAGGATCCCTGATTTGAATTGTTGCTCTGATTCTGATTCACAGAAGACGACTGGCTAAAACTGCGGTTGATACTGTTGTCAGGCCTTTTCTGAGACTGATTGGCACTGGTAGTTTTGTCAGCATCATTCCATTTACGCTTGTTATCACTGGCAGGTGTGGTAGTTGTAACAGCGGTGGTGGTAGCAGATTTACGAGGCGGCAACGAGCCACGCTCGACCTCTTGGTCAGTAATCTTATGTGCCAAACGGATGATCTGGGGCAGATTGTTATGGTTTGCGGCAGTGACATACCCCTTTACAGCTGGTGCTAGGCCCTTGAGATATAACTCAATTCGTCGATGTGGAGGTCGAGACAGGTTAGGGCACAAAATTGCTAGTTCATGAGATCATTTCGTGTAAGCCTCGATCTCGGATCCTTCCATCTTTAAATCATAGAACTCGTTCTCGAGCTTCTGAATCTCGTCACGAGGACAGTACTCTTCCCGTATCAACTCTTTAAAGTCATCCCAAGTCGTTGCATTAGCCATCTCAATGCCCAACATCTGCACCTGGGCATTCCACCAAGTTAAGGCACCATCCTCCAAAGTGCCTGTAGCATACTTCACACGGTCCCCCACGGGACAATTACACATAGCGAACACTGACTCAGCTTTCTCGAACTACCGAAGTAGTCCCACAGCCCCTTCTGTCCCACTGAAGGTCAGCGGCTTACAATCCATAAACGTCTTAAACGTGCAAGCTGGCGGATTGTTTTGATTCTGATTCGCTGGCTGGCCTAAGGGACGAAAGGAAATACAACATAAGAGTAAGAGTTGTGTACGCAACACAGGAATAAAGGAAATTTGGCACATATCGTACCAGCTTGGTAGGCTGCCAAAGCCTCAGCCACTCGTGTGTTGATTAAGTTTGTCAGCTCAGCCTGGGTCATCACGATGTGACCACGTCCATGACCTCGTCCGCTCATGATTCTATATACAGAGAGGGAACAAATCTAAGATTCGAGATAAGGTAAGAGTCAAGTCTCACGTTGACATCTATAAACTACCAAATTTTCACCAAACAATAGGGCAGAACCCTTCTCACACTCGTTAAGCCTCACTGGGACTCGCATGCACCTCACGTTATTATTATGTGTGCACCCATAATAATAAGGCAATTTTCATGTTCATCTCAGTGCCTCTTAACTTGTGCTAAAAGTTTCCCCCACTTTCAAATAATAAAACGAGAAGCATTACAGGATCACTAATCACAAAAGTCGAAGAGTGGTGCCACACCATCTAGCTCCACTAAGTCATGCAGCACAAGTAGTCACACCATGGTATCAAATATGTTGTTTCATACAAGTCGTGTGTGTGTAATTACTAAGCAAGTAATGCATAAAGTAAACAGAAGACGAACCTTGCAATCTGGAGCTGAGTGTCATGGTCGATTTTCGAAGTCGTTCGGTTATAGTCTGGTTTTATAAAAACGTTTTAAAACCTAGTTCACTATAACCAGTGGCTCTGATACCAAACTGTCACACCCCCAAAATACCACATACGGTAACCCCCGCTAGGCGTGTGACGTACCAGGATCTAGCCACCAATCACATTGAACTAACCATAATATGTTTAACAAAATTTCATTCATTACGTAAAACGTTCATAAAATGTAATCCGAGTTAAATAGTGACAGCGGAAGCGAATAACAGTTCATCGTTTAAATGTTTCAAAACCCAATGTATATGAATATGGTAAACAAGACATGCATAGCCAAGCACTGCGACCCATGACCACTCCAGCCATCCAGATAGAAAGTTCCCATCCAAAGTACCTAACAACCTGCGAGCATGCAACAAGTGTATCAGACAACGCTGGTGAGTTCATAGTTTTACAAAACGTTGGTTACCGAGTGTTTAGTTAAGTTAATGATTGCAATACTGAAAACAATGTTGATAATACCCCGATACAAGACGGCTCTTGATTTATGTTTTGCCCTTACCCCAATGCCCCTATCCAAGCATTGGTCATGATTAGGTCATTAGTTCAACACCCGTCCTCTCCGGTACGGGGTGAGGATGCCAACCCTAAGTAGCGCTACCAACTAATACCCGTTACCTCTCCGGTAACACAAAATATGGGACTTCAGAGTGATAGGTTGAGCATATTATCCAACATTCATGATTTTTACCCGCAAGACATATTCCCTCAGGAATACCCATGATTTACCCCAAGACCTATCCCTCTCAGGGATACCCAATGACTGTCCCAACCACCAGGACGCATACTCAAGAGGAATGAACCTACCTTGGTTTGCTCGGTATGATTAACTACTTGTTTAACAGTTGATCAAACACGTCCTAGCATGGTTATCGATAACAATCAGTTTCAGGTGTACATAAACCACATATTTCACGTTATTCACATACGTTCATAGTGTGCATATTGCATAACAGGTATCAACCACTTCAAGTACATAATTCACATAATAGATGATTTACTGTTATACCCTCTTTACAACACATGCAAATATCGACACACTCATCACAGCCTACAGTATTAACATATTCCATACTCGTACAAGTTCACATTTTACATGCACGTTCTGTAACAGTGCTTAACAGTTAAATGTGTTATACACCAGAAGAGACCAGCTCATAACTCCTTGGTCACATTTAATCGTCATTTACAGTATGTAACATGATTTCATTAACATATCTATCATCAACAAAGTCAACTAAGTCTACTGTGTTTGTTTACCCCTTGACGAAACATCCCAGTTTCGTCGTGATCCCCCCATTGACGAAACATCAAGGTTTCGTCGTGATCTCCATTGACGAAACATCAAGGTTTCGTCGTGATTCTCCATTGACGAAACTTCAAGGTTTCGTCGACATGTGTGTGTTTCATCAGAAGAGAAGTTTCGTCACAAGCTCAACAGTTTAAGCTATGCACGCACAGAAAACCCTAATCAAGCTGCCAAGAACCTTAATCAATTCGATTTCCATCATTAACAATTTAATAGTTTTCCATTCAGATCCAATCATGATTATGCATCCTCATATCAACATCTAACTACTCGATAATCATGCATGGCATAACATACATACAGTAAACCAAATTATCTGATCTGTTAGTGAATCATGAATGGATACAAGACATCACATTCTCATCCTACATGTTCTCGTTTACAGATTAATTATTAAGTAATAAAACCCTAGTTAGCACAAGATTACAATCATCAGAATTCAATCAATCAGAATCATAAATCGACACAAACACTAACCCTTGTTCACAGTTTCAGATCATACCGAACAGGTTTCGATGGCAATTAACAATGGCACAACAAGATTACAATCGGGTAAAACAGGAACTCGAATCTAATATAGATAGGATGCTAACCGATCGATAGAATAATCACGAAGGTGCAAGAGAACTTCGGGGAGAATGATAGATGCTGCCGACGGTTGTAGAGAGTGTTAGGGTTCGTGCAAACGTGCGGACGTGAGATAAATATAACTAACACACTGTTGGGCCTCACTTGGGCCGAAAGCCCATCTCGGCGAAACTCCAACCTCGACGAAACACTAAGGTTTCGTTGGCTATGTTTCGTCGGCTACGGGTGTGACGAAAGTCCATTGTTTTCTTAAACAGTTCATGAATTTCATTAACTAGCCAAACAATAATGTCACACAATAATCCTTTACCAAACATGTACAAGTTACAATAGAATACGAATTATGATAACACTTGTGAAACGAATAACATGACGAGTAAGGACCTTGAAAACTCGGATTGTCACATTCAAGTTACTTTGTTTTTAATCTAAACTTTCGACGGAGTTTTACAAGGCTAGAAGAGACAAAACGTTAATCGTTAAACAAATCGACATACGATACATAAACGAAGAAAACCTTTTGGGCCTCCTATTGAAAATTGGTCATGTCGGCCGCTGGTCCGACACCCCACCATAATCGACCCTAGTCACTTGTACTATTTTTATTATTATTCTTAAACATTTTATAACATGTTATGTTTTTTCAGACAAAAAAAAAAAAAAAAACAATTAATTTTTGCTTCCTACCCAATTTGCTTGAAGAAAGTAATCTCAACCTTCAAACTGAGTTTTGCTTATAAAATGATTTGGTTAGTGTCATACTTCGATTTCTCGGTGGGCCCGGCTATGAGGTTTATGCGTGACGATTGGATAACAAAGTACAGGTATTTACAAACGTGAAATTATATTAACATTTATAATACGGTGTTTTGATACAAAATATCCCCAAAGGTAGGATCTAGTAAGTTAGACTTGAGACGTCATGGGTCTTTTAGCTATGGAGTCACAAATTCCAAAGCTCGTGACCGAAACTTATATGACCTACTATTTAGGTTCGCCACCTGTAAGTCAATCTTTAAAAATAAGTTAGACTTGAGACGTCATGGGTCTTTTAGCTATGGAGTCACAAATTCCAAAGCTCGTGACCGAAACTTATATGACCTACTATTGAGGTTCGCCACTTGTAAGTCAATCTTTAAAAATACGTCAGCTTTCTTTGGTAAATACTATTAATCTACTCCTTTGTAAAATATTTAAAATCATTTGTGACTCGTTGGGATAATTTCTTGTTACCAGATTTACATGCTTGTCATATATTCGGGGACCAGTGTTCAAAACTGATTCATGATTAATAAACACATCATTTCAATTCATGTCTGTCAGGTGTATGCCTACACCCCGCACTTTATATGGCCATTACAATAAATGAATCGGGACGTTCGGGTGTGGTACTATTCACCCCCAAATATTTTATGTTATTCAAGCAATACAGATTAAACTCGGATTATCAACATTTTGAAAGCATTTGCGCATCGTGATACCCCGAACCAAGTGGTTTTGTACCATATCCCAAGTGTTTATAAAAAATGGCTAAAAAGTATTTACATGTACTAGTTGTATTCACATTGTATTTGGTTCTCGTAGTACAACCAAATTCAAAGATTATTAACTTATGGTGCGATTTCCGGAAGGCTCTATAGTCCAGAATGAATGGAAATAATTATCCATTAGGATTGTTACGGGTTAGTATAAGTCCTTTGGACTTGACCGATTATCTTAGAATTAAGCTCGGTTTCGCTAGATTAGGCGTTGACCGGATAGAATGTGGTTTATAACCATACGAGTGAGGAGTCTCGTGTAAAATAGTTCATTTAACCATATATTCTGATTTGGAAGAGTTTTGTAACGACTCGTTTATATGATTTATGTCATTTTAACGAGTCGTACATGTAAGTACAGCTTCGAATGTTAAATGGGTCCATGACAAGTCAAATGTGTAAACATTTTTTTAATGATGTATAAACTGTTTTGGTGTCAAAACATTTGGTCATAATGTTTAAAAGTTCATTTGACGCTAGTTGCATAAAGCTGCGTTTTCCTTTTTCGATATATACATTTGACATGTCATTTGACCTAATAAGACGTGATGATCATGATGCGTGTGAAGTGTCGTATAGTTTTAATGTATATTTTAAGCCCTTTAACACTTTTTAGCCAAGTTTTAAATTTATAAAACACGATATTTACTAACACTAAAAACACATATGGGCAAGTGCACCCATCGTGAGCGTAGTATAGTATTGGTAAGATACCGAGGTCATCCAAGGACACAAGAGCTTTTAATACCGGTTTATCCTCAACGTCTAATCAAATCAAAAGTTTAGAAAAAGGTTTTTAACTAGAAAACTAACTAAAATGCTGAAAAATAAAAATAAAAATAAAAAACAGATAGACAAGATGAATCACTTGGATCCGACTCGTGTGTAGTGTAACCTTTGATTATTTCCGCACTTTTGCACTTTTTAAGAGATTATCTTAGTTATTGTAGTAGGCCCCTCTTTTGAAGGTGACGTTACCCTCAACCCAGTAGTTTGAGTCAGCAAGGATACAATCCTAAAGGGTCGGATTATTGAAAGATAATTAATTAAGTTATTAATGCATATCTTTTGAAGGTGACGTTACCCTCGGCTAAGTAGTCTGAGTCAGCAGGGATACAGTCCTAAGTAGCCGGGTTAAAGTATTAATAGTAGCTTACATATGAGGGGATCAAAGAGTTTGGACCCCCGCCATCCAATACCAGTGGGTATTGAAGGAGGTCCTACTAAATTTGACCCAGGTCCTTGCAGGATCTATACACTGAACAAGGCAAGACTCTTACCAAACCGTTCCCTTAACCCCTGACCAGGTAGCCAACATATCTCCATATAGACCGTGGAGATATGAATGGTGAAAATCTTTTATTTTATATAGACAGTAAAATAATGCCAAGACACCACGGACAAACGATAAGGAAGAATCACCTTCAACATAAGAAACTAGGTTTTAAAGTCATTAATACATAACCAAATAAAAAGTGCGAAAAGATTAAAAATAAAAAGTATTACACTAGACATTTGTCTTCACCAAGTGATGTAAGAGACTTAGGTAAACATGGCCTTTGATTGTTAAGAACTCTTACGATCAATATTGGATCCCGAGACTACTACACACACTCTATGATGGATGATGGTGGTGGAGGGTGGGTGTAGTGTGAGAGAGGTGGTTTGCCAAGGGATGGTTTGCAAATGAGCCAAGCACCCCTATTTATAGCCTGAACAGCAGCTCGGGCACGGCCCCGTGTCCATTGGGCACGGCCCCGTGTCCATCCTCCTTCTCTTTCTTCATTAATTGCAGTTTGTCTGCATTAGTTGACCACGCCCCCGTGTCCGCTGGGCACAACCCCGTGTGCAGAAGCGTATCTGTACTATCAAGATTTTCTCAGATTTTGCGAATCTTAGAGTTGACCACGGTTCCGTGTCCGCTGGGCACGCCCCCGTGGTGGGTGATAGAAGCTTCTACAGCTTTGTCTTTTCTGCAGACACTTGGGCACGCCCCCGTGCTCACTAAGCACGGGGCGTGTTCAGCCTTCTGTTCTCTTGTTTTGCTTGGGAAGATGCTGGTCGGGCATGCCATGTTTATCCCTCTTCTTGTATTTTTGTTAGATTTAGCTGCCTTTTTGCTTCTTTTGTTCATTTGAGCTCATTTAATCCTGAAAATACAAAAGGAAGACAAAAGCACACTTTTTCCAACATTAGTACTAAAAAAGGGTTAGTTTTATGCCTCATTTGATGTAATTTATATGTTGCATTTTGCACACATCAATCACGTGATATAAATGCATGGTATTATGCCTTATATTATGATGATCACATGGTTGAATTTAAATTGAAATTGACTTGACCAAAGTGGTCAGAATCGAAAGTCAAACGAAAAGTCAAACTAATGACTAATTCCGGACTTTCAGCTCAAATTACGCTACTAAACTGAAAGCTACTGAAAGAAGTTAAAGGAAAGTACTTACTTGCTTCAGGGAATTCCTTAAAACACTCAAAGAACACTTGGAATGCAAAAGATAGAACTTCTTCACAAGACTTTGAAGTGTTTTGAATGGTGTGAATGAAAATGAAGGTTTATAGTGCTATTTATAGAGATCAAGGGGTGTTTAGGAGATGGACAAGTGTACCTGGAGTGCTAAGTAGCTGATTAGTGTCCTGGTATGTGTCAAATGCAGGTTTGATGGTGGCATAATTCGAGATAGGTGGCAAGAGTTTGAAGAAGGTTGCTGCCAGACAACACACTCTGTTGTCACCACACCCCTTGCGCACCGCAAGGGGTATGCCTTACGGTCCGTAAGGACCGTCACCGCCTTAAAATTTCAAATACCTCTTACATCCCACAAGTGGATGTGGCTACGGCCGCAAGGGACCTCAGTGAACCAAATTTTTGCCTTTTAGGCATTTTTAGCCCCTCAACTTATATTAATTCCCTTTTTAACGATTATAGCCCCTCCGTCAACATTATGAATTATGTGAAGGGTATTAAGACACGTGTCATGTTAGAATTCGATCAGGAAATATCGGGTTGTTACAGTTAGTTTGGTTTATACTTTATAAAACTAACGTTGACCGATTTATTAATTCATACTTTTGAATATGTGCTTCCAAAAAGGCTATGGAATCAACCCCAATTAAACAACACCCATTTAGGTTTTAAAAAAGATTGAGCCATTTTTATATACAGTAAACTTTATGTAGAAGTATTTTATACAGATAAGATAAATGTGTTAGTGGATATAAATGTTTATTCTTTTTATAGAATTACATATAGAATTTATAAGAAAAAATTACACCGTTGGTCTTTTTGGTTTCTGTTAAATTTCAATGTCAGGTACTAATAGTTTTTTTGTTGCAAAATCAGGCATTAACATTCTAATTTGTCATAATGTTGAGTACTAAGGCCAAATCTTGTTAACTTTTTTTTGGTAAGTCTTACTAAAATGACTAAAATGTCATTTAATAACCAGAGAGTCTATTTTTTAATTAATTATATTTGACTAATAATTTAAAGTAACATTTTCTGTATTATTTATATTTTGTTTATAAAATTAAATGGATTTGAAGTTTATTATTTATATAATTTGAATTTATATATAATAATATGCTAGTAAAATAAGGGATCTAGGAATATAACAGTTTTGTAAGTTGAAATAAATATGGGGGTTTTGTTCTGTATGATCAAACAAACAAATAGCATGTAATATCTATACCAGTCTTCGATGTTATGTACAAGAATTGCATCATTGGAGTCTGGTATGTTGACACGGCTCCGGCCAGTTGTAGAAACGAAATTGGCTGTGAAATTGTGTGGGAATGAGTTCGCATTGTGTTAAGAGGCATATATTTATCCTCGAATTGAAGATATAACGGATCGAGAGGATGATGGGATTTTGGAGAAACGGGTTAGCGGATAAGCAAATTTGTAGTTTATATGTGACACAAACGAGTTGTTAGTTTTGATTATGATGGAGATAAACATTAACGAAAAAAACGTGTTAACGGATACTTTTTACGGATCCGATATGGCCGGAAATCTGGCGACTTTGCCGGAGAAGACCCCTGAAAGGCGGGCTTTCTATTTGGTTGATTTTACAAGTTTGGTTATTTAACACATATAGTCTCTTCGGTTTCTAAGTTTTACAAAATGACTAAAAATTTTAATTATTAAAGGGCATTTTAGTCATTTTAGTAAGACTTAACAAAAAAGTTAACAAGATTTGGCTTTAGTACTCAACATTCAACATTGTGACAAGGTTTGGGCTTAGTGCTCAACATTGTTACAAATTAAAACATTAATGCTTGATTTTGCAACAAAAATCTATTAGTACCCGACATTGAAATTTGACAGAAACCACAAGGACCAACGGTGTAATTTTTTCAATTGTAATTTTAGTTGACTGCAATGTTTTAAATACCGGATCGAAGTGGCCGTTAATACCGGTTGAATTAGGTACCGTTTATTGTCTTGGCACGGTTGAGCCCGATATAAATAGGGGTCGGATATAGTCTTCGTACCGCTGGTATATCCAATAATACCGATTCATACTAGTCGACCGGTTTAATCCCATGTTAAAATTTTGAGTTTAAAACAGCGATGATAGTGATTTTTTTCCTTTTAAGCGACCGTGAACTTAATTCAAACAACACTCTAATGCCATTATTTTCTGAGTTGAAATTGTAATTTTTGTGGAATTCTAAGGTAAACTAATTAACTTGATTGAACCGTCTGGGTACAACCGGTTGAATCATTTCTAAGCCCAACCCAGTACGATTAAAAAACTGATTTTTAAAACATTGGTTGACTGCAATTTGAAACAAGAACACTATGTCAATTCTAGTTGAGTTTTTCATACGTACAAAGTCCAAACATATTTTTCTTTATTTTATGAGAGATAACGCCGGTCAAACCAAGACAAATAAACAGAGTTGTACATCTTGCAGTAGGAGTTGTACGTAATAGTTTGAAGACACTTTCATAAAGAAGCCACTTGGCCGTTGCATTCATTAGCCCCAACCTAATATGTGTGTAACTCTTTATATATTACAACTACAAACTTTATATACATATAGTATCTTTTCTTTCTTCATTCAAGTTTGATCCTACAATCATCCAAATTCACGGATTCGCCGTTGTCTTTCCGGTCATTTTCGGCATATTCTGGTGAGTTTCCCGAGTCCTGACATACACTTTTATTGTTTATGTTTATGAAAAGATATGGTTACCAGATGTCCGGATCCAATAGTCAGGACCGGTGGAATCTTGGGTCAAGATTGTGTCAGGTATATCCATAGTGGTTCGCGTAAGCAAGCTGTGTGGAATGCATGATATATCATGCATTCCACTATTGGTGACAGGTATTTGCTTCTTAAAATTTTGTGTTTGAATAATATATGTTTGGTCTTGTAAAGAAGGTTTCTTGTCACCTTTTTGAATCTTTGTGTGTTTTATTACCTTTTTTGAATGTTTTATGTTTTCTTGTTTCTTCCCATCCCCTACAAGAATCACCAAACCCCTTTAAAATAATATAAAAAATTTAAAACTTGTATAGAGTAAATCACCTAGAGAAACAAGGTTTATAATGAAATGATCATGGGTTTTTGGCTTTTTACATGAGTACATAACTACATATATACAAACACACAGTCTTTTAATATTTTGTTGCAAAAAAATAAATTGGTTAAAAATCGGCTTCACGTAAAAAAAAGCCTCATGAATATATTTCGTTATAATATTTGTTTTTAAGTGAATTCATCAGAATCTTCATCTTTAAAATATAAAGATTTTACTATAGTAAATCTCTATATATAGAGATTTGCAATTTACATCTCCAAAAGTTAAGAATTGTACTTTAAGGTTATTTTTTTTTTTTTGTGCCTCAAGCATTTTTATTTGTACGCCATAGAAGAAAGAGAAAAAAGTAATAAAAATATAAGGATGGAGATGGAGAATGAGATGTGAAAGGTTAACCAATCCTTTATTTTTTAGAGATAATGAGAATGCTCTAGTCAACCAACCGTTTCAATTCTTATTTCCATTTTTATAATTTAACTAAAAATACCTCTATTTTTCAAATTTGTTCACCTATTAAAAACTCTCAATGTCCGATTTCTTATATCTATCTTTATTTAGTTAATTAACACTTTGGTATTCTCTTTTTTATTAATATTTTCATAATTTTTTCTCTCACAAAAAATAAAATGAATATATATATAAGGAATGAACAGTGATTTTATATATATAGGGAATCACTATTCACTTCTTGTTGTATATACACATTCCCTATTTTAGAGAATCAGAGAAAATGCAAAAACTAATAAAAACCTAAAAATTTTCCAGTGATACACATATATAGATATTACAATGGGAATGCTGTTTATAAAAAGAAAATGTTATTTTCCTTAAAGCAACAATATGATGGTGCTAGAAAGTTTGTGTTTTAGGGTCAAGGGGTCCAAAATATTCGAACCGAAGGGATAGCGACGCAGTTTGTTGCCCGTCTACCTGCTATCCTTATGTAATTTGCCCGGTTGATTGGAATGAAAATTTTATTTACATTAAAAATAAAAAAAAATTACGTTGTTACAAAAAAAACTGAAAATTTTATATGAATCAAAGAATAACTCAATGAAAGGGTATTACATGACATATCTTTCAAAAAACAAATATAAAATAATTTGAAAGTTGGTAGGTATATATACCTCTCTCCATGGCCTTATGGTTTTGCCCCTAGAAATATATGTGGTGTTGGTTTGATTAAACGGTATTTAAAAGTAAAAATGTGGTGTGGGTTTGACTAAATGTTATCTAGAAGGTAAAATTTGTAGTTAAATTCTGTAAAAAAACAGGTGTAGTGATTTTAACCGTTACAAAAAAAGTAAAAAAGTTATAATCAGGCCGTTTGTAGTGGGCATGTTTTTTTCAAAAAAAAAAAGGCCATAAAAAACGTCTGATCACCGCGTAAGGCCGCCCCCTAGGCGTGTTTGGCCATTTTTTTTTTTGTTTTGGCGTGTTTTAAATCACGCTGCTGGGGCAAGTTGTTGGTGAATCAGCTTTATCTTCCTTTTCATTGTCCAATGAGATTATTTGATGTTTTTTTTATTTAATTTTATTATAAACAAAACGTCCCACAATGCCCACAACCCATTACACTCATTTTAGAAAACACCCTATTGTTGACTGGGCTGCCATATGGCGCAAAACGCCAAAGGATTGGGTGTTAACCACTACACATGGTCTTAAAGTAAAAAAAAAGAGTTTAAATCATGTAGAAAGCAGGTGTGATAATTTTAACCGTCAAATAAAAAGTAAAAAAAATATTGTTAAAAAACTGAAAAAAGCTATTCAAAAAGGGGTAGCGGCGCAGCTTGTTGCCCGTTTGCCAATTATCTCGATGTAAACTTGGTAGTTGGTATTATTATTATTATTAATTTATTTTGAACTCATAAACACTTATGTTTAAAGTATATAGATTATTTTAACCGTCAGATAAAAAGTAAAAAAAAAATATTGTTAAATAAAAAAAAAGGTATATATACAAGTGATTTGATTGAGTCTTATATATATGAATTTTCCTCTTTCTTCCCACCCTTTACAAGAAACACAAAACAATCACAAACCAAACCATATTAACAAAACATCAAAAAGACAAAACCTTTACGCAAATTATAACTAATAATCCAAAAGTGGGTCTTTGATCAAACTTCTTGTAGGGTTTAAACTTTAAAGAATTGTACGGAAGTGGGACATGGATAAACAGTTTGCAGTAAAAGTAGAAAATGGACAAAAGGGTGTCAATGGAGAGCCTTCTGTTGGTCCTATTTACCGCAATCTTCTTGCAAAAGATGGGTTCCCACCACTTGATTCTGACCTAAAAACCACCTGGGATGTCTTTAGGTACTTCAAGATTCTTGCTTTTTATTCTTATTTTATATAAAAAGTTATGATTTTTATGTAAAAGTTAATAATCTTGAATTTGTAGGTACTTCAAGATTCTTGCTTTTATTGTTATTTATGTAAAAAGTAATGATTTTTATGTAAAAATAATGTTTTTTATGTAAAAAATACTAATCTTGAACTTGTAGGTACTTCAAGATTCTTGCTTTTATTGTTATTTTTGTAAAAAGTAATGATTTTTATGTAAAAAGTAATGATTATTTATGTAAAAATTACTAATCTTGAATTTGTAGGTACTTCAAGATTCTTGCTTTTATTGTTATTTTTGAAAAAATTAATAATTTTTATGTAAAAGTTAATGATTTTTATGTAAAGATTAATAATCTTGAATTTGTAGGAATTCAGTTGAAAAGTATCCAGACAACAAGATGCTGGGATGGAGAGAGTTTGTTGATGGAAAAGTAATAAACTTTTTTTGATTTTTTGATGGTTTTATTGTGGATTCTTGGAATGATGATGTGGGTATTGTATTAGTTTTTGAAGTTGATTTGTGTGTTGTGTTTGATGTACAGTGGGGGCCATATTTGTGGAAAAGTTACAAGACTGTGTATGAGGAGGTTTTGAATGCTGCTGCAGCCTTGAGGGCTTCAGGAATTGGACCTGTAAGTTATTAGGAAGATGATGATGATGATGAATAATAAAGATTTTATGTAATTAAGAAGATGATGAATTGATGATGATGATGATGATTAATAATCATAAAGATTTTATGTGATTAGGAAGATAGACATGGATAATGTTAAAGATTTTGTGTAATTAGGAAGATAATCATAAAGATTTTATGTAATTGGGAAGATGGTCATGGACAATTATAAAGATTTTATGTAATTAGGAAGATGATCATGTATAATTATAATTTTTTTATGTAATTAAGAAGATAATCATGGATAATAATATAGTTTTTTGGTAATTAAGAAGATGATCATGGATAATCATAAAGATTTTGTGTAACTAAATTAATAATTTTGGTTTTATTTTTTACTCTAACAGGGCTGTAAAGTGGGAATCTATGGAGCAAACTGCCCTCAATGGATTGTGGCAATGGAGGTAAGTTTTTAGTTTTGGTTTTCGTATTTTCGACCCGTTTGTGGACTTTTATGATGGCCATTCCGAGTATATTTTATTTATTTAACTGTTTTTTTTGTTGCATTTGATCAGGCCTGCAATGCCCAGAGTTACATTTCTGTGCCTCTATATGATACCCTTGGTAAACCAATTTTTTGCTTCATTTTTCTAAGACTAAAATACCATTTTCGTCCCTGAGGTTTGGCCATTTTTGCGACTTTCATCCAAAGCTTTGTTTTTCCGCATCTGGGTCCTCGAGGTTTCCAAATCTTGCCATTATCATCCCTGAGGTTTGGCAATTTATTACGACTTTCGTCCCTCAAGGTTTGGCCCTCAGGGACGAAAGTGACAAGATTTTGAAACCACAAGGACCCAGATGTGGAAAAACAAACCTTTGGATGAAAGTTGCAAAAGTGTCCAAACCTCAGGGACGAAAGTGGCATTTTACTCTTTTTTCTAATCTTAAAGGGTGTTTGGATGCGCGATTTGAAAACGACTATGTGTTATTCGCTATTTAACTGTATATAAAGTTTAATGCAAGTTGTGAAAGGTAGTGTTTGGATGTGTTATACTGGTTTCTAAAGTAATTAGATCCTTGTATAATCAGATGATTAGAGAGACATATTCTGTTCATCCAAAACGCGAATCCGACACCCGGTTAACTCACTCTGTTCAATTAAAATGTTAACGGGCTTTTAATCTTTTACGTAAGCAGGACCAGGAGCGGTCAACTTTATATTGGACCATGCCGAAGTTGATGTTGTTTTTGTCCAAGATAAAAAAGTTAAAGAAGTAAGCACCATAAATTAGTACGATACTTTCAATCATAAAAATTCAAACTTTTTACAGAATATTGCTTTCATTTTGCAGCTACTGAATCCAGACTGTATACATACCCAAAGGTTAAAGTGTGAGTGAACTAAACATTTATACTAAAGTTCAAGTTTTGTATATAAACAATTGCAGTTGAAAAATAAGTGATAAATGATTAAACGAGTTTTTTTTTCCTTATATGATTGCAGTGATTGTTTGCTTTACTTCAATGAAAGAAGACGAAAAGAAAAAAGCGGATTCCATGGGGATAAAATCGTATGCGTGGAACGAGTTCCTTCATATGGTTAGTTGTTCATTAGGATTTAATAAAGTTCGCCGCAATTTCGACGTGTTTACCTATTAACGGGTTGATTTGGGTTGTGTTTTATCTCAAACGGGTTGATTAGTTGAGGGATATTTGGGATTTTTTATTTAAACAACCTTTTCTGCTCTTCAAGTTTTTTTATAATTTATTTATTTATTTATTTTCGAGTAGGGCAGTAAACATCCATCAGAGCTACACACACCTGAACCATCTGCAATATGTACAATTATGTACACTAGTGGCACTAGTGGAGATCCAAAAGGTGTTATAATAACTCATGAAAATGCTACTATAAACATACGAGGAGTCGATCTTTTCATGGAGCAATTCGAAGACAAGGTATATATTTGTCCTACAACACTATAATAAAAATATTATTGTTCTAGTGAAATCTTCTTGTCACAATGATACTTAATCTTGTACTTTCTCTGACATTGAGAGTGATAATCGTGCTTATTTTACGTGTCATTATTGTAGATGACCGTGGATGATGTTTATTTATCTTTCTTGCCTCTTGCACACATTCTCGACCGCATGATTGAAGAATATTTTATCCGTAAGGGTGCTTCCGTTGGCTTCTATCACGGGGTAAATCCTTAACTTTGCATCTTTTTGGTCATAAATTGAAATCTACTTCTGCTTGTAATTTATTACTGTCATGAATAGAAAACACGTCGATCGTTGAATTTACTTTAATTTAATTTAACATTACTTTTTGAAGGATATAAATGCATTGAGAGATGATATGATGGAGTTGAAGCCAACATTTTTGGCTGGAGTTCCTAGAGTTTTGGAAAGAATTCATGAAGGTGCAACACTCACTAATTCATTGTTTATAACTTTTTTTTTTGCATAGAGTTAATTACATAGTTAGTCCTTGTGGTTTGCACAAAGTAACATACTTAGGTACTAATAGTTTAAAATCACATTCTAGGGTATTAACTTTTCATTTTGTAACGTTTGGAGGTATTAACGTTATTTGTAGGTTTAAAATCACATTTTATTAGTACCTAAGTATGTTATTTTGTGCAAACCACAGGGACTATCTATGTTAATACCCTAGAAGTTAATACCTCCAAACGTTACAAAATGAAAAGTTAATACCCTAGAAGGTGATTTTAAACTATTAGTACCTAAGTATGTTATTTTGTGCAAACCACAGGGACTATGTAATTAACTCTTTTTGCATATTTTTAGCATAATTACGACAATCATTACGTGATTTTTAAATTTATTTTGACATCTTTTTTTATTTCAGGTGTGCTTAAAGGGCTAGAAGAAGTTAATCCAAGAAGGAGGAAAATATTTCACCTTCTATACAACTAGTAATTAAATCACTTCTTTTTTTAAATATATATTTTTTTCCCTTATTAAGAAATAAGGATATAACGTTAGATCCGAATAATAATATTCTCATAATGTAAAAATGCAGCAAACTTAGATGGATGAAAGCCGGTTACAAGCAGAAATATGCATCACCACTTGCAGATCTTCTTGCTTTCAGGAAGGTTGGTTTTTTATGCACCATTTATATTTCAAATAAGATAGTTGATCATTTGACCCGTTTGCTTATAAATGGATTGATTCGGGTTGTGTTTAATCTCAAATGGGCCGAACGGGTTATAAGAAGCACAAAGTTTATTTATAACGATGCATACGAACCGTAGATCATTTTGTTATTTGATTTAGCATTATTTTGGTAATTATATTATCCTTTTGTTGATAATGAATGCATTTATTATCATAGGTTAAGAACAGGCTGGGTGGCCGTATTCGTCTCATTGTATCCGGAGGAGCTCCGTTAAGTAGTGAAGTTGAAGAATTCTTGAGAGTTACATCATGTGCTTTTGTGCTGCAAGGATACGGTAAGTATTCTGAGAATTATATAGATGAAAATTAGAGGTCAAAAGGGGTCAAAAGTCATTAGCAGTGCATTTAAAAATTTTCAGATGTTTACAATAACCAAAATCATTTTATTTTGGAAAAATTACAAGTTTTGTCCTTTATCTTAGTACAACTTATCAAGCGGTGTCCTTTTTAACGAATTTTGACAAGTTTTACCCTTTACAAGGAATTTTGTGGCACGTTTTGTCCTTTAGGCTTAACCCAGTTAGATTTTCTTGTTAAAATCTTGTCACCCAAGGGTATTTTAGTCTTTTTACCTATTTATTTAATATTATTTAAAAGAATAAAACAAAATATTTTGGGGTTGACTGTTGAAATAAATGGGTAAAAAGACTAAAATACCCTTGGGTGACAAGATTTAACAAGAAAATCTAACTGGGTTAAGCCTAAAGGACAAAACGTGCAACAAAATTCCTTGTAAAGGGCAAAACTTGTCAAAATTCGTTAAAAAGACACCGCCTGATAAGTGGTATTAAGATAAAGGACAAAGCTTGTAATTTTTCCTTTTATTTTTTTAGTAACATAAAAGTCTTTTTTTTGCATGTTTAAACCCTTCCAATTTTCAAAATATAACAAAAACGTCATTTTTTTCATGATTAAGCCCCTAAATTTTATTAAAAGCACGAGTAAAATGCCATTTTCGTCCCTTAGGTTTGGCTAGTTTCGCGACTTTTGTCCAAAGGTTTGTTTTTTCGCATCTGGATCCAAAAGGTTTGAAATCTTGCCATTTTCATCCGCGGCTCGTTAACTCCATCCATTTTTCTCCGTTAAGTTAGGGGTATTTTCGTCTCTTTTGTTAACTTAAAGGGTCGATACAAGAAATTTTGCTACAACTGAAACGACTCGATTGCTATTGCAGGGATGACAGAAACATGTGGTTTAGCAACTCTAGGGTTCCCGGATGAAATGTGCATGCTTGGAACCGTTGGATCGCCATTTGTATATACAGATTTTCGTCTAGTAGAAGTCCCGGAAATGGATTATGACCCGTTATCCGATCCACCACGTGGTGAAATATGTGTTAAGGGGAAAACATCTTTTTCGGGTTACTACAAGAATCCAGAACTCACCAATGAAGTTATCAAAGATGGGTGGTTTCATACAGGTTAACTAATCCTCTTATTTCCCACTTATCTTAATGTGAATACTGTGGAGTAAAGTACACGGATGGTCCCTGTGGTTAACCAATATTTTGGATTTGGTCCCTAGCTTTTCTAAAGTACACGGATGGTCCCTGTGGTTTGCACTTTGTAACGCGTATAGCCCCTAACTTTTGCCACTAAATGCGTTACAAAGTGCAAACCACAAGGACCATCCATGTGATAAACGCTTAGGCTTAACTCGGTTGTTTTTGCATCATCAGGTGATATTGGTGAGATGCAACCAAACGGGGTAGTAAAAATCATCGATAGAAAGAAACATTTGATAAAACTATCTCAAGGGGAGTATATTGCACTTGAATATCTCGAGAAAGTTTATGGCATCACCCCGATCATTGAAGATGTAAATATCGTTACCCGTACTTCTATAATTCATGTATGTTGCTTTCTACTAGTTTCGCGACTAAAAAACTCAAATATATATGTGACTAGATTTGGGTGTATGGGGATAGCTTCAAGTCATCGTTGGTTGCAGTAGTTGTGCCGAGTAAAGAGCACAGCGAAAAGTGGGCCCATCAAAATGGGCTCAAAGTTTCGTACTCTGAGTTGTGTAATCATACACAACTCAGAGAATATATTCTCTCGGAGCTTAAATCTACCGCGGAAAGAAATAAGGTATACAAATTTCTAAAGATGTTATATAACTTAAAAAGTTTGTGACTGATATCTAATACGCGCATTTCTTCTTTCGCTTTTTGTTCTTGTAGTTAAGAGGTTTCGAGCATATAAAGGGTGTAATTGTGGAACCGGAGACATTTGAAGGCGAAAAGGATTTACTAACTGCAACTATGAAGAAACGAAGAGATAAGCTTTTGAACCGTTACAAGGTAGAGTTACAAGTTTTTTTTTAACTACGTTTTCACTTGCCGTGATGTTTTTCGGTTGTGTTAAAAATGTGTATTTTGGTACGTTGCAGGCGGGAATCGACAACATTTACAAGAATTTGATTGTGACCAAACGCTGAGACTTTTATTCGAGACACAGGATCGTGTTTTATAGTTTGTGTGCCATCCTTTGTACTCTTGTGAGTAGGGTTTATTTTTTGCTTATTTTTTCAAGTGTGTGAGGCTCTCAGTTAAGTTATATGTAAGTAAGTTGTTGCAGTCGAAACTGAATAAACCGAACCGTTATGGCTCATTTGGGTACGCTGGTTCCTCGTAACTAAACCGTGCAATTCACATTATATTTTCTGAATGCGGGGCGACATTACACCATCAAATATGTGTCTGTTACATCACAATGTTCTGTATGAGCTATATTTCATTGTGTACAGTGTACACATAAACTCTTTCTATAAATATATAGAGATGATAGCCAGATCGTGCCAGGTTGAAGAGTCGACAGATTTGTTGTTAACTAGTATTTTGACCCATCGAAACATATTATATTTGACCTGACTCATTACCGAGAAAAATTTACATCTAAACGTAGACAACCCATTAACGTAGATAAAAATAAGCACGAAAACGTATTATATTTGACCCACGTATATAAAAATAAGCATGTAAAACTCAAAATGGTAAAATTGACATTTAGAAAGCGGAAGGGGTGTAAGTGTCAATACTGAAAGTTGGTTCACAAAATGGCATAACCGAAACATTGACCCTAAAATGTTGTTATAAAATGTTTAATCCGAATATAACCTATTTATCAATACATGTTAAACGGGTTGGCAGGTAGCAATCAAATTGTAAACGTGTAATATATGTTGATGGGTGATACATGGGTTAAACAAGTTGGCGGTTAACCTGTTTAATTAAACATGTACACCTGAACACGACATGTCAAGTATGACAACTCAGCAACCTGATTATTTGCACATCAGCGTTTCAGGTGTGTCGGAAATTGCAACCCCAAACGAAATTCATCTTTTTAATGCCAAACATGTCACATAGTATTAAGATAAACAAAACATTGATCTGATTTTAAGATTATTCAAAATCCGTATGGAACAAATCAACTAATACTAAATTAAGATACATAAACAGTCCGTTGAAAACTTCATCCAGAACAGTTTGTTTTAATTATAGGTGATCGATCAAGGGTTTCGTTTAGTTCTATCTTCTGTTTCTGCTCTCGTCCTTGTCTTTTTCCCGTTTCTTGTACAGCTTCTCAAGAGCGCGTTTTGCTTCGCAATTCGGGAAGTTTTCAAGATCATAGTAGTGTGGAGCAATGTCAACAATCCTTATACCAAAAAAAATACATTAATTTAACAAAATGGAATTGCACAATATCGACCATTTAAATAACTTATATTAGCAAAAGACGACTAACCATTCACCACGAACTTCTGAAACAGTGCGTATGAAATTCCTGCTAGTCAACACATATTCATTGTAAATCACCCACTCCGGCTTACGATCCAAACAATTTGACGGGTGCAAATGAACCACCTGCAAATAAATAAAAATAGTTAATACAAGTTTTCACTCTTAGGGCTGCAAACTAACCCCACGAACACAAACAAGACCTTGTTTGTGTTCAATTGTTAAAAAACATGCGTGTTAGTGTTCGTGTTCGTTTGTTAAGGAAATGAACGTGTTCCTGTTCGTTTGTGTTCATCAATAATTTTAGGCAACGAATGTTGATGAACACAAATGAACATAAACTAAAGTTCATGAACACAAATGGAAACAAACGAACACAAACAGGCGTTTATGAATAGAATATATAATACGCTGTCGCTGACACTTATTAAATATTTTATTTGTCGGAATTTTTAAGTATTTAAGAAAATATAAAAACTAGAAACACTAATGAGCTATCGAACATAATCAAACATAAACGAACACGTTACCGAACATTCACGAACATAAATGAAAGAACGCGGCCTCTGTTCATGTTTGTTCCAGTTAAATGAACGAAATTTTGTGTTCGTGTTCATTTGTTTAAAAAACAAACAGAAACGAACCTCCCGCCAAATGGTTCACGGACTGTTCGCTTTGGTTTGTTTGCACTACTTACTAATATTCCATAATAAAATATCACACCATTATCTAAGGTTTAGGGAAAAAGCAACTAACTTGATTATCTTTAACAGTCAAATAATGTCCGGTGCGCTCCAGGTGGGCAACCTGCATAAAATACCCTGCTAACATAGCTTTTCTGATGTTGATGTAATAATCACGGCTGTTAAAATCCGTGCTGCATAGCTTCAGGTTGAAACGGGCCATAATACGGGCTAACTGCTGCCTCACGTTGTCTGCAGATTTCATGGCCCGGTGATTCACAAAGTTTTCATAACACCATGATTGATCGTCATCTGAAACCAACAATAATAAACATTAAATCAGATTGTGTTCTATAAACATTAAAGCTTCACTATACTAAATGTTAAAGCTCAATTTGAAGGCTTCAATAGTGAGATTTTAAAAGTTTTTTTTTTTTTTCAAAATGGAAGTTGTAGCTAATTTTTTAAAGAGTAAAATGCCATTTTCGTCCCTGAGGTTTGGCTAGTTTTGCGACTTTCATCCAAAGGTTTGTTTTTTCGCATTTGGATCCAAAAAGTTTCAAATCTTGCCATTTTCATCCAGCTCGTTAACTCCATTCAATTTTTTCCATTAAGTCAGGGGTACTTTCGTCTTTTTTGTGAACTTAAAGGGCAATTCAGTCTTTTGAATACCTGTACATTATGCTAAATGCTTGTACATAAAGTAAAAAAGAGCAAACTGCCCTTTAAGTTCACAAAAAAGACGAAAATACCCCTGACTTAACAAAGAAAAATGTATGGAGTTAACGAGGTGGATGAAAATGGCAAGAGCTAGCCAAACCTCATAGACAAAAATGGCATTTTACTCTTTATAATAAAAAGCTAAAGCTCATACAAACTGTATACCAAACATATCCTATAAGAAAGAAAAGAATCACTTACTATTCTGTTTGTAGGCATGATATACATTCAAGAGTGTGAGGTGGTCCCCGTCAATGTGTCCAAATCGGGCTTTAGCCTCGTCAGCAGCCTTCTGGGCTTCTCGGGGTCGAACAAAGCAATTGGGTACTAAAGAAAAAATTGTTATATCGGCCACGGTAGGTAGGTCAGTCAATCAGTCAGCAGATTTGAAACCACACCGTTTGCTTCATGAGAGAGAATACTGAGAAATTGCAACTATCTGCATCAGCACTTGCTTACAATTTCCATGTCAACCGAACCGAGCGGCTGACATGGAACCCAGACAAAACAGTTGCTGATGTCATCCTTAGACACATCTTAGTCGTGTTTGGATGTTTGTTTTGAAAATGATCATCCAGTTTTTTAGTGTAAATTACTGACCATACTTATATGATTACCGAATACCAACTCTGTATATTTAAAAACATATGATCACTTTCAAAACACACAATTAATCACCCCTATGAACCTCCCCTCTCCCTTTTAGCACTATACAGCCGGTCAGCCGTGTACATGTATCACCATATGCATAGATTTCAGACCATGCAAATGAATGAGGAAGTAGTAACCGATATACAGAAGTAGAGAAAGTTTAAAATACAAAAAGCTCTTGATGTGCAACGATACGTGACCACCAATATAACGTGCGTGATTATGCAAATAACGTGCGTAATTAGGGTTAACCCAACCCATGTGTAACTATACACATAACGTGCGTAATTAGGGTTTAACCTAACCCATGCGTAATTATGAAAAAAAATGTGCGTAATTATGTATTCTAACGTGTGTAATTATGTATTATAACGTGTGTAATTATGCGATAACATGGGTAATTATGCAAAGTTAATTACTATTGTGTCACTGCGTTCAGTTGAAGGCCTAGATTAGATCAGATGTGCGGTTGAGATGCTCACGTACGCATCGCACGATAAGGTGGTTTTGTACGTTAACCGGCCTCTACAGAACTAAATTTGAGCAAAAATGAAATACGCACCTGATAGCATTGCGGCGATTGAAAGGATTTCATTCGAACATTTAAATTCAGGGCTAACAACAAGCATCTTTCCCATCTGAGGATCTAATGGGAATTCACTCATAATTTCACCCAATTTAGTCAAATTTCCTTCATCATCCAACGCTCCCAAGTAATTCAAAACCTCTAGAGCCCGCATCAAAGTTTCAGGAGCAGGTGGGTCCATAAAATCAAAATGAACAAGATCATCAATACCAAGTTTCTTCAACGTAAGTACCGTATTCGCTAAATTAGATCGAAGAATCTCGGGGTACGTCTGTGGTTGTAAATCGTTATTAAAACTTTTCTCGGTGTATAATCTAAAACATTTCCCGGGTTGTGTTCTCCCAGCTCGACCCGATCTCTGGTGGGCACTCGCCTTTGATATTGGGGACACTAATAACGACTCAACTCGAACACGCGGGTTATAAACTTTCTGCTTTGCGAACCCCGGGTCGATAACGTAAACTATCCCGTCTATGGTTAAAGACGTTTCAGCAATGTTTGTTGAAATCACAATCTTCCGGCCCGCAAGCCCACCTTCAGTTAACGGAGCTGGAGCAGGTTCAAATATCTTCTGCTGCATAGCTGGTGGGAGAGTTGAATAAAGTGGAACCACTTTCACGGGCCCCACCTGGTCTCCTAAATTACCGACTTCTTTCGTTATTTTTCGACAGGCGTCTTCAATTTCCTCTTCACCGGTGAGGAAAACAAGGATATCGCCAGGTGGCTCACACAAGTGAATTTGTACAACGGTTCGAATTGCTGCTTCAAGATAGTCGCGTTCGGGCTCTTGAGTGTAAAAGATCTCCACAGGGTGAAGTCGGCCCGGAACTTTCATTAACGGTGCACCGAAGAAATAACCCTGAAACTTTTCGGCTTCGAGAGTAGCACTCATAACAACTAGCTTTAGATCAGGCCTGTTTTTCAGCACTTCTTTTAAGAGTCCGAATAGAACATCAGTAGCCAATGTTCTTTCGTGGGCTTCGTCAAGAATTATCACTTTATACCTTTCTAGAAGTGGGTCGGTCATCGCTTCTCGTAATAGCATACCGTCTGTCAAGTACCTATTATATCAAAACATAAATGTCAGTGAAATAAAAATAATAATAATATATAAAATTTGGAAACATATTTTATTTAATCATTTGTACTAGTATACTATTTATAAAGCTTACTTCAAGACAGTTTTTGCGCTGCTGCAATCTTCAAACCGGATGCTGTAACCGACTTCTTCTCCAATCGTAACATCCATTTCCTCCGCAACTCTCCTGGAAACAGACATTGCAGCCACCCTACGAGGCTGCGTGCATCCCACCATGAACTTCCTACGTTTATCCGCACTCTCTAACTCAACAGCTTCCAAAACAAATTGAGGAATCTGTTACAATCCAAACATTTTTTAGTCAAAAACTCCACAAACTTTTAAACAAACAGAATTCCAACCATTTCACAAAATATTGATTCAATTAACCACAATCAACAAACTCACGTCCAAAATTAACACACGGATCTCCAATTAAAACGACAATCACAACAAAACTAGAGTTAGAATCAACGCATTGAACTAATCCGAACAATCCAAACGATTCACAATCAAAAGCTCCACAAACTTTTCAACCAACAGAAATCCAATAACTACTTCATAGCTTTGGGTTTAAAAAAGCGAGACACGCACAAAAGTGACAATGTCTAAAACTGAGGCGCTTAATCCGAACAATCCAAACGATTCACAATCAAAAGCTCCACAAACTTTTCAACCAACAGAAATCCAATTACTACTTCATAGGTTTGGGTTTAAAAAAGCGAGACACGCACAAAAGTGACAAGGTCTAAAACTGAGGGGCAAAAGCGGTGGGCTTTTCGTACCCGAGGCGCAAAGAGGTTATATAAATAAATTTCTATATCCCATAGGTTTTTAGCATCCCTTATCTAAAATATAGCTATAAATAATGTTTATGTTTGATTTTACCTACATGTACAAGATAAAAACCTATAGTACAACACTTTGGTGCATAAAAACACCCAAAGTACACAAGGTGCGCGCCTCATACCCCAAAAAAACCCAAAATTTGCGCTGTTGAAAAGACGTGCCTCGGGTGACATAAGGCGCCGAGGCGCGCTTTTTAGAACCCAGTTCACAGCATATTGATTCAATTAATCACTATCTATAAGCTGATATCCATAGTTGTCAATAGCTATCGCTATAGCACACTACATAGCGTATAGGTAAAGTGTCGCTATTATGGTTGTAGCGATGGATAGCGAGAATAGCAACACTTATTTTGTTTTTTTAATATAAATAGCAATAAAATATAGCTATAAAATAGCTGGATTTTAGGTTTTTGTTAAATACACATGTAAAATAGCATATATATACCAGTGTATTTTGATATAATATACACACACAGAAAATGTTTTTTCTAGTGTTTCACTATTTATAAAATAGCACTCCACTATTTATCGTTATTCGCTATGTAGCATCAGTGGCGGATCTAGAAAACTTTCATAGGGGTAACGTCTTAAAAGAAAGGGGTAACGAAATCGAAAAAACGTTAAAAAAATGTCAAATTTTTCCAAAATTTACACTACCGCCGGATCGCCAAGGGGTAGCGGAGGCTACCCCTTCTCATATGGTACATCCGCCCCCAGTAGCATATCGGTACCTTATCACTATTTGTCGTTATTCGCCATTAACAACTATGCTCACATCCAAAATTAACATACAAAATGATGAAATCGGTACTAGTACTATACCATATAGTACCGATACCAAATTTAGCTAAAACCAAAACTAAATACCATACTCGTATGGTACGGTACCATTAAAAACCCTGATCTAGTACCGTAGCAGTATATGTTTAGTTGGTACCGGTTTAGTACGATACCATTACAAAGCAATACCACAGATTACAGATACTAAATTTAAGCAAAATTCATAACCGAATACCGTAACGCTACATCCATGTCCATATGGTACAAGTATTCGGTACGAAATTTCTCATCCCTACCTACAGATCTCCAATCAAAACAATAATCACAAAAAAAAAAAAAAAAGTAAAACTTAAAACCAACAAACTAAACTAACCTGAGTAGTTTTACCACTACCGGTCTCACCGACCAAAATTAGGGTTTGATTCTCCCTCAACGCCTTAAGAAACTCCTCTTTCTGATGCCAAACCGGCAAAGTTTTCCTCTTCTCCAAGATATCGTAATACCGCTGCGAGTACGGGCATAGATTCCACCTGTTCACCACCGCCATACCGTCGACGCCGTGCACGGCGGCTCCGCCGTTTGCTTTGTTCAATTTCGCCGTTGATGAATCGTCCACGACGTCGAACAGACTCACCTTTCTCTTCCGCTCTGTGCCCATTCGAACCCTAGGGTTAGGTGTTGGAGAAATTGGGGATTTTTGGTGTTTTTTGCAGAGGCTGGTTTAGAAACCCTAACCCTAATTTTATGGAGAAGGAGATATATTATGGGTGATATTGAGAAACCGTTAAAAATAAACCTCCAAAACGGTAAAACTAGTTAATTACAATTTTCGTTATTTATATGCTTCTATCATGAGTTCATCCGGGTTTTCGTCTCACTCACTGTATGTTATGTCTAAGAGTGTTCAGTTTTTGTAGGGGCACAACGTCTGTCAAATGTCTGTCGGCTGTATGGTTTCCCTGAGAAACGGCCAAGCCAAATTCTGAAGCTAGCGTGAGCCTGATTAAGACAACATAGTCTGGCCGGAGTAGGGCAACGGAGCTCTTCAATTTAAAGAGTGCGATGGCCTGACAAAAAAAATTGTGGACTTGCTTTATTTGGCACATCTGTCAAACATGTATATCCCCCGTATTAATGTTACGTTAGCTTTCATTAATACTTTTGTTAGTTGTCGTAACTTGTCAAATGTCGCAAACACTCTTGCCTCTCATGTCGCAAACTTATTTTCAAAATAAATTACAATTTTCGTTATTTATGTAACACTCTTGCCTCTCATGTCGCAAACTTATTTTCAAAATAAATATAACTAATTCAAAACTATTAAAAGATAATAATAATGACTTGAACTTAAATATAACATTATATTATATTATATTATACTATATTTAAAGAAGAAAGTCCCACCAACTTCAACATTTAAGCTTCTAGAATCTTGAATATCAAAGGGACTATCATTGTTGACTTGCTGCCTATTTTCTTTTCAAATATAAACTAGGTGTACACCCGTGTGAATACACGGGTTTGTTCTAATAACAATCGAAATCAAATACTAAAAAACATATTATAATATATTATTTAAATTCTTTCTGTTTGGTTACATATCTTTATAAAACAATATTAAACATATGATCCGTCATATGTTTGATATAGAAATAACCTAACAAATTGATAATATGTTGTCTAAAATAAAAGCATGACCTAATTTTATGTTGTCTAATAATAAAAAGATGACTTAATTTAAATAACCAAATGTCATCGAACAATTCAATAAAGCCCATATCTTTGATACTATTAACATTAAGAGAAAAATTGAATCAAAACAGTTCAAAATTCAGAAAAAAATTATAACATTATATTATATTATACTATATTTAAAGAAGAAAGTCCCACCAACTTCTACATTTAAGCTTCTAGAATCTTGAATATCAAAGGGACTATCATTGTTGACTTGCTGCCTATTTTCTTTTCAAATATAAATAACATTTTTATAAAAGTAGTATGCTTTTTACCCTTCAATTTTGTGATAGTGTCTTTTATACCCTCAACTTTATCATAGTTTTCTTTTTAACCCTAACTTTGTAAAATATTATTATTACCCCCACTTAGTCCTTAAGTTTAGGAAATGTAATTTTTAACCCCATAACTTTTTATGAACTTTGTAAAATGTCACTTTCACCCCTCGAGAGTTTTTGACTTGACAATATAAATTCAAGTTAGTCGGGCCGTATATAATACGTTATGATTATACGGTATAAATTTGATTTGCGTTATGTTTTGATCCAATCGAACATAAATAACATTTTTATAAAAGTAGTATGCTTTTTACCCTCCAATTTTGTGGTAGTGTCTTTTATACCCTCAACTTTATCATAGTTTTCTTTTTACACCTAACTTTGTAAAATCTTATTATCACCCCTGCTTAGTCCTTAAGTTTAGGAAATGTAATCTTTAACCCCATAACTTTTTATGAACTTTGTAAAATGTCACTTTCACCCCTCGAGAGTTTTTGACTTGACAATATAAATTCAGGTTAGTCGGGTCGCATATAATACGTTATGATTATACGGTATAAATTCGATTTGCGTTATGTTTTGATCCAATCGCAGTGCAACTATATGTTACATTGAATTCAACCGGATACATCGAAACGCGTGTTTTCATAAGGCTAGCGCATCACATAACGCTTGGACTAATCCGTTCGACGTTTGCAATGTACCCGCGCCGCAACACGAGCGGGTCTTATTACTAGTTATTTAAAAAAAGAACAAGTCAACATAAAAATAAAATTACTTTAAACCATAGTTCTTATTCTATCTATCTTAAAATGCTACGTTGGTGCATTTTTCATTTACACCCATTAAATTTTCACCATATGGCAATTTCTTTTGGCCTTTTCACGATTAATTCACTATACACTCCTCAAGTTTCAAACTTTCCATTTGTGTATTTACCCTTAAAACTATTTTTCACCTTTGTGTTTTACACGTGGGTATTAGGTGAAAAGAATTAAAATGTATGATTGTTGAAAAATGTGTGAGTGGATAAGAAGTAGGTTATGGTAGGAAAATGTAAATAGAGAGTTTAAATAATGATTTTTTTTTTTAAAAGGTTCCAACGGCTAAAGGGGGGGGGGGGGGGGGGGGGGCACCCCAACGACTCCTTTCTTCTCGGCATCAATGACACAATGGCAGCCCACCTTGCCGTAAGAAACCTTACCGATTTGAACTTTCCCCCACTTGTCGAGAGTGAAGGAATCATGTGCCTAGCTTGCTGATTGGTCGTTCCATGCTGATACCACCTTGCCACCCCATTTTGTGTACCCTAAAATAAATTGTAAATTTTACCTATAAGTTCGATAAGTAAAAAAGGTGTTTCTAAAGTCAATTGGTAAAGTTTTTTGTGTTCCCATATAGACATTTGCTCACGAAACAAACTGTCTGAACCATCAATTGTTGAACCATTAAGAGGTCTGAATCATTAAGAGCCTCATTAAGAGGTAAACAAAGAGCTCCTTAGTGTGCTATAGTTCACTTGTTAATTGTCAACCCGGTTTGCTTACTATATTATAACATAGCTAATTTTAATGTAGATATCTATTTTATAAAACACATAGCAAATGAGATACATATATTTTAATGGCTTATTTTGTGCACATTTTTTGCCTTTGAGACCTTGAAATTCTTGTGACGATTCAATCAGAATGTCTTGGTCTCAGCGGCGGAACTACAAGGGGGTCAGAGGGGTCAGCTGACCCTCCGGCCACCCTAGTCTTCTTACCAAGCAGATCTATCATTTGGTTGATTTTTATAGCTTGACCCTCAAGATTATAAGTGGAAGAGACAAGAATAAGAATGGAGAATGGATGAAGAAGATGATTGGCAATTGGTAAATGTTGGAAGGTGAGGAGGGTGTTTTGGTAATTTACTCTACCTAACGTAAAGAAAGTCTACCATCTAAAAAGTCAATGTGACCAGACTTTTACTGTTAGATTAATATTACAAGTTAAATTAATTCTTTTAGTTTACTAGAGATTTTTTATTTTTATATATGTATTTACTAGCTTACTTAATTTAATTTAAAACGTATGTATATGTTTAGTTTTATTACTTGTATATTGTTTTACTTGATTTGCCTTTTTCCATTAGTAAAAACCTTTTATTATACACTATATATATAGTGTATAGTACAATATGTCTTATCGTACGAGCGTACAAGATTTAAAGTCCGCATGTCATAAAGTCCATAAATAAAATCTCGCATGTTGTAAAGTACTAAAAACCGTAAGTTGAAAAACCAAAAATTAATGCAATATATATACACACACATATATATGTATTGACCCCGAATTAAAAGTTTTTGATTCCGTCATTGCTTGGTCTTGTTGACTGTTGACCACTTCTTCCATTGCATATCCCACTAATCTTTTAATTCTTTTGCTTAATCACCTTCCATTTTGAGTTAAGTTGATGAACGATGCGATGGCAGTCATTAACTGATTTATATAAATGACTCAAAATATTTTCCAAAACGAATTCGAACGTTGTTGATTCCAGTGGATCGGGCCACACGACATTTCAATCCACGCTTTAGCCAAAGCTACTTCTTCATGTTTGTTCCATCCATTACTTTTAGTTTTGCTTGTGCTTTCTAAATTGTTAAAAAAAACTATAAAAGTATTACATAAAACATTGAATTAAGTCACAAAAATAAATTAAACACAAAAGTAAACATACTGTATCGTAAAAGATTAAATTGTACATTTTTGCGATATACTAGCCAATTCATCTTCATCTTGTTCGGATTCCACTTCAACGTCCTCTTGCGTCTCCGGTATGACTTCATCCGAGTCATCGTCTTGTTGCTCGTTTGGTGCAAAGATCCTATCGCGGTCGACCCTGATGATTTAAGTGCCTCAGAGTCTCAGACGACCCGAAGAAAAGGCCCTTTTGCTTAATGAATTATATAAACTATTTTTTGAAACGATGATTAACGTTATACCAATAAACATAAAAAAATATAGGATTATTAAATTGTTGGTTTCTAATGTGTCAAATATTTAAACTCCATATAAAGTTTATCACCATCAATATCCGATCTTTAGTTTTTTGGTTGTTAACTTTTTATTAATAATTACATTAGATAGATGTTTGGATAATGGATATAAATCAAAATAAGACGAATGAACCGAATATGCTATAAGGTTTTAGATATGGATAAAAATATAATTATTTGGGTCCGATAAGTGGTAATATTAAATCTTTATAGAGAGGTCCAGTAAATTAAATTAGATAGATCTTTGGATAATAGATATGGATCAAAATAAGACTAATGGGTTTGGATAATAGATATGTATCAAAATAAGACTAATGGGCCTAATATGTTATAAGATTTTAGATGTGAACAAAAATAATATTATTTGGGCCTAATAAGTTTTAAGATTAGTTTTTTATAGAGAAAGTTAATAAATTTTTAGTTTCACACTATATTATTTATAAAGTAAAAAAAATTAGGCCCCAAAAAATATCGGGCATTGGGTGGGGGTGTGGATCGCTCACCTCCTAGGCTTGCCATGCATGCTATGATATATATCTTCTGCTTCCTCATCGGGACATTCATATATAGTTTTTTTTTTTTGGTTTTTTTTTTTGGGGGGGGTGGGGGGGGGGGGGGGAGGGTGCAAGTTATTGGTACAGTTGTTGTTGTGACGTGTATTGCTCAAGTTGTTGCAAATATGGTGGGTTGGATTAGTTCGATCACTTGAACCGCTTCTCTTTGCTTTTCGTTCATGCATAGCTTGGTGGGTATTTGTTGAAAGAATTAAAATGTTTGATGGATCAAAAATATGTGAGTGGAGAAGAAGTAGCTTGTGGTGGGAAAATGTAAATTTTTGAGAATTTAAATATTAAAAAAAAAAGGTTCCAACGGCAAATCAGGGGGAGGGACCCACCCCCGACGCCTTTCTTCTCGGCATCAGCAACACAATGGCAACCCACCTTGCTGCAAGAAACCTTACCGATTTGAACGTGCCCCCACTTGTCGATAGCGAAGGAATCATGTGCCTAGCTTGCCGATTAGCCGTCCCATGCTGATACCATCTTACCGCCCCATTTCGTGCACCCTAAAATAAATTGTAAATTTCGACTAATAAGTTCGATAAGTAAAAAAAGGTGTTTCTAAAGTCAATTGGTAAAGTTTTTTTGTGTTCCCATAAACTGGGTTAAGCAATAATTAATTAATTAATTATTACTCGGTCGTTCATCTACACTGATGGCACTTTGGGCTGGTTGGGCTTTGTGTTCCTATAAACCGGTTTATCATTTGGGCCACAAAGCCATCCCAAGGGTAGGCCATTAAACAAACTCAAAAGGATAAAACTGCAAAACACCATCGGTTTCAATAGCACATACACTTATTTTTAAGAAACTTCGGTTTCAATAGCACATACACTTATTTTTAAGAAACTTATGAGCTTACTTTTTAAGAAACTTATGAGCTTTTAAAATAACAAGCGCACATATATTATTGGGCCTTTAAACCCCCTTTTAGTGGTGATATATTATTGGGCCTTTATACATCCATTACATGCATGCACAAAAATATTGTACACCCCGATTTGCTTACTTAATATATACATAGATTCAGATCAGGGGCGGAGCTATGTGTTAACAGGGATAGCACGGGCTATGACTCAACCTCGTCTTCGTAGTGTAAAAATACCACTCAATTCCGTCTCCGTAGTGTAAAAATACCCCTCAACTGCGTCTTCGTTATACAAAGGATACCCCTGATCCCAAAACATTTTTGGGATACCCCTAAATCTTTGGCTAGTTCTGCCACTGATTCAGATATCTATTTTATAAAACACATAGCAAATGAGATACATACATATATTTTAACGGGCTGATGGCAAGGGAGGTATATTAGAAAAGCTTATATATTTAATTAAATATTTCACGACCTTACTTTGTGTTCATAATTATAATTACATAATTACTCTACTAGTGTAAATACACGATTTTTTTTTTTTACATTTTACAACTAAACATCATGCTTAAGTAGATGAGAAAAAAAATCTTCTTTCACTTCTCATGTTAAAACCCATTTATATTTTATCTTTACACTTAAAATGTAAATATATCATATATGATTGATTTTTACACTTCCTTCACTTCTTATATTTAAAACCCATTTATATTTTATCTTTACACTTAAAATGTAAATATATCATATATGATTGATTTTTACACTTCCTTCACTTCTTATATTAAGACCCATTTGTGTGACATAGGTATGGACTATAACTAAATAGAAAATGATCTATTTATGACCCTCAATTTTTTAAACCATATGGATTGTTTATCATTGTTGGACTAAGAAATACCAAATGTTATGATAATCTATATAAGAAAATAATGTAAAGTTCAATTTGATTTATTTTTCATAAGATAAAAGTAAGTTAAAAAAAATTTAAGTAACACTTTAGGATTTCATACATCACATTAAACACATGTTTATATTGCTTACATTACATGATAGTCATTATTTACAACAATAAGGAGCCACGTTGAAAGCAACATGACAAACATATGATTTGATGGTCCAAACACAACCAAGGCTATAAGTCGAGACCACAAACCTAGACACAACCAAGGCTATAAGTCGAGACCACAAACCTAGACACAACCTAGGCCAGAAGCCGAAATACAACAAAGGTTAGAGGACGGGATCAACCCAACCAGACTAGCTAGTGCAATGGATTTGATGGGGAAAAGTGAAAGCAAGTACAAGACATCGATTGTCCTACAAACACATTTAATGCCCAGTAAACTACAACCGGTGTCCTTTACGTTTGTATCAAATTACAACCGGTATCCTTTAACTAAAGAAACTACAGGCTCTGTCCTTTATGTTACCAGTTTTTAGCATGTTATGTCCTTTAGCCCTAACCTAGTTAAGTTTTTTGGTTAAGTCTTACCGTGTGCCTCTCACATGAGGGCAACATGGTCTTTTCATCTCAATTTAACATGAATTTCGATTTCCCCCTTGCATATGATAACATCTGATTGATCATATTCATCTAAAAAACCATAGCTATTGTCTATGTCTCTCAAAACTTCGATAAAAAAAACCCAACAGAAAAAAGGAACGTGAATCAAACCTTGCAATGGGTGCCTTCTACATACGAAAAGCACTAGAACAAAACGACATCGATGAAATTTATGGTAAGCTTCCAACATCATCGTAGTCACTTCTTTTGATTGGTTTGATAAAAAAACAAAGATTAATTCCAAAATATTGTTTGTTTATTTATTTGTTTATTTGCTGGTTTGAAAAAAATGGAGGGGATAAAAGAGATTTATTTATTTCGTTTTTTAATATAAAATTGGGATGAAAAGACCATCTTGCCCTCATGCGAGAGGCACATAGTAAGACTTAACCAAAAAAACTTAACTAGGTTAGGTTTAAAGGACATAACGTGTTAAAAATCGGTAACATAAATGACAAAGCCTGTAATTTCTTTAGTTAAAGGACACCGGTTGTAATTTGAAGCAAACGTAAAGTAATTTACTCTTTAATGCCTCTCATGTTAACGTTTGGGGAAGCCTCACCAACTCGGCCAGTAGCCGAAGAACAAATGCATTATTGAGGAGTTCATAAAAGGATGCCCGACACATACATGAGGATGACACACCTATGTGCCACTCCAATGAAAAGAACAAATAGTGGCAACACTTATAGATTGAAATTGAATGCCCTTTCAATCCAAACATCATGCATTCAACACACACACACATCTTACCTTAAGAGGGCGTTATCTTCTTAAAAAGCATTACTTACTTTTACGCCCAAAGTTGGTCACAGTGAGACCCCTCTTTGTGGCAATTATAACATGTCTTTCTTCCGCATTTTACAAGAATGTTATCAAACATCTAGCATGAGGAAGACCCACGCCAAGCCAGTGAGAGGCTCGAATAACTTTTGTAGCTTCATCGTTGTATTTTCACATTGATGGTATAATTCATAGTCTATGTCTAATCATGAGATTTGAAAACCTAAAAAAGAAAAGTAACATATTGTCATAAAATGTGATGTCTTCTTCACTACTACTAAAAGTATATGAAGCTTTTTGTTTAGTACGGCGACACACACATTCCTTAATTCTACACTGCCTAAAAAGTATATGAAGCCCGGATCAAAATTGTGCAAATATAGAGTATAAATTTTGATTATGTTCTTTATTTTTTGAAATGTGAACATGCATACTTATATTTGCCCACACTTTGAATATATATTTCCTAGTAGGGTCGAACATCTAATTGTAGTCCGACAACTTCACTCCCAAATGATCCTCCTTTTTTATATTATGATCTAATAAAAAGTTTTAGGCTAAAATTTGGAAGAGAAGAGATAGCAAAATATATATTAGTTTCTATTTCTTCTTATGCCCATCATCTATATGAATAGGGGTGTAAATTAGTTCAACAACTCGTGAGTTATTTGAAATTGGCTCGCTAAAAGGTTGAATCGATCCAACTAAAATAAGTTCAAACTCGAGCTTACATTGGAGCTTTTTTAATAAACAAGATCGAGCTTAAATAGGTTGCGAGCTTAAACAATCCAAAGCAAGCCTATTATTTATCTTTTATTATTACATATTTACATAGTAATTAATATTTTATATAATTTGATAAAAATAATTAAATAATATGTATGGTGTTATAAATAACAACATATATAGAAAATTCCAAATATAGGTATATAGAACAATTAATAAATAATAAATGGTATGAGCATGAAAAACTACTCATTCGTCAAGCTCGAGCTCTTTCTCTCTTATACAGATAGTTGAAGGATCCATGCAGTAAACAAATTATTACCAGAAAACACACAACAAAATAATATACGTGTGTGTGAGATGAAGAGTGTTTTCTAGGTGATTTTTTTGCTTGTAAAGCATACAAAGTATGCATGATGTGTTACGTGTATTTTAGGACTAGAGTATGTGGGCCTTTGTATATACTTTGATTTTAGATGCACCATTTTAATAGTTTGGAATCATTGTTCGTTCATGAGTCACACGCGGAGAACTTGGACACAACGTTTTATGTTAGACACACTGTTTTAATTGGTTCAAATACGTCGTTGTAACAAGTTTAGACACAATGTTGTAATCGCACAACATAGACACATCATTATAATTATACAACTTATATGTACCATTATAATCACCATTGCTTCAATATTATAAAAGCCTTATCAACATCATACCAATTGTATACATTTTCATACAAATGTGACAAAGTTAATAGATTTTCCTAACCATCGATCATTTATAACTTTCAATTATTTATGATCTTAGCCATCTCAACATTAACGATTGAAATAATGAGATCAATGCCTTATAACGTGCTAAGGGCCCGTATTGTATTATCCTTATCACTAACCATGTTAATATGTTTACGAGAGATTTGAAATCAACATTAGAATTTATTTCGGGGTTATATATTTTAAATATAGATTAAATTCGTATTTATAAGTTATAACGTGCCAAAGGGCCCGTATTGTATTATCTTGATCTACGATAAGTTTAAATATACGAAAATGATGCATCAATACATTGATTGGGAAATTGCGAAGCTTAAAATAAGAACTTATATCCCGACTATTATGTATTCAACTTTTAAAGCATTAATGTTAATAATATAATATGATTGAGAGATTAAAAAAAGAGCTTATATACATACTATTAAAGCATTAACTTTTATATAAACTATTTTGTGAAACAACTATTAACGTTATACCAAATCCGATCTTTAGTTTTTTATTTGTTAACTTTTTATTAATAATTACATTAGATAGATGTTTGGATAATGGATATGAATCAAAATAAGACAAATGAACCGTATATGCTATAAGGTTTTAGATATGGATAAAAATATAATTATTTGGGTCCAATAAGTGGTAATATTAAATTTTTATAGAGAGGGTCCAGTAAACTATTTGGGCCTAATAAAAATAGATCTTTGGATAATGGACATGGATCAAAATAAGACTAATGAGCCTAATATGTTATAAGATTTTAGATATGAACAAAAATAATATTATTTGGGCCAAATAAGTTATAAGATTATTTTTTATAGAGAAAGTTCAATATTTTTTTAGTTTCACACTATATTATTTATAAAGTAAAGAAATTTAGGCCCCCAGAAATATCGGGCATTGGGCAGGGGTGTGGATCGCCCACCCCTAGGCTTGCCATGCATGCTATGATATATATCTTATGCTTCCTCATTGGGACTTTCATATATTGTTTTTTTGGGTGTGTGGGTGGGGGGGGGGGGGTGTGCAAGTTGTTGCATTTGCATATATTGGTATAGTTGTTGCGGTGTGTATTGCTCAAGTTGCTGCAAATATGGTGGGTTGGATTAGTTCGACCACTTGAACCACTTCTGTTTGCTTTCGTTTATTGATAGCTTGGTGGGTATTTGTTGAAAGAATTAAAATGTTTGATGGATCAAAAATGTGTGAGTGGAGAAGAAGTAGCTTGTGGTGGGAAAATGTAAATATTTGAGAGTTTACATATTGATTTTTTTTAAAAAGGTTCCAACGGCAAATCAGGGGGAGGGACCCACCCCCGACGCCTTTCTTCTCGGCATCAACAACACAATGGCAACCCACCTTGCTGCAAGAAACCTTACCGATTTGAAATTGCCCCCACTTGTCGACAGTGAAGGAATCATGTGCCTAGCTTGCCGATTGGTCGTCCCATGCTGATACCACCTTTCTGTGGTGCTGCCCCATTCCGTGCACGCTAAAATAAATTGTAAATTTCAAGAAACTTACATACACTTATTTTTAAGAAACTTATGAGCTTTATTTTTAAGACACTTATGAGCTTTTAAAATAACAAGCGCACATATATTATTGGGCCTTTAAACCCCTTTTTAGTGGTGGTATATTATTGGGCCTTTTATCTCTATATTACATGTAGACATGCTCAAATCGGTTTTTTTCCTAACCGAAACCGGTTAACTGGTTGAGGCTGTTAATGGGCCAAAAAAAAAAAACCGGTTACTGTTAATAACCGACCGGTTAATAACCGGTTATTCACCCTGAACATCAATGCCCGCTAATAACCGATCGGTTATAATAAACCGGTTAACATGTGAACCGGTTAAAAAAAACCGGTTTTTCTGGTTATTTTAAACAAACCTGCAGAAATGCTGCAGAATTAATAAAAACAGCAGAAAGCTAAAAAAAATGATGCAGAATTAAAAAAAAACTGCAGAAAGTTAAAAAAAATGTTGCAGAAACATATAAAAACCTGCAGAATTATATAAAAACCTGCAGAGTTATATAAAAACATACAAAACCTGCAGAAACATATAAAAACCTGCAGAATTAAAAAAATGCAGAATTAAAAAAATGTTGCAGAATTAAAAAAAAAACCTGCAGAATTAAAAAAAAAGCTGCAAAAATTACAAAAATGTTTAAACACACAAATAAACCAAATAAAATACGTTTTTTTTTATAATTATATTAGTAGATCAAGTAACATCACATTAATAAACATGAAAATATCCAATACAATTTTCTTAACTAGTCTAGAATGAAGTTGTCGTCTTGTAGTTTTGTTTCGTCATTTATTCGTTTAGTCACTTCGGGGGCTAGTAGAGCGTACGGATTCATCGTACATGAGTTCGTCATCGGAAAGTGGTTGCGCCCGTCCTTGAAAAACTTCAACATCATGTAATTGTTCTTCCACCGCAAGCTCGCCCTCAAGACTTGAAATATGTTGTATACGTTCCACGCCATCCAAGTAATCCTTCAAACAAATGCACATTTCCATCGCCTCCGGTGTAAGTCTTGTTCGTCGAATAGATAGTACCCTTCCACTAAGAGAAAAAACTGACTCCAAAGCTACCGTAGAAGCTTGGGAGCTTAGTAGATCACGTGCCATGGCGGCTAAAACGGGATAATGCGGTTCTTGTATTTTCCACCAAGCCAAAATATCAAAGTTGTGAAACTCGTCGGGTGACATGGTTGCTAAAAATCGGTATATTTATACCTCCCGAGTTCACTATTTGATGCATCACCTCGAGAACGTTTACTATTTTCATTTCTTAACGAATTATACAAATTTAACTCCGCATCTTTTCTCGACGCCTTCGAGCTCGCCGCCATTTTTGGTGTAACGATGACACGTTACCATATCTTTGAAAGTAATGATCAAAAAGATTGTTTAAAGAAACGTCAAAACGTTTTAGTGCATTTCTTGTAAAATTTGGGTCGTCATCATTTAACTCCAAATCCGAACAAATATCCGAAATCATCATCTCAACACCCGGAATATTTATAGTCGGGTTCAAGGCGGCGGCACATGTAAAAACCGGTGGCATTTCTTGAAAATATTTTTTAAACTTTTCTCTCATTGGAACAATCATATGTTCGTAAATCCTTTGAATTCAAAGTCGTTTACTTTTTGACACATCAAAAATAGCTGTTTAAGCACCAAAGAACTAGTGGGATAATAAACTCCCGATAAAATCTTTGTCGCGGTTATAAAAACTTCAAGTAATTGTGTTAACGTTTCAATACACTTCCAACCATCGTCATCAAATGGTTCCACCAACCCGGACGTTGCAAGACTATCGTGGAAAACCAAATATATCGAACGCGATTGTACGTTTCATCATGTTCCACGAATTGGGATCGATCCAATGAGCGGTAACACAAATGTAAGAATCCGGTAAACCAAATGGAGCCGACCATACGTCGGTTGTTAAATTAACACCGGTGTTTAATTTTTCGAAACCTAAAATCATTTCTTTTTTAGCTTTTGACCACATCATTAAACAATCGCATCTAAGAGTTGAACGACTTACGTGAATATAACGTGGTTGAAGCGTCTCTTGAATCAACTTAGTCAAGCGTGGATTGTCAAAGTGATCGAACGGCAACGATTGTTGAATAACAAATTGAGCCATCCTTAAACGAACCGCCTCCGGGTCGAAATTCCAAACACCCATATCCCGTGATATTTGCGCTTGATCATTGGCGGGATTTTTTTTAATGTCTTGCAATGCGACGTCAAATGTGCTCTCAAAGTAGAGTTCGATGACGCCGCAAGAAACGCCCCGCAATTTTTGCACCTTACCTTTTCTTTTCCAATCGACATCTCGCATAAATCAAAATTCACCCATAGTGTTGGGTCCCTATTCGTGGTCAAGATCCTCTTCACAAACAACTCGCTAGAAGAACCAACACCGGTCGAAGCATCGACACTCGAACTCGCCATTTGAAACGTATTTTGTAAGTGTGTTTTTGAGCTAGAATTGAAGTGGGATTAAACATATGCATTGAAATCTTATTTATAGATGTTATGTTGGTCTAAAACACATCCAAACAGGTCACAAAACGGTAGTATTACCGTTTTTCACTTCCAACGGTAACAAACAGGTCCCGCAGGTGCTGCTATGCTTTTTCTGTTGAAGTCTTGAAGATGAGATCGGTTAACCGGTTATTAATACTAAAAAAAAATGGTTTTTAATTAACCGGTTAGAAACCGGTTGTTGATATGTTGAACGAAAACCGGTTACGAACCGGCGGTTATTAATTAACATAAACCGGTTATTTTGGTACCGGTTAAAAACCAGTTACGGTTAAAAAACCGGTTTATTTGCCCACCTCTAATTACATGCATGCACAAAATATAACTGGGCTAAAACATTATATTAATGGGCAAATCAGATACATACATATTACATATATTTTATTGGGCTGATGGCAAGGGAGGTATATTAGAAAAGCTTATATATTTATTGTTGTTAAGTATATTAAATATTTCACGACCTTACTTTGTGTTCGTAATTATAATTACATAATTACTCTACTAGCGTAACTACACGATTTTTTTTGTTTTATTTTTTTGCATTTTACAACTAAATATCATGCTTAAGTAGATGGAAAAAAAATCTTCTTTCACTTCTCATGTTAAGACCCGTTTGTGACATAGGTACAGACTATAACTATATATAGTAAATGATCTATTTATGACCCTTAATTTTTTAAACCATCATGTATTTGTTTATCATTGTTGGACTAAGAGAATACCAAATGTTATGATAAGATATCTATATAAGAAAACAATGTAACGTTCAATTTGATTTATTTTTCATTAGATAAAAGTAAGTAAAAAAAATTAAAGTAACACTCTAGGATTTCATACATCACATTAAACACATGTTTATATTGCTTACATTACATGATAGTCATTATTTACAACAATAAGGAGCCACGTTGAAGGCAACATGACAAATCTATGATTATATGGTCCAAACACAACCAAGGCTATAAGCCTGGACCACAAACCTAGAGACAACCAAGGCCAAAAGCCGAAATACAACAAAGGTTAGAGGACGGGATCAACCCAACCTTACTAGCTAGTGCAAGGGATTTGACGGGGAAAAAGTGAAAGCCAGTATAAGACATCGACTGTCATACAAACACATTTAATGCCTCTCATGTTAACGTTTGGGGAAGCCTCACCAACTTGACCAGTAGCCGAAGAACAAATGCATTATTAACGAGTTCATAAAAGGATGCCCGGCACATACATGACGATGACACACCTATGTGCGACTCCAATAAAAAAACAAATAGTGGCAACACTTATAGATTGAAATTGAATGCCCTTTCAATCGAAACATCATGCATTCAACACACACACACACACATCTTACCTTAGCAGAGCGTTATCTTCTTAAAAAGCACTACTTACTTTTACGCCTGAAGTTGGTCACATAGAAACCACTCTTTGTGGCAATTATAACATGTGTTTCTTCCGAGCATTTTACAAGAATGTTATCAAAGATCTAGCATGAGGAAGACCCACGCCAAGCCAGTGAGAGGCTCGAATAACTTTTGTAGCTTCATCGTTGTATTTACACATTGATGGTATAATTCATAGTCTATGTCTAATCATGAGATTTGAAAGCCTAAAAAAGAAAAGTAACATATTGTCATAAAATGTGATGTCTTCTTCACCACTACTAAAAGTATATGAACCTTTTTGTTTAGTACGGCGAGACACACATTCCTTAATTCTACACTGCCTAAAAAGTATATGAAGCGAGGATCAAAATTGCTCAAATGTAGATTATAACTATTGATTATGTTTTTTTTTTTTGAACGACGAAAATTCTATGATTATAGAACAAGGGCCAACAGAGCTATAAAACCCAAAATTACATGGAAAATAAAATAACACAAACAAAAGAAACAACTTACAACATCACTTAATTATATCTCTTATATTCAAATCCTTCCACCTCTCCCAAACTAAATTTTTTAACTTTGCTCGTTCTTTAATCCACAAAAACGATAACTCTTTTATTTTATCAACCGTCTTCATTACCGACCCATTTCATCCATTGAATACCAAATCGTTTCTAGACTTCCATATTTGCCACATTGTTATCATAGCAATAGCCGTAATCACTCTCTTCCATTCTTTCGAACCATTGCAAGCTTGTATTCGTTGAAGCACTATTGATTATGTCCTTTGTTATTTTTTTGAAATGTGAACATGCATACTTGTATTTGCCCACATTTTGAATATAGCTTTCCTAATAGGGTCAAACATCTAATTGTAGTCCGACAACTTTACCCCCTAAGACCGTGGGTTATGGTGGGGCTTGGGTTGGGCTTGGGTTGGGGCATGAGTTGACACGTGGTTTGGGGGGCAGACATGGGCTGACCCACATTCAACACGGTATGGTGGGGCGGGGGTTTGGGGCGGTGGTTTGGTGGGTTTCACTGGGCTGACCCGCTGGGCTATTTGAATATTTTTTAAAACAATAAATTTAATTTTTTTTAATATTTTTAAATAAAGAAAATTACATAAAAAAATTCCTAACGTTTATATTTGTTTTTTATCTCTTCTCTCATCTCCAAGACTAGTTGCAACTCGTCACCCTCTAGGTGATCAATGGGCTGGGATAGAAATTTCAAATCATCCCGTCTTTGTTTCAGGGCATCTCTATGTAACACCTCGTAAATTTATGTCCAATAATGTATCGACACGTGTCATGAGCTTTAAACGTGTAAAAGATCCCCTATGAAGGACTAAAGTTGACAAACAAAGAAACTATGTGAATATAAGGGTTCAAAATGTCAACAATGGATAAATATACCTTACAATAACCCTACACGACGTTTATACCCTTAAACGAATGAATTATGGATCATACGAAGCTAATTGTGGAAGATAGTGAGAAATTGCAAACTACAGGGGTTAAATGTGTCAACATATTGAAAGTATACCTCTGAGTGACCTTTTGGCGAACCCGAAGCTTTGTAACGATAAATTATACTCACCAGAATATGTGATAAAAATTTCACAAGGTTTCGATAAAGTATGAGAAAGTTATGACAACATTCGTATACGAGGGGTTAAAAGCGTCAACGTTGAAATTTAAGGCTTTACGGGTGATCACAAAGTTAACCGACGGTGTTTGTATATGTCTTGGAGCCCTTAAATGTCAAGTTAGAAGGTTAAAAGTGCAATTTTGGAACTTAAAACCACGTTTGAAAGGACCAGGGGCTGAATTGTAAATAGTTGAAACTTGTTTGGCTGGTTCTGGAAGGCCAGGCGGCCCGCGTAAGACTACCTAAGGTCTACGCGGCCCGTGTGAGTGTGCCAGCATCAGAAAATTCACACAGGTGTCTGTCCAGGCCTGTTAACCGACTTTGAATGCTTGTTTTGCATACCAGGGGCTGCCCCAATGGTATTTCATGCATAGGGGGCACTTGTCTTGATCTGGAAACAATTGTAGAGTTATTTGTCATGATCTTGTTGCATCAAAATGCATATATAAGGACACCCAAGTTTGCAACATTGTGCCACTCACTTGCAAACCTTCACAAGCTTATTTCTGGAGCTCTCTGATCAGCAACCATGTTTTCTTAGGCTTCCTAGTCATGCTTAGGACCCTTGTAAGTGCCCTTAACATTCCTTAATTCAGTTTTACCTAGTTAATTAGCTTAAAGTCAAACCATCGTAATTAAGGTTTGACTTCGTAATTAATCATAATGTGTCCAGTCAAATTTCAAATTGAAAGTACCTATGAGTTGGTAATTATGTGGGTAATAAACCCTTAAAAGGGCACCCTCTGATTCCCACTCTAACTAGGTCAATTGTCGGGTCAAAGTTAATCTTAAAAAGTCAACAGAAAGCTTATTTTCAAATTAACACATAATTAGCAATGTAGGAGCCATGCAACCTGTTTTATCATTAATATAACTTGGTAATTAATGTAAGAACATGTCTAAACATGTTCAACCCGACAATTTTCAGTTTAGGCCCGGTTCGGAACCGAAAGTCGCATAATTTGACTTCTGCTTTGACTTTCAGTTCTGACCCGTTTTAAGTATGTTTTAGAAATTCCTTAGAGCCTTATTTGGACCAGGTTTCATGTTAGTATAACCCTCTGTGATTATACAACTTGGTTCATTAGTTATCCGATTCATATGCATGTTTCCGTTTATTGCCTATATGTTGACTATTATGCCCATATGACCTTAAAATGTGATTTTTGAGAAAGTAAAAGTGTAGAAACCTTCATTACTGATTTATAGACTTGTCCCTAAAATTTGACATCAGTTTGAGGTCTAGATTTGAAGTTATGCTCATTAGCGTAATTAGAAAGCTTTTTATAAATTAAACGACGTAATTAGCATATAGCCTACCTAAACCCAATTTTTAATACCAAAATTTTTACCTACTGATATAAAATAATATTTTGGGATTTTTGAAGATTTTTATTTAATTTTAGGCTGAGCATAACATAGAGTTCTAAGCTTGATTCGGTAATTGCCGGTTTTGCCCTTTTGGGCTATAAAATGAGTTTTACAAATCATTTTGATTCCAAACCTTTTTCTACTGATCTAATATGATAAATAAAAATATTTTGAGCCTTCTGGAATAATAAAAATATCAGCTTTCCTTTAAAAACCCGGAAATAGCTCAAAATCGCCTTTTTAAGCGTTTTTAACGCATAGTATGTACTAAAACTATTTTAAACATATAAGGTTTGATGCCTACTGATATTTTCAGTAAATTTTTATATAATAACAGTAAGTAAAAGTTTTAAACTCAGATTTCCAGTTTTAACCTTTTAAGCCTATGTGAAATTACCAAAATGCCCCTAAGGTGCATAGTTTGGTTATATATGATAAATTTCACATATATGTAATATCCTACTGTTATAACTTATTAAATTAAGTATTTTTACTGATTATATCAGATCTGTAACTCAGATTATTATTTAAACTCTTTTATAACCTTTAAAATGACCAAAATGCCCCTGTGGGGCATAATTTGAGTTTAAATCCATTTTTGGCATAATAGAAGATATCTTACTGATGTCACAACATATTTAAGGAATATTAACTTAGAAAACCTGTATATGGCTCAATTGGTTACCCGTTACGCCTCTTTAGCGTTCGGTTCGGTTTATGTAACTAGTTTGCATAAATTGACCGAAACGGGTCAAACCTTATCATTTTTGCCTCAAAATCCAGAATGTATTTAGTTTACCCACATTATACAAATCTTCAAACTTGTCGGGTCTAAATCACATTCTATTCCGGTCTTCGCTTAATCGTGCGTTTGAACCGTATCTTCCTTTAAAACTAACCGGTCTAAGTTTAGGCTTAATTAAAGACCCGTTAGGAATCTAATAGGTTAATATAAACCTTTGTTCCAGAATAGGAGACCCAGTAAAAGCTACGTACACTTGCTGTTTGTGATTAATACTTGCAAAGTTAAATACTTTTAACTTATTTTCCCTATACGGGCTTGGGGTACGGTATATAAAATACCGCTTGGTCGGGCATTGAATTTTAATTGTATGAAGATTAATTTATTGAAATGTCCCGTTTAAATTGTTTTGTTTGCTTAAAGCCTTTGGGGGGTTAATGACCATGTCCCGGATATCCTTGGCATCATTTTAAGAAATGGCCACGACCTAAGCACGGGGTGTAGGCGTACACCCGACAGTGCATAAATAAATAATAAGGTATAACCGCCGGTTTCGGGAATAACCCACCGCGGGACTATATCATGTGGTGTGTCTATTAATCTTTAACCCGGTGTCAATCCGGACTACTGAACGTATAACGAACATGTAATTCTCTTACAAGTTTATATATAAATAATTATCCCAAGTTATAAAATGTTTTGTACCTTGTGCATATAAATAATTTTTTCTAAACCTTTTCAAAATGAGTCAGTTAATTGTATTTACCAGTGTAAACTGGCGTATTTTCCCAAAAAGGTTAAGTGCAGGTACTACTCGAAATAGGCTGGCCTCTCCTTAGCATCAATAAGAGTCTCGCAAGGTTGGATGCATTTTAAGTCTGATGAACTATGTTTCCTTTTTATTTGATCCACCTGTGGATCTGTTTCAACTATTTTGTGATACTTAATATTACAATTTATTCGGTTGAAATGAATCTATCTTTTGCTTCCGCTGTGCATATTAAAATTGTGTTGTTTGACTATGATAATATCAACTACGTCACGATACTCCCCACCGGGCCCACCGGTAATACGTGGAAATATCGGGGTGTGACAGGTTGGTATCAGAGCCAACACTGAGTGAATTAAACACTAGCCTTTTGTGTTTAATCTCAGTTACACAGTTGCACATTCCTCAATTTTCGAGTCTAGACAAAGAACTTAGGACAAAATCCTGATTTGTTTTATTTTTGTCCTTTATATATTTTCCCTTGTTGTTATCTTTGTTTATGTTGACAGGTTCAATCATACCACCAAGATTCAACAGGGGAAGAGGAAAGGCACCAATCACAGGCCACGACCATGAGGCCGGGCCCTCACACAGACGAACCCCACCAGCCTCGATGAGTACGAGTCCTCAGGAGCATTGGAGGACGTATATAGAGCCAGCGAGGCGATCCGTCTCGCTAAGTTCGTCACCATCCTATCACCATTCCTACGGGCCTCATTCTGAAAATGAGCCCCATAACCCGCAGCCATCTTTCATCCCCCTCCAGGGATCCAACCCTCACTATTCCTTCGACGACCTGGCACCTGTCTTCCAAAGCCGGTTCAACCCGGCAAACTACATTGAAGAACCAGTGGGTTTTAACCCACTAGGACCTGAAGACCGCTTCTCGGGCGACCATGCGATGGACATGGACGAGGACACCGATCCCGCAGAACCACCGTCCGGAACCCCTAACCACCCCATCGAAATTTCGGATGGGTCACCTTTTGTGGGATCACCTTATAATGGTCCCGACAGTAATGAGGAGAGGTTCAGACAGATCGACTGGGTGTTTACTCCCAGTTACCACAACTCCCCACAGCAGCAGCAGGATCCCTCCGAGAATTCTCGTTTTGTCGCGGTCACTCCGCCGCCACCACCAATTCAGCAACAGCCTCTGGAGCCACCGAGGCGAAGAAGATCGAACGCACGGATGTCCGTGCGAGGAGGAGTGCGTATCAGCACCCCTCAACCTTCAAGTGGCAGCCGCTACCCGCCACTCCATGAAGACCCGCAGATGGGTGGACCTTCAAACCCCGTCTCGGAAGTAAACTCTGCGCTTGTCGAGCCACCACCGTTGGGCTTTGGCGACCCAATACCTACATACACCGGTACAGCGGCGTATAATCCCTTTGAGCAGTCGGTCCACACCAACTACAACTATGCAGAGGCCGACCCTTACCTGGTAGCAGCGGCGAACTACAATGCCCATCATCCGGAAGGATCCTTTGGGGTCCCATATCAAGCCGGATACCCACACTATGGGTACCCACCTTATGGGTATCATCAACCGCCACCACCTCAACCTCTGCTATATCAACAACCCCCGCAACAGCCAGTGATGTCGCCACCGCAGCATCAAGAGATTCTTCAAAGGATTAATGAGGTGCGGCAGGAAGTGCGGGAATACCGTAGGCAAAACCGTGGAATGTTCAAGAGTCTGGCAAACTTAGTTAAAGGGAAAAGCAAGAAGGATCATTAAATCCTTTATTTGTTTGTTGTTCTTAGTGTTGAAATCATGTCCCTGCGTGGACATTAGTTTATGTATTCTGCCCCTGCGTGGGCATGTCTTTTTGTATTCTGCTCCTGCGTGGGCATGTTTTTCTGTTAACCCCTGCGTGGGTATGTTATTTCTGTTTAAGCCCCTGCGCGGGCATGTTATTTCTTGTAGAAGTTCCGTTTAGGGCAAACTTGTACATGTTTAAAATTTTGTAGTGGAATGGTTGAATTTAAATTTTCATTTTTGATTAAATTATATATGTGAAATAAATGAAAATATAACATTCCTCTTATGAGACCTACCATTATAATAAAATAATAAAGATCTAAAAAGGGACAAAACCTAGCCATGTGTCATTATAAGACAGGGCCAAGATGGTAATTCCTCAAATTAGATTTAGGTCCTTATTAACACCTCAATTTAGGATTGTTCTGCGTTAAATATTAAAAAGAATCTTAAAGGTAAAACCTAGTCTATATGTCGTTGCAGACATAACCAAGATGGTAAAACCTATTCAAAAGGTTCCAATCCTTGTTAACATCTGAAAACATGTTAACACTCTTGACAAAATGTGATTCGATAAAATCGCATAAGTCATCCTTATATTGGATTCTCCCAAATACTTTTAATTAATTAAAACATCCATTAGGGATATAACGCCTACGGGCTATATTCATTGTTATATAAGACAAAAGACAGTTGTGGTCTTCGACCCCCTGTTAAGAAGAGGTAATGAATTATAATTAAAACCTCAATACCTTGATTCATGAATAAAGATTTAAAATCGTCCACGTGACTAGGCCTCTTTGCCATTAATATATTTTAAATTCTAACTAAGGATTATTATAAATTCCTGATTATATATATGCCTAACAAATTAATCAAAATGGTTCTTAAATACCATGATTAATAAATCATCTAGAATGATAAAACTGTTATAGACCTCTGAATGAATTAAAATCATTATTTTATGTAGCAATCAAGCTACATGGCCGGGTCAGACGAAGCCAACAGTCACCCTAGAGAGAATCATGACACCTCCAGGGTCAACGTAGCAGGAGCAGAATTACAAGCGTTAATAGATAATGCTGTTACGCGAGCTTTGGACAGACAGTTCAATGAATCCAGTGGTACCCATGTAAGGACCCAGTCTGTGCCACACTCTAAACCACCCTCTAGAACTCATACCGCTCATAAAAGTGATTCTCATCACTCAACAAATCAGAGGAGTGTTCCATCTAAGAGAGTTGTGTTAAATCAAGAACCACGTGCTAAAGGTTGCACCTATAAATACTTTGTCTCCTGCAAACCCAGGGATTTCACTGGGGAGAAAGGAGCAGTTGATTGCAAGTCATGGTTAGACGAGATGGACACTGTGGTGGATATCAGTGGTTACGCTGATAAGGATGTGGTAAAGTTTGTATCTCAGTCATTCAAAGGCGAGGCACTAGCGTGGTGGAGATCTTTGATTCAGGCCACTGGGAAGATCCCATTGTACAATCTGTCTTGGAATCAGTTTGTTACTCTCATTAAGGAAAACTACTGCCCTCAGCATGAGGTTGAAAAGATTGAAGCTGATTTATTGTCGTTGGTTATGAAAAACCTGGATTGTCAAGCCTACCTTACAAGCTTCAATACTATGTCAAGATTGGTTCCGTATCTGGTGACTCCGGAACCCAAGAGGATAGCTCGTTTCATTGGGGGTTTGGCCCCAGAAATCAAGGCCAGTGTGAAGGCCTCCAGACCAGCTACTTTTTGGTCTGCAGCTGATATATCATTGTCCCTTACTTTGGACGTGGTCAGGCAGAGATCGCTGAGAAACACAGACGCTGAGAAGAGGAAGCGTGAGGATGACAACTCATGACGTTCAGACAAGAAGCGTAAGGAAAACAATGACCACAAGAAGAGTTCTGGAACGAAAAAGGATGGTCATCAGTCGGGCGATAAGCCCAAGGGTAAAATCTGTAAGAAGCACCATTTCGGGAGGTGCAGATACGATTCAAAATCCCAATCGCAGCCAAGGCCTTGTGGGATTTGTAAATCTTCTTAGCACAAGACATTGGACTGTAAGAAAATCAAGGATGCGACGTGCTATAGCTGCAATGAAAAGGGCATATCAAATCCAACTGCCCAAAGTTTGCAAAGAAGGCTGAAGATGGGAAAAAGACCAATGCTAGGGTCTTCCAGATGAACGCGCAAGAGGCGATCCAGAATGATAATGTCATAACAGGTACCTTCCTTATTAATGATGCTTATGCAAGGATGCTATTTGATTCAGGAGCTGATAAGTCGTTTGTAGATAATAAGTTTTGTAAGTTGCTGAATTTACCTGTTAAAACCTTAAGTGTGAAGTATGAGGTTGAATTAGCCGATGGAACCATAGAAACCGCATCAACCGTGTTAGATGGATGTGTTATATCCATTAGGAACCACTCTTTTCCATTGTCCTTAATTCCTTTGAAGTTAGCCGGTTTTGATATAGTTATAGGCATGGACTGGTTATCGCATAACCAAGCCCAGATCGTCTTTAGTAAGAAGCAAGTGGTGATTAAGACTCCGTCTGGTAAGTCACTTACCATTCAGGGAGATACCCAGTATGGACTGCCCGAGCAAGTGTCTATGCTCAAGGCATCAAGGTGTTTGAAGAAGGGTTGTGTCATCTACATGGCACAAGTAACTATTGATGAGCCGAAGCCTAAGATTGATGATATCCCCGTCATTTCTGAATATCTCGAAGTATTCCCAGAAGAACTACCTGGTTTGCCACCAGATAGGCAAGTAGAATTCAGAATTGACATTATTCCAGGAGCAGCACCTGTTGCAAGGGCACCTTACAGGTTGGCACCAACAGAGATGAAAGAGTTGAGGACCCAGTTAGATGAATTGTTGGCAAAAGGCTTCATTAGACCTAGCTCGTCTCCATGGGGAGCACCAATCCTGTTTGTGAAGAAGAAGGATGGGTCGATGCGTCTATGCATCGATTATCACGAGCTTAACAAGGTTACTATCAAGAATAGATATCCATTACCCAGGATCGACGATCTGTTCGATCAACTGCAAGGAGCGAATTATTTCTCCAAGATCGATTTGAGGTCAGGATACCATCAGTTGAAGGTTAGAGATGAAGATGTGCACAAGACTGCATTTAGGACTCGTTATGGTCATTACGAGTTCTTAGTAATGCCTTTTGGGCTCACTAATGCGCCAGCAGCGTTCATGGATCTCATGAACCGCGTCTGCAAGCCATACTTGGATAAATTTGTTATCGTCTTCATTGACGACATTCTAATTTACTCGAAGAATCAAGCTGACCACGAGAAGCACCTTCGATGTATTCTGGAACTACTTCAGCAGGAGAAGCTTTATGCCAAGTTTTCAAAGTGTGAATTTTGGCTTCGCGAAGTCCAGTTTCTTGGACATGTAGTTAGTGAGCGTGGTATCCAGGTAGATCCCGCTAAAGTTGAAGCTGTTATGAATTGGCAAGAGCCAAAGACGCCTACAGAGATTCGTAGCTTTCTAGGTTTAGCAGGATATTATAGGCGATTTATTGAAAACTTCTCAAGGATTGCTGCACCCCTAACTTCGTTAACACATAAGAATATTAAGTTTGACTGGGGTCCTAAGCAGCAGGAATCCTTTGACATCCTTAAGCAAAAGTTGAGCAATGCTCCAGTATTAACATTGCCTGAGGGAATAGATGAATTTGTGGTATATTGTGATGCATCACACACCGGCATGGGTTGTGTGCTTATGCAGAAAGGCAAAGTCATTGCCTATGCATCGCGTCAGTTAAAGGTGCACGAGAAGAATTATACCACCCATGACTTGGAGTTGGGTGCCGTTGTATTTGCACTAAAACTTTGGAGGCATTACTTGTATGGGACTAAGTGTGTGATCTATTCTGATCACAAGAGCCTTCAATATCTGTTCAATCAGAAGGATTTGAACATGAGGCAGCGACGTTGGATGGAAACCTTGAATGATTATGACTGTGAGATAATATACCACCCAGGCAAGGCAAATGTGGTTGCAGATGCCTTAAGTAGAAAGGAGAGAGTGAAGCCCATAAGAATCAATGCCAAAAGCATTGAATTAAAGAATAGTTTGAATGAAAGGTTGTTAGCTGCACAGAAAGAAGCTGTACTAGAAGCTAACTATCCGGATGAGAAGCTAGGAGTAACTGCTGAACAGCTATCCTATGGCAAAGACGGAATCCTGAGATTAAATGGACGAATATGGGTTCCGATTTATGGAGGACTTAGGGATATAATCCTCCAGGAAGCCCACAGTTCTAAGTACTTCGTTCATCCTGGAGCTGATAAGATGTACCAGGATCTGAAGGCAAATTTCTGGTGGATAGGCTTGAAGAAGTCCATAGCTACCTATGTATGACGTGCGCACAAGTTAAAGCTGAACATCAAAAGCCGTCAGGTTTGCTACAACAGCCTGAACTTCCCACCTGGAAGTGGGAAATGGTGACAATGGATTTTATCACCAAGTTACCTAAGACAAAGAAAGGAAACGATACTATTTGGGTGATAGTGGATAGACTGACTAAGTCAGCTCACTTCCTACCTATTAAGGAAACACATAGCTCAGATAAGTTAGCTCAGCTGTACGTGGACGAGATTGTATCTCTCCACGGGGTGCCAGTATCTATCATTTCTGATAGGGATACAAGGTATACATCGCATTTCTGGAAAAGTTTTCAGCAATCCCTAGGCACTCGACTGAACTTCAGCACTGCTTATCATCCGCAAACGGATGGTCAAAGTGAGCGAACGATTCAAACACTGGAAGATAAGTTAAGGGCTTGTGTTATTGACCTAGGTGGAAGTTGGGATGAACATCTTCCATTGATCAAGTTTTCATACAATAATAGCTATCACTCAAGTATCCAAGCTGCACCATTTGAAGCTTTGTATGGAAGAAAGTGCAGAACGCCCGTTTGTTGGGCAGAAGTTGGAGATGTCCAACTAACAGGACCTGATATAGTCCTGGAGACGACAGACAAGATTGTTTAGATAAGAGATCGTCTCAAAGCTGCCAGAGATACGCAGGAAAGCTACGCAGACTTAAGGCGTAAACCTCTAAAGTTTGAGGTTGGTGACAAAGTGTTGCTTAAAGTATCACCCTGGAAAGGAGTGATGCGTTTTGGTAAGAAAGGCAAATTAAGCCCAAGGTACATAGGACCATTCGAGATCATCGAATGTGTCGGATCAGTGGCTTACAAGTTAAACTTTCCTGAAGAGCTCAGTGGAATCCATAATGTGTTTCACATCTGCAATCTGAAGAAGTGTCTAGCTGATGAATCGCTAGTCATACCACATACGGATGTGCATATAGATGAGAGCTTGAAATTTGTGGAAAAATCTTTGTCAATTGAAGATCGACAGGTTAAGAAGCTTCGAAGGAAGCATGTGCCAAATGTAAAGGTTAAATGGGATGCCCGTAGAGGTCCCGAGTATACGTGGGAGGTAGAGTCCACAATGAAAGAAGAGTACCCTCATTTGTTTCAGTAAATCTCGAGGTCGAGATTTCTTTTAAGGGGGTGAGGATGTAACACCTCATAAATTTATGTCCAATAATGTATCGACACGTGTCATGAGCTTTAAACGTGTAAAAGATCCCCTATGAAGGACTAAAGTTGACAAACAAAGAAACTATGTGAATATAAGGGTCCAAAATGTCAACAATGGATAAATATACCTTACAATAACCCTACACGATGTTTATACCCTTAAACGAATGAATTATGGATCATACGAAGCTAATTGTGGAAGATAGTGAGAAATTGCAAACTACAGGGGTTAAATGTGTCAACATGTTGAAAGTATACCTCTGAGTGACCTTTTGGTGAACCCGAAGCTTTGTAACGATAAATTATACTCACCAGAATATGTGATAAAAATTTCACAAGGTTTCGATAAAGTATGAGAAAGTTATGACAACATTCGTATACGAGGGGTTAAAAGCGTCAACGTTGAAATTTAAGGCTTTACGGGTGATCACAAAGTTAACCGATGACTTAACGGTGTTTGTATATGTCTTGGAGCCCTTAAAAGTCAAGTTAGAAGGTTAAAAGTGCAATTTTGGAACTTAAAACCACGTTTGAAAGGACCAGGGGCTGAATTGTAAATAGCTGAAACTTGTTTGGCTGGTTCTGGAAGGCCAGGCGGCCTGCGTAAGACTACGTAAAGGTCTACGCAGCCCGTGTGAGTGTGCCATCATCAGAAAATTCGCACAGGTGTCTGTCCAGTCCTGTTAACCGACTTTGAATGCTTGTTTTGCATACCAAGGGCTGCCCCAATGGTATTTCATGCATAGGGGGCACTTGTCTTGATCTGGAAACAATTGTAGAGTTATTTGTCATGATCCTGTTGCATCAAAATGTATATATAAGGACACCCAAGTTTGCAACATTGTGCCACTCACTTGCAAACCTTCACAAGCTTATTTCTGGAGCTCTCTGATCAGCAACCAAGTTTTCTTAGGCTTCCTAGTCGTGCTTAGGACCCTTGTAAGTGCCCTTAACATTCCTTAATTCAGTTTTGCCTAGTTAATTAGCTTAAAGTCAAACCGTCGTAATTAAGGTTTGACTTCGTAATTAATCATAATGTGTCCAGTCAAATTTCAAATTGAAAGTACCTATGAGTTGGTAATTATGTGGGTAATAAACCCTTAAAAGGGCACCATCTGATTCCCACTCTAACTAGGTCAATTGTCGGGTCAAAGTTAATCTTAAAAAGTCAACAGAAAACTTATTTTCAAATTAACACATAATTAGCAATGTAGGAGCCATGCAACCCGTTTTATCATTAATATAACTTGGTAATTAATGTAAGAACATGTCTAAACATGTTCAACCCGATAATTTTCAGTTTAGGCCCGGTTCGGAACCGAAAGTCGCATAATTTGACTTCTGCTTTGACTTTTAGTTCTGACCCGTTTTAAGCATGTTTTAGAAATGCCTTAGAGCCTTATTTGGACCAGGTTTCATGTTAGTATAACACTCTGTGATTATACAACTAGGTTCATTAGTTATCCGATTCATATGCATGTTTCCGTTTATTGCCTATATGTTGACTATTATGCCCATATGACCTTAAAATATGATTTTTGAGAAAGTAAAAGTGTAGAAACCTTCATTACTAATTTATAGACTTGTCCCTAAAATTTGACATCAGTTTGAGGTCTAGATTAGGAGTTATGCTCATTAGCGTAATTAGAAAGCTTTTTATAAATTAAACAACGTAATTAGCATATAGCCTATCTAAACCCAATTTTTAATACCAAACTTTTTACATACTGATATAAAATAATATTTTGGGATTTTTGAAGATTTTTATTTAATTTTAGGCTGAGCATAACATAGAGTTCTAAACTTGATTCGGTAATTACCGGTTTTGCCCTTTTGGGCTATAAAATGAGTTTTACAAATCATTTTGATTCCAAACCTTTTTCTACTGATCTAATATGATAAATAAAATATTTTGAGCCTTCTGGAATAATAAAAATATCAGTTTTCCTTTAAAAACCCGGAAATAGCTCAAAATCGCCCTTTTAAGCGTTTTTAACGCATAGTATGTATTAAAACTATTTTAAACATATAAGGTTTGATGCCTACTGATATTTTTAGTAAATTTTTATATAATAACAGTAAGCAAAAGTTTTAAACTCAGATTTCCAGTTTTGACCTTTTAAGCCTATGTGAAATTACCAAAATGCCCCTAAGGTGCATAGTTTGGTTATAAATGATAAATTTCACATATATGTAATACCCTACTGTTATAACTTATTAAATTAAGTATTTTTACTGATTATATCAGACCTGTAACTCAGATTATTATTTAAACTCTTTTATAACCTTTAAAATGACCAAAATGCCCCTGCGGGGCATAATTTGAGTTTAAATCCATTTTGGGCATAATAGAAGATATCTTACTGATGTCACAACATATTTAAGGCATATTAACTTAGGAAAACTGTCTATGACTCTTATGGTTACCCGTTACGCCTCTTTCGCGTTCGGTTCGGTTTATGTAACTAGTTTGCATAAATTGACCGAAACGGGTCAAACCTTTTCATTTTTGCCTCAAAATCCAGAATGTATTTAGTTTACCCACATTATACAAGTCTTCAAACTTGTCGGGTCTAAATCACATTCTATTCCGGTCTTCGCTTAATCGTGCGTTTGAACCGTATCTTCCTTTAAAACTAACCGGTCTAAGTTTAGGCTTAATTAAAGACCCGTTAGGAATCTAATAGGTTAATATAAACCTTTGTTCCAGAATAGGAGACCCGGTAAAAGCTATGTACACTTGGTGTTTGTGATTAATACTTGCAAAGGTAAATACTTTTAACATATTTTCCCTATACGGGCTTGGGGTACGGTATATAAAATACCGCTTGGTCGGGCATTGAATTTTAATTGTATGAAGATTAATTTATTGAAATGTCCCATTTAAATTGTTTTGTTTGCTTAAAGCCTTTGGGGGGTTAATGACCTTTTCCCGGATATCCGTGGCATCATTTTTAGAAATGGCCACGACCTAAGCACGGGGTGTAGGCGTACACCCGACAGTGCATAAATAAATAATAAGGTATAACCGCCGGTTTCGGGAATAATCCGCCGCGGGACTATATCATGTGGTGTGTCTATTAATCTTTAACCCGGTGTCAATCCGGGCTACTGAACGTATAACGAACATGTAATTCTCTTACAAGTTTATATATAAATAATTATCCCAAGTTATAAAATGTTTTGTGCCTTGTGCATATAAATAAATTTTTCTAAACCTTTTCAAAATGAGTCAGCTAATTGTATTTACCAGTGTAAACTGACGTATTTTCTCAAAAAAGTTAAGTGCAGGTACTACTCGAAATAGGCTGGCCTCTCCTTAGCATCAATAAGAGTCTCGCAAGCTTGGATGCATTTTAAGTCTGATGAACTATGTTTCCTTTTTATTTGATCCGCCTGTGGATCTGTTTCAACTATTTTGTGATACTTAATATTACAATTTATTCGGTTGAAATGAATCTATCTTTTGCTTCCGCTGTGCATATTAAAATTGTGTTGTTTGACTATGATGATATCAACTACGTCACGATACTCCCCACCGGGCCCACCGGTAATACGTGGAAATATCGGGGTGTGACACTCTAGCGGCATCTCTAGCTTCTTTGTTCTTTCGTTGTTCGGCCTTTTGTTGTTGGAAGACGTTGAATGTATCTAACTTGCATGCAATGTCATCCAACTTCGGGGACGGTTTCGGTTTGTGAAAGGTCGATGGAGGTTGGTGAAAGGTTGATGGGCGTTTGTGTAAACGGGGTAGGTATCGAATCCTCGGTGTGTGGAAGTTAGTATACAAACGATTCCCAAGATACGATGCATAACTCGCTTCAACGGGCATAGGGGAGTGTATGAAAAATGGACGAGGCATTGGACGATTGGGCGGTGGGCTAGGATTATTTTCTTGGAATGCATACGGGTTGTTCGGGTCATAAGCACGGTTATGAGGATGCATTTTTTCGTTTTGTAGAAGGAGAATTGAAGATGATTATAGAAGATGTTGTTGAATGTGGTAAAAAATAGAAGAAAAATGTGAGTTTTATAGTGAAAAAATAAATTTTTTTTAACATAGCCGTTGGCCAACGGCTAGTTTGGTTTGGCCATTGAGAGCCCGCCATGTCAGCTTGTCAAGACCGCCCCACGCCCGGCTTGAATCCCAAGCCCCAAGGGCCACGCCCCAACCCAAGCCCACCCGGGGTAGTGGCTTGGGCGTTTTCCCCCAACCCACGCCCCAACCTAAGCCCCATACTCCATAGTCTAATGGTCCTCCTTTTCTATATTATCTAATTATAATAAAAGACTCCAAATAATGACGCATGTCATTCTTTCCTTCAACCTCATAAATTTTATTTATATTTGCTTAATAAATTTCTTTTAATATTAATATTAATTAATAACCAGTATATAGATATAACTTATTTTTATCCTAATCTTTATCTAAAATTAATAAATAACTTCAATTTTGCAATTTAGACCCTTTGTTTTTTTTTTTACGTTTAACCCAAAGTTTTTCATCTTTTGCAATTTAATCTCAACTCTTTTTTATTTTCAATTTTGGTCCACCATACTTTTCATCTTTCACAAGTTTTTCGTTTCGTTCTAAATTTTGTAAGTTAACGCACCGCAACTTGCATGTGGGGTTCAACATTTTTCGTATATTTCTTCCCGTTTGACTTGCCCGTCGCGTCACACCTATTTTTCTACGTTTGACAAGTTCGTCCAACATGCGGGTCCTGGATGGAGTTAGTTACTTTTTCTTATGTTTTATGTTTTTGTTTAATTTCTCAGCAACGAGCGTGCGTGATTCAAAGATTTTACGTCTGCTTTTCGTTCGGCGTTATTTTTTCCCGTTTTTTTTATTTTGTTTTTACGAGCTTTTCCGGAGTTGGTGGTCGCTGATAATGGTATAGTATTTCTACTACTTAACACAGTTTTATAACAATCGCTGCAACTGCGCCCATCATCTTATTAGGGGTGCAAATGAGTTCAACGACTCATGAATTATTTGAAATTGGCTCGCTAAAAGATTGAATTGATCCAACTAAAATAAGTTAAAACTCAAGCTTACATTGGAGGTTTTTTTAATAAACAAGATCGAGCTTTACTAGGCTGCAAGCTTAAACAATCCAAAGCAAGCCTATAATTTATATATTATTACGTATTTACACAGTAATTAATATTTTATATGTATAATGTTATAAATAACAACATATATAGAAAATTATAAATATACGTATATAGAAAAATTAATAAATAATAAACGGTATGAGCCCGATCCAGTCAGCTAGAGCATGAAAAATTACTCATTAGTCAAGCTCGAGCTCTATCTCTCTTATACCTATAGTGGAAGGATCCATGCAGTAAACAAATTATTACCAGAAAACACATAACAAAATAATATGTATGTGTGTGTGATGAAGAGTGTTTTCTAGGTAATTTTTTTGCTTGCAAAGCATACAAAGTATGCATGATGTGTTACGTGTATTTTAGGACTAGCTTATATCAATCCTTTATATATATTTTGATTTTCGATGCACCATTTTAATAGTTTGGAATCATTGTTCGTTCATGAGTCACACACGGACAACTTGGACACAACGTTATATGTTTGTGTTCGTGTTCGGTTAAAGTTAAATGAACGAACATACTTATGTTGTGTTCGTTCAGTTCGTTTACAGGCCTAGTTTAGACACAATGTTGTAACTGCACAACAAAGACGCATCATTATAATTATACAACTTATACGTACCATTATAATCACCATTGTTTCAATATTATAAAAGCCTTATCAATATCATACCAATAGTATACATTTTCATACAAATGTGACAAAGTTAATAGATTTTCCTATCCATCGATCATTTATAACTTTCTATTATTTATAATCTTAGCCGTCTCAACGTTAACTATTGAAATAATGAGATCAATGTCTTATAACGTGCTCAAGGGCCCGTATTGTATTATGTTTATCACTAACCACGTTAATATGTTTATGAGAAGTTTGAAATCAACATTAGAATTTATTTCGGTGTTATATTTTAAATATAGATTAAATTCATATTTATAAGTTATAACATGCCTAAGGGCCCGTATTGTATTATCTTGATCTATATGATAAGTTTAAATATACGAAAATGATGCATCAATACATTGATTGGGAAATTGCGAAGCTTAAAATAAGAACTTATATCCATACTATTATGTGTTCAACTTTTGAAGCACTAATGTTAATAATATAATATGATTGAGAGATTAAAAAAAGAGCTTATATACATACTATTATTTATTCAACTTTTAAAGCATTAACTTTTATATATAATAATATGATTGAGAGATCAACATTAATGTTGTGTAGGTGCAAGAAATTATTGTTTTTGTTGCAATAACGTGTGGTTGTGCAAGTGTTGTGACTTCAATAAAATCGAGATAAGATACATACCCGATGCAATGCTCGTTGGTCAACTTTTCTAGAAGTTAAAAACGGTTGCTTTTGTGATAAAAAACGTTTTTGCAATACACGAACCAAACCGATACATACCCGATGCAATGATCGTTGGTCAACTTTTCTAGAAGTTAAAAACGGTTGCTTTTGTGATAAAAAAACGTTTTTGCAATACACGAACCAAACCGAAACTAATTACAATAACGACGTTAGTCCATCCGTAGTGGGGTTGTATGTACCTCCATCCATATGGCTCCCAGCTACACCACCCCTAAGGGCACTATGCCCCTTCCTCCCCCACTTCCAAAAATTATAACGGCGTGATGTTATGTTGGTCTCTCACACACACATATTTACATATATATGTATGTATATTTTAAGGGGTTATATAACCCCCTTTCCACTACACACTATCTCTTCTCTTACACAATTTGCCACATATCATATAACACTCTTATGAGATTTGACCACTACACATCGCCTTACCCTCAATAACTCTACAGAAGAAGATGGTTAAATTCCTTTCTTAGCTATAGTTTTTGTCCTTAAAGAGACATTTTGGTGGTTAAAATGTGTCACAAACCCAAAATGTTAATAATAATAATTCAAATAATGCATATTGTTTTGAAAATGCTGTTAAAAAAACTTAAATGACACTCAATCATTCTCTTTTAATGCCAGATTTTATCTCACTTCAATAAATATACCATTTACTCACGGCTCAATATGATAAAATATAATATTTGTGACAACTTCATAATTGTAGTAATGGATTTACATTTATGTGCTAGTGGAATCAATAGCAAAAAAGTTAGGTACAAATAAAGATGTAAAAAAAAAAAAAAAAAAATTATAAAAAAAAAAAAAGAGAATCACGTTTATGTATACACATTTATATATAAAATTAAAATATTAAAACAAAAACTTCTATTACTTTGTTAATATGTGTCAATTAAGCGACTCCATCTAGCTAAAAAAACTTAATTCGTCAATCTAAAAGTTTGAAAGATTTATCATTCGATGTACACCTCTAAGTCACACGTTCACACAAACATACATTTGTGTGTGTATATCCATATGAATGCATGTGTTGTAACACCTCAAAAATTCGTGCTCAATAGAATAACGACACGTGTCATGTAAGACAAAAATATTATAAACCCGGATCCAATTAAAGATGTATGGCAAGATTTAAAAGTGTCGTCATATTAATTTATACCTCTGAACGACCTCAGTATGAATCCCAAGACCCTAAAATGAATAATAAACATCTGATATACATTCAAATCCGGTGACTTCTAGTAATAATTGATTCATATTTGCAAGAGTGGAATCCTACGAAGAAATGCACGACAACTTTCGTTTATGGCCCTCTCAAAAGAATCTAAGTCAACTTTACAACATGGTAGGGTGGTGTAAACTGTTCAAGACCCAAACAAGATGCCCCATACTGAGAATAATGGCCTAAAATCGTATTACACTAGTTACCCGTTCGAAGCCTGAAAGGTCAAAAGATTTTTGCCCTCTGGAAAAGGCTTACGGACCGTAAGGGTCAAGCCTTACGGTCCGTAAAGCATGCACAGCAACAGAAAAATGGGACAGTTCCTGTTTTGAGCATGTAACCGACTTAGAAAGATATTTTCCACTTCCATGCGCGACCCCTACTGATTTTTAGGCTTAGGGGCACTTGTAAATGATCTGGGAACAATGCTAGACTAGTGTGGCATGATCATAAGCCCTCAAATTCACTATAAAAAGGCCCTCATGTTGCAACATTTGATCATACCTTCCATCTGCATTTGTGGAGCTTCCTGGAGCATAAGAGCAGACCCAAGTCATCCCTAGTCGTGCATTAGACTTTGGCAAGTACACTTGACCTTCCTTAATTGAGTTTTACTTAGTTATTAGCTTAAAAGTCAAACCGTCGTAATTAACGTTTGACTTAACGATTAATCACTAATGGTTCAGTGTTTAGTCGAATCAAAGGTAGTTATAAGTTGCTAATCATGTGGGCATTAAACCTTTAAAAGGGCACCCTCTGATTCCCACTCTAACTAGATCAAATGTCGGGTCAAAGTTCATTATAAAAAGTCAACAGAAACTTAATTTGCACATTAACGCATAAGTAACAATGTAGAAGGCGTGTAACCTATTTTATCACTCATATAACTTGGTAATAAGTATAAGAACATGTCTAAGCATGTCCGACCCGACAATTTTCTGTTTAGACCCGGTTCGGAACCGAAAGTCGCAAAACTTTGACTTTTGCTTTGACTTCAGTTCTGACCCGATTTGGAATGAATTAGAAATGCCTTAGAGCTTCCTTAGGACCAGGTTACATGTTGGAATAACCCTCTGTGTTTGGTTCGTTGATTGCTCGATTTGTTTACACATTTCCGTTAATTGCCTAATGTTGACCAATATGCCCTTTTGACCATAAAACGAGAATTTTGGAAATGTAAAAGGACAATAATCTTTATTACTGATTTATAAACATGTCTCTAAATTTTCACATCAGTTTGAGGTCTAGATTAGGAGTTATGCTCAATGACGTAATTAGAACGCTTTTTGGTAATTAAACGGCGTCATTAGCATAAAGCCTATCTAAACCCAATTTTTGACACCAAACCTTTTACCCACTGATGTAATATAATATTTTGGGATTTTTAAAAATTTTTAATTATTTTTAACCTGCTCATAACTTAAGGTTATGGCGTTGATTCGGTAAATACCGATTATACCCTTTTTGGGTATAAAATGAGTTCTACATAATATTTTGACACCAATCCAATTGCTACTGATTTTAAATAATAAAAGAAGTATTTTGAACTTTATAACCTGATCAGAAAACTCAGATTTCCTGTATAACCCGGAAATCGCTTAAAATGGCTTTTTAAGCGTATTAAACACATAGTCTATGTTTAAAACCATTTTGTCATATAAGACTTATTACCAACTGATATGTCCTATTAAAATAAGTTATTTTACTGATGTATTCGGACCCGAATCTCAGAATTTCATTTAATCTCTTTTATAACCTTTAAAATGACCAAAATACCCCTACGGGGCTTAAATTAAGGTTAAACTCGTTTTGGGCATGATGGAAGATATCCTACTGATATCACAACATATTTAAGGCATATTAACTTAGGAAACCTGTTAGTGACTCTTTCGGGTACCCGTTATGCGTTATTCGCGTTCAGTTCGGTTTATGTAACTAGTTTGCATAAATTAGCCGAAACGGGTCAAACCTTATCGTTTTTATCTCAAAATCCAGAATGTGTTTAGATTACCCATATTATACAAGTCTTCAAACTTTTCGGGTCTAAATCACATTCTATTCAGGTCTCCGCTTAATCACGCGTTTGAACCGTATCTTTCCTTAAAACTAACCGGTCTAAGTTTAGGCTTAATTAAAGACCGTTAGGATTATAATAGGTTATTATAAACCTTTGTTCCAGAATAGGAGACCCGGTAAAAGCTACACGCACTTGCTAATTGTGACTGATACTTGCAAAGGTAAATACTTTTAACTTATTTTCCCTATACGGGCTTGGGGTATGGTATATAAAATACCGCTTGGTCGGGCATTGAATCTTTAATCGAATAGAGGTTAAATCATTGATATGCTTCGTTTTGAAATGTTTTGTTTGCTTAAAGCCTTTGGGGGGTTAATGACCATGTCCCGGATATCCTTGGCATCATTTTACGAAATGGCCACGACCTAAGCACGGGGTGTAGGCTGTAACACCTCGAAAATTCACGTCCTATAAAGTATTGACACATGTCATATGTTTGAACGTGTGAAAGAATGTTTTGAAAGGACTAAAGTTGACAAACATGAAAAGTATATGAAAATACGAGTTCTAAATGTCAACAGTGAATAAATATATGGTACATTAGCCCTACATGATACTCATACCTTCAAACGAATAAATCATGGATCATACGAAGCTAAATATGAAAGAAAGTGAGAGATTACAAACTACAGGGGTCAAATGTGTCAACATGTTTAAGTTATACCTCTGAGTGACCTTTTGACAAACCCGAACTTTGTAATGGTTAATTATGCTCACTAGAATGCACGATTAAAATTTCATAAAGTTTCGTTATCGTATGAGAAAGTTATGATCAAATTCGTGTACGAGGGGTTAAAGTGTCAACGTTGAAAGTTTGGACCTTTCGGGTGACAATAAAGTTAACCGGGGACTAAACAAAGTAGGTAAATGTCTTAAAGCCCTTATATGTCAATTTGGAGGGTTCAAAGTGCAAGAAAATGAGTTAATTGACCTTTCGGAGAACCAAGAGCCAAGGATGCAAACTGAAAAAGGAAGTTTTGTGCCTGATGTCAGGCTTACGGACCTCAACATTGGGGACCTTGAGGTCCGTAAGCTAGTGCCCAGCATCAGAAAACCGGCTGTTGCCAGTTTAAACGTGAATTTCGACCTTTAAACGATTTTCCTCATCTCCCTTGGCCCCTAAACTATCCCTAAACATCTAGGGACACTTGTGGATCAGTTGTGGTAAGTCATAGACTTGTGTGTCAACCTTTTGTGGTGTTTTTGATCACTATATAAAGGCTTCATGTACACCAAGTTCTTCACACCTTCATCTGCATTTTTGGATCACTTCTGGAGCTCAAGTCTTCTCTCAAGTGTTCTCTAATCAAGCTTAGGACTTCAGTAAGTATGCCTAACCTTTCTTAATTAAGTTTTAGCTTAGTATTAGCTTAAAAGTCAAACCGTCGTAATTAACGGTTGACTTTAAGATTAATCACTAATGGTCCAGTGATTGGTCGAATCAAAAGTAGTTATAGGTTGGTATTTATGTGGGTAATAAACCCTTAAAAGGGTTCCCCCTGATTACCACTCTAACTAGGTCAAATGTCGGGTCAAACTTACTAATAAAAAGTCAACAGAATGTTTAAAATGCAATTTATGCGTGATTAGCAATGTAGAACACTTATAACCTGTTTGATCATTAATATAACTTGGTAATGAATGTAAGAACATGTCTAAACATGTTCAACCCGACAATTTCCTGTTTAGACCCGGTTCGAAACCGAAAGTCGCATAGTTTGACTTACACTTTGACTTTCAGTTCTGACCCGTTATGGTATGTTTTAGAAATGAATTAGAGCTTTATTTGGACCAGGTAACATGCTAGTATGACCCTCTGTGATTATACACCTCGGATCATTAGTTATCCAATTAATACGCATGATTCCGTTAATTGCCCATATGTTGACCATTATGCCCTTATTACCTTAAAACGTGATTTTTGGAAATGTAAAAGAGTAGAAACTTTAATTACTGATATATAAACTTGTATGCAAAGTTTGACATCAGTTTGAAGTGTAGATTAAGAGTTTTGCTCGTTAGCGTAAAATGAAAGCTTTATGTTAATAAAACGGCGTAATTAGCGTATAGCCTAGTTAAGCCTACTTTTTGATATCAAAATCTTTACCCACTGATGTAATATATTATTTTGGGAATTTTAAAGATTTTTAATTAATTTTAGGCTGAGCATAACTCATAGTCGTAGGCTTAATCCGGTAAATGTCGGTTTTGCCCTTACGGGCCATAAAATGAGTTTTACATATCTAAACGACTCCAAACCTTTTGCTACTGATTAGATATGATAAATAAATTATTTTAAACATCCTGGAAATATAAAAATATCAGATTTCTATATAGAACCCGGAAACGGCTTCTAATCGCCTAATTAAGCGTTTTTAGCGCATAGTATGTACTAGAACTATCTTAAACATACTAAGGTTGATACCTACTGATGTTTTAGTTAAATTATAATATTTTAACAGTAAGCAAAGGTTGTTGAACTCAGACTTCAGTTTTGAGCTTTTCGGCTTATGTGAAATTACCAAAATGCCCCTACGGTGCATAGTTGGTTATAATAAATAAATTTCACATATATACTTTACCCTACTGTTATAACTTAGTAAAATAAGTATTTTTGCTGATTACATCAGACCTGTAATTCAGGAAAATACTTAGACTCTTTTATAAACTTTTAAATGACCAAACTACCCCTACGGGGCCTAGTTTGTGTTTAAATACGTTTCGGGCATAATGAAAGACATCTTACTGATGTCACAACATATTTGAGGCATAATTAACTTAGGAAACCTGTATATGGCTCTTATAATTACCCGTTACGCCTCTTACGCGTACGGTTCGGCCTATGTAACTAGTTTACATAAATTAGCCAAAACGAGTCTAACCTTATCGGTTTTATCTCGAAATCCAGAATGTGTTTGAGTTACCCATATTAAACAAGCATACAAGCTTGTTGGGTCTAAATCACATTCTATTACGGTCTTCGCTTAATCATGCGTACGAACCGTATCTTCCTGTAAGACTAACCGGTCTAAGCTTAGGCTTAATTAAAGACCCGTTAGCATTCTAATAAGTTATTTATACCATCATTCCAGACTAGAGCCTTCCGGTAAATGGTACCTACGCTTACTTAAGTGAATACGGCTGAGTTATTAAATTCTTACTATTTAAGACAGGAGCTAGCTCAGGTAAATACTCTTAACTTATTTTCCCTATACGGGCTTGGGATACGATGTTATAATAATACCGCTTGGTCGGGTGTGTAGTTATTTAAATCGTATTGTGATTGATGTATTTACAACCCGTTTAATATGTATTATTTGGTGTATGGCCTTTGGTTGTTAATGACCATGTCCCGGATATCCTTGGCATCATTTTACGAAATGGCCACGACCTAAGCACGGGGTGTAGGCATACACCTGACAGCTGCATTATGTAAAAACTGGTAATCCACTCCGAGGTATCATCCTTGTGGGCATTATACCGGAACTGGTAATCCACTTAGAGGATGATAGCCTGTGGGCATTATACCTGTGGCGTGTCAGTTAATCTAGTCCGGCCCTACAAACCGGCCCTAACGGACGACAAATAAGTAAAACTGTATACAAGATTATATACAAATAATTTTCCCAAGCATAAAAGGTTAATTTTGCCTCTGTGCATTTTAATCAAATTATAAAAGATATTTTTGTGCCACGTGCATCCAAATCAATTTTCTTAAACTCCTTTCAAATGAGTCAGTTGAGTGTATTTACCAGTGAAAACTGACGTATTTTCCAAAAAGGTTAAGTGACAGGTACTGAACGAAATTGGCTGGAAGCTCAGGGCGCTAATAAGGAATCTTGCAAGTTCTAGGCGTCTAAAGTCTGTTGAACAAATGATATGTTTAAAGATCCGCCTGTGGATCCTTTACTTTCCGTTGTAATACTGGATATTACTTTATATTCGGAATGTAATAATATTTATCTTTTGCTTCCGCTGTGCATTCATATAATTGTGTTGTTTGACTATTATGTTGCCAACCACGTCACGATACTCCCCACCGGGCCCGCCGGTGACACGTGGAAAGTCGGGGTGTGACAGGTTGGTATCAGAGCCAACACTGAGTGAATTAAACGCTAGCCTTTTGCGTTTAATCTCAGTTACACAATTGCACATTCTTGATTCTAGACAAGAACATAAGACAAATCCAAATTCGTTTCATTGTCTTTTAATTACTTCCTTGTTATTTTTCTGATTAGCCTTTGGATGGGCAAGTCATTTTATCAGAAGTCCCGTTTAGGGCAACCATATACTTGTTAAATTTTAAAGGAACGATTACGTTTAAAAATATCATTCCTATATTATAAGATCTACCATTATAATAAAATGGCAAAATCTAAAAAGGACGAGACCTAGCCATACGTCACATTAAGACAGGGCCAAGATGGTAGGTCCACAATTAGATTCAGATCCTTGTTAACAGTTCAATTTAGAAATTGTTCTGCGTTAATTATTAAAAAAAAAAAGAATCTAAAGGGTAAAACCTAGCTTAAGTGTCACTGCAGACAAGGCCAAGATGGTAGAACCTATTCAAGAGATTCAAATCCTTATTAAACATTTGAAAGCATATTAACATGCTTGACAAAGTGTGATACGATAAAATCACATAAGTCATTTTTTTGGGTTATTCTAAAAATCCCTTATTTATATAATCATCCCTTAAGGATGAAGTGCCCACGGGCTATAATTAACGTCCTCTGGGACTAAAGACAGTGATAGCCTACAACTCCCTGTCAAGGAAAGGTAATGAACTTTGATTCAAACCTTAATGTCTCGATTCTCTGAAATCATGACTTATAAATTAAACTTGTCTACGTGACTAGGCCTTTTGTGCTATTATTAACTTGTAATTTAGGATTATGATAAAGATCCTGAACAATTATATATTTAACAAATTAACTAAAATGTGTATTAAAAACATAGTTAATAAATCGTTTAAAACGATGAAACTGTATAAGCTTCCGTATAAACCTTGCCCTATTTTTCTTTTTGCTCAGCAATTAAAGCTACATGGCTAGGTCGGAGGAAGAAAACAGTCATCCTTTGGAAAACCGCGATGATGAGAGGATTAATATAACCAAAGGGGAACTTCGTTCACTGATTAATACAGCTGTATCTCAAGCTGTAGAGGAACAGTTTAAGGAGTATAGCGAGACACATAGTAAAGCCTCATCTATACCCAAGTCTGTTCCTAAAACTCATTCAGAGCCCCATAACAAGCCGCCCCCTAAGAAAGAGGAGCTAAAGAAGGATGATGATCGACACTCATCAAATGAACACAGTGTTCCATCCAAGAAGATAGTGTTCGATAATGAACCGCATACCAAGTCTTGTACCTATAAATACTTTGTTTCCTGCAAACCCCGGGACTTCACTGGGGAGAAAGGAGCAATAGATTGTATGACCTGGTTGGATGAAATGGACACGGTGGTTGACATCAGCGGTTGCGCTGAGGGGGATGTAGTAAAGTATGTATCCCAATCGTTCAAGGGAGAGGCACTAGCGTGGTGGAAATCTCTCATTCAAGCTGCTGGGAAGATCCCGCTCTACAACATGTCATGGGAGCAGTTCGTGACTCTCATTATGGAGAACTACTGCCCCCAACATGAGGTCGAAAGAATTGAATCTGATTTCTTATCATTGGTGATGACAAACTTAGATTGTCAAGCTTACCTCACCAGTTTCAATACCCTGTCCAGGCTGGTTCCTTACCTTGTAACACCAGAGCCCAAGCGAATTGCTCGCTTCATTGGGGGATTAGCCCCAGAAATCAAAGCTAGTGTTAAGGCTTCGAGACCTGCTACATTTAGGTCAGCAGCTGATCTCTCTTTGTCCCTTACTTTAGATGCGGTCAGATTGAGATCGCTAAAGAAATCTGAAGAAAGTAAGAGGAAGCGTGAGGATGATAACTCACGAGGGTCAGAGAAGAAGCACGAGGAAAACACTGATTCTAAGAAGTCTGGGTTTGGAAGGAACAGTCAGCGAACAGAGGAGAAGCCAAAGTGCACGACTTGTCAAAGACGCCACTTTGGAAAGTGCAGACTTGAATCCAATTCTAAGTCTGAATCACCTGCATGTGGGTTATGCAAGTCTAAGGAGCACAAGACTGTTGATTGCAGGAAGATTAAAGATGCCACATGCTACAATTGCAATGAGAAGGGACACATAAAGACCAACTGCCCTAAGTACGCGAAGAAGCCTGAAGAGGCCAAGAAAGCAAACGCATGAGTCTTCCATACGAACGCCAAGGAGATGATGCAGAATGATAACTATATAGCAGATACCTTTTCATATCAAACAGTTTATGCATGAATTTTATTTGATACTGGCAAATATGATTCTATAATGAATGATAAATGTTGAGAACTGTTGTCTCCGCCTGATTAAGACTCCGGTCATTTAATGCGAGGTAGAAATTGACCGATGATACTTTAGAAAATGCTCCAACAAATCCTATATTGATATTTAATATCTATTAGAAATCACTTTTTCTGATACCCTTATGGCAAACTTTCAAACTATCCAAATTCATCAGTATATTAAAGACAGATGTGACATTTTGATTCCCTGTCAAAGAGGTGATGGACTAGGTTCAACCCTTAAATGCCATTGATGGTCTTTTGTAACCTAGGCTAAGTGATATTGATATATTTAAAAAAAAAAAAAATAACGTTCATTAAGAATGTTAATGCCTTATTGGCCAGTATAGTTTGATGAAACCATGGTTAGTATATGTTAAGGCCATCAGGGAAATGAATAGCAGATGTTGGATTGCAACTAAGTAAATGATTCATCTGGTAATAGGAACAAAATCTCGAGTATGATAAACTCGGATAAGACAACCGTCAATCGCGCCATTGATGATGCGACGCATGCTATTAATACTACAATAGTAAACCGTAGAAAGTCCTAATGTACCCTCCCTCCAGATAAAGTACATCATCATATGAAATTGATATCTCTTTGATCCCTACTAATTTCGAATACCAAATGGTATGACAAAAAGCGCTTTATGAGGATTGGTGTATCTTAATATGTTCCATAGATTGCTTCCATGCCTGATCAGTATGGAGGTTTAATGTATGGGACCACAAAGATATCCCAATGATCATATGGTACTAAAGTCAACTAATAGTATTCAAAGAAGATATCCAGAATAGAATTGTCCAAATAAATATTCCCTGGTAACGGAATATGTGGACTCATAACATGAATGTGTCACTTATTAGACACAAGAGTTGATGAGTGAACTGGAGCCTGAGATATGGAAATCTCTGTAACCTCCTTGTACCTTGATTATCTTCTCCTAAGATTACCCTGTTTACCCCTAGGAGGCAGGTAGAGTTAAGTTTCATATCACATTTAAGGCTGTATTATTATGAAATCTCCAAGACAGCTAGTACCATTATTGGCAGAATCGAAAACCCTGGTTAAGTAAGTTTTAAGATATAGGTTCATAAAGCCAAACTCAATATCCTGAGAATTGGGTATAGTAAATTATGAAAGACGGTTCATTTTGCTAAGGCATTGTTTACCACAACCCTAATTAGGCAACGATTAAGAATCGCCATCAGCTGCCCAGGATCATCGATTTGTTCGACTAACTGTAAAGATTAGCTATTTCTTAAAAATAATTTTGAGCAATGGTTGGAATAACCATCTCACCTTAAGATAAGCTTTTCTATAATAGCTGTCATATAAGTATCAAGGCTACTCCCTTGAAGACCTTGTATAGATGGAATGTTAAATGTCCATTGATAGGACAATAGCTTGGTAAGTCCAAACATCAGGATCTGAAAGTTGCATTATAGACAACCAATAAGATCACGCAAATTCATAATCATCAGTAAGATGCCAGTATTCGGCAGAAAATTAAGGATTTATGAAAATAGCAAACCTCCTAAATTCTTGTTAAGGAATAAGGTTCAACAATAGATATCACCCTGGAAGGGTGTGCTAAATTGTTAAATTATCGGGCTAGTTAAGCTTCGAGAATATAGAATCATTCGAAGGAAATCGAAAGTATCAAGATCAAATAGCTTATGAGCCAAGACCTAATTAAGGGGCTTGGTGGAGCGCGCAATGTGAACCGCACTAATGATTTAGCGACGTGTCACCAATAAGTCGAAAAGCACTATCACATAATGATATGCAGAACTTTGATAGTATGAGCAACCTGTGTCGATTGAGGGTCGACAGGATTAGAAGCTCCAAAAAGATACATGTGCCTATTATAAAGGTCAATTGGAATGCCTTAGAGGCTTAAAAGTACTGAGGAAGATTAAACCCAGCATAAGGTAGAAAATACTTCCTTTACTTTAACAAATCTCGAGGTCGAGATTTCTTTTAAGGGGGTGAGGATGTAACACCTCGAAAATTCACGTCCTATAAAGTATTGACACGTGTCATATGTTTGAACGTGTGAAAAAATGTTTTGAAAGGACTAAAGTTGACAAACATGAAAAGTATATGAAAATACGAGTTCTAAATGTCAACAGTGAATAAATATATGGTACATTAGCCCTACATGATACTCATACCTTCAAACGAATAAATCATGGATCATACGAAGCTAAATATGAAAGAAAGTGAGAGATTACAAACTACAGGGGTCAAATGTGTCAACATGTTTAACTTATACCTCTGAGTGACCTTTTGACAAACCCGAAGCTTTGTAACGGTTAATTATGCTCACTAGAATGCACGATTAAAATTTCATAAAGTTTCGTTATCGTATGAGAAAGTTATGATCAAATTCGTGTACGAGGGGTTAAAGTGTCAACGTTGAAAGTTTGGACCTTTCGGGTGACAATAAAGTTAACCGGGGACTAAACAAAGTAGGTAAATGTCTTAAAGCCCTTATATGTCAATTTGGAGGGTTCAAAGTGCAAGAAAATGAGTTAATTGACCTTTCGGAGAACCAAGAGCCAAGGATGCAAACTGAAAAAGGAAGTTTTGTGCCTGATGTCAAGCTTACGGACCTCAACATTGGGGACCTTGAGGTCCGTAAGCTAGTGCCCAGCATCAGAAAACCGGCTGTTGCCAGTTTAAACGCGAATTTCGACCTTTAAACGATTTTCCTCATCTCCCTTGGCCCCTAAACTATCCCTAAACATCTAGGGACACTTGTGGATCAGTTGTGGTAAGTCATAGACTTGTGTGTTAACCTTTTGTGGTGTTTTTGATCACTATATAAAGGCTTCATGTACACCAAGTTCTTCACACCTTCATCTGCATTTTTGGATCACTTGTGGAGCTCAAGTCTTCTCTCAAGTGTTCTCTAATCAAGCTTAGGACTTCAGTAAGTATGCCTAACCTTTCTTAATTAAGTTTTAGCTTAGTATTAGCTTAAAAGTCAAACCGTCGTAATTAACGGTTGACTTTAAGATTAATCACTAATGATCCAGTGATTGGTCGAATCAAAAGTAGTTATAGGTTGGTATTTATGTGGGTAATAAACCCTTAAAAGGGTTCCCCCTGATTACCACTCTAACTAGGTCAAATGTCGGGTCAAACTTACTAATAAAAAGTCAACAGAATGTTTAAAATACAATTTATGCGTGATTAGCAATGTAGAACACTTATAACCTGTTTGATCATTAATATAACTTGGTAATGAATGTAAGAACATGTCTAAACATGTTCAACCCGACAATTTCCTGTTTAGACCCGGTTCGGAACCGAAAGTCGCATAGTTTGACTTACACTTTGACTTTCAGTTCTGACCCGTTATGGTATGTTTTAGAAATTCCTTAGAGCTTTATTTGGACCAGGTAACATGCTAGTATGACCCTCTGTGATTATACACCTCGGATCATTAGTTATCCAATTAATACGCATGATTCCGTTAATTGCCCATATGTTGACCATTATGCCCTTATTACCTTAAAACGTGATTTTTGGAAATGTAAAAGAGTAGAAACTTTAATTACTGATATATAAACTTGTATGCAAAGTTTGACATCAGTTTGAAGTGTAGATTAAGAGTTATGCTCGTTAGCGTAAAATGAAAGCTTTATGTTAATAAAACGGCGTAATTAGCGTATAGCCTAGTTAAGCCTACTTTTTGATATCAAAATCTTTACCCACTGATGTAATATATTATTTTGGGAATTTTAAAGATTTTTAATTAATTTTAGGCTGAGCATAACTCATAGTCGTAGGCTTAATCCGGTAAATGTCGGTTTTGCCCTTACGGGCCATAAAATGAGTTTTACATATCTAAACGACTCCAAACCTTTTGCTACTGATTAGATATGATAAATAAATTATTTTAAACCTCCTGGAAATATAAAAATATCAGATTTCTATATAGAACCCGGAAACGGCTTCTAATCGCCTAATTAAGCGTTTTTAGCGCATAGTATGTACTAGAACTATCTTAAACATACTAAGGTTGATACCTACTGATGTTTTAGTTAAATTATAATATTTTAACAGTAAGCAAAGGTTGTTGAACTCAGACTTCAGTTTTGAGCTTTTCGGCTTATGTGAAATTACCAAAATGCCCCTACGGTGCATAGTTGGTTATAATAAATAAATTTCACATATATACTTTACCCTACTGTTATAACTTAGTAAAATAAGTATTTTTGCTGATTACATCAGACCTGTAATTCAGGAAAATACTTAGACTCTTTTATAAACTTTTAAATGACCAAACTACCCCTACGGGGCCTAGTTTGTGTTTAAATACGTTTCGGGCATAATGAAAGACATCTTACTGATGTCACAACATATTTGAGGCATAATTAACTTAGGAAACCTGTATATGGCTCTTATAATTACCCGTTACGCCTCTTACGCGTACGGTTCGGCCTATGTAACTAGTTTACATAAATTAGCCGAAACGAGTCAAACCTTATCGGTTTTATCTCGAAATCCATAATGTGTTTGAGTTACCCATATTAAACAAGCATACAAGCTTGTTGGGTCTAAATCACATTCTATTACGGTCTTCGCTTAATCGTGCGTACGAACCGTATCTTCCTGTAAGACTAACCGGTCTAAGCTTAGGCTTAATTAAAGACCCGTTAGCATTCTAATAAGTTATTTATACCATCATTCCAGACTAGAGCCTTCCGGTAAATGGTGCTTACGCTTACTTAAGTGAATACGGCTGAGTTATTAAATTCTTACTATTTAAGACAGGAGCTATGTCACACCCCGACCACGTAGAACATACAAAACGTGGCGGAAACATCGGGGAGTGTTGTAACAGAATTAATGTTTCACAACCATGGAAATTTAAGTTTTGTTTTATTGATTAAAAGTGTTACAATGCCTTAATCAAACAAGGAAATACAACATAATTAACTAGTCTTGCATCTTTTATTGTCACTAAAGCCCAAGTCTGCCTATGTGTATCTTGATCATCTTATGCTACAGTTCCTGAAAAACACATGTGAAAATAGGTACGTCAGCATAAAAATGCCTGTGAGATACATAGGTTTTGTGAAAATAAGATTCATGACTTATGTTTGAGAAAATGTTTAGTCATGAACCTTGTTATTTGCTTTGTCTTTTAAATCATTTGAAAAACGATAAGATCAGATGATAAGTATAAATAAATGTAAGGTTAAATGAATAACCAAGTAAAATATGTTTGCATAAGATAAGTTGTTTATAAATCAATGTCTTGTGAAAAGTATGTTATTTGTATGAAATGTTCTATGTCTCAAACTGAAATGATTCAAATAACGTTACGACATGTAATACCATACAAACACTTATATATAAGAAGTACCAGCGGCGTATCCACCATGCTTGTATCATATTACACACGCATCGTTACTTAATCACTTAATCAAACCAAACCAACCAATGTAAGAAGTCTATGTTTAAACCAATTGTCAAATGTATTGTATAATATGTCAAAGTGTTCAAGTCAAGATGTAAATCATGTCAAAATGTCTATGTCAAATATCCATGTCAAAGGTCTAAGTCAAATATCCATGTCAAATGTCTATGTCAAATATCCATGTCAAATGTCTATGTCAAATATCCATGTCAAATGTCTATGTCAAATATCCATGTCAAATGTCTATGTCAAAATGTCATGTATGGCAAGTGAAATGTCTCAACTAAACCATATGCACAAAAACAAAGTATTGAAGTAAAACTTGGTTTAAATCAAAGCTATGTTTTGTGTAAATGCATGCAACTATTTAATATGAACATTTATGCGGTATTGTGAAAATGCATACATTCAAGCCTTGCGACTGTGGTGATAAACCCTTTAAACAAATTAAAGGTCTATCTGTCTTATATCATCGAATTCGGTCATTCCTTTCATCCCCTTTCCCTGGGACGTCCGGAACGGGAGTTGTCAATTCCTATGGTACCACTACCTACTAACGAACGGCATGATCGGTGTTAATGAATGTATTGTCCCATGTAAACAAACCAAATGTCATACCAAAATGTAAGCATGTGATGAAAAACAATGTACTAAGTATGCACGCAATGGACATAAATAGCATAAAACACAATGAGATCATGTACTATAATGTACTAACGAACATAGCAGGTATATGATGTGAAAACATGTAAAGCATGAAAGTAACAAGTAGGCACATGTGTTCCACCCCAAAACAGTTTGGAAAACAGTAAAAGAGGGGTCTATGTACTCACTTGAGATTGCTCAGAAGTCCTTGAGTAACAACCAAACAATGCTAGAGATCGCGGATATAAAACGGCACCTAATATAGGTAACTATGTTAATTAACCGGACCTAGATCGGAAGATTGGGTAGCATTAGGGTTTGTAAACCAAACGAGTGTAGAGACTCGTATCATTTGGTTTAACAAAGCCTACATACTAAATGAAACTTAACCTAAGTGTTTTCGACCCATTACGACCCGTTTAGGTAGCTTATGCTACTTTAACGCGTCGTTCGCGTGAAACGCGTTCGGACCGCCTAACTAGTTCTACGACAAGTGTTATATGCCTAAACATGTTACATAATCAGTTATGTGACAAAAGTTTAGGTTACATATGCTTAATTACCAATTATACATGAAAAGGGTATTCTGGTAATTTACCTAAGGCATATAAACTACCTATCATATAACTACTTAAACGATGTGACCATAGGGTATAACCTCGGAAGGTTATTCCCTACCTACTATGGTCACCTAATGTATTTGGTCAGATCCTAATGATCGACCAAACTGGGTCGGGTTCGAGGGTATAGGCGATTTATTAGATCGCCTACCCTACGACCCTAGACAACGTGGTAATCAGTGGGCATAGTCCCAAGGGACTATGACCAACGTGATTACACTCACGTTGCGAAGTTCAAACGAACTTCGCATTGACCATTACTGGTCAACGCTGAAATTCAAACAAAGTTTGACTTTCTGACTCGAAAAGCAATAAAATAAGGAAAAGAACGAAAGAATACTTACGAAGGGTCCCCGAATGCTAATCGTGATTCAAGTAGCTCAGGTATGAAACGAAGGTTCCAACTTAGAGCTCCTCAAATCAGATTCTAGTGGGTTTTAGCAATGGGTAGCATGGGGTATTTATAGGAATACCCGAACCGTTAAGATCGTTTGATGGAAAACGTGCCATGATCCAAGGCGTACACTTGTCGGAAACTCATGGTGGCTGAAATTAGGTTCTTATCCGCTGACTAGACGATTGAGAATGTGTGGTTGAGAATCGAACAGGTGGGACCTGCTATTAAAAACATTGAATCTGGTCTGGGAGTTGCCTTACGGACCGTAAGGTCATTTTGGTTGAGGTCCGTAAGCTACATTTTGGCAGAATTACCATTTCAGTCCCTGCAATGCAATCAGCCCATTTTCGACACGTTTAAGGCCTGTTAACCCCATTTCAAAGCTCTAAAATGAAGTTAAAGTATAGGGAACTTAAAATGTGCTCAAAAATATGTCGGATGTCGGTTCGTGTGGTCGTACGAACGCGATGTTCGGTTAATTACGACGGAATGCGCATAAGCGCGAAAAACGATCCAAATGACGTGACGAATGGATTTTTCTCATGCCAAACACTAAAATAAAATGTTTTAGTGCTTACATAAATTTTTGGATGTCCGGATGTATTCAGAACGTAAGATATGCGCGAAAATGCAAACTTGTGCACTTTTTGACACTTTTAGTCCCTGAATGACCCAAAAGTTTATTTTAGCACACCGAACCCCTCAAAGCCTATTTCTAAGCTATGTAAAGGATATTTATGGTGTGTTTAACTTATGGTCATGTTCCGAAATGTATGTTACAGTTCAAATTGGCATACTTTCGCAGTTTGTCAACTTTAGTCCCTGTAAGCGATTTAACTTGATTTTGCCATACCAAAGCCTTCAAAACTTATTTCTAAGTTATGTAAAGGTTATTTAAGGTATGTTAAGCCTATGTCACTATTCCGGAGTGTTTGTTGCATTAAACTGGTTATATTTACGCATCGGTGCGCGTATAACCTTCCAGAAAGCGATTTAGAGTTTGAAATTGAACAAGAATTGATATGTGCAAATGATACACATATTTTTACAAATCCCAAGTATGAAATATGATATTTCATTGGTTCGGTATTTGTTTGATGGCCGTGGAGGCACAGGTGTTACAGGCTAGCTCAGGTAAATACTCTTAACTTATTTTCCCTATACGGGCTTGGGATACGGTGTTATAATAATACCGCTTGTCGGGTGTGTAGTTATTTAAATCGTATTGTGATTGATGTATTTACAACCCGTTTAATATGTATTATTTGGTGTATGGCCTTTGGGGGTTAATGACCATGTCCCGGATATCCTTGGCATCATTTTACGAAATGGCCACAACCTAAGCACGGGGTGTAGGCATACACCTGACAGCTGCATTATGTAAAAACTGGTAATCCACTCCGAGGTATCATCCTTGTGGGCATTATACCGGAACTGGTAATCCACTTAGAGGATGATAGCCTGTGGGCATTATACTTGTGGCGTGTCAGTTAATCTAGTCCGGCCCTACAAACCGGCCCTAACGGACGACAAATAAGTAAAACTGTATACAAGATTATATACAAATAATTTTCCCAAGCATAAAAGGTTAATTTTGCCTCTGTGCATTTTAATCAAATTATAAAAGATATTTTTGTGCCACGTGCATCCAAATCAATTTTCTTAAACTCCTTTCAAATGAGTCAGTTGAGTATATTTACCAGTGAAAACTGACGTATTTTCCAAAAAGGTTAAGTGACAGGTACTGAACGAAATTGGCTGGAAGCTCAGGGCGCTAATAAGGAATCTTGCAAGTTCTAGGCGTCTAAAGTCTGTTGAACAAATGATATGTTTAAAGATCCGCCTGTGGATCCTTTACTTTCCGTTGTAATACTGGATATTACTTTATATTCGGAATGTAATAATATTTATCTTTTGCTTCCGCTGTGCATTCATATAATTGTGTTGTTTGACTATTATGTTGCCAACCACGTCACGATACTCCCCACCGGGCCCGCCGGTGACACGTGGAAAGTCGGGGTGTGACATAGGCGTACACCCGTCAGTGCCAAAATGCATAATGTGGTGTGTCTATTGATCTTTAACCCGGTCTACGGATCGGGCTACTGAACGCATAAGGAACATGTAATTCTTTTACAAGATTATATGCAAATAATTATCCCAAGTTATAAAAAGTTTGTGCCACGTGCCTTCAAATCAATTTTATTAAACTTTTAAAAATGAGTCAGTTGATTGTATTTACCAGTGTAAACTGACGTATTTTCCCAAAAGGTTAAGTGCAGGTACTACGCGAACTAGGTTGGCTTTCTTCTAGCGTCCACAATAAGTCTCGCAAGCTTGGATGTCAAAACTGTTGAACAATGTTTCCTATTTTATTTTGATCCACATATGGATTATTTTCAACTGTTTGTGATACTTGATATTACAATTATATTCGGTTGAAATATATCTATCTTTTGCTTCCGCTGTGCATATTAAATATTGTGTTGTTTGACTATAACGTTACCAACCACGTCACGATACTCCCCCACCGGGCCCACCGGTCATATGTGGAAATATCGGGGTGTGACAGGTGTATATAAACATATAGATAATAACACTTATGTTTGGCAAAAGTAGCTGGTGGCTGACGGCTGAAAGCTGGTAGCTGGAAGTTGGTAGCAGGTACCTGTAGCTGGTAGCTAATAGATGTAGCTTTTTAGATATATTTGGTATTTGGCAGAGTGGCTGGAGCTTTTAATAAAATGTATAAATGACCAAAATGAACATAACTAAAAATTTAAAAAGTTTGTGCATTAAAAAGTTCGTTATCTTTAGAGGTTAAAATAGTCATTTTTTCCTTAAAAGCTTGTAGCTCCTTCTAAACGCTACTAGAAGGAGCGTTCAACCAAAAGCTTCAAACTGCTAACCTAAAAGCTTCAAGCTCCTTCAACCAAACAAGGGTTTTTATTGAGTATAGGTTTTTTCTTAAAAGTTTAAAGCTAAAAGCTTCTAAAAGTTCCATGCCAAACATACCTTTTATCACTAAGGCATGAAGCTTTTAGGAGTTTCTGGTTTTAAGTTTTTAAGAAAAAGCTCATATTCAATAAAAAGTCTTGTTTGGTTGAAAGAGCTTGAAGCTTTTAGATTAGGAACTTGAAGCTTTTGGTTGAACGCTCCTACTGGTAGTCTTTTAGAAGGAGCTATAAGCTTTTAGGGGAAAAAATGACTATTTTAATCTCTAAAGATAATAAACTTTTTAGTTATGTTTTTTTAGTTATGTCTATTTTGGTCATTTTATACATTTTATTAAAAGCTTGAGCCACTCTGCCAAACACATAAATATATCTAAAAAACTACAATCCCCGGCTACTACCTTCCAGCCATCAGTCACCAGCTTTCAGCCACCAGCTACTTTTGACAAAGATACCCTAAGTCAATAGAACACTAATGTTAGAGCGTTGGACCAATGGTAGTTGGATTGAAACAAAACATAAATAACGAAAGCGTTATATAAGGCCCCCTTTTAATAAATTGTAAATAAATGGAGAAAACCCAGAAAAAGTTAAAACAAAATAGATGTACAGGACCCTTTTAACAAATCATCATGTCTCTTGGACCATCAAAATTTATCACTAGCTAATTTGATTCAATTAGACGGTTTGTGTGTAGTTGCATTCGAAAAGCTAGATCCGTAGCAGATACCTAATATGTCTCACTCAAACTGTTATCCGTAGCAGATACCTAATATCTCTCACTCAAACTGTTATAATACGAACCAATTTTAAATAGACAAATATCAAACTGTATAAACATTTATACTTTTTTTTTCCTTTAATCGTCTTCTACTTATCTCCGACTATATTTGATCATCTTTCATACACTACATACAAGCATGCCTAATATATAAGAAAACAAGCAACCCATATATGCCTCCACATTTACTATGCCCTCAAACTTTTTTAGGGTTTTGGTATGTGATGAGAGTAAAAGCTTCACATTTTCAAAGTGTGAGTTATGAGTGAAATGAATTTTGGTCCTAAAAATAAGGCAGATCCATGTGATCCATCTCTACCTTGAACAGTTGTAGATAATAAGAACTCGTTGCAACTCGAGGTTCCCTGAATTTTGGATCGACTTCAATTTTTTTTGGCACAATTTTACTTGTATTTTGATTCGTTTAATTTATGTTTTAAATAAAATTCCAGTTCAAACTCGAGGTTCCCTGAATAAACCAGTTGACATGACGATTGATTTTGCGAAGAAGACTAGTGAAATCGGAGTGTTATTATGATGTTGAATGTCGAAAATTATCCTAATTAAAAAAAAAGATCTTAAATTTTGTTTTTGCTTTAGTCTCCTAAATAAGTCAGATCAGACCTACATACACCTGTTTATATGACCCTCACACATCACTCTAACATATCTCTTTCTTTAAAATTGATTATGTATTATAGTATTTGTAGTATTGATTATGTATTATAGTATTCATATGTAATGATAATAATTTTAATAAAAAATAAAAAGACCTTGAGACAATACATGTTTGATTGTTGACAATCACTTTTTAGTGGAACTAGGGCTGTAAACGAACCGAACGTTCAGCGAACAGTTCGTGAACCGTTCGGCGGGAAGTCCGTTTATGTTCGTTCGATTAGCTTAACGAACGAACACGAACAAAAAATTTCGTTCGGTTAGCTTAGCGAACGAACACGAACACAGGTCTCGTTCGTTCAACTGCGTTCGTGAACGTTCGGTAATATGTTCGGTTACGTTCGTTCATGTTCGTTTGTTTATATTAAAAAAAATAATAATAAAGCTTTTATCTAAACATATTGAAAACTTGAAACCATATTTTTTTCTAAGTTTGCTAAAATTTGGACATTCTAAGACATTTTTGGGGATAATTATGTCTAAGTTAGTTAAACTTGATTCATCGTTTGGTGGTGTAGTAGACTTCTTGCGTTTTGATTTATCATTTGATGATTGTATTTAACTACTTATATCAAATGTTTAAGGATAACAATGTTTTTATGTTTTATTTTCAAGTTAAATGTTCGTCTGTGTTCGTTTTTATTTGCTTTCATTCGTTTGTGTTCGAGACCAGTGTTCACGAACTGTTCGTGAACAACTGAATTTGCTTAACGAACGAACACGAACACAAACTTATGTTCGGTATGCGTTCGTGAACAGTTCGCGAACATGTTAATTTCCTTAACGAACGAACACGAACATGGCCTTGTTCGTGTTCGTTCGGTTCGTTTACAGCCCTAAGTGGAACCATAGATTAAGCTTGAGGAAAATATATATAATTATTTATTTATTTATTTAGAGTATGTTTGTCATGGATCTTCTAGGAGCTTTTAGAAGCTTCTACCTTTAATCATTAAAAAAAAAACTTCTACTTAATAAAATGTCTTGTTTGATTGAAGGAACTTGAAGCTTTTAGGTTAGGAGCTTAAAGCTTTTGGTTAAACGCTCCTACTAGTAGCGTTTAGAATGAGCTACAAACTTTTAGGGAAAAATTACTATTTTAACCTCTAAAGATAATAAATTTTTTTGTTATGTTTTTTTAGTTATATCCATTTTGGTCATTTTATATTTTTTATTAAAAGTTCCAGTTACTCTGCCAAACATTTAAATATATCTAAAAAGCTACAACCACTAGCTACCAGCTAACAGCTTTCAGCCACCAGCCATCAGCTTTCACCCACCGGCCACTAGCTACTTTTGCTAAACATAACCTTAATCTCGCGGGGACGCTATAATAAATCCTCGATTTAATTTAGAGATGCTTTTTCTATATTAGCATCTTTTTAATGGGTGAGGATCAAATAGGAAGTTTATTTTGGCTAGGAAGTATTGGAAACAATAGGATTAGGAGATGTGACAAAATTTAAAATAAAAAAGAATGGTAATTTAGGCAATCTTATCCTTTTCTTCTTCATTTTTCTTCCAAGTAACATAAAAACCCACCATTTTCAAAACCCACCATCTTCAACCATTTCTTCACTTTCTATCTCAATAATCACTACATTATAGTGCGATTTTCGTCTCCAATCAATGATTTAAACACCCGATCAACGTGTTCTTCAGCTTTTTTTAAGAAAACCCAGTAATTTCATACAAAATCTTGTTTTTTCCGGTGATTTTGAAGATAATCACTCGATCCGTTCGATTCGATCTCTGATAAGTGTTTCAATCATTCAAATTTCGTCAATCGTTGAAGAAACCGACTTCGATCCATATAAGAAATTCTTTAATTTCATTTTTATTATCTGGGTTTTTGATTTAGTCATTGCGTTTTACGATCTTGGCGGAGGTCCGGGGGCAGCGCCCCTGGTAGCAGGGTCCCAGGGGCGGCAGCCCCTGGCGGGGTCCAAGGGGCAGAGCCCCTGGCTGGGGTTGAGCTGCCATTGTCCTGGTTCAATGCATCAGAAAATTTAATTTTCTGTAAATTGTCTCTGGAAAACTGCATTCGTAGACAGTCTTTTGATCTCCTACTTCCTGGTTCAGACAATTCACAGACAAAACCATTATCCTGGTTTAATGCGTTTTAGAGAGAAAACACTTTCTTTGGTGTTTTTAGGCCATTGCGTTTTAGAACTAAGACATTTTTATGTATTTTCTGCCCATTGCGTTTTAGAAAAACACATTTTTGAAGTGTTTTTAGTCATTGCGTTTTAGGTAAAACAAATTTTTAGGTGTTTTCAGTCCATTGCGTTTTAGAGAGAACATTTTATTTTGTTTTTTTAGGCCATTGCGTTTTAGAAAGTAGACATTTTTAAGTGTTTTCTGGCCATTGCGTTTTATAAATAAGACATTTCTTTGTTTTTTTGGTGCATTGCGTTTTAGGTAAAACACATTTTTATGTGTTTTCAGTCCATTGCGTTTTAGAAAACAGACATTTTAACTGTTTTCTGGTCATTGCATTTTAGAAATAAGACATTTCTTTGTGTTTTTGGTGCATTGCGTTTTAGGTAAAACACATTTTTATGTGTTTTCAGTCCATTGCGTTTTAGAAAGTACACTTTCTTTTGTGTTTTTAGTCTATTGCGTTTTAGAAATAAGACATTTCTTTGTGTTTTCTGGCCATTGCGTTTAACAAATAAGACATTTCTTTGTGTTTTTTGTGCATTGCGTTTTAGAAAAATGTCATTTTTAGGGTTTTTTTTTCATTGCGTTTTACGCAACTGGGTTTTTTCCATTGCGTTTTACGCAACTGGGTTTTAATTTTTTTTTTTCTCAAAAATATAGCAATAGTATACTTGTTTTAAAGATAAAAAAACGCTTGTTTTTTTGGTGCAATTTTTATAAAAAATTAATGTCGTGTGAAAGAGTTATTAACGTTTAAAAAATTGGGGGGGGGGGGGATTGGAGGAGAGAGAAATCATTGCCTTGGATTGACTAGAACGTCCCAAAACAAACTCACGCGCCTCTTTTCTTCCCTTCAATTTCCCTCATTTAATTTTAGCCCTTGATTAACTAAATGGATGGTCAAGATTACTTCCTAGTCTTCTTAGCCAAATAAACTTCCTATTATATCCTAGGGGTGAGCATGGTGCGGTTCGGTTCGGTTATTACCTATAACCGAAACCATAACCGCACATTGCGGTTATCAAAAAATCATAACCGTTCGGTTTCGGTTAATGCGGTTTCGGTTAATCGGTTATTGCGGTTAATGCGGTTTCGATTCGGTTATAGGTCGGTTATTTTCATTGTTTCTAATGTTGGACTTTAAATGTGTGGGTCGAGCAAAATTAATGCGCAAACAATAAATATACGGTTAATCAATTATATTTCACTACCATATGCATACTAATTCCAAAACAAAAGTAACACGTGTAGTCACGTGTTATGTGGAAACATACATACGAACACAAAGTGGTTTTTAAATTCGACAGTTTTTAATCAAAACATAAAAAGTTGTAATGCAATCTTCATCAAAGTTGGGTCATGGTTAAAAGTTAAAACATTAAAATACTTCACCAAAGATACATATTGATTAGGCCATGGTTAAGCATTTAAATACAAACTTAAAGACTTATGGTGCTACGGATTTGGCTATGTTTAAAATGTTCGGTTCGGTTATTTGCGGTTATGAAAATAAGAATAACCATAACCGAACCGCAAAAATCGGTTATTAAAAATATAAATAACCAACCCTTCGGTTATTTCGGTTATCGGTTATTTCGGTTCGGTTTTTTCGGTTATTTCGGTTACGGTTCGGTTAATTCGGTTGTATGCTCACCCCTATTATATCCTAACCCTCTTGACCGAAAAATGATTGCCGACCGAAACTTAATATTAAAAATAAAGCAAAACGTTAATCAAAAATTAATTTTAAAAATTGGTGTTATAAACAATTAAACATAAACTAATAAATCAGTGGTGGATCTAGAAAATCCGCATAGAGGTAACGTTTCAATAAAAATGACTAACAAAATCGAAAAAATGTCAGATTTTTCCAAAATTTACACTAGCGTCGGAGCGTCACCGCAGCATTAAGAGGCAACGGAGGTTACCCCTTCTATCACTCTAGGTCCGCACCTATTAATAATTATATTTACGTATATGGACCCAGGGTCGTGTACCATTCAAAAACCTGACTAGACGTGTTAATTATGGATTGAAATAGTTTCATGAATTTTAAGTTTCGAGTCCTGTTGAGGACAATAGTAATGAATTAAGAATAGATTAGATTGTTGTTGTTTATAGTGAATTCGAAAAAAAGTTCAATGAAGTCAAAATTGAAAATCTATATATACAAGATAATTTTGGGTCAAAGAGTTTCTGGTTGTTAAAAAATCCAACATTTTAAAGACGTATTTATCTATATATTATGTATACTAACTCTAAATGGATTTGGGTCAAAGTGTTACCAGTTGTTAAAAAATCTTACATGTTAAAGACGTATTGATCTATATATTATGTATACTAACTCTAAATGGATTTGGGTCAAAGAGTTTCCAGTTGTTAAAAAATCTGACATGTTAAAGACGTATTTATCTATATATTATGTACTTTAACGCTAAATGGACTTGGGTCAAAGAGTTTCCAGTTGTTAAAAAATCCGACATGTTAAAGACGTATTTATCTATATATTATCTAAATGGATTTGGGTCAAAGAGTTTCCACAGGACCGACCCAACCACTTTGATGGCCCAAAACGAAATAGAAATTTGGGTTTTTTTTTTTCAAATTCCGTTATTATAAACCCACCTACTTTATCCGAGTGACGACCGGCTATAATAAACTAAAAAGAACTCACAGAGCACCTAACTAATATACAAAATAATAAGGAATAAGTATCTAATTAAAAAATTAAGAAGAAAGAGTTTAGCAAATTTACCAAATGCTTAAAAGAAACAATTAACATACACATTTTTTTTACTAAAAATGGGGGCCTTGTGTGGTTGGTGGCCTAAAGCTAGGGCTTTAGAATACTTGCCCTAAGGCCGGCCCTGAGTTTCCAGTTATTCAAAAATCCGACATGTTAAAGACATATTTATCTATATGTTATCTAAATGGATTTGGGCCAAAGAGTTTCCAGTTGTAAAAAATCCGACATGTTAAAGACGTATTTATCTATATATATATTATGTATACTAACTCTAAATGGATTAAAAGTTATCATCATTTTAAGTGGGATCTACTACAACTCTTATGTTGTCCAATAGGATCTACTATTTAATCAACTTTGTATCACAACAACTAGAATTAACAATTTAATTATACTAAATATCCAAGTTAATTTTACATGCTATAATTCATTCATTACGTAAAAAGACAAAAAATAAAGCAAAATAAGTTGTTGTGTATATAAAACCTCATTCAAACGAAATACAGTTTACTTACTGTGTGTATGAAAAGTAATCTAAACTGTGCAATTACTTGCATTGGTACGTTGCTACCGGATTTGATGAGCTCGGTACCAACTGGTACCGAAAATACCGTTACCGAAATCCCCAGAAATGGGTACCGGTACCGAGTATACCTGGTACAGTACGGCTTGATACGGTCTGTACTGGTACGGCACCGGTATTTGAGAGTAAAACCCGATGAGTACCGATGCCAAGCGGATACCGAAAATACACTCAGTTTGGTGAATTTGATACCGGTACCGGTACCCAATACTATTCATTCATTTATATTTTTATTACTTTTCTTTCAATACTCTTTTTAATATTTATTTATGGTTACTGTTCATTTGCTTCCCTACACTCAGTTTGATGAATTTGATACCGGTACCGGTACCCAATACTATTCATTCATTTATATTTTTATTACTTTTCTTTCAATACTCTTTTTAATATTTATTTATGGTTACTGTTCATTTGCTTCCCTTTTTAATATATAGGTCAATACACTCAGTTTGATGAATTTGATACCGGTAGGGTACCCAATACTATTCATTCATTTATATTTTTATTACTTTTCTTTCAATACTCTTTTTAATATTTATTTATGGTTACTGTTCATTTGCTTCCCTTTTTAATATATAGGTCAATTAGACATAATGAATAACAAATCATTATGGTAGTATACAATACAAGAATACATATATATTACAAGGTGCCTCACATATCGATCAAAGTTTCGAATAGTGAAACATGTGTCTCAAGGATCCATTTAAAGATAGACTCTATATTCATGAATCATCTTTTGGAAACAAACCCTTCATTACCGGCCAATACTAGATACTTGTCTTTCCTTGTAAGGCTCGTACATTCGAACTCCAATGCCTTACCGATCTCACTTTGCACATGATTTGCAACATCATATCGTGTTGAGCTCGAATCACTGGTCCCATGAACCTGGTCCAGGAACCGAACCCTATAAACCGAACATGGGTTCATCATAAACATAAACGGATCCAAACATTTCAATCCACCGGCTGTTGTCCCGTGAAACATGCTAACGTAAGTATCTAAGGCAACCGGGACAATATGATCACTAAGTTCCGCGAACAATGGGCTAAACCGCAACAAATACGGTTCCCTACATGTTGTCCCTTCTGGACAAACCACGAGGTCCCCTAGCTTTAACATCTTGTCCATGGTTTTTGAATCTTGTTCTCGATCTCTTGTTAATCTAACGGTTTTGATTGGTGATAAGATTTCTGACATTCTACTGAGACTGTACGTGACTGCAGCGAATGGTTTCTTGAGTCCAAATGAGAGGTATAGCGGATCAAGTAAAGTTCTATGGTTGCATACATATAAACGACCTTTATGTTTTTTATGATCAAGAGATGTCGGATTTGAAGTCGAGTTATTGTTTTTGAGCCTGACTTGGATGCCAGTGAATGACATGATAGGGATCGTTGCACCATATGGCATGGTGAGTGCAATAGCGATCCGGGAAATGGACAAAAGAATGGAGAAAGGGAACCACATGAACATGACCAACATGTTCAATGGTTCTGGTCTAAAGGCTAATCTTCCGTCATGGAAGATTAGATCTTTAGGATATCTTTCTCTTGGAAGAATCCGCCACGCCTTCTTTTCGGCATCACTAACCACATAAACCTCCTATACAAACAAAATCAAGTCAATAAACTTCCAATATCATATTTTAACATACGTTAAATATGTAAAAATAATAATTTTAAATACATAGATGCATATATAGATATAGATATACACATATGCATATAAACAAGTACCTTGCTACAAGCGATCCAATCGTGTTTAACCGGCTTGTCTGAGAAGCAAACCTTATCATAATCTTCTCCAACAACTTCGTTTATACGATGTCGAATGATGTTCTTGTTATCTTTCATGAGACCAACAAAATACCCACCAAAAACCTTTAACTCCCTACCAAACACATGATCAAACTCCAAATAATCTTTCAAAAAACACTCAACCATAACTTGTGGCAACTTACTCACACCAACTTTCTTCTTCCCTCTTCTCAACACCTCAAAACCCTCCAAACCAACATCTTCCAAGAAGAATTTCGGCAAAACCGAACTCCCAACTCGAAAACTATCTTTCTTGATGCCGAAAAACGACACCATAACCATAATCTTGATAGATAACTCATCATCAACCAAAGCAAGAAGAGGGTATAGTGCAAAAAGCACAAAAGCCCTAATCAAGCTTCCGGATTCGAATGCGACTAACATGAAGTACGCAAACATGGATGGCGATCGCAAAAGGGTTCCTTCGACGTCGAAGATCAATGTCTTGTTTGAAAGATCACACGTGTGAATGACATGATCAGAAATTAGGGTTTGTGACCTGAAATGTGAAGCATGAGTGTTGCTTAAAGTTCTTTTGAGAGCTTTTGTTTGGTTATTATGGAGTTTGAGAAGAAGAAGAGGTATGAAAAGAATGAGTTTGAGGGTGTATGGTAAAGCTTTGAATACCATTTTTTTTTTTTTTTGTTGGTTTTTGCAGGATATGGAAGTGTGATAGAATGGTGGTGTTATTTATGGTGGTTGAGGTGATGAAAAGCACTTGGATTTTCATGTTTTAACGAATTTGACACTGGCCCTTCATGAATAATATTATAATCATGAGCTGGATACTGAAATGCATCGTTGACTTGAATGGGTTGTGTGCGGTAACTGGTAAGTGCTAAAAATATATATTAAATAATTAGCGAATCAACATTTAAGATTTATAAAATATTGAGATACTACATGTTTTATAACTAGTTTTTGCCCCGCCCGCGTTGCGGGACAATAAACTGAATATTTCTCTCTCATAACATGTATGTCTGTACAGAGGGCAAATCGTAATTATATTTTGAACTGGAGGCGAAATAATAATTTTAAACTGAGAGCAAAATCATAATTTTGAGCTAGGGGAAACATAATTTTATTTTGAACTGTGGGCAAAAATGTAATTTTGAGCTGAGGGCAGAATCGTAATTTTGAGTTAGAAGAAAAAAACAACATTTTATTTTTAACTGGGGGCAAAAACGTAATTTTAAACGGAGGGCGAAACCGTAATTTTAAACTGGGAACAAAATTAAAAATGAATTTTTGAACCGAGGGCAAAAGCGTAATTTTGAGCTAAGGCAAAATTATAATTTTATTTTGAGCTAGGGGCAAAAACGTAATTTTTAAACGAAGGAAGAAAGCGTAATTTTAAACTGGGAATAAAATTAAATTAAAAATGAGTTAGTTCAATAGGGAAGTGACAGGCAGCTAATATTTTGAGCTAGGGGAAAACATAATTTTATTTTGAACTGTGGGAAAAAAACGTAACTTTGAGCAGAGGGCAGAATCGTAATTTTGAGCTAGAGGAAAAAACAACATTTTATTTTGAACTATGGGCAAAAACGTAATTTTAAACGGAAGGCGAAACCGTAATTTTAAACTAGAAACAAAATTAAAAATGATTTTTTGAACCGAGGGCAAAAGCGTAATTTTGAGCTAGGGGCAAAATTGTAGTTTTATTTTGAGCAGGAGGCAAAACCGTAATTTTAAATGAAGGACGAAAACGTAATTTTAAACTGGGAATAAAATTAAATTAAAAATGAATTGGTCCAATAGGAAAGTGCCAGGCAAGCTGCCTGACACTATTCCCTTAACTTGCAAATGTGGCAGCTAATATTTTGAGCTAGGGGGGAAAACATAATTTTATTTTGAACTGTGGGAAAAAACGTAACTTTGAACAGAGGGCAGAATCGTAATTTTGAGTTAGAGGAAAAAAAAAACATTTTATTTTGAACTGTGGGCAAAAACGTAATTTTAAACGGAAGGCGAAACCGTAATTTTAAACTGGGAACAAATTTAAAAATGATTTTTTGAACCGAGTGCAAAAGCGTAATTTTGAGCTAGGGGCAAAATTATAGTTTTATTTTGAGCGGGAGGCAAAACCGTAATTTTAAACGAAGGACGAAAACGTAATTTTAAACTGGGAATTTGAACTGTGGGCAAAAACGTAATTTTAAACGGAAGGCGAAACCGTAATTTTAAACTGGGAACAAAATTAAAAATGATTTTTTGAACCGAGGGCAAAAGCGTAATTTTGAGCTAGGGGCAAAATTATAGTTTTATTTTGAGCGGGAGGCAAAACCGTAATTTTAAACGAATAACGAAAATGTAATTTTAAATTGGGAATAAAATTAAATTAAAAATGGATTGGTTTAATAGGGAACTGCCAGGCAAGCTGCCTGGCACTATTACCTTAACTTGCAAATGTATATGTAGGTATTAAAAATGATTTTTTGAACCGAGGGCAAAAGCGTAATTTTGAGCTAGGGGCAAAATTATAGCTTTATTTTGAGCGGGAGGCAAAACCGTAATTTTAAACGAAGAACGAAAATGTAATTTTAAAGTGGAAATAAAATTAAATTAAAAATGGATTGGTACAATAGGGAAGTGTCAGACAAGCTGCCTGACACTATTACCTTAACTTGCAAATGTATATGTTTGCCTGACACTATTTCCTTAACTTGCAAATGTATATGTAGGTAATGTATATTATAATATATGTTTTATAATATTTTGAGATAAGATTTATAATATATGTTTTAATTTCTTTTAATTTACTATCTTGTATTATAATATATGCTATATAATATTTTGAGATAAGATTTATAACATATGTTTTACTTTCTTTTAATTTACTATCTTGTAAGAAAATAAAATACTAAGGACAAAACAAGAGAAGCAGGAAAAGGACTTTACTTTTAGAGCATGCAGTGTAATCAAAGACTTATTTATTTTGTATACATTTAAAATATTACTATCTAAGTATATAATAATTTTCAGATGAAGTAATAAAAAAATCATTTGGCGTATATACTAGCTTTTTTTTATATAATATTGCTTAGTAGATACATTTTTTCTAAACTAGCGTCAACAAGGCCACAATATCCGTCAATAGTAATACCATCCATGCCATAATACTACTGGAAAATGGTCTTTCCTAAGAAATGTTCTGATGGAAAAAATTGGTAAAAAAAAACGACCATTTTCCGACGAAAAAACAACGAAATAAAATTTCGTCGTAAAGTCTTCGGAATTTCCTAGGAAACTTTACTTTATAACAGTATTTTGATTTTTTAGAAATTCGTCGGAAGTCGTCATCGTCACTTGTTGTATAATCAAACTAAACCCAACTCTAATACAACTTATCATGCTTTTCTAGGTTTATGTATATCTGTTTATGTTTGTGTATCTGTATGTGTGTATATGTATGCATAATCAAACCAAACCCGACTCTAACCAGAAGACATGTATTGCTGTCATCCCGTTCATACGATGGAGACACTTGGCCCTATGACTAATAATCTTTATGTTTTGAGTAAACTTCCGTTTTGCTCCACGTGGTTTGGTCGTTTTAATGGTTTTGCCCCAAACCTTTAAAAATAGCCATTTTACTCCCTGGTCTATGAAGCTCATCTCTATTTCACTCCCCGCCTCTAACGCCATCCATTTCCTCTTTTAAATCCTGGTCACATGCCCCTCACATGAGGGGCATTTTAGTCTTTTCCTATCCTCTCTAAAAATATATTTTATTATTACAATAATAACACATATACAGACACACTCTTCTCTCTTTGTTCTCTATCTCTATAATCAGATTTCACCACCAACATTACCATCCCCTGCACAAAGCCCACACCGGCAGCAAGCACCGCCACCGCCAACAAACCTCACCACCACCGTCGCAAGCTTGAAGATTTGAACCATGTCTTTCTCTAAACCCCCATAACCACCATAAGAGTTCTGAATCATCTCTCTCTCTAAACCCCCACTAACACCATTTCAGATCTGAATCGCCAGCATCCCCACATCACAACATTCCCTTTCTCTCTCTCTATCTAAACTGTCAGCTCCGGCGAAGAGGCCATCTCCACATAGTTGACTTGCAGATCTGAACCGCCATCTCCACAGCGTTGAGTTGCGGCTCCGGCGAAGAGGCGGCGGATTTTGGTTGATGTTGGGTAAGATTTTGTGTAAGACTTTTGTGATATATGTTAAAATGTTTGTGAGGGTTTATTGCAAGGTTTCTTGAGAAGATACCATTATTCACTTTGATATATGTTGACGGCTGTATATTTTCAAGATGTTGATGAGTTGATTTTTTTAGAGCCCAAAAATTAGGGCTGGCAATTGGGTACCTGTTAAGACACGATTAGACCTGTTTGACTGAAAAATACACCCTTTGACTTTTTTAATTTTTAAAATAATTAAAATTACAATGTTAGGATCTATCATTTATTCATCTTTGTACATAAAACATAAAACTGTTTTATAAACATGAGGTAGAAAGTAGTTAAACGATTCGTAATCATGTTTGAAACTTATGTTGTGCGCGCCGTCAGAAACCTGTTAAGCCTGTTAAGACACGATTTGCCAGCCTTACCAAAAATAATTGATATTGTTGCCAATAATAAATCGTGAATCATAAGTTGGAGCCCAAAACAATTGAGTCTGCTGCCCCCACTTCGATAATGTTGAGTAAAAGAAAATAGGAGGAAAAAATGAGGTGATGAGTTAATTAGGGCTTCAATTCTGGAGATGGTGGTGGTCGGTGACGGTGTTGGGTGTTTGAAGATAGAGAGAGGGTGAGATTTGAGGGGTTTAATTTCTGACATGAACATAAAAAATAAAATACTAAAAAAATCTGATATATACATATTTAAGTAAATAATAGAAAATAATTAATTTATTATATATTATAATAAAATATCTTTTTAGAGAGAATGGGAAAGACTAAAATACCCCTCATGTGAGGGGCATGTGACCTGGATTTAACAGAGGAATTGGATGGCGTCAAGGGCGCGGAGTGAAATAGAGATGAGCTTCATAGATCAGGGAGTAAAATTGCTATTTTTAAAAGTTTGGGGCAAAACCATTAAAACGACCAAACCATAGGGAGCAAAACAGAAGTTTACTCTTATGTTTTTTTTTCTATACGTTTTTTTTCTGGAAAGTATATATGTATAAATAATCGAACTTAATACTTTATAATAATAAAATAATTTACCATAAGGCAATTTCATTATTGTGAAATATAGATTAAAAAAAAATACCATTTTCAGTCGTCTATTAAAACTCATGTTAGAAATAACCCGTAATGTGATCTACAGATCATTTAAGTTAACTTTACCAATATGACATATCCTTGTAGGGGATATGAGGCGGTTTTCAGTAAATGTTGATGTTGGATAATACACTCACTTTCTATCATTTAAGTCCCATCATACTACCGAACTAGTTGGTTGTAGGGCAACGGGGTTATTAGTTGATAGCGCTATTAGGTTTGGCACCCTCACGACGTATCTGGATAGGACGGGCGTGAACTAATAACTTTAAAATCATGACCAATGTTTGATAGAGCATTGGAGAAGGGCAAAAAGGAGCCGTCTGCGGTATCAAGTTATTATCAACATAACATAAGTCAATACTTGGTAACAAACGGTTAAACTAAACGTGAACTCGCCAGCTTTCGCTGATACACTTTTCTGCATGCTTGCAGGTCCTTAGGTACACTGACATGGAACTTGTTGTCTGGGAAGCTGGAGTGGTCATGGGTCGTGGCAGTTGGAACGCTCCTTAGTGTTGCATTGATTTGAATACTTTTATTAAACTTATTGAACAAACTATCATGCTTCCGCTGAACATGTTGATTTCCTAAACTGGTGTTTGAATTATACTCTTTTGTTAATGCAAAGCTTTATTTTACTTATAGTTCAATGTGATTAGTGGCTAGATCCTGGTACGTCACACGCCTCGCGGGGGGTTTCCGCTTGTGGTATTTTTGGGGGTGTGACAGTCGTTGTTGTATAATCAAACTAAAGTATAATCAAACTAAACCCAACTCTAATACAACTTATCATGCTTTTCTAGGTTTATGTATATCTGTTTATGTTTGTGTATCTGTATGTGTGTATATGTATGTATAATCAAACCAAACCCGACTCTAATACAACTTATCAGGTTTTGTAGGGTTTATGTATATGTGTTTATGTTTGTGCATGTGTATGTATTTGTATGTGTGTATAGCGTATATGCTGACTTTTATTAAGTTCTTGATTCATTGAAGAGATATGGGCCCGGACCCCTAGAAAAAAAAAACCATCTGTGGGGCCCACCCGCCATGTCGGATACGGCAGCACAAAGGCAACAAACATGACATTTAGAAAGCGACGTGTAACCAATGACATCCCGCAAACCGCTGTACCACAAATCTCCACTAGCGGTTATCGTAGAAGAGACAAAAGGTACAGCTGGTAGCGACGTCCAATCATCGTCTGCAAATCCATACCCCTCTCAATCTCCATTAATGGTTAGCATAGAAGAGACCACAAGGACATCCCGAAAGCGATGTGTGGCCAATAGCAGGCGCAGATGCACACCCTTCTCTGCAACCACTAACGGGCAACAGAGTGGGGACCAAATGGATTTTCCGATAGTGACGTATTGGCCAGTCATCTCCCATAATTTCGGCAATAAATACTACGCTTCATCAAGCTGAAATAATACTACTCTGTCCACTCTCACTCACAATTTACTCCCTCAAAAACATATACTTATAATTTTTTCGCTGGAGGGTGGTTACGATGAGAGCCTCTAACCTTTTCTTCTCATAACGAGAGTTACGGTGTTGTTTAGTTTTGCATATCAATCCACCTAGAGAACTTGTGAAGATCGGAACCCATTTACCATGTTAAGCAATGTTTAATCCATCCAAATAGATTGGTGTTTCTTCATTTCTTAACGTCAATAAAAATGCTTAGGGTGAGGATCAAATGAGAAGTTTATTTTGGCTAGGAAGTGTATGAAGCAATAGGATTAGGACATGTGGCAAAATTTAAAATAAAGAGAAAGGGTATTTTAGTCAATCTTATCCTTTTCTTCTTCCTTCTTCTTCCCAGTAACATCAAAACCTACCATTTTCAAAACCCACCATCTTCAACCATTTCTTCACTTTCTATCTCAATAATCACTACATTATAGTGTGATTTTCGTCACCAATCAATGATTCAAACACCCGATCAACATGTTCTTCAGCTTTTATGAAGAAAACACAGTTTAATTTCATACAAAATCTTGTTTTTTTCCGGTGATTTTGAAGATAATCACTCGCTCCGTTCGATTCGATCTCTGATAAGTATTTCAATCATTCAAATTTCGTCAATCGTTGAAGAAACCGACTTCGATCCATGTAAGAAATTCTTTAATTTCATTTCTATTATCTGGGTTTTTTATTTAATCATTGCGTTTTACGATCTTGGCGGGGGTCCGGGGGCAGCGCCCCTGGTAGCAGGGTCCCAGGGGCGGCAGTCCCTGGCGGGGTCCAAGGGGCAGAGCCCCTGGCTCGGAAAAAAAAATTTCGATTAAATTGCTTTAATAAAAATGCATAAGAAAAGTTAATTTTCTGTAAATTGCCTCTGGAAAACTACATTCGTAAACTGCATTGGTTCAGACAATTCACAGCACAGACAAAACTATTGTCCTGGTTCAATGCGTTTTAGAAAGAACACTTTCTTTGGTGTTTTTAGGCCATTGCGTTTTAGCACTAAGACATTTTTATGTGTTTTCTGGCCATTGCGTTTTAGAAAAACACATTTTTGAAGTGTTTTTAGTCATTGTGTTTTAGGTAAAACACATTTTTAGGTGTTTTCAGTCCATTGCGTTTTAGAGAGAACACTTTCTTTTGTTTTTTTAAGCCATTGCGTTTTAGAAATGAGACATTTTTAAGTGTTTTCTGGTCATTGCGTTTTATAAATAAGACATTTATTTGTGTTTTTTGTGCATTGCGTTTTAGGTAAAACACATTTTTATGTGTTTTTAGTTCATTGCGTTTTAGAAAACAGACATTTTAAGTGTTTTCTGGCCATTGCGTTTTAGAAATAAGACATTTGTTTGTGTTTTTGGTGCATTGCGTTTTAGGTAAAACACATTTTTATGTGTTTTCAGTCCATTGCGTTTTAGAAAGTACACTTTCTTTTGTGTTTTTAGGCTATTGCGTTTTAGAAATAAGACATTTCTTTGTGTTTTCTGGCCATTGCGTTTTACAAATAAGACATTTCTTTGTGTTTTTTGTGCATTGCGTTTTAGAAAAATGTCATTTTTTTAGGGTTTTTTTTCATTGCGTTTTACGCAACTGGTTTTTTCCATTGCGTTTTACGCAACTAGGTTTTATTTTTCGAAAATATAGCATTATATACTCGTTTTAAAGATAAAAAAACGCTCGTTTTTTGGTGCAATTTTTATAAAAAAATAATATCGTATGAAAGAGTTATTAACGTTTAAAAAATGAGGGGGAATTGAAGGAGAGAGAAACTATTGCCTTGAATTGACTAGAATACCCCTAAAAAAACTCACGCGCCTCTTTTCTTCCTTTCAATTCTCTCATTTAATCTTAACACTTGATTAAGTAAATGGATGGTCAATATTACTTCCTAGCCTTCTTAGCCAAATAAACTTTCTATTATATCCTAACCCTATATATCATTATACTTTATGAAAAAGTTGAATTATAAAATCAAGCATAAATATATATACTTTTTTTTTTATTTCTAAACAAATTGTACCATTGATTTCCAGTTGTTTGAATTCAAGTATTTTGAAAGAAAATCTAGTTCAAGAAATCACCAGAAGACATGTATTGCTGTCATCCCGTTCATACGATGGAGACACTTGGCGCTAGGGCTGCAAACGAAACAAACGTTTGGCGAACAGTTCGTGAACCGTTCGGCGGAAAGTTCGTTTGTGTTCGTTCGTTTATTAAACAAACGAACACAAACAAAAACAGAAGTCGTGTTCGTTTGTTTATGTTCGTGAACATTCGGTAACGTGTCGTTTGTGTTCAATAGTTCATTAGTGTTTTTAGTTTTTATATTTATTTAAATACTTCAAAATTCCGAAAAATTAAATATCTAATAAGTGTCAGTGTATTATATATTTTGTTCATGAACGATTGTTTGTGTTCGTTTGTGTCCGTTTGTGTTCATAAACATTAGTGTGTGCTCATTTGTGTTCATCAACATTCGTTTTTGTTCGTTGCCTAAAATTAACAAACAAACACGAATAAGTTCATTTCCTTAACAAACGAACACGAACATAAAATCTTGTTTGATAAGTGTTCGTGAACGGTTCGCGAACACATATATTTCTTAACAAACGAACACGAACAAGGTCTTGTTCGTGTTTGTTTGGTTCGTTTGCAGCCCTACTTGGCCCTATGACTAATAAATCTAGGGGTGCAAACGAGCCGAGCTACTCGCGAGCTACTCGAGCTCGGCTCGAAAAAAAGCTCGAACGAGCCGAGCTTAAGCGAGCTCGAGCCCGAGCCTGAGCTTCGCTTATCGAGCTCGAGCCGGCTCGGGAGCCTAATCGAGCTTTCTGTTTATATATTTTTTTATTAATATATCAAACATATATTTATATAATAATAATTACCATTTATATAAATATAAAAAAATAACTAAATTATATGTATAATAATAGTTATAATTAATATAAATTAATTAATAAATACTAAACGAGTCGAGCCGAGCTCGAGCTTGAAAATTTACCTTCGAGCCGAGCTCGAGCTTCAGAAATAAAGCTCGAATCGAGCCGAGCTCGAGTTCAAGTTTTCCTATGTTAAACGAGCTCGAGCTCGGCTCGTTTGCACCCCTACTAATAATCTTTATGTTTTTATTTTTTTTTCTACACGTTTTTTTTTTCTGGAAAGTATATATGTATAAATAACGAAACTTAATACTTTATAATAATAAAATAATTTAACATTAGGCAATTTCATTATTGTGAAATATAGATTAAAAAAATACCATTTTCAGTCGTTTATTAAAACTCATGTTAGGAATAATGGTTTACATATCATTTAAGTTAACTTTACCAATATGACATAACAGGTCCTTAACAATTACTTGATGAAAGTAATTGCGAATATTTATAAGTTAAGGGGCCATTAAGATATCTCTTTAGATGCCTTTAATATTGAGAATGTGAGTAACTAATATAATGGATGGTCATCATTTTGTTGATTCGTAGTGAAACACCCCTAAAACACCAATCAATAATTCTCTCTAAAATCCCCTATCACTAAAAGACATCATAGCGGTAATCATGGCTTCATCATCATCATCATCGGCGAAGATAACCATTCCCACATGTAAGTGCCTCTAATTTTATGTTCATGTTCATGATTTGACTTGATAACCGACATTAGCTTTATGTTCATGTTCATGATTTGACTTGATAAACGACATTAGCGTTTTATGTTTTAGACCCATATTTAATGTATAGTCAACAACTCAAACTAATATGGTTAGATACAAGAACATTAGATGATACGTGCCTATCTTCTCATCCACATTTTCATGCATTAGTTTACCCATGTTCTCCATGTCTTTTAATTTAGTGCATCCATGTTTAGTTAAGGAATAATGGATTTTAACAATCCAAACTATTAGTTGTTGGCCGACAACGGTCCCAACTTAAAAAATAATCAGTGGTGGTCCCATCTTTTCACATATTGTAAACTAATGGATATTTACTAACATAACCTTAATTTCTTTTTGTCCCCTTATCGTTTAAAGGTCCATTGATTTACAATATATCAAAAGGTGGGACCACCACTGGTTATTTTTTAAGTTGGAACCGTTACTAGCCAATAGCTAATAGTTAGGATTATTAAAATTCATTATTCCTTTAGTTAATAGTGCATGCATGACTCCTATATTTTGGTTAAAGTAGTTTTCCTTTTGCATATTTAAGATTGTGTATGTTCATTTGAAAGTTAGTGAGAAAATTATTGAAAGAAACTTTAGTTTTATCTCTCTTTTCTTCTCTTGTATTCTTGGGAGTTTGTAGGTTTTCTTCGTAAATCTATCATTAGAACAGCCAAAGTAATATGGTTATAAACATTTGGATGCATACTAACGGGGTGGTGGTCCATTGATAAAGGCAAAGCCTTTAAAACATTTAAGTTGGGAAGGTGAAGGTATTGTGTTCAAGTCCCACAGACGACAGTGGATTAAAGAAATTAGTCGTTTAAAAAAATAAACATTTGGATGCCGTACCAACAAATCTAACAAATAAGAAAGTGAGACAAATAACCGTAGCAATTAACAACTGTTTTTGGCTATAATAATATATGAATATTTATTTATGGAGCTTTATAAAATAACGTAGATAAATAAAATATTTTTGATTGCTAATTAAATGCAATGTCTTTACTTCTTCACGGTGGTCCTTAAATAGCAAAAGCACAAAAAGAGTAAACACCATTCATTAATGATAGGACATATGTGTGAAATTGTGAATTTTGCAAATGCACTTATATAATAGGGTGTCGTTTTTATAATGTGAGTTGAATACATAAATTGTATTTAAAAAAAAAAAAAAAAAAAAACTATACTAACCTTCAATAAGTAGGTCCTGATTTCTTAAGTGATTGTCAGTGGTGTCGAGATCCATTAACGCTACATAAATAAGGTCTTTTATGATGGCTCGAAAAAGGGGTTGGATTCCATGTATTAAATAATGTTTAAAAACGCAAAATCTACCGTAAAAATAAGGTGCCATCAACACTACCCTTCATCAGCTTTTGTCCTTCTTGCCATCCTAAAAATCTCGGAATGGTATGACCACTGAAATACCCCCTCCTTTGTTTGAATTCCAGAAATACCTCTAGAATCCACATCTGTAAATGCATTAACATATTTAATAGGTATTAGTCTACAAATTAAAACGAACATTACACTTAAAATATAAAATATATATATATACGATTTCCCACGTACCTTAAAGGGCCAAACAAAACCGTCTAACGAAAAACCCTTCGTGTCTTCCTTTTGACGAACGTGCATATCATACACGTTCGTATACGTGCTCTCCCAAAAATAGTTACCCCATGGATATTCGTTAAAGTCATTCAGATTATCCACCAGGTGTAACAGTTTATTATCGATTGCATTTGAATCCTGCAACCCTAAAAACCCTTGGCCCAAAAGCATCAGTAGACATATCCTTGTGCAATCTTCGTTGCTATATTGCATCGGACCTTCAAACATATCTCTTATTCGTTTGAAAGCAATACTTTCACGGCCCGGGAAATGTCAGTTTTTAAATGAGCCAGGGTGGTCAATCGGTGTCCAGTCAGTGAACCCAAACCTTAACCCCGTTATAAGACAAAATTGTTTCGCGGTAAACATTAAAATTTCTTGGCCTAGGCGATATGTAATCCCTAATCTGGGTGTAGGTGTAGGCTCTTGCAATTGTGCAACTCCGAGTAAGAGTAGGCTATCACACCTAACACACTTAATATCCAAAAAAGGCCCAAAACATGTCCGCCTAATCTCGGACTCAATAGTTGCCGGCATTCTTTTCTTCAAAATGTTTACTATATCCCACTTTTGCCGAACCTTGATCTTTTTGGCCTTCGAACGCGCGCCACTCGTGTATAACCCAAACGTCTTAACCAGTTTATCCTCCGTCCGGAGCTGTTATAACTTGAAGTTGTATTATATTTATATACTCATTATATATTTTGTCACACCCCGACTTTCCACGTGTCACCGGTGGGCCCGGTGGGGGAGTATCGTGACGTGGTTGGCAACATAATAGTCAAACAACACAATATATATGAATGCACAGCGGAAGCAAAAGATATTTATTATCACATTCCGAATATGAAGTAATATTCAGTATTACAACGGAAGTAAAGGATCCACAGGCGGATCGAAATAAAGTAAAAACTGTTCAACAGACTTTGACATCTAGAGCTTGCGAAACTTGAGTAATGATGCCTGGAGTAGCCAGCCTATTTCGTCTAGCACCTGCACTTAGCCTTTTTGGAAAATACGTCAGTTTACACTGGTAAATACAACTCAACTGACTCATTTAGAAAAGAGTTTAATAAAATTGATTTGAATGCACTTCGGCAAAACATATCTTTATAACTTGGGACAATTATTTATAAATAATCTTGTTTACAGTTTTACTCATTTGCCGTCCGTCGGGACAGATTAACTGACACGCCATAGGTATAATGCCCACAGGCTATCATCCTCTAAGTGGATTACCAGTTCCGGTATAATGCCCACAAGGATGATACCCCTAAGTGGAATTCCAGTTTTTACATAATGCATCTGTCAGGTGTACGCCTACACCCCGTGCTTAGGTCATGGCCATTTCGTAAAATGATGCCAAGGATATCCGGGACATGGTCATTTAACCCCCAAGGGCCATACATCAAATAATACAGAATAAAGCGAGTTATGTAATACATTAATCACAATCCGATTTACATGTCTACATACCCGACCAAGCGGTACTTTTATAGTACCGTATCCCAAGCCCGTATAGGGAAAATAAGTTAAGAGTATTTACCTGAGCAAAGTATAAATCCAATACAGTAATTGCAAGTACTTTTACTGGGCTCCTAATCTGGAACGAAGGTTTATAATAACCTATTAGAATCCTAACGGGTCTTTAATTAAGCTTAAGCTTAGACCGGCTAGTTTCAAAGATACGGTTCGTACGCACGATTAAGCGAAGACCGGATAGAATGTGATTTAGACCCGAAAAGTTCAGAGACTTGCTTAATATGGGTTTATTATTCACATTCTGGATTTTGAGATAAAACCGATAAGGTTTGACCCGTTTCGGCTAATTTATGTAAACTTGTTACATAAACCGAACCGAACGCGTAATAAGCGTGACGGGTATTCATTAGAGCCATCTACAGGTTTCCTAAGTTAATTGTGCCTCAAATATGTTGTGACATCAGTAAGATGTCTTTCATTATGCCCGAAACGTTTTTAAACACAAACTAGCCCCGTAGGGGTAGTTTGGTCATTTAAAAGGTTATAAAAGAGTTTAAGTATTCATCTGAGTTACGGGTCTGATGTAATCAGTAAAAATACTCAATTTGATGAGTTATAACAGTAGGGTAAAGTATATATGTGAAATATATCATTTATAACCAAACTGTGCACCGAAGGGGCATTTTGGTAATTTCACATAAGCCGAAAAGCTCAAAAACGAAGTCTGAGTTAATCAACCTTTGCTTACTGTTAAAATATCCTAATTTGCCTCATATATCAGTAGGTATCAACCCGGGCATATCCAATATGATTTTAAGACATACTATGCGTTAAAAACGCTAATTATGGCGATTAAATGCCATTTCCGGGTTCGATACTTAAATCTGATATTTTTATATTTCTAGAAGGCTTAAAATAATTTATTAATCATATGTGATCAGTAGCAAAAGGTTTGGAGTCGTTTAGATAAGTAAAACTCATTTTATGGCCCGTAAGGGCAAAACCGACAATTACCGGATTAAGCCTACGACTACTAGTTATGCTCAGCCTAAAATTAATTAAAAATCTTTAAAAATCCCAAAATAATATATTACATCAGTGGGTATTAAGTTTGATACCAAAAAGTAGGCTTAACTAGGCTATATATTAATTACGCCGTTTTATTAACATAAAGCATTAATTTTGCGATATTGAGCATAACTCTTAATCTATAAGTCAAACTGATGTCAAACTTTGCATACAAGTTTATATATCAGTATTTAAGGTTTCTACACTTTTACATTTTCATAAATCATGTTTTAAGGTAATAAGGGCATAATGGTCAACATATGAGCAATTAACGGAATCATGCGTATTAATCGGATAACTAATGAACCGAGGTGTATAATCACATAGGGTTATACTAGCATGTAACCTGGTCCAAATGAAGCTCTAAGGTATTTCTAAAACATACCTAAACGGGTCAGAACTGAAGTCAAAGCAAAAGTCAAAGCTTTGCGACTTTCGGTTCCGAACCGGGTCTAAACAGGAAATGGTCGGGTTGAACATGTTTGGACATGTTCTTACACTTATTACTAAGTTATAACAATGATCAAACAGGTTGTACATGTAACAACTGTGCTTGTAATCATTGTGAACAGTTCTGTTATCAATAAAACAATGTTATTTGATCACAATGTGTGTTTTGTTATGTTTTACATTTTTCATGTTTTGACTTTTATGTAATTTCAAACTCTACATCGCTTTCGGGAGAGTTATACGCAAACTAGTGCGTAAACGTACTCAGTTTAATGCGAGAAATACTCCGTAACATCAACATATACTCAACATACCTTAAATAACCTTTACATAACTTAGAAATAAGTTTAGAAGGCTTTGGTATGTCAAAAACAAGTTAATTCGCTTACAGGGACTAAATATGACAAACTGCGAAAGTATGTCAATTTGAACTGTAACGAACATTCCGGAACATAACCATAAGTTAAACACACCTTAAATATCCTTTACATAGCTTAGAAATAGGCTTTGAGGGGTTCGGTGTGCTAAAATAAACTTTTGGGACATTCAGGGACTAAAAGTGTCAAAAAGTGCACAAGTTTGCATTTTCGCGCATAACTTACGTTCTGAATACATCCGGACATCCAAAAATTTATGTTAGCAAGACTACATTATATTTTAGTGTTCGCCTTAAGAAAAATCCATTCGTCGCGTCATTTGGATCGTTTTTCGCGCTTATGCGCATTCCGTCGTAATTAACCGAACATCGCGACCGTACGGCCAAACGAACCGACATCCGAGATATTTTTGAACACATTTTAAGTTCCCTATACTTTAACTTCATTTTAGAGCTTTGAAATGGGGTTAACGGGCCTTAAACGTGTCGAAAATGGGCCGAATGCATGACAGGGACCAAAAGTGTAAATCTGCCAAACTTAGGCCTAGCGGTGCGCTACACTTTTAGCGTAGCGGTGTGCTAGCCTGTCTGCAGATCAGATTCAATGTTTTTAGCACAAGTTGCAACCTTTTTGATCCTCCACCACATGTTCTAAGTTGTTTGTCAAGACCCTATGGTGCCAAGAAGCCACCATAACCTTTCAACAAGTGTACGGCCTTGATCGTTTCCCCTTTTCCAAGAAACGATCTCAACGGTGGACCGAAAACTATATATACCCATCCACCCCCATTGCATTTTCTCACAAGAATTCTGATTTTGAGAGCTCTAAGTTGAAACCATTGTTTCATACCTGAGTTCTTGAGTCGGGATTAGCATTCGGGGACCCTGGGTTAGTATTCTTTCGTTCTTTTCCTTATTTTTACTGCTTTTCGAGTCAGAAAGTCAAACTTTGTTTGACTTTCAGCGTTGACCAGTAATGGTCAATGCGAAGTTCGGTTGAACTTCGCAACGTGATTGTAATCACGATGGTCATAGTCCCTTGGGACTATGCCTACTGATTACCACGTTGTCTAGGGTCGTAGGGTAGGCGATCTAATAAATCGCCTATGCCTTCGAACCCGACCCAGTTTGGTCGATCATTAGGATCCGACCAAATACATTAGGTGACCATAGTAGGTAGGGAATAACCTTCCGAGGTTATACCCTATGGTCACATCGTTTAAGTAGTTGTATGATAGGTAGTTTATATGCCTTAGGTAAATTACCAGAATACCCTTTTTATACATAATTGGTAATTTAGCATATGTAACCTAAACTTTTGTCATGTAACTGATTATGTAACATGTTTAGGCATATAATACCTGTCATAGGACTAGTTAGGCGGTCCGAACGCGTTTCACGCGCACGACACGTTAAAGTAGCATAAGCTTCCTAAACGGGTCGTAATGGGTCGTAAACAATTATGTTAAGTTTCATTTAGCATGTAGGATTTGTTAAACCAAATGACACGAGTCTCTACACTCGTTTGGTTTACGAAACCTCATTCTATCCAATCATCCGATTAAGGTCCGGTTATTAACATAGTTACCTATATTAGGTGCCGTTTGATTCCGAGATCTATAGCATTACTTGGTGGTTATCTTTATACAACTGAGCAATCTCAAGTGAGTACATAGACCCCTCTTTTACTGTTTTCCAAACTGTTTTGGGGTGGAACACATGTGCCTACTTGTTACTTTCATGCTTTCCTGTTTTCACATCATATACCGGCTATGTTTGATAGTACATTATAGTACATTGTTTTACATTACATTTCATGCTATGTATGCCCATTGTGTGCATTACTTAGTACATTGTTTTACATGACATTTCATACTATGTATGCCCATTGTGTGCATTACTTAGTACATCGTTTTTACATGACATTTCATACTATGTATGCCCATTGTGTGCATTACTTAGTACATTGTTTCATATGACATTTCACGCTATGTATGTTCATTTTGATTACATACTTAGTGCATTGTTTTCACATGCCTACATTTTGGTATGACATTTGGTTTGTTTACATGGGACAATACATTCATTAACAATGATCACGCCGTTCGTTAGTAGGTAGTGGTACCATAGGAATTGACAACTCCCGTTCCGGACATCCCAGGGTAAGGGGACAGAAAGGAATGACCGAATTCGTTGACATTAAGACAGATAGACCTTTAATTTGTTTAAAGGGTTTATCACCACAGTCGCCAGGCTTGGATGTATGCATATTCACAATACCGCATAAATGTTCATATTAAATAGTTACATGCATTTACACAAAACATAGCTTTGATTTAAACCAAGTTTTACTTCAATACTTTGTTTTTGTGCATATGGTTTAGTTTGAGACATTTCACTTGCCATACATGACATTTTGACATAGACATTTGACATGGATACTTGACATAGACATTTGACATGGATATTTGACAGAGACATTTGACATGGATATTTGACATAGACCTTTTACATGATTTACATTTGACATATTATTCAATACATTTGACAATTGGTTTAAACATAGACTTCTTACATTGGTTGGTTTGGTTTGATTAAGTGATTAAGTAACGATGCGTGTGTAATATGATACAAGCATGGTGGATACGCCGCTGGTACTTCCTATATATAAGTGTTTGTATGGTATTATATGTCGTAACGTTATTTGAATCATTTCAGTTTGAGACATAGAACATTTTATACAAATAACATACTTTTCACAAGACATTGATTTACAAACAACTTATCTTATACAAACACATTTTTACATGGTTATTTATTTAACCTGACATTTACTTATACATATCATCTGATCTTATTGTTATTCAAATGATTTACAAGACAAAGCAAATTACAAGGTTCATGACTAAACATTTTCTCAAATACAAGTCATGAATCCTATTTTCACAAACCTATGTATCTCACAGGCATTTTTATGCTGACGTACCTATTTTCACATGTGTTTTCAGGTGCTTTTCCATAGGATGTTGATCTTGATACTAGGGCGGACCTGTGCCTTAGAGACTTTTAAATAAGATAGACTATGTTTAATTATGTTCTGAACTCTTTAATTTCCTGTTTGAAACAATGTAACACCTTTGTTTATAAATAAAATACAACTTTGTATGCCATGGTTATGAAACAATTAATTCTGTTGCAACACGCCCCGATGTTTCCGCCGCGGTTTGTTGTTTTACGCGGTCGGGGTGTGACAGTACATGTTCTAGATATCTAATTATGCATAAATGACATTTTAAGCATCCTGTTGACTTTTTAATCATATGTTTGACCCGACATTTGACCTGGTTAGGGTGGTGATCAGGGGAAACCCTTTTGGGGTTTTATTACCCACATAAATACCATCCTATAACTACTTTTAATTCGAGATATGACTGAGCCATTAGTGACTAATCTCGAAGTCAAACCGTAATTACGACGGTTTGACTTTTAGCTAATTAACCTAGCTAAACTCAATTAGAGAAGGAAAAGAATACTTACTGAAGTCCTATGCACGAAATGGAAAGCTTAGAGGAAAGTCCTTAGCTCCAGAAATGCTCCAAATGTGCAGGAGAAGTGTGAAGAGTTGTGTTGCAACTAATGGCCTTTTATACAAGTTCTAAACACCATAACATGTTGACAACAAAGTCTATGATCAACCACAACCATCCAACACTTGTTACTAGTGCCTAGGGAAGTCTAAGGGTCGTCCACTTGTGAGAAAAAACGGTTAAATGGGTCACAATTGCGAAAAACAGGCTACAGCAAGTTTCTGGTCGCTGGGTGACTGGTAGCGCACCGCTACGCTTCTGATGTAGCAGTGCGCTAGCCCTCCTCAGGGGCAATTCTTCCATTTTTCAGTTTGCATCCCTGGCTCTTGGTACTCCGAAAGGTCAACTAAGCTTAATTCTTGCATTTTGACCCCTTATTATTTATATACAAGGGCTTTATGATTTATACTCACTTTGCCAAGTCCCTGGACACTTCCGGTTAACCCGAAAAGTCATAACTTTCACCGTTGACGCTTTAACCCCTCGTACACGAATTTGATCATAACTTTCTCATACGATAACGAAACTTTATGAAATTTTAATCGTGCATTCTAGTGAGCATAATTAACCGTTACAAAGCTTCGGGTTTGCTAAAAGGTCACTCAGATGTATAACTTAAACATGTTGACACATTTAACCCCTGTAGTTTGTAACCTCTCACTTTTAGCTTCGTATGATCTATGATTTATTCGTTTGAAGGTATGAGCATTATGTAGGGCTAATGTGCAATACATTTATTCACTGTTGACATTTAGAACTCATATATTTACATACTTTCCATGATTGTCAACTTTAGTCCTTCTAGAACATTATTTTACACGTTCAACATCTGACACGTGTCAACACATTATGGGACGTGAATTTTCGAGGTGTTACATCCTCACCCCCTTAAAATAAATCTCGGCCCGAGATTTACCGAAATAAAGGAAGTATTCTCTGCCTAATAATGGCAACTTACAGATGGTTAGGAATTTGTATTGATCTTGTTCGTTGTTTCCAATGCAACTTTCAGATCCGGATAATTGGACCTACCAATCTATTGTCCTAATCAATAGATTGTTTAATATTCCATTTATACAAGGTCTCCAAAAGGGCAGCCTTGATACTTATTTATCAACTTTTATAGAAAAGCTTATCTTAAGGTGAGATGGTTATTTCAACCACTGCTTAACAAATCTTAGGGAATAGCTAATCCTTGCCGTTAGTCGAATAATTCGACTGTTCTGGGCAGCTGATGGCAAATTCTTAATCGTTGCCTAAGTAGGGTTGCGGTCACAATGCATAAGCAAAAATGAACCGTCTTTCTTACCCAACCATATCAAACTCTTAGAATATCGAGTTAGGATATATGAATCTATATCTTAGAATTTACTTAAATCAGGGTTTCGGTTATTCCATTATCAATATGGAGTTTTCGAAATACTCCAGCCTTCTAGGAGGTAAGCAAGGAAAACTTATGAGAAGATAATCAAGATACAAGGAGGCTACAGAGATTTTCCATGTCTCAGGCTCCAGTTCATTCATCATTGCTTGTGTCAAATAAGCGACACATTTATGTTATAAGTCCACGAATTCCTTAATCGGGAACATTCACTTGGAAAAAAAAATTCCATTTTTGGATATCTTCTTTGAATACTACTAGTCGACTTTAGCACAATATGACCATTGGGATATCTCAGGGGTTCCATGTATTAAACCTCCATGCTGATCAGACATGGAAATAATCTATGGGACGCACTAGGATACGCCAATCCTCATATGACACTTTTATCCAACATAGTTTGGCATTCGCAGGCGATATAAAAATACTGAGAAAAATAATTAAAATAACATATGTTGTCGTACTCTATGCGAAGAAAGAGTGGTCTAAGATCTTTTTTTTTGGAAGGATTCCTTGCCGATACTATAAGAATTGGTTACTAGGGTTTCCTTGGTAAGTTATACCTTGTGGATGAAAAAAAAAAAAAAAATTTTGCTAAGTTTATGGTTCATGAAGATTTATTATTGCCTGTATTAAAAACAGGACACTTAGTAGAAATTATCATTGATAAATGATAAGGAAGTTTATTGTACAAGTGCTTATATCTAATAAATAATGGAAGTTTCACAAACTAGGCACCTAGCTCAGTTGGCTAGGCGCGCGAAAGGGTGCGACCGGCCTAGACCCAGGTTCGATCCCGGGGACGGCCAGTTCCACCATTTTTTTATGTTTAATATTAATTACTCGTACGGATACGTGTAATTATAAGAGTTGTCTCATAAGGAGTCTAGATAGTTAATTGCTTCTTATCACCCACAATATGGGCTTAAATTTTTAAGGCAACCAATCGATTTTTATCACTATATTGAGTCCTTATGTATGCAACCAAAAGTTTGCTATAAGGTATGAGAAAGAGTGATTTCTAATAGATATTAGATATCAATATAGGATTTGTTGGAGCATTTTCTAAAGTATCATCGGCCAATTTCTACATCGTATTAAATGACCGGGGTCTTAATCAGACGGAGACAACAGTTCTCAACATTTATTATTCATAATATATTTATATGTGCCAGTATCAAATAAGTTTCTGCATAAACTGCTTGATAAGGAAAGGTACATATTATACTATTATTATTCTGCCCCATCTCTTGGGCGTTCATCCTGACAACTCGTGCATTTGTTCTCTTGGCCTACTCGGGCTTCTTCGCGTACTTAGGGCAGTTGGTCTTTATGTGCCCCTTCTCGTTGCAGTTGTAGCATGTAGCATCTTTAATCTTCCCGCAATCAACAGCCTTGTGCTCCCTAGACTTGCATATCCCACATGCAGGTGGTCCTGATTTAGAATTGGACTCCATTCTGCATTTTCCAAAGTGGCGTTTTTGGCAGGTCGAGCACCTTGGCTTTTCCTCTGTCCGCTGACCATTCTTTCCAGACCCAGACCTCTCAGAGTCAGTGTTTCCCTTGTGTTTCTTCTCTGATCCTCGTGAGTTATCATCCTCACGCTTCTTCTTACTTTCTTCAGATTTCTTTAGCGACCTTAGCCTGACCGCATCTAAAGTAAGGGACAGAGAGAGATCAGCTGCTGACCTAAATGTAGCAGGTCTTGAAGCCTTAACACTGGCTTTGATTTCTGGGGCTAAACCCCCAATGAAGCGTGCAATTCGCTTGGGCTCTGGTGTTACAAGGTAAGGGACCAGTCTGGACAGGGTATTAAAACTGGTGAGGTAAGCTTGACAATCTAAGTTTGTCATCACCAAAGATAAGAAATCTGACTCGATCCCCTCAACCTCGTGTTGAGGGCAGTAATTCTCCTTAATGAGAATAACAAACTGTTCCCATGACATGCTGTAGAGCGGAATCTTCCCAGCAGCTTGAATGAGAGACTTCCACCATGCCAGTGCCTCTCCTTTGAACGATTGGGATACGTACTTCACGACATCCCTTTCAGCGCAACCGCTGATATCGACAATTGTGTCCATTTCATCCAACCAAATCATACAATCAACTGCCCCTTTTTCCCCAGAAAAATCTCGGGGCTTGCAGGAAACAAAGTACTTATAGTTACAGGATTTGGTATGCGGTTCATTATCGAACACTATCCTCTTGGATGGAACACTGTGTTCATTAGATGAATGTCGATCGTCATCTTTCTTTAACTCATCTTTCTTTGAGGGCGGCTTGTTATCAGGCTCTGGATGAGTTTTAGGGATGGATTTAGGGTGGGGTACAGATGAGGCTTTACTATTCGTCTCACTATACTCCTGGAATAGCTCCTTCACAGCTTTAGATACAGCTGAGTCAATCAATGTACGAAGTTCTCCTCTGGTTATATTAATCCTTTCATCATCGCGATTTTCCAGAGGGTGACTATTCAATTCTTCCGACCTAGCCATGTAGTTTTAATTGCTACACAAGAAAATAAGGCAAGGTTTATACGGAAGCTCATACAGTCTTATCGTTTTAAACGATTTATTAACCTTGGTAATATAAACCATATTGGTTAATTTGTTAGTTACATTCAATTAACATTTTTATTATAATTTATCCTAGTTATAAAACATTAAGGATATTAAGGTGGCGCAAAGGCCTAGTCACATGGACAGTTTTAATTTGTAAGCCATAATTTCAGAGAATCAAGGCATTAAGGTTTTAATAATAGCACAAATGGCCTAGTCGCGTAGACAAGTTTAATTTGTAAGCCATGATTTCAGAGAATCGAGGCATTAAGGTTTGAATCAAAGTTCATTACCTTTTCTTGACAGGGAGTTGTAGGCTACCACTGTCTTTAGTCCCAGAGGACGTTAGTTATAGCCCGTGGGCACTTCATCCATAAGGGATGATTATATAATTAAGGGAATTTAGTATATCCCAAAATGACTTATGTGATTTTATCATATCACATTTTGTCGAGCATGTTAATATGCTTTCATATGTTTAATAAGGATTTGAATCTCTTGAATAGGTTCTACCATCTTGGCCTTGTATGCCGTGACATTTAGGCTAGGTTTTACCTTTAAGATTCTTTTTAATAATTAACGCAGAGCAATCCTAAATTGAACTGTTAACAAGGATCTGAATCTAATTATGGAACTACCATCTTGGCCCTGTCTTAATGTGACACATCGCTAGGTTTTGTCCTTTTTAAATTTTGCCATTTTATTATAATGGTAGATCTTATAATATAGGAATGATACTTTAAATATAATCGTTCCTTTAAAACTTAACAAGTATATGGTTGCCCTAAACGGGACTTCTAATAAAAATTGATTTGCCCATGCAAGAGCTTAATCAGCAAAATAACAAAGGACTCCAAAAACAAATTAGAATTTGTCCTATGTTCTTGTCAAGACTCAAGAATGTGCAATTGTGTAACTGAGATTAAACACAAAAGACTAGTGTTTAATTCACTCAGTGTTGGCTCTGATACCAACCTGTCACACCCCGACTTTCCACGTGTCACCGGTGGGCCCGGTGGGGGAGTATCGTGACGTGGTTGGCAACATAATAGTCAAACAACACAATATATATGAATGCACAGCGGAAGCAAAAGATATTTATTATCACATTCCGAATATGAAGTAATATTCAGTATTACAACGGAAGTAAAGGATCCACAGGCGGATCGAAATAAAGTAAAAACTGTTCAACAGACTTTGACATCTAGAGCTTGCGAAACTTGAGTAATGATGCCTGGAGTAGCCAGCCTATTTCGTCTAGCACCTGCACTTAGCCTTTTTGGAAAATACGTCAGTTTACACTGGTAAATACAACTCAACTGACTCATTTAGAAAAGAGTTTAATAAAATTGATTTGAATGCACTTCGGCAAAACATATCTTTATAACTTGGGACAATTATTTATAAATAATCTTGTTTACAGTTTTACTCATTTGCCGTCCGTCGGGACAGATTAACTGACACGCCATAGGTATAATGCCCACAGGCTATCATCCTCTAAGTGGATTACCAGTTCCGGTATAATGCCCACAAGGATGATACCCCTAAGTGGATTACCAGTTTTTACATAATGCATCTGTCAGGTGTACGCCTACACCCCGTGCTTAGGTCATGGCCATTTCGTAAAATGATGCCAAGGATATCCGGGACATGGTCATTTAACCCCCAAGGGCCATACATCAAATAATACAGAATAAAGCGAGTTATGTAATACATTAATCACAATCCGATTTACATGTCTACATACCCGACCAAGCGGTACTTTTATAGTACCGTATCCCAAGCCCGTATAGGGAAAATAAGTTAAGAGTATTTACCTGAGCAAAGTATAAATCCAATACAGTAATTGCAAGTACTTTTACTGGGCTCCTAATCTGGAACGAAGGTTTATAATAACCTATTAGAATCCTAACGGGTCTTTAATTAAGCTTAAGCTTAGACCGACTAGTTTCAAAGATACGGTTCGTACGCACGATTAAGCGAAGACCGGATAGAATGTGATTTAGACCCGACAAGTTCAGAGACTTGCTTAATATGGGTTTATTATTCACATTCTGGATTTTGAGATAAAACCGATAAGGTTTGACCCGTTTCGGCTAATTTATGTAAACTTGTTACATAAACCGAACCGAACGCGTAATAAGCGTGACGGGTATTCATTAGAGCCATCTACAGGTTTCCTAAGTTAATTGTGCCTCAAATATGTTGTGACATCAGTAAGATGTCTTTCATTATGCCCGAAACGTATTTAAACACAAACTAGCCCCGTAGGGGTAGTTTGGTCATTTAAAAGGTTATAAAAGAGTTTAAGTATTCATCTGAGTTACGGGTCTGATGTAATCAGTAAAAATACTCAATTTTATGAGTTATAACAGTAGGGTAAAGTATATATGTGAAATATATCATTTATAACCAAACTGTTCACCGAAGGGGCATTTTGGTAATTTCACATAAGCCGAAAAGCTCAAAAACGAAGTCTGAGTTAATCAACCTTTGCTTACTGTTAAAATATCCTAATTTGCCTCATATATCAGTAGGTATCAACCCGGTCATATCCAATATGATTTTAAGACATACTATGCGTTAAAAACGCTAATTATGGCGATTAAATGCCATTTCCGGGTTCGATACTTAAATCTGATATTTTTATATTTCTAGAAGGCTTAAAATAATTTATTAATCATATGTGATCAGTAGCAAAAGGTTTGGAGTCGTTTAGATAAGTAAAACTCATTTTATGGCCCGTAAGGGCAAAACCGACAATTACCGGATTAAGCCTACGACTACTAGTTATGCTCAGCCTAAAATTAATTAAAAATCTTTAAAAATCCCAAAATAATATATTACATCAGTGGGTATTAAGTTTGATACCAAAAAGTAGGCTTAACTAGGCTATATGCTAATTACGCCGTTTTATTAACATAAAGCATTAATTTTGCGATATTGAGCATAACTCTTAATCTATAAGTCAAACTGATGTCAAACTTTGCATACAAGTTTATATATCAGCATTTAAGGTTTCTACACTTTTACATTTTCATAAATCATGTTTTAAGGTAATAAGGGCATAATGGTCAACATATGAGCAATTAACGGAATCATGCGTATTAATCGGATAACTAATGAACCGAGGTGTATAATCACAGAGGGTTATACTAGCATGTAACCTGGTCCAAATGAAGCTCTAAGGTATTTCTAAAACATACCTAAACGGGTCAGAACTGAAGTCAAAGCAAAAGTCAAAGCTTTGCGACTTTCGGTTCCGAACCGGGTCTAAACAGGAAATGGTCGGGTTGAACATGTTTGGACATGTTCTTACACTTATTACTAAGTTATAACAATGATCAAACAGGTTGTACATGTTCTAGATATCTAATTATGCATAAATGACATTTTAAGCATCCTGTTGACTTTTTAATCATATGTTTGACCCGACATTTGACCTGGTTAGGGTGGTGATCAGGGGAAACCCTTTTGGGGTTTTATTACCCACATAAATACCATCCTATAACTACTTTTAATTCGAGATATGACTGAGCCATTAGTGACTAATCTCGAAGTCAAACCGTAATTACGACGGTTTGACTTTTAGCTAATTAACCTAGCTAAACTCAATTAGAGAAGGAAAAGAATACTTACTGAAGTCCTATGCACGAAATGGAAAGCTTAGAGGAAAGTCCTTAGCTCCAGAAATGCTCCAAATGTGCAGGAGAAGTGTGAAGAGTTGTGTTGCAACTAATGGCCTTTTATACAAGTTCTAAACACCATAACATGTTGACAACAAAGTCTATGATCAACCACAACCATCCAACACTTGTTACTAGTGCCTAGGGAAGTCTAAGGGTCGTCCACTTGTGAGAAAAACCGGTTAAATGGGTCACAATTGCGAAAAACAGGCTACAGCAAGTTTCTGGTCGCTGGGTGACTGGTAGCGCACCGCTACGCTTCTGATGTAGCAGTGCGCTAGCCCTCCTCAGGGGCAATTCTTCCATTTTTCAGTTTGCATCCCTGGCTCTTGGTACTCCGAAAGGTCAACTAAGCTTAATTCTTACATTTTGACCCCTTATTATTTATATACAAGGGCTTTATGACTTATACTCACTTTGCCAAGTCCCTGGACACTTCCGGTTAACCCGAAAAGTCATAACTTTCACCGTTGACGCTTTAACCCCTCGTACACGAATTTGATCATAACTTTCTCATACGATAACGAAACTTTATGAAATTTTAATCGTGCATTCTAGTGAGCATAATTAACCGTTACAAAGCTTCGGGTTTGCTAAAAGGTCACTCAGATGTATAACTTAAACATGTTGACACATTTAACCCCTGTAGTTTGTAACCTCTCACTTTTAGCTTCGTATGATCTATGATTTATTCGTTTGAAGGTATGAGCATTATGTAGGGCTAATGTGCAATACATTTATTCACTGTTGACATTTAGAACTCGTATATTTACATACTTTCCATGATTGTCAACTTTAGTCCTTCTAGAACATTATTTTACACGTTCAACATCTGACACGTGTCAACACATTATGGGACGTGAATTTTCGAGGTGTTACATATTTAAAACAAACGTCTAAATTAAAAAAAAAAACTTAAAAATATCAAAAAGGGGGTCTTCTTGTTAGAACCGGCCCTTAGTGAGATTCGAACCCGCGCCACCCGTGTATAACCCAAACGTCTTAACCAGTTTATCCTCCGTCTCAGAGCTGCTATAACTTGATCTTATATTGTATTTATATACTGGTTACCTTATATTAAACTATATTAATTAAAACATCTAAATTCAAAAACTTTATGAAACTTTATTGAACTTTGGAGACCGTGAAACGTCTCAAACGTCTCAAACGTCTCAAGGTTTAATGAAACGTCTTAAATTTTTTTAAAAAAAGTGATAATTTCAGACGTCTCAAGCCGTGTTGAGGCGTCTCAAAGCCGGCTTCAAACGTCTCAAGCCATGCAAAAGTAGCAGCTTATCGGCTCAGCTTTTAAAACGTCTCAAGCAGCCGTCTGAGACGTCTCAGCCAAGACGTCAAGACGTCTGAGCTGTGTCGGACACGTGGCAGGTTTTGGTTGGTCAGCCGCCAAGACGTTTGAGCATGTTTCTGACGTCTCCACAAGACGTTTGATTTGGCTAGTTTGGAAATGTTGACTCAAACTTGGCCATTTTGGCTATTTTCCCATAAAAGAAACCAATAGGAGGACACATGTCCTTCATTGAAACCATCTATTTTTTATAGATAATTAATATTAATTAAAAGATAATTATAAAATTAAATTTAAAATAAATTTAAACAATTCGTATAGGAGATAATCTAATATTTTAAAATATTTATCAGATTTCAAAATTATTTATCCTGAAATTAACAAAAGATGTACGCTAAATATAAATTAATATAATGTAAATGATTTATTTATTTTATTAAACTAAAGTAGTTAAGGGTAATATTTATCAGATTTCAAAATTATTTATCCTGAAATTAACAAAAAATGTACGCTAAATATAAATTAATCTAATGTAAATGATTTATTTATTTTACTAAACTAAAGTAGTTAAGGGTAGAAACTATTTCAAAAATGTTTATAAGATCATATGTAATGGGGCTTTATAAGGGCGTGAAAGATTTTGATAATGCCCTTACATCATTCCTCATGGGCATTATAGGGGCATGAAGAGGGAGGGACATTTCTAGAATAATGCCTAATAAGAAGGAAAAACAAAGAAACTAATAAATGAAAGGGCATTATGAAGATTTAACCATTACATGAAATATTATGATGGTGATATGTCAAAAAATGCCCCTTAAGGGGCATTAACCATTACCCATGGTCTAAGGGGTAAACAAAAATATTAATCAATGTTTATTGGTTCTATATTTTATTTTCGTGTTCAACTCTCTACTCAAATATGATAATCACTATGTTTACGTGACATTTATAAGAACCATCACCGCAATCACCCCATCCATCGTATATCGAGTATATCCTTTAGTTTTTTAAAAGATATAAATTTTTATTAGATTCATTCAACTCGTGTGATAAACGAGGTTTTTTTATAGATATAACATTTTTATTTTACTATACAAAATTACATTTATACAACTCGTGTAATACACGAGGTTTTTAAAAATATAACTTTTTTTTATTATGTAATATATAAAATTAGATTTATTCAATCCATATAATACATAGGTTTATAAAGATATAACTTTTTTATTGTTTGGTATATAAAATTACATGTGCTCAACCCGTATAATACAGGATGTTCTTAAAAATGTAATGTTTTTCATTATTTAATATATAAAATTAAATTTACTCAACCTGTACAATACACGGGGTTTTAAAAATACAATATTTTTTTATTATTTAATATATAAAATTACATTATTCAACCCATGTAATAAACGAGATTTTTAAATATATATTTTTTGTTAGTTGATATATAAAATTACATTTATTCAATCCGTGTAATAAACGAGATTTTTAAAGATATATATTTTTATATTATTTGATATATAAAACTAGATTTATTCAACCCGTGTAATACACGGGGTTCTAACCTAATAATTATATAATAAATAACAAATACCAACTTGGTTATGTCTTAGGTTGCCTTTACATGTTTAAACAACATGTCGGTTGTGTGATAGTTCAAACGAACCGATTAGATTGATAGATACAAATCGGTTTTCTTACACATTTATTAATTCTATGCGATTATGAAAATCACTAAACACCGGTCAAACATATGAATGACGTGTTGACTGGATGTTTAAATGGATCTTAAGTCTTAACCGTCGCAATTAATCAAGGATATTCACACCATGATGGAACGGTTGCAATTATTTAATTACCGCCGTACTCCGAAGCATCTCCTCCAACAGTCACCAGCGTTCTCCGACGCGTCTCTTTCGACAATCCCCCCCCCCCCCTGTTTCTAGTAGTTTGCCACCGTTTCACACCCTTTAAAAACCTTCAAAGCCACCGTACTTAATATCTGGAAGATGATGATGGATGTTTTGAAAATGACTTAGGGGCTGTTTGGCAACATTTGAATGGTTAAGTGCTGAACCATTAAGATGTCTGAACCGTTAAGTGCTGAATCAGTAAGAGGTCTAAACCATTAAGAGTCTGTATAATGCTTAACCGTTCAGAGGCAATTGTCTGAACAATTCAGATTAGAGGTCTTAACCATTCAGACTCTGTATAAATCTTAATCATTCAGAGGCAAATGTTTGAACCATTCAGACATCTGCTCGTGAAACAAACAGTCTGAACCATTAAGTGCTGAACCAGTAAGAACTCTGAACCATTAAGAGTCTCATTAAGAGGTAAACAAACAGCCACTTACTTAATATCTGGTCAATACCCAATCTATATATTTTACTGTTTTTTTAACTCTGATAACACATAGGCATTGTTGTCCTATAAATTCGCATCGCTTCACCTGCCTCATTAAACTATTTAAATTTTGTTCAACGTACTGTTATTTCTTTTATTTTAACTATTTTGTTATTTCTTTCATTTTAAATATTACATAAATGAATCATATTTGTTCGATAATCGTATATGAATTTGATGTCAATATGGTATAGCCCAGTTGGTCAGGGGCTTTTCCATTAAGTGTTTTCCTCCTGGGGAGGTTGTTTTCCTCCTGGGGAGGTCTCAGTTTCGATTCCGTGCAAAATTATGTAAATATGGGAGAACACCTCTGTGAGGGATTCGAACTTGGGGTGAAGGGTTTAAACAGCATATGCGCGGCCCTTTGGAGTAAGCTGGAAATCCAGTTGATCTACCGTTCAAAAAAAATATATGAATTTGATTTTGATTATGTTTTTAATCATATATGAATTTGATATTGATTATGTTTTATATCATTAAATTATTAAAGTAAGTTATATATACATATTATATTATATATATTAATAGAAAGTTGTGATGAATAGTAATTGAAAATTTTTAAGTATTTATTTTTAGTAATATTTTATCTATTATTTATTTTATTTTTTAATAATATATAGTATTTGAAAATTCTTAGGTATTTGTTTATTATATTTAGCATTTAATTTTTTTATACATTTGTTTTTATTTTTAATAGTATTTTACTTATTATTTATTTGATTTTTCAATTATAAATAGTAATTAATAATTCTCAGGTAATTGTTTCATATTATTTATTCGGTATTAGTCGAACTTACGTTGTTTGTTTGGTTTTGGTTTTGTTCACTACGGTAGCGACAGGATATTTGTTATCAAACAAAAAAACAGAAAAATTAATACTTATCGGCAACGAAGTTGTTCAATCCGGTACGGTATGGTAGCGATACGATCTTAATTTATCGAAAGCTAAAATAATAAAAATAAATACCGGTACCGATAAAAATGTTGTTCAGTCGGGTTCTGTTCGGATTTGTACAATAGCAACGCAAACCAACCGAACCAATATCAACTAAACAACATATGTGCTGGTATCGATAATTTTTTTTATTGTTTTCGATCGATGTAAGGTTTTCTTTTTCGTTTACTATAGCAAGTGTCGGTACCGTAACGAACCAAACAAATACCAACCGAATTACCGCCGCGAAGTGCGGGGATAAAATCACTAGTTATACATATTAATAGCAAGAGCTCATGAACAGTAAATTTGATTTTTTATGTAAATTTGATTTTTTATTAATATTGATTTTTTTAGGTTTTTATTAGTATTATATTATTTTATTCGTTTAATTGATTTAAACATATATATTTATATACTTTTAAGATACGATCAAAGTACCAGCTATCAAACAAGAAATCACAAAAATGAATATATACTAGTACCGATGTTGTTCAGTACGGTATGGTAGCGATACGATATTAATTCATCGAAAGCAAAAACACTAAAAATAAATACGGATACAGATGTTATTCAATCGGTTTTTATTGAATTTGGTACGATAGCGACACAATATCCGTTTAAAAAATATATATCGTAATGTTGAAATAAAAAGAGGGGAACAATTGTTTTTGAGTTTTTTCAATATTGTTTTTTCTAAGGTTTTATTATTATATTGGTTTATTACTTTAATTAATTTAAGTATATTTTGTTCTCTCATATAACTTTTAAGATACGTTCATAGTACCCGTTATCAAATAGGAAACAATAAAACGGAATGTATACCGGTACCGATGATGTTCGGTACAATATGGTAGCGATACAGTATCAATTTATTTTATTGAAAGCAAAAAAACTAAAAACAATATTGGTACCGATACAAATGTTGTTCAATTGGTTTCGATTGGGCTTGGTACAATAGCGGCAGAATATCCGTTATAAAAAAAATCCGTAATGTTGAAATAAAATAAACATAAAATGCAAGCGAACCGAACCGATATCAACTGAACAACATATATAGGTACCATATCAATATGTGTTATTTTTTCGGTCGATGTAATGCTTTCTCTTTCAATTACTATATCGAGTGCAGGTACTGTAACGAACCAAATTGATATCGACTTAATCCCCGCCGCGAAGGGCGTAGGAATATCACTAGTATATATTGTTTTCGAGGGATGATGAATAGTAACTTTATTTTTATAATAATATATAGTTTTTTTATTTTATTATTTAATATATTATAATAGTTTATTATTATATATATTGTTTTCGATAACATAGTTTTCTGTTTTTTTAAACATATATTTCCTTTACCTTTTTTTAATAATTGTTTTTTTTTTTGAATATATATTAATTTATCGATTAATTTGATACTTCTTTAATAAGTTACGTTTATAACTTTTTTCTAAAAACTTAAGTACATAGTTGTGCTTGATTTCTTTCCCTGACATTCCCTTATAAGTTTTGTTAAAAACGAGGTTATACTTAAAATAAAGTATTTATTTGGTATTATAAAATGGTACAATAATAAACTAAATCGTTTTAATGGTTTGACTTTTTAAACAACATGCTTTATTTTCAAATCACGTTTGTTTTACATTATCATTTGCTCGATTTCGCCGCAACGCGCGATATAAAAAAACTAGTATATTATCAATAAGTGAAGGAAATGAACAGTAAGTTATATTATAATATAATAAAATATTTTTAGTAGTTTTATTGTTTTAATATTATAATTATAGCAATTGTTATTTTCTTTACTTTTTAAATTTGATAAGCTTGGTGTTAACCGTTACTTGTATCAAAAATACATGTTCGTTATCAGTACATGAAGGTAAAAACCTCAATGGTAGTGATGAGCTCGGTGCCAACTGATACCGAATCGGTATTGATACAGAAAATACCGGTTACGGTTACGGTATCGGTATATGAAGGTAAAAACCGGTAGCGAACCGGTAGCAGGAACGCCAAACGTCAGTACCGAACTGGTACTTAGGATCTTTCGGTTCATGAAATTCGGTACCGGTACCCGTTACTATTTGCTCATCTCTGACTACGGATTTCTACTGAACAACATCATTACCATACAATTTTTTTAGTTGATTTTCTTTCGATTATTTTTTAGTGTTTTTTTCTACATTTTTTTCTTGTCAGCGATTCCGTGTGCAACGCGCTCGTAGTGATTTCAAACACATATAAACACAGACTAAATAACAAAATAAGTTCGCCGCAACGCGGCGACGGTTTTATAACTAGTTTAATTTAAAGCTTATTAATTTATACAACCCTTTATCACAAAATCTTCTTTCATTTTTACACGTACAGATAAATTCTTTTAAAAACTAAATGATTAATTTTTATCTCTTAAATACAAGTTAATAGGTGGTAACAATAATAATAATTGAGAAAAATAATCGTTAGAAGATAAAGTTGGTGGACACAACACATTATTGATTATATAGTTAGTTAATACAAAGGACACAGCAATTCACAAAATAGTCTTTTATCAACCAAAATTAAATGTTACACTAAGAATTTATAACAAAATAGTACATAATATAATAACATATTTCAAAACTAAAGGATTTTTGCGTCTCATATAGTGATACTACCGACTGTTATGATCAACATCCCGTCGTAACGCGCGGGTAACGTCCACTCGTTTAATAACATTAAAAAACGCTAAATCAGAAAGACTACTCACCAAAAGGGGTTGGATTTCATACATTAAATATCATTTAAAAACGCTAAATTATAAAAACTGTTCACCATAAATTGTTAGCAGTTAGCCGGTTAGCACTACTTAAATAAGGTCTCTAGTGATTGCTCAAAAAGAGGTTAGATTTCATATATGAAGTAACATTTGAAAAAGAAAAAAAAAACGAAAATACTTCGTTCACCTATACTTAGACCATGTGTAGTGGTAAATTGTTATAATGCCCCCACCATGGGGCATTATCCGACACGTGTCATCCCAGTCAGCATGGGACGTTATTGCAAAAGTGGCGTAGTTGGAATAATGCCCCTTCCAATCATTAAACAAAAAAAAAAAAAAACAAAAAGCAAGTAATTGCTCATTGGTTAGTCAAAGATTTGACCACTCCCCATTGGCCAAAACCAAAATCCATTTGCCCTCTTCAGCGTTATATTTAAAACGCTAGAATGCAAATTTTCAATTTATAACGCCTTATAATGCCTAGTGTAGTGGGGAGGGGGCGTTTTGGGGCGTTATTTTTCAATTTTTTTTAAAAATCACGCCCCACTACGGGTGGTCTTAACAACTGTAAGACGTGTTTGAAAAAGAAAAAAACGAAAAAGACTACGTTTACATGTACTTACCCATCAAAAATAGTTAGACGTGTTAGAGATATATTGATATGATTTGATTTTTAAATAAAGAGTTAACTGTCATTTTCGTCTCTTTGGTTTGGTGGAAAATGACACTTCAGTCAAAAAAAAAAATGTGAGCCAATTTTGTCCTTAACATTTTTTAAACGTACAACTTCAGTCCAAAAATATAACGCCTTGCGCCAGTTCCGTCCTCAACGTTTTTAACGGGCGTTATCTTTTTGGACTGAAGTGGCACGTTTAAAAAATGTTGAAGACGGAACTGGCGCAATTTTTTTTTTTGGGACTGAAGTGACATTTTCCACAAAACCACAGGGACGAAAATGAGCGTTAACTTTTAAATAAAAGAGTTAACTGTCATTTTCGTCCTTGTGGTTTGGTGGAAAATGCCACTTCAGTCAAAAGAAAAATTGCGCCAGTTCCGTCCTCAACATTTTTGAAACGTGCCACTACAGTCCAAAAAGATAACGCCTCAACGTTTTTAACGGGCGTTATCTTTTTGGACTGAAGTGGCACATTTAAAAAATGTTGAGAACAGAACTAACACAAATTTTTTTTTTTTTAAACTGAAGTGTCATTTTCCACCAAACACAAGGACAAAAATGACGATTAACTCTAAATAAAATATCATAGTTTCTAGGTTTCAAACGGAAAGTTAAGAATAATGTTATTTTGAAGAACTAATGAGAAAATGATAGTGATTTATACACCATTGAGACTTAGTATGCATGTGATGATACGACATGGTCTTTGGGTTTGATATATTTATTTAATTAATTTAATGATCAATATGTTAGTTATCCACTTGTTGTGCATAATTAATGATCCAACCATAAGATTGATAATGTTCAAATCTTTCGCTCCAATAAGGTCGGCTAACGTAGAAAAAACGACTCGCTCAAAGTAGAATTCTTATTAGATCTTCCTTAAGAGAGGGGATGTATACGAGTTGATATGACTGGTTTTTTACTAAAATTTTGTACCGAACCACTAACTGCAATATCGAGAACTCAAAGCCTATCGTATCAGTCTTGGAGTCAGCGCCTAATTCATCTGTCGTCCTATTAAGATATCAAATTGGTAGTGTTGGGTGGATGAGCCGATTTAACGGTTTAGTGGTTCGGTACAAATAATAAGGTTAAATGGCCATTTTCAAGTTTCAAATTAGACTTAACAACTAAATCGTTAGAGTGTTCAATCGTTTTTAACAGCTTATAAACACCCTTACTTTAATGTTTACGATCTAATATAAATATATAATATTAAATTATTATATAAGAATAGTTATACATAAACTACTAAATAGCTAGTAATGAAAAAATATTAAAGAATTATAAAATGATATTTTAAAATAACATACATATTTAAAAAAGGTGAAATAATATAAGAAGCGGAAAACAAAATCTTAACTCAACATCGTAACAGGTGACACCATATCTTTTACTCCATGTCGTTTGGAGGAAATAAATTCTTTATCATTTAAGGCGCATGTAACATTTTTGCTAGTTTATTTACAAGGTACTGTTAGACTCATTTATTTTTTTTACGCTTTTGAAACTATGATTCACGGTTAAAAAAATGATTGTTTTGAGTATATTTTGTGTAAACGTAATACGAAATCATCCTCTAAGATGCAAGGAAGCAAATATATTCTATTATCTGACTACCCAGATAAAAAAGAAAATAAAAAATTTCAATTATAAAGCATGGCTAAGCGATCTAACTCACTAGCTACAACGAAAAATATATAAAAAATATATGCAATGATTAAAAATTATATAATTTTAAATTGAAAGGTCTTTCTGATATGACAAAAATACCCTAATTTTTCTGAATTGTTAATATTAACCCTTTTAATTTATAACTTGTCAAAAATCAGCTTTTAACTTGACAAAATGACCCTCCTACTTTCTAACTTGACAAAAAAGACCCACATATTTTCTAACTTCTCTTTAATCCTCACAATTTTGACATGTAAGTTGTAACCCATTCAACCCTCGAACTTTGTTGTAATGTCAATGTAACCCTCTAACTTTGTAAATTTCACTTTGGCCCCCTTAAGTTTTAAAGTTTCGAGCTTACCCTAAAACTAATTTCTTACATTTTTATGGACGTTTCGGTATAAATTTGAGTTTGTCAATGTGATAACGTAATTTTTGTTTGAAAACGAGTCAGATCAATTATAATTTTTTTCTATATGTTTTGAGTTGGACTACGTTTTGATGTAAATTTTGTTTGAAAACAAATCGGGTCAAATGTAATACGTTTTGATTCGACGGTATAATTTTGAGTTATGATGCGTTTTGGCGTAAATTTAGTTCGAAAACGAGTCTGTTCAATTGTAGTCTATACGTTATCATTTCGCGTACAGCGCCACCACAACGTACGGCAGGTAAAAAAACTAGTATGTCTTAAAATGCATGGTTGGTGGGTTCCGACCATGCCTTTCTCACGTGATTTTTGAATTAGTTCTACACCTCAAGATGGTTAACTAGAACACTTGGCAAACAACAATTGGTAGTGATCAACACATGGACACAATCATTGGCTCAACATTCTTACATCCAACTATATTATAATAACATGAGCTAAGATCCATTCTATATCTTAAATTATTTCAACGTAAAAAATGAAAAAAAAAACAATAGTTATATAATAATATAAAAGACAAAAAAAAAAATTACACCGCAACATGCAAGACATCTAACATTCATCCTTTGATAAGTGATATATTGACTCCTAACTTTTGGTAATTGACAACTTTGAGCCTTATTTTTTTCTACTTAGAAACCTTACACTTTGTCTTCTCCAACATTTCAATTCTTTTGTTTAAATTACTTTTACGAATTTACACCATAACGTGCAAGACATTCTATGTTTTCTTTTATCTTTGACTAACCACATTAATGTCATGAACGCAACATGTGTAATAAAGTCAAAAACGTGTCAAGTCGCACACGGGCACCACATGTTGATGTTATCATCGAACGTGTGTAACGAAGTCGTAAACGCGACATTGCCGCCGTAACGCGCGACACGGGTAAAAAACTAGTGTAAATACATATAATTTGTAAATAACTATTAATATGAATAATAATAATAATAAAGGGTCGTGAAGCCCACAAATAAATAGAAAGTCAGAAACTAGTCGACACAAAACTAATTCTAGTAGGGTGAGGCACAAACCACTTGCTCAATCAAATCGGTCATTAATTGTTCGTTTCTCACTTTATGAAAGGATCTTAGTGAACGAACAGCAAAGTACTCCGTACATGAGCCCGATAATTGTTGAATTGTTGATCATCCTTTTCTTTTTCCAATAATTAATTACAACACACCTATCACGATGGATGTCTTTCTTTTCTTTCCTCACATATTCTATCACGATGGGTCTCCCACCTTTGAGTTTGGCTGTTCCAAAGGAATTAGGCAAGGAGACCCACTATCTCCTTTCCTGTTCCTAGTAGTCATGGAAGCTCTCTCAAACATTCTCGACAAAGCAGGGTTAGAGGGGAGGTTTAAAGGTATCCAATTGCCTAACAATGGTCCGAATATTTCACACCTTTTTTATGCGGATGTTGCCCTTTTGATGGGGGTTTGGGATAAGGATAATGTGGTGAGCGTGGTGAGATGTTTGAGGATTTTTTTATCTTTGTTCGGGATTAAAAATTAATTTGAATAAATCTAACTTATACGGGATGGGGGTGGATTTTTCCGATATTAAAGATATGGCCAAGGTGGTGGGGTGTAACACAGGTAATATTCCTTTATCTTACTTGGGTATTACGGTGAGGGCTAACATGAATAGAATAAGTAACTTGACTCCTATAATTGAGGTTTTTGATAAAAGATTGTCGATTTGGAAAGCAAAAACTATCTCGATAGGGGGTAGACTTACTCTTATTAATTCTGTGTTGGAAAGTCTCCCTATCTATTACATGTCGCTTTATAAAGTTCCAGCTGGGGTCATCAAGATGCTGGAAACTAAAATGAGAAAATTTCTCTAGGCGGGATCAAATGATCATAACAAAATAAACTGGGAGGCCTGGGAGTGGGTTACGTGGCCTAAATCTTGTGGTGGGTTGGGTATCAGTCGTCTCAAAGAGGTCAATGTAGCGCTTTTGGTCAAATGGGGATGGAGATACCGGGTTGAAAAGCATAATTTATGGAGGAAAGTGGTCGAGGCTTGTCATGGTAAAATAAATCAAAGAAGTTTTCTTCCATTCAATAGTAATATGGGAGGGTGTTGGAAAAGCATTGTAAAATCGATTTTCAATTTTAAAATCAAAGGGAAGGGTTTAAATCAATTGGTTTTGGGTAAGGTTGGAAACGGGGAAGATATTAGGTTTTGGATCGACTCTTGGGAAGGAGAAATTCCTTTTATGGATAGATGGCCACATTTGTTTCAGTTGGAAATATTTAAAACTTGCAGGGTTGCAGATAGAATGGAGATGAACAGGGGAAATGATGGGTTAACATGGAATTGGTCTAGAATGCCGGAGACGAACGTGGAGCTAAAGGAGTGGCAGGAGTGTAGAGAGATTCTTAATAAGGTGACTCTCAACAACTCTAAGGATAGGTGGGTTTGGAACGATGATAGCCAAGATGGGTTTTCGGTGAAGGCTGTTAAAAAGGCCTTAATTATCGAAAGGGGTAATAGTCAACTTCCTGATTTCGAGTGGTGTAAATGGGTGCCTATTAAATGCAACATTGTCGCTTGGAGAGGTAACCTGGATAGACTTGCTACGAGAGTGAATTTAAAAAGAAGGAATGTGAACATCATTTCTGTTTTGTGTCCTTTTTATAATGAGTTTGAGGAAACAGTGGAGCACCTTTTTACGGCGTGTTCTGTGGTGAATCGGGTGTGGTCGGAGTTAAGTGTTTGGTGTAAGATCCCCCCAATTTTTGCTTTCAACTTCAAAGACATTCTGGATTCACACATTTATTCTCAAGCTGGAAAAAAGGCTAAAAAAATCATTCAAGGGTTAGTGATTATTTCGTGTTGGTGCATATGGAAAGGAAGGAACGACATGGTCTTCAATCAAATCAGGCGTAGCCCGCAGGAGATTGTGAGGGAGATTAAGTCGAGAGGTTATAGTTGGATCAGAAATAGAACGTCATGTAATCATATTAGTTGGGGGGACTGGTGTAAATACCCTATGTATATGCTGTAATTTTTTTGTGCCCTTTGCCCGTTTGGGTCGGGGGAGTGTGTTCTTGTTTGGCCTTTTGCCCGTTTGGGTCGGAGGTTGTTTTTAATGAAGTTTTCTTGTCAAAAAAAAAAAAAAAAAAAACATTCTGTTTGAACCCAAAATCGACCTAATAACAACTTATTTAATAGGGAACACGCATAAATATTTATAAATCGAAGAAAACAATTGATGATGTCATTTTCTAACAAATAGTGTAGAAGAACGGATTATGCATAAAAAAAAACTAGAATATAAAAACTTTATGTACAACCAAAATCAAGATATATTTATTGGAGTAAAGTTTCCGTACAAATAATTTTAACGTACTAAACATACGAATAGCAAGAAAAAGACAAAAAAACGTGATGGCATTTTCGTAATTATTTGCTCGTATGTTAATTATCAAAATTACTCTACAAATGATCATGTAGAGTAATTTTGATCTTGTAGAGTAATTTTGTAAAATTTTCTTGTAGAGTAATTTTGATTAAAAAAACTATACCTCACAAAAAAAAAAAAAAAAAAAAAAAAAACCTAAAAGATCATTTTACAAAATGACTCTACATGATCATTTGTAGAGTAATTTTGAATTGTATGTTGTTTAATAAACTTGCAGACTAATTTTGATACACTTATAGAGTAATTTTGATAATTACCCTACAAGATCAAAATTACTCTACATGAACATTTTACAAAATTACTCTACAAAGATCAAAATTACTCTACATGATCATTTGTAGAGTAATTTTGATAATTACTAATAATTACTAAAATGCCACCGCGTTTTTTCAGTAAAACCTTCAGTTCGTACGTTTTGTATGTTAAAATTATTTGTATTTGATCTTTTGTCTCTCTTTTTGTATATAGTAACGCTAGGTTAGTATCCAGTGTGTTACAAGGGGGATACCCTAGGAAGAGGTCACGTGACATCCAAATTACTTATTTATTAGTTTTTAGGAAGATTTTAATCAACTAAATCTTCCATAGTCTCTTTTATCCTTTCAGTCATTTTACATATATCAGCCTCCTTCAGATTATATATTTGACCCGCCATGTACATGAAGCGTCGCCTCAATGTTGTCTGAGTCGTTTGACGCACTTTTTTAAACAAATATCTTATTATGTTATGTAATAAATTTTACAAGCTGCTTTTGCATGGTATGGGTCATGAATTAATTTATAAAAGTTAAATGTATTCCTGTCATGTTTGAAAGAATTGATTCTAACAAGAGCCTACAGAGAAAGCAAGGCTGGAAGCCTGGAACATACATATAGAATGTGAGCTATCAGGCCCAATGGGCCTATTGGGCCTAACCTACCTAAGCCCAGCCCAGACACTAAGCCCAATCCAGGGGTTGCATCACCAATAGCATTTGTAAGGATTGCATAATTAAACATTATCCATTTGTAACTTGTAAGATCAATGAATTTTTATCAAATTGTGTTGATGTTATTTGGATAATACTATTCTTTTGAGGACTGTCTCCTGAAGATTTCATGATCCATCCTTGTGTTATTATAATATTTTTTAAGTACATGTTAAAAGCCTAACGAAACCGTTTCATAGCATGAACAAAAAAAAGGTTGTAGTATAATGGTGTTTCTAGTTTTGATCTCGATGGCACGTATGATTCTATAGTGTTATTTAGACTAGAAGAACATACGCGCCAAACATTTATCTTTGGAAGCGCGATATAACATTGTTATACTACGCTTTATTACTATGGCAACAGTGGGTGAACTACTTCATTTTTGCATTAAATAGTTTACTATGACATATAATGAGAGTGTTGTGTGAATGTTAGCCTACAGGTTATGGGGACATTCATGGGTCATATGGGCGGATTGGGTTTAACGGGTCAAAACATGTAACTTTCTAATATTAGTTTTAATCTTTTCTAGAGGTGACAAAATGGCAGGGTCTAGACTGGTTGGGTAACGGGTCAGAACATGTAACTTTTCAATGCGGTTCCAGAACAAATTTAACTGGATGTATAATGGATTTGAATATAAACCAGCAATCATGATCATCTGCCAATTGTTTATGCTTAAAGTGCAAGTAAACTAATAAAATAAATATCATGAAAATAAAGTTTTTTTTTTTTTTAATTAGACTACACAATATCATATGATCATATACTTTCATACATCATCTTCATTATAATTTGTAAATCATTAAAATTAAATAAACAATCAAATTGACTCAAGACTTTGACAATGCATTTACCACAGCTTGCATAATTTTCACTCTCATTTTCAAATTTGATATGTATTCAGCAGTCTCTCTAAACAGCCCATCAAGACCAACCGAAGAGCCCGCGTTTGGGATCAATTTCTTCAAGGTTCGAACCTTCTTTTCGATCATGGTACACCTTCTAGAACCTTCTTGACCCGCCCTTCGAGCCCGCTTTCTTTTTATCATCTTTAGAGTAGTATTATTCTTTCTTCTGAGCTTCATTATACCTGAGTTTGAATGGTGTTTTTGGCCTCCTTTTGCTTCCATCTTTTGTATCCAACTTCCTAACCATGTTCTCTTGGCTTGAGCTTCCATAACCTTGTTCCATAAAAGATTTCTTGATGAATTTTTTATGCATTTTCTTTTAGTTTCAAACAAATCACCATGTTTTTGATGCAAATCTTGGGCACCCATGATTTGTTTCAAGAAAAGTTTTTTATCCTTTAAAAAGTGGATAGACTTTGAGATTATGTTTGTGTAGATAATCAAGTTATGAATTATGGATGGAATATAGTTGTGGCATTGAGGGCTTTTTATATGTGTTTTGTGAGATGGGTTGATTAGTAGCAATTTTGTGGATAAATAGATAATGTTATGTTATGCATGTGGAAGGTGATACGTGTACTTGCATACACCTAAGGAGGAGAACTTTTTTATGGTTTCTTTTTATATATAACTAGAATTACGACCCGCCGCAATGTGGCGGGGATTCTTTAGTTATAACTTAGTCGATTTAAGACGCGCACGTTATGTTGAACATGCCAAACGGGAAAAAATAGACGATGTAAAAACGTTCACCCACACACGCACGTTGCGTCGTGTTAACTCGTAAAATTTAGAACGAAACGTAAAAATGTTAAACTAAAGACGCACGTTCCGATGTGTTAAGTCACAAAATTTAGAACGAAGCATAAAGCGAAAAATTTGCGGAAAACATAACTATAAAGGACCAAAGCTTAAAGTAAAAAAAAGTTGTGAGGATAGATTGGAAAAGATAAAAAGTTTTGTCTTAAAAGTAAAAATCAAATAGTTTTGGGTTAAACGTAATTCATGAAATACTTTTGGGTTAAAAGTAAAAAAATCAATTTTTTTTTAAAAGCCCCCAAAAGCCAAGGTTTTAACAACCATATGCATAACCATTTTTTGTTTGAAAACCCTCCAAAGCCAAGATTACCACACATAAGTAAAAAAAATCAAAGTGGTTAAATTGCAAAAGATGGAAACTTTTGAATTAGAAGTGAAAAATCAAATTAATCAAAGGGGTTAAATTGTATAAGATAGAAACTTTTGAATTAGAAGTGAAAAATCAAATTAATCAAAAAGGTTAAATTACCAAAGATTAAAGCTTTAAACTTAAACTGTCAAAGATTAAAACTTTAGGGTTAAAAAGGAAACAAAGATTAAACTTTAAACTTAAATTGTTAAAGAATAAAACTTTAGGGTTAAAAAGGAAAATTCTAGTTTTTTTTTTTTAAAAACTCCCTAAGCACATGTTACAACACATGTATGCATATTCAACTTGCTTATTTATAGGTTAATAATTGGTCTATATAGTATTAACTAATTAAGAACCTTTTTCCACAACTAATTTCATGAAACATCCGAAAACAATAATATAAAAATGATAACAATACAACGGTAACCACCGGTACCCAGTATAATTCCATATATAGCCAAGCTACTGGTAGGGTTTAGGAATGATATGTACGCAAGTTAGTGTATAAAAACTCGAAATTCATATCATAACTATATATATACACATATAAAAAGTTAGTGTACAAAAAACTCCAAATTTTGTAACATCTTGAAATATAAATGTTAATAGTTTTTCTGTTGAACATCATATTTAGGGTTTTTTTTCTTGGTTGAACACACATTATGACAATTAACTTAATTTTTAGAGATTTTGTATTCTAAATAAGACCTAAAATAACCACATGAAATGGTATAAAAACCTATGGAGATATTAGTATTTGATATGTACGCAAGTTAGTGTATAAAAACTCGAAATTCATATCATAACTATATATATACACATATAAAAAGTTAGTGTACAAAAAACTCCAAATTTTGTAACATCTTGAAATATAAATGTTAATAGTTTTTCTGTTGAACATCATATTTAGGGTTTTTTTTCTTGGTTGAACACACATTATGACAATTAACTTAATTTTTAGAGATTTTGTTTTCTAAATAAGACCTAAAATAACCACATGAAATGGTATAAAAACCTATGGAGATATTAGTATTTGATATGTACGCAAGTTAGTGTATAAAAACTCGAAATTCATATCATAACTATATATATACACATATAAAAAGTTAGTGTACAAAAAACTCCAAATTTTGTAACATCTTGAAATATAAATGTGAATAGTTTTTCTGTTGAACATCATATTTAGGGTTTTTTTTTCTTGGTTGAACACACATTATGACAATTGTAGGTCCCTCGGAGGTTGAGGTGAAACCTATTCCTTGTTATGTCTAACACACTAGCAAGTGAGGAATCCAAGCTAGCATGCAAACCGAGATAGAACAAGCACAAACACAACACACAATCTTCACCGATTAACACCACTTGTATTAATACGAAGAAAGGTTCGGTTACAAAGCTATGTTTACAAATGTGTTTTGCAAACTCTCTAAAACACTCGTGTGTGTGTGCTCTCAACAGAATGCTCTCTCTTGTGTGTGTTCTCTCTATCTCTCTATCTTCAAAAATGAAGTGAACACATTACATGGGTATATATACCCAAACACAGATCGTCTGGTCGAAGGATCAGATAGACTGATCGAAGGATCATCTATCGATCTGAAACCCATCGAAGGATCACATATACCTCGAAGGATGATATCCTTCGAGGTCCATCTACATCCATCGAAGGTTCATCTTTCGAGCTCATCGAAGGATCTAAGCCATCCTTCGAATACTCATCCTTCGACACAAACATGTTACAACCATTGCCTAACTGTTTGGTCAAGTCAAACCAGGAGGATGGTTGACTTGGTCAAACTTACAAGACTAACAAAGACATCGTTTCGTATCATGACAAAATACAGACAAAGTACAGACACAAGTGCACCAACAAACTCCCCCTTGGCTGTAGCTTTGTCTCGATCTTAATTCTTGTAGGTCCCTCGTGTCTTCAAGTCTTTGACGTCTTTTCAAGTCTTCAATGTCGGAGGATCTTTAAAGTCTTCACGTCTTGAAAGCAGAAAGTGTACCAACAAACTCCCCGTTTCATGTAGGAAGTGTGTTGACAAACTCCCCCTTGAGTTATGCTCGTGAAATACTTGTTCTTTATGAATTGAGATCCTTGTGGTGTTGATGATGGTCAGCGGCAACTCGATCATCTTCATCATTTGAGTGCCTTCACGTCGTGTCTTCATTCCGAAGCTTGTCATCGACCATGTTCTCCTTGCCTTTAGAATCTGCACATGAAAGAAATCTAAACGCGTAATGAGAACAACTGCCTGGAATATCATAAGCAAACGACACACATGTGACCATTGTTTAATCAAACACCGTCCGACAGTTTGAAAGTTTAATGAATTTATCAATTTTAGTTTCAACTTTCAACACTTGCAAATTTCGACCGTTTATGAAGATTTAGTCATTTTCGGTTTTCAATCAGGTTTCAGGTAACGAAGACTCGAGATCCAACATCGTACGATCGAAAATAAGATAGAAATAAAATCTTTTTGGCTTTTAGAAAGTTTATATTAAAACACACCTAAAATCTTTTTGGTATTTTGAATATTTCAAATTTTAAAGACTGAAAGCAGTAAATAAATATATACGAAGGTGCAGAAACTGAAAGCATTAAATAAATATTTACAGACATTCTTTTTACGAGTTTCGAGGGTAAGAGAATCATATCAGTGTACGGTCATGCCAAAACGCTCTTGTTGTTCAATTAGTTAACATTAAGATAAGCATCCTATAACAATTATCGGTATTGTTGTCCACATAAGCTCAACTTATCAGATGTAATCATGGCGAGGGGATACGTTAAGGTATGATTTATACTTACCGACCGGTGTTCATCCACATCACGACACATTCCCGTATCAAGGTATGCACGAGGGTTCATCTTACCGGTGAGTATACCGATTATCATCTGTTTGACCGTATATGATGTGAGATTCTCACTTATTTTGATTTGAAAACAAGCCCTATGTGATAGAATCACTTATTGATGAGGAACTTGATTTTCGATGCATGAAGGCACAAGAGCAAGTCCGTGAACAGGTCAGTACTTTCGTACAGCAGAGAGACGAACTTGACTCCCGGATAAATGTGATATTTTATCACTTATTTTGTTTGGACATGTGATTGTTGATCACTTATTGAGGTCGAATGCAATATGTACACGTATGTATAGTATCATGGAAGATCTAGACTTGCGTCCCCGTTATTTTTCGGTAAAAGATACAACCATGATACCCAGATGATAAGCAGCATAAAGACCGAATATCTCAGAACCTCGGCAATCTCTCAAATGAAATTTCGGTACTAAGACCATATGCCAATGAATGGTTCCCACCTGGTCTTCAGTCGGATTTAAGTTTATATCACCCTGCACACTTTAAAATGATTGTGAGCCTACCGATACATCTTATATAGAGCTGCTTATCGTTTTTCATTTTAGGTTTAAAGAGGTTTAGACAGACCACTGATGTACTATCATTTTCTCTTTTTCTTGCCAGGAAACTCATTTTTGCTTTTCTATTGTTTTTGTGTTTTTGAAATTTTTCGATGTTTTTGGATTTTCAAATTTTTGGATTTACTCCCCCTAAAATCAATAAACTAAGATAAATTTAAAACACAAGGTATTTACAAAAATGATTTTCCGATGTTGGTTTTACTCTTGCTTGACCTTAATGCCGTTTACCAATAATAAATAGTCAAATCTTGATTTATCAAAAGCTTTGGTAAAAAGGTCGGCACGTTGGTCATCGGTGTGGACGTAAGCAACATCGATTGTACTCTTTTCATCAAAGAACAAGATGGAGATCTTCTACTGGTTCAGGTATACGTTGATGATATTATATTTGGTTCTACTAATGATGTTTTGTGTAGGAATTTCGAGCGCATTATGCAGGATAAATTCGAGATGAGTGCTATGGGGGAAATGACTTTCTTTTTGGGCCTACAAGTGCAACAAACTGAGTCTGGGATATTCATCCATCAGACTAAATATGTTGGTGACATCTTGAGCCGGTTCCAGATGTCTGATGCAACGCCCGTCGGTACCCCATTGCCGCAAAATCACGGAATTACTCCAGACTTGAAGGGTGAAGCTGTTAACCCCTCATACTACCGCGCAATGATCGGATCTCTTATGTACCTCACAGCATCAAGACCAGATATAATGTACCCAACGTGCCTGCTTGCCAGATATCAAGTGAACCCGAAGGCCTCACATCTTGCAGCTGTAAAAAGGATTTTTCGTTATTTGAAGGGTTACCCTGACACCGGTCTATGGTACCCTAGGGATAATAACTTTGACTTGATAGCTTTCAGTGATTCTGATTTTGGCGGATGCAAAATCGACGGCAAATCCACAACGGCTGGATGTCAGTTTTTGGGAAATCGCCTAGTCACATGGCAGTGCAAGAAGCAGACGTGCGTCGCTACATCAACATGCGAAGCTGAATACATTGCTGCCTCAAGTTGTTGCTCCCAAGTCCTATGGATCCAACAACAAATGCGCGACTACGGTTTTGAATTCCTAACTACTCCTATTTACAGGTCCCTCGGAGGTTGAGGTGAAACCTATTCCTTGTTATGTCTAACACACTAGCAAGTGCGGAATCCAAGCTAGCATGCAAACCGAGATAGAACAAGCACAAACACAACACACAATCTTCACCGATTAACACCACTTGTATTAATACGAAGAAAGGTTCGGTTACAAAGCTATGTTTACAAATGTGTTTTGCAAACTCTCTAAAACACTCGTGTGTGTGTGCTCTCAACAGAATGCTCTCTCTTGTGTGTGTTCTCTCTATCTCTCTATCTTCAAAAATGAAGTGAACACATTACATGGGTATATATACCCAAACACAGATCGTCTGGTCGAAGGATCAGATAGACTGATCGAAGGATCATCTATCGATCTGAAACCCATCGAAGGATCACATATACCTCGAAGGATGATATCCTTCGAGGTCCATCTACATCCATCGAAGGTTCATCTTTCGAGCTCATCGAAGGATCTAAGCCATCCTTCGAATACTCATCCTTCGACACAAACATGTTACAACCATTGCCTAACTGTTTGGTCAAGTCAAACCAGGAGGATGGTTGACTTGGTCAAACTTACAAGACTAACAAAGACATCGTTTCGTATCATGACAAAATACAGACAAAGTACAGACACAAGTGCACCAACAACAATTAACTAAATTTTTAGAGATTTTGTTTTCTAAATAAGACCTAAAATAACCACATGAAATGGTATAAAAACCTATGGAGATATTAGTATTTGATATGTACGCAAGTTAGTGTATAAAAACTCGAAATTCATATCATAACTATATATATACACATATAAAAAGTTAGTGTACAAAAAACTCCAAATTTTGTAACATCTTGAAATATAAATGTTAATAGTTTTTCTGTTGAGCATCATATTTAGGGTTTTTTTTCTTGGTTGAACACACATTATGACAATTAACTTAATTTTTAGAGATTTTGTTTTCTAAATAAGACCTAAAATAACCACATGAAATGGTATAAAAACCTATGGAGATATTAGTATTTGATATGTACGCAAGTTAGTGTATAAAAACTCGAAATTCATATCATAACTATATATATACACATATAAAAAGTTAGTGTACAAAAAACTCCAAATTTTGTAACATCTTGAAATATAAATGTGAATAGTTTTTCTGTTGAACATCATATTTAGGGTTTTTTTTTCTTGGTTGAACACACATTATGACAATTAACTAAATTTTTAGAGATTTTGTTTTCTAAATAAGACCTAAAATAACCACATGAAATGGTATAAAAATCTATGGAGATATTAGTATTTGTTAGAGCAAAACACATATAACGCATGGAGACTTGATCAATGAAACACGACAACGCAAAAGGAAAACACATATGGAAAGGAACACGACGCATGGTTTAGTGATCAATCGTTGTGAACACGTTTATTACGTATATAGCTAGAAGGAAATTTTGTATCCAGTATATTGTTACTTTGAAAAATACATTATAAGAACCGTAGTTACTAATACTTATAAGTATAAATCCTAAGATTTGATATATTGTTGTGGTGCTCCTTATTAAAGGGCCAAATCTATTTGAGTTGCCACTAATTATATTAAGACTTTAACCATAATGAAATATAATATTGGTATAAATTAATTAACCCAATTATAATAATTTGATACAATTAACCCAACTATGGAACCAAATCTGTTTCTGGATATGATTTAGAGTTCTATCTATATATTGGGAAGCATGTTCTGAAGAGGAGAATAATGCACATGGAACCAAATGATTGTTTTGTTTATTATTAAGAAAAACACCAAAACAAAAAAGAAACTTATGTTTCATTCTCATCAAAACACCCTGGATTATTCCTCCTCCTTCCCAAATTCAATGCACATTTAAAATCTGAAAATGGGGTATGTATATTAGATACATTGGTATGTTTAACATAACCTAATTTAAGTTGAGAATTAGCTATATGAATCACATGTGCTAGAAGAGAAAATGGGACAATTCAAAAACCGTGTTATGTATTACATTTAAAGTATAAAAGTCTATACGGTTTTCTATTTAAAACCGATTTAATTTTGTAGTGAACATCCCTATTTCTAAGACTTTTTCATATCGAACCTGAATCTAGCTAGATTCATCGATTATATGCACGCGTGGATAGGGGTTAGCTAACTAGACCCCATGTTCCCAAACACAATTAAGCTTTATAACCTTTTATTATATTTATACCTAATAAATAAGTAATTAGTTGTGTCACTTGCATAACTCTATAAGTTCAAGAATTTTTCTCCCTCTTCTCTACTTTCACTCATTCGTATTTTATTTTTTAACTTAAAGAAAAAGTTAATATAAAAATGTCAAATGTATCTTATTTTAAAATATCATGTTATAGTTACTAAATTTCATTATTGTTACTAACTATTTAATTTTTATTTTATTTAACCCATGTAATTTACAATTTATTTAATATTTATTTTATTTAATCCATGTAATTCTATCTATACATGTCTAGCTAGAGGTTGAATGAATTGTAACATGTTAGGTTTATGTCTCCTAACGTTGTTGTCTGGTTTATCTCATGCCACGACTAATGCAATATTAATGGCATGCATGCATGCAGCATGCCACCTCTTATAAGCATGCATGCATCATATCTGCCTTGCAATCAAACTCTGATCACATTCAGTCGCAAAGCTTGAAAATTTTCACTGGGGATTGGAGTCACTGTATCTAAAAATTCTATATAAGTAAAAAAATGTTTATAAGCTGGAGGGTCGAAAACGTATATACTTAAAAAATTCTATACGAAACGTACCTACATAACACTACTGAGCGAAAAGTTCGCCCCCCACCCCTCCGACCCCTTGAAAGCTGCACCTCTGATCACATTAGCACTATAATCAATTATGCATGATTTTTTTAACTGCTAAACTGGCATGTTATGAGGATTGAACCCCTGATATCCTACTACCCTAAATTCTATCTAACTCGTAAATATCATTAGCCTATTCCCAAGTGGATATAATATAGCTTTCTTTGGATGAATTGTTAAGTTGGCGACCCAAACGAATTCATCTTGACCTGATGTCCTAACCTGAAACTTGTTAGATGCTTCAATTAGGGCGTTGGTTGTAGGACATGATCGAATTGTAGTTAGCTAGGGTTTTGGTTACACTTGAACAAACACGAGAAAGAACTAGAGATATGATTATTCTCGCCCCGAGTTAATCATGTCATGAATCATGATCGACTAGTTATTATAGGTTTTTTTCTGTAATTTTAGCAGGAAAATTTGGATTTTAATTTTGTTTTATTATTTTTTTGTTTAAAAAGATTAGTTCGTCGGAAACGTGTCACAAAAATAACAGAGTTTATTTCTATTTTTCTGTCGGAAATGTGTCAAAAAATTATAGATTTTTAATTTTTTTTTTTTTTTTTTGTGTTTGTCGGAAATGCGTCACATACAAATACATGATTTTTATGTTTTTTTCGTAGGAAATGTGTCACCCAAAAAATTTATTTTTTTATATTTTATTTTTTTATTTGTCGGAAATGTGTCGCTAATAAAAAAATTAATCAAAAATATTTATTATTGTATTATCATTATAAATAATATAAATATAAATAATAATTAAGTAAAGTGGTAGAAAATGCGTAGCAATTTCCGACGCCAATTTTCTGTCAGAAATGGGTAGAAAAATGCGTAGGAAATGCGTAAGAAACCAGTTTCCTACGAGGGGTTTTCCTACATCATGTATTTGTCACAAATGCGTGGGAAAGCCTGTTTTGTGACGCATTTCCTACGAAAACTGGTGTAAGAAGTTTCAGATTTTCTAGTAGTGGTTCTTGTGATTGTTTACTTGTTTATTTGTGTGTTGTTTAAAATGTGTTATATCATCTATGAGTTGTATTATATATCTTATATGATCATGTGTGATTTATCATAGAGTTGAGGTGGATCAATTAGGAAGCAAGTAATATATAACTTGAAGCACACTCAATGGTTTCTATTGGACCATATTCAATGACGAAGCAAACTACACATAGTGGTCGAGCCCTTTCAAGAACATGGGTGCATGTAGGCTTGAGCTGTCAAAGTGCTTTCTATCTTATTATGTGATTAGGGTTTCTCTTGGACCCAAACAACATTAATGAATTTTCAAACAAAAAGAAAAAAAATATAATCTTAACAATAATTAAATTGTATCTACAATATTCTTAATTAAAAAAGTTACAAAACGTACATCATAATGCTTATTATTTACTACTCTAAAGTCTAAACAATATTACTGTAAAAATGGTATAAAAGGAAATTTACAGAAAGACTGTAATCGTCTATAACAATAAAAGTCCTTACACATTACTCAAATACTCAATACATAAAACACTGGCGCATCTATAAGAAAAATTTAGGAGTATTCTAAAAAAAATGCTCAAACTATCTACACACCAAGTGTGTAGATAGCCAAATCAAAAAGGTGTTTTTTGTCCTATGTGCATACCCTGCAGTGTCGAGCTGTGGCCAAAGCGCGGCGTTTTGGTCCGGCCAACCAGACAAAGACTGACGGGTGTCTGACGGATCTGTTGACCGGACCAAAACGCCGAGCTTTGGCCGCGTTTTGGTCCTGTCAACCAAACCGGGTGTCAGTCTTTTGTCTGGTTGACAGGACCAAAACGCGGCCAAAGCTCGGCGTTTTGGTCCGGTCAACAGACTCGTCAGTCTTTGTCTGGTTGACCGGACCAAAACGTCGCGCTTTGGCCACAGCTCGACACTCTAGGATGTGCATATAGGACAAAAAACACCTTTTTGGTATGCCAATAGGCAAATGGGTGTGCAAATAGGTACACCCAAAAAAATTTGAATCTAGGGGCATCTAATATTTGTTGAGGTGGTATGGAGTACATAAAACGAACGAAGAAGAAAAGAAAACTAAAGACTCCTACTATATGTCAAGCATTTATCAATTACGCTCATTTCTTTTCGTTTATAAAGTTCACAAAAAAACATGAACAAAATCATTTCCTTAGGATGGAGGGCATGATTCAAACATTTTAGGGTGTTTGAGTTTTCTCTATCCAATAATCTCATGCCATGTCAACTCCCCCCCCCCCTTCACTCCCCATTTTCTACTCAAACACTAGGTATGATTTAAACACTTACTCAATTAAAAAAAAAATTGATTGGTTCTCTATCTCCTCTCTCCTCTCTCTCTCCTCCATTTCTTCTTCTTCACCTTCGGTGAATAGTCACTGCCCCCACCCTTTCTTTCCTACTCCCCACTCACTGATTATCCACCCGGAATCATCCACCAATCGGCAACCCCACTTCCCGCTTGGACTCCCCGCAATCACTCCGACCCCCTTAATAAACCAACATAAATGTAACACAAACACGAAATTTCATCCGAGTTTACTTTCGTGAACCGTCCGTTTGCTCGATAAAAGCCTAACAAACGAACACAAACAAGTAATGAAATAGCAATAACCAGAACAAGATGTAGTGGGTAATATACTCCACCTATGTAACGATGTATAATATGTAAATGTAAACTAGCCAAGGTGATGAAAACAATCATCAAGTATAATTAGAGAACCTACAGTTATTACAGTTATTTTTTGCAGACTATTAGAAACTTGGAGAGACAAAGTGAGTAAAGTTGGTGGGTCTAGGCAGCATGTGGTGGAGGATGTGACCCGTTAGAGTCTGAATAGATTAGGGGAGGAGGGGTGGTTCACTAGTGATAATAGTTTCTATCACTCCTACTATCCAATCAAATCATGTCATGTCATCACCCAATATTCTATCACTAGTGATAGAAATGTAGGGGGGGTGGTATCACTAGTGATAAAAAAAGCCAACTTCAATTAAATATGCAATATTCTTTCATTGATTTATGGAAAAAAGCCAACTTCAATTAAATATGCAATATTCTTTCATTGATTTCTGGAAAGTGTACAGGTGTCAAACACGATGGTTAAGAGTTAACTGTCAAAAACGAATTAAAATTAACATAGAATAATACACAGTTAAATAATAACTTTTATTATACATAATTATGATTAAAGGATTGATATATACTATATAGGGGAGGTTCATTTAAGAAGAAAATTAAATTGAGAAGAAAAAGAACAAATGGTACAATTGTAATATATTAAATTGAGAAGAAAATTAAGAGTTCTGAACCATTAAGAGCCTCTATAATACTTAACCGTTCAGAGGCAAATGTCCGACCAATTCAGATTCATAACCATTCAGACTCCGTATAATGTTAACAATTCAGAAGCAAATGTCTGAACCATTCAGACATCTGCTCGTGAAACAAACAGTCTGAATCATTAAGTGTTGAACCAGTAAGAGCTTTGAACCATTAAGAGCCTCATTAAAAGGTAAACAAACAGCCCCTTAGTTTTCTTGCATCTTTCTTCTAATATATAAAATGATATTAAAATAGTATATTTTTAGATCTTTAATGTAAATTTAATTATAAATACTTTTTATTTAATTATGAATATTATTTAACTCTCCAAATAACTATTTATTAAGTCTCAAAATAACTAGATTAATGTAATTTTTTACTTAAAAATTTCTAATTAAGTCTCCATATATCATTAAGTTTAAAATTGGATTCGCTAAAATATTTTTAAAAAGTAGAACTAATAATAATTTTTTTATGAATGATTTCTAAAAGTTCTTAAATATTAAATGTGGTTGGAGGGTTTGAATGGTAAAAATAAAATATGTAAAATGATAAAAAAAAAAAATAGGTGGTATTAAAAAATCCAAGTTTTAGTTCCCTATACACATACACACACTAGGTTATAGTACTATGTATTACATGGATGAAATAATGAAAATTGTTTGTTTACAAAACACAATATACAAGTAGATGTACCTGATAATTACCTCACAAGTTTGCAATCTCTTGCTCGTAATAATCATTAGTCAATACCCAAACCGCTTCTAAAGTGCTTCGCTATCATTTTTAGGAAGCTTCTTAAATAATTTTTACATTTTTTGTACTTAAACATTGAAATATTATTTAGATAAACCATAAATTTATCTGCCCTTATTTTGTTATACAATTAACTATTGTGGTATATTTTTATAAACTGTTGGCTATATTGATATACATATAAGTTTTCAAATATGAAATATTAAACAGTTGATCACGTAATACGATTTAAATATGAAAATTATTTCCACTCATATTTGGGTTTAAATTTGATCATTCTCTATAGTAACTCAAAATTTGTTCCAAAGATCTCATGTTGTAATGTTTAATTCAAAAATATCATCATAATTATATATTATAAATTAAATATATATCTGAAGTAAGTGTGGGTTTTGTGCGAAGGTTTAACATATTTAATCTAACAAAAAATATCAACAACTTAATGATATATTTGAAATAAAGGCGGATATTAAGGTATGTTGTCATTCTATTTATAAGTCGATCTCGAGCTTTGACATAAAGATTAGAATAAGCTAGCTCAAACTCTCTTATACATTATTTTTTGAGCTTCAGCTTAGTCAAGTTCAGACTCGACTTGACACGTTTAGTCCTCCAATAACACGTACATACGACATTAGAGATAACGGTTCTAAACTCTTGAACCACTGATTGTGACTTCCAAACTCTTTGTTGGCATGACTTGGTGTCATGTTTTCTTAAGAACATGTATTGTTTTGTATCTTTATAAACTGTCTTTTTTTTATATAAATCTGTACACATGGTAAGAGACTATAGGGTTAGGTTTGTAGACATGGATTGATTCGTTTCAACCGTTTTTTGGTTATATGTATGAACTAGAATATTTGAAAATATTTTTTATTAAAAATAATACATAAGTAAATGTTAAATGGGCTACTGGCTACCTTCATGTGACAGCTAATCAGCTATAGATACAAGTTTTCATATTTGTCATATGTGGGTTGTGGGCCTAATGGCCCATATAATTCAATTGATACCCCATATGGCCATATTCAAGTCTTCAACTTTTTGTTATGAAAATAATTTCATTGTCATATTCGAATATGTTGTTTAACTAGTTTTTTCCCCGCCCGCGTTGCGGGGCAATAAACCGAATATTTCTCTCTCGTAATATGTATGTTTGTACAGAGGACAAAATCGTAATTATATTTTGAACTGGAGGCGAAATCATAATTTTAAACTGAGAGCAAAATCATAATTTTGAGCTAGAGGGAAAAACAAAATTTTATTTTGAACTGTGGGCAAAAACGTAATTTTTAGCTGAGGGCAAAATCGTAATTTTGAGCTAGAGGAAAAAACAACATTTTATTTTGAACTGTGGGCAAAAACGTAATTTTAAACGGAGGGCGAAGCCGTAATTTTAAACTGGGAACAAAATTAAAAGTGAGTTTTTGAACCGAGGCCAAAAACGTAATTTTGAGCTAGGGGCAAAATTATAAATTTATTTTGAGCTGGGGGCAAAAACGTAATTTTAAACAAAGGATGATAGCGTAATTTTAAACTGGAAATAAAATTAAATTAAATTAAAAATGGGTTGGTCCAATAGAGAAGTGTCAGGCAAGCTGCCTGGCACTATTCCCTCAACTTGTAAATGTATATGTAATAACTAAAAATTAATTTTAAACTGGGTGAATGGCACTATTCCCTCAACTTTTAAATGTATATGAAGTAACTAAAAGTTAGTTTTAAACTGGGTGAAAATTGTAATTTTAACTATTATATGCTATAAAAAAAAAAAAAAAAAAAAAAAACCCCTTGTATTGGTTGCCGCCACTTTTGGCAAATCAAATATCAGAACTATTCCCCTCATGGAGAATGTATATGTTGGATAATGTGTGTGTTAAATACATGTAGAGGAATGTACCGAAACAAGCCATGGATCTCATCACTAGAGACACGCGGCGAAAGATCGGACGTACAAGATAAATGAAGCGTCATACTTTTTGTCTCACGATGGTCCCACGCACAGCCGATTACCTCCCAGGCACAACCTGAGTGTGGATACTTTTTCCACCAATCAGAGCAGGAATGGCGTCAGCACACTCATACACACCATGGGCATGGAATGTTCTCCACCTATAGGGGCATTGAATGTTCTCCACCTATAGGAGCATGACACGAGTCGCTGGAACAGTTAGAGATGTGGGGACCATCTCACCTGAAGGATAGCCAGGGATGACTCGGGGTTCATCTTGGGAGCATTCTGATGGTTGAAAAACCACCGCGCAACCACTTTTAACCAGACTGGTAATTGAGATAAGACATTCTTATGTTCTAGTATCTCACATGTGTACGTACTATTTGGATTTGACTAAAGTGTCACGTTAGAAGAACATCAAACAAGATTAAGCTTTCATAGAAACAAATATTATAAATGATAGGAGACCCAGGGAAGCCTGGGTTTGATCCTTGAGCCAAACAAGTTTTACCAGTAATTTCATCGTCGTGCCTATGGGCGGGTGGGTTATCGGGTTTTCCCCGGAATTGGTGATGGACTCGGGTTACTCTCAGAGTACTCCGTTTGATCCAGTGGGTGCCCCGAGAGTGCTCGGGATTAATTCTGTTAACCGTTTCAAAAGAAAAGACTAACTCGATGTAACCAGAAACACTGCAACTCTCTTTTATAAATGATTCGATGTCGGGTCAAGTGATTGGGCAAGCTAGATTCTTATGTTTTATAAACCTTCACTTGTTATACGAGCTGATTTCAAACGAGCTTTTTTCTCAAGCTATTTTCATGTATGTTTCGAACGAGTTTTAAGCCACAAGCATAACTGTAGATAAGTAGAAATGGAAGAAGGTAAGATTACATGTAAGAAAGGAGAAATGCACAATTGTATGTACTTTTTTTCATGATCATTGACAATTGATATGATTATAAAAACACAGAACCAAAGTGAAGAAATTAAATCTAAGGGATATAAAAAAAAATCTTTAAATGATTACCGGCTCGTGAGTGGTCGGTCTCCTCTTTCCGGTTTACTCTAAAAACCAAACTGGAGGTCTTAAACTTGCACCATGAAACCCGATAAAAACTTCATCATGAGTGGAAAATGGGCCCAAACTTTATCCAACCCGGCCCGACTTTATCCAACTTCCACTTGCAAAATCCTCGAGACATTATCAGATATGAAAGCCCATGTTTCTGGTTATCTGCCTTCATGAAGGTCTTCTGAAAAGAGAGCTGTACGGGAAATGTTGTCGTGGTCGAATGCACTAAGGCCCGAGTACGGGCCCGATGAGAAAATAGAAGATGTAGCGTCCGATTCAAAAGTAGTTGACGACTGCTTTTGGGCCGGGCGGGTATTTGTTGCTGATGTGTCTTGATACTCTGTGACACGTTGGACCATTTTTAGTGACTGTACAACTTCACCCATAGTTGGCCTTTGATTTGCCTCGGGGGATACACATGCTGCGGCAATTGTACAAACCCGCGCTAAATCTTCAATCGGGTACTTTCCTCCGAGCTTCGGGTCCGCTAGCTCCTCCATACGGTCCTTATCTCTTAGGATTGGCCTCGACTGTATTGTTAAAATATCATAACTTTTTAAAGATATTTGACACTAATTATTTATAAGAAGTCAGAATTTATGATATAAAATGTCTCGGGTCAGCCCAACATGTACCAAAAGATTACCAGTTTTGACTTGTTAACCAACCCAGCCGGCCCGCCAATTATTCACCTCTTGAGTCTTGAGTATTATTAATAGGGCTGCAAACGAACCAAACTTCAGCGAACAGTTCGTGAACTGTTCGGCTGTTCGGCGGGAAGTTTGCTTGAGTTCGTTGGTTTATTAAACAAACGAACACAAACAAGAAATCTCATTCGTTTGGTTAAATGAACGAACATGAATAGAGGCCGCGTTCGTTCATTATGTTCGTGAACGTTCGGTAATGTGTTCGTTTATGTTCGATTGTGTTCGTTCATTAGTGTTTCAGACTTTCAGTTTTTATATTATATTTAAAAACTTCAAAATTCCGACAAATGAAATATTTAATAACCGTTGTGGATTATATATTTTGTTCATGAACGCTTGTTTGAGTTCGTTTGTTTCCATTTGTGTTCATGAACATTAGTATGTGTTCATCAACATTCGTTTTCGTTCGTTGCCTAAAATTAACAAACGAACACGAACACGATGTTCGTTCGGTAAGTGTTCAAGAACAGCTCGTGAACACATATATATTTCTTAATAAACGAACACGATCAAGACCTCATTTGATTGGTTTGCAGCCCTAATTATCAATTCCAAATCATTTAATACTAGTAGATCTTCTTTCTGTGTAAAATCATAGATAAAGTAAAAGTCAACTTACCCAAGAGACGAGGTTCTCCTGTCCAGACGGTTGGGTCATATCCACAGGCTTCCTTCCAGTCAACAATTCAAGTAGAACCACCCCATAGCTGTACACATCACTTTTGACTAACAAATGCCCAGTCATAGCATATTCAGGAGCCACATACCTGTAAATGATTTCCTATTCATCAACTCATAATAATCTTGAAAAAAAAGTTTGATTAGGTCCCTAATTTATAGAACCTCGACAACAAGATCCTTCGAATAGAGTTTGGTGATTTAACCATGCAAACAATAGCCTACTTGTTGAGTTTTCATAAGTGCAGGAGCAAAATTATGCAAAAGGTCGTTTTGGCTAAAGTATAGTCAGATGACTTCATTGAGTTTTTACAAGGGATTTAATCATGTAAAACAAAGTGAAGAGACTTATATGTGAATACAACGGAATCAGGTTTTTTTTTACTTTTCCAATGTGTAATTTTGAAAAAGTTATGTTATTGTTTTTATATTATAGTTTTTTAATCGTGTTTAGTACATTAAAAAAGTTACAAAAATAAAGATTAAAGAGGACAAGAGAGTGTCGACACTTAACAATTGGCCCACGCATCTGACAAGTCCGTATTGACATGTTACCCAACCCACCCCTGTTTTGCCACATATATAAAAAATTAGAGTTAAGTGTCACTTATGCCCTTGTGGTTTGTGCACTTTTGCCATTTCAGGCCAAATTTCAAAATTGTACCATTTTCTTCCCGGACATTCTCGAAACGTGTCATTTAAGTCAAAAAAACTAATCCCGGTTAACAAAACTCAGATAGCTCGGGTAAAATGGTCATTTTACATATTTTTTTTTATTTTTCATTTATTTAAACTTATTATTATTATTACATAAATAATAATAATAATAATAATAAGTTAAAAAAAAAATCTGTATAAAATGCCCATTTTACCCCTGAGCTAACTGAGTTTTTAAACTGGGGTTAGTTTTTTGGACTGAAATGACACGTTTCGAGGATGTCACGGAAGAAAATGGTACAATTTTGAAATTTGGCCTGAAATGGCAAAAGCGCACAAACCAAAGGGACGTAAATGGCATTGTAATATTATGAAATTATTTTTAATGTGACACAACTGTGTTATTATGAATTTATTCATGTGTAGTACCGCTAAGCTTTACAAAAAAAACGTCAGTCCAACCCGACCCAATCCATTTGAACCGCAAACATAGTTGCGCATCACGCCATCACCCGACCCACCCATTTTGCACATTTATTATGAGTTTTAATATGGCTAGAAAGCTTCAAATCACCTTATATATCACACAATTATATTCGCTCAAAGATGTGAAAGTAAAAAACTAACCCAAATGTACCCATAACACGAGTAGACAAATAAGTAGCTCTGCCTTCTGGGGCCTGTTTGGCTAGGCCAAAGTCTGCAACTTTAGCATGAAAATCGTTTTCTAGTAAAATATTAGAAGCCTTAAAATCTCTGTGAATCACACAAGGCTGTGAATCCTCATGCAGATACGCAAGTCCTCTTGCAGCATCCAGGGCAATCTTCATTCTTGTTTCCCAATCCAATGGACAGTTAACCCCTAGTGGGCCTGCAAAAAGACAATAACACCCTTTACACAAAGTATTATGGCAGAAAAATTTAATCTTCACTTTGTTCGTGTTTGATCATTTAACTTTAACCGAACACGAACATATAATCGAACACATTTTTTTGTTCATGTTCGTTTATTAAGAAAATGAGCATGTTCGTGTTCGTTTGTTTAAAACCTAAACGAACAGTTCAGGAACATAAACGAACAAACTTAAACGAACAAAATTTAACAAACAATAAACAGCACAGATGAACATAATTGAAGAAACATAAATGAACACAATTTACTAAACATAAACGAGCGTAAGGTAATTTTTTATTTAAATCAGTGATTAATTACGAAAAAATCCATTAGAAAACTCATTTTTATTATTAGAATGAAAGCCCAATTACCAATTAGTTATATTTATAAATTAGTTAAAAAGTTCCTTTTATGTTTAACATTTATATAAATATGACTACTGTATTTAAAATGGAAGGAAAATAAACGAACAAACATAAAATGAACAAACATAAATGAACACAAATAAACAAACATAAACGGATGTTCACGAACATAAACGGACAAACAAATGTGTGTTCATGTTTGTTCGTTTAATTAAACGAACAAAAAATTGTGTTTATGTTCGTTCGTTTATTAAATAAACGAACTTCCCATCGAACAAGTTCATGAACTGTTCATGAACTTTCGGTTCATTTACAGGCCTAGACATCCATGTACATTATACCTTATAAAAAGAAACGTCTAACGAGGAAACAAGAACAAATAATTAAGGTACTGTGAAGCCAAGCCAACTGTTCATGAACTTTCGGTTCATTTACAGGCCTAGACATCCATGTACATTATACCTTATAAAAAGAAACGTCTAACGAGGAAACAAGAACAAATAATTAACGTACCGTGAAGCCAAGCCTCCAAACTACCATTTGGAACAAGTTCATAACAAAGCAGATTCTCTGAATTGTCGCGATTGCTATAATAACCAACAAGTTTCACAAGGTTCCGATGATGCAACCTACTAAGCATCTCAACTTCCACCAAAAACTCTTTATCGCCTTGTTGGCCGCCGCTAGAAAGCCTCTTGATAGCTACATTGGTCCCGTCACTTAAAACACCCTTGAAAACTCTTCCAAATCCACCCTCACCAAGTATACTTGAGTGTTCAAAGTTATTCGTTGCTGCTTTAAGTTCTTCGTATTCAAGAAAACGTGTGCTTGAAGGGTGTGTAAAGGATCCTGCAGTTTGAAGAGACTCCATCGTCCTTGGTTTCGCTGTTTTCACAAGGTTATATAAAAAAGTAAGAAACAGACGAAAAAATGAAAATGCATAAGGGGTGTTTGAATGTGTGATTTGAAAGTCATTAGTGAATAATCATAATCAGATAATCATCAGTAAAAAATGGGGTTGTAAGAGATAGCAATTAGGTTAAAAGTCCTTATGGTTAAATGGAATGAACTATAGTAATTTATTCCGGACTTATGTCCTTGATAATCAGGTAATCATAGTCATATTCTATGTAGTTAATATCGCGATATATCAGTGATATATCGGTTATCAGTCCCCTGGTGAGATATCGGTGCAAAATATCGGTCAAAATATCAGTACCGATATTATCAGTAATATTGGCCGATATTGGACTGATATATCACCGATTTTCCCGATATCAGTACCTTTCTTCTTAGTTCTACCATTCGCTTTCTTCTTATTGCTGCTATTAGTGTTTGTTAGTGTTTTAAGTCTTAATCAGTTCCTACTTGCTACAATTGTAGTGTTTTGCAAGTTGCAAAAGGTTAATTTGTTAATGGTAGGAAAGTATACTGAACTGTTAGTGTTAAATTGCTATATATATAAATTCAGCATGACATTAAAATTACCGATATCCCACCGCGATAACTGATATCTCAAATATATCGGTCCTTGACCGATATCCGATTAATTACAGCATTAACTACTTAGGTCATATTCTATCTACCCACACACTAAAAACTAATTATCTTAGACTTAAAATAGCTATAATCAAATAAGCAAGGTGATATCCATATTTAGCATAAATTCATACCAGTTTCTTTTGGCAATGATTCCGGTTTTCTTCGACGTGAAGCACAAGAACAGAGTATAAGAACACAAATAACAGCAACAGAAAGAATTCCAGCACCAATGCCCACAACAAGAACCAAACTGAGGCGTTTTCCACTACTAGAAGTATTTGATGATGCTGGAGTTGTAGGCATTGAAGGAGGTAATTTTTTAGGAGGTGTATCTACACGAGGTGCTGCACGTATGCGTAACAATTAGAATTTTAATATGCAAAATGGTGAAGAAGAACTGAAGAAGTGTAAAGTTTGTGCAAATTAAAATAACGTAAAGTTAGTGATTAAATTCCAAAATCCGAAGAAGTCAAGAGAAGGAAGACAAGCAAATCTTTGGACGAAAGTCGGTGTAAAGTATGTTTTTAATTTGTGCAAGAGTAAAATGCCATTTTCGTCCCTGAGGTTTGGCCAGTTTTGCGACTTTCGTCCAAAGGTTTGTTTTTTCGCATCTAGATCCAAAAGGCTTGAAATCTTGCCATTTTGATCCGTCTCGTTAACTCCATCCATTTTTTTCATTAAGTCAAGGGCATTTCTGTCTTTTCTGTTAACTTAAAGGGCAATTTGGTCTTTTTCACTTTATTTAAAAAGACAGAGTACCCTGAAAAAGACTGCATTGCCCTTTAAGTTAACAAAAAAAGACACAAATAGTCAAATACCCCTGACTTAACGGAGATATATAAATGGATGGAGTTAACGAGCCGGATGAAAATGGCAAGATTTCAAACCTTTTGGATCCAGATGTGGAAAAACAAACCTTTGGACGAAAGTCGCAAAACTGACCAAACCTCAGGGACGAAAATGGCATTTTACTCTTTGTGCAATTTGCCACTGTTTTAAGAAACAAAGTTTAATATCACATAATTAAGAAATTACCCGGGGCAGGAGCAATGGGTTTGAACCAGGTTAAGTTAAGTAGCTCATAGCCACCAACAAGCTTGGGATCTAGTTGAACCTTGTGCGTATAAAGTGAAGAGTTTATACGAGAAGCTTCAGTGGAAGTAAAACTGATTCCGGTGTATGGAGTTATATCCATTGAAATATTAAGTCTTGATAAACTGAGTAAATAGAAGTTTATTAGCTCAATTTGAGAAACATTAAGACCAAGTTGAGTAGAAAACTGTTCGAGAAATTGATTCCAATCTGGGCTCGATGAGACATTTAATAGAAGAATGTCGAGCTTTATTGGATACACACAGTGACACCCCTCAGTGTCTCGTTTTAGCACCGTTTTGGGTCCACAGCAGTCTGCAAAAAGAAAACAAAAACAGAAGTCATTTTAAGTACGGGTCAAAATGGTCCAGCTTAGATTGGGTTGACCAACAAACACTTTTTAGTCTGTTTTTAAAATAGTATATGAATACTAAATATATTGATTAGGATTATAGACAATATTATCACAATAACAGTCTAAAACTTCATATAAACAGATTTAAAAGGTTGTGCCGTTGTGGGCAGTAAAAAAAATGTGGGTCAGTTTCATGTTTTCCATCCATTTGACCCGCTCCCCCTGTGGCTAAATATATAAATTTGACCCATTTGAGATAGAACAAAAGCCAAACGAACCAATTCATAAGCAGATAGTCAAAATTTACAAAACCTTATCATGTCACACACGGTCTAGACCAGATTGGGTTGACCCATAAATATTGTTTTGTATGTTTTAAAATATTGTATGTAATTTATGTGTACCATCTGATCAGAAAACAATATTGTTACAATAATAATTTATATCTTCAAATAAAACGACTTCACGGTTGTATGCAGTAAAAAACTAAACTTTGAGCGACTGCCAACACGTTTGACCCGTTTAACCCTTTTTTATCAAACGTAACCAAAGCAGCCCGTTCGTACGTAAATGGGTCAAATCAAAAACTTATACCAAGGAATAATCAAAGAAAGATGTCTTACTGGAAGCATGAGGAGACAGCGGTGGCTGAGCTAAACCAGTTGGTAATTTACCAACACCAGATTGAGTAGGAGCGATATCGGCTAACAGTGGGGGTGTGAACCCAGAAACAGGAGGTGTTGCTTCACTCAACCGCATCAATGGTTCATAGTTGGGTGGTTCAGCTGGTGCTAGCCCAATTTTGGGTGCGCCATGGTCTGAAAGACGTCTCTTAGGTTGAGATATAATCCGTTCTCTGCCTTGGTTATCAAGGGAATCAGCATGAACGGTGAGTATGATGATATATAGAATAAGTAATTGTTTCAGCAAGAAACAACAGGTACTGTTTATATATCCTGCAATTTGAGTACGGGGAGCATTATCAGATCTACCATATGTCAAGTAATTCATAAACAATGCAAAATCTTGAACCGTATTGTAAACTAGGTCAGCAATTGAAAAACGAAAATAACTTTGAACATCTTGGCGTTATGTATCCTAGAAGAAAACTGAAAATGAAACTGGTGATAAGTATAGCACAACTCTTACAGATGTGAAACATTTATACCAACATTAAACAAGCCTAGAAATAACCTAAAGTAGCCCTAAAGAAGCCTAAAACATGTCTAAAAGCCCTAAAATTTTATTTTTATACTATACGTCTCGCCTAAAAAAGCTCTCGCTTTTTAAGCGCCTTGGATGAGGCCCAAGGCTCCTCTTTGCGCCCTGAGTGCGCCTTGTGCCTTTGACAACTATATAGTACAAGTAGTTAGGGTTTAAAACACGAAAACCCTAACTTATCAACTGGAATCAAAATGTAACAGCGAAGGTGAAAACCGGAAAAGGAACAGATGATAGATACAGTACAAGTAATCAAGGTTTAAACCACAAAAACCCTAACTTATCAACTGGAATCAGAATATAACAACATAAGTGTAACAACATTAACGAAAAATTTCACATTATAGATAAAACTATGAAAACCTAATCTTCAAACTGTATAGTGAATTATCAAACATCAGAATTAAAGTGACAATTAACATGAAACTTACGAATAAATTAACAAAAATCAAGTGAAAGCTGGAAATGGAACAGATGATAGATACAGTCCAAGTAATTAGGGTTTAAACCACAAAAACCATAACTTATCAACTGGAATCAAAACATAACAGCAAAACCGAAACAACACTAACGGAGAATTCCACATTATAGATGGAATTACGAAATCCTAATCTCCAAACCGTACAATGAATCATCAAACATCAGAAATAGGGCTGTAAACGAACCGAACGAACACGAACAAGGCCTTGTTCGTGTTCGTTCGTTAAGGAAATAAATGTGTTCATGAACGGTTCATGAACACTTACCGAACGGGATTTTATGTTCGTGTTCGTTCATTAAGGAAATGAGCGTGTTCGCGAACGGTTCACGAACACAAACGAACACAAATAAATTTGGCGAACGCGGCGAAGGATAAAGATAGATGGCCCAGAGAGTAGCACTCGAACTTGAATCCCTTATTGTAACGGATGTCGATCATATTCACCGATGTAAATAATGAGAAATGAAATGGAAATGATGCATAAACAAGGTGAAAGTGAGTTTCCTAGTTTCATTGTTAGGGTAATAAAATAAATAAAAGTTTAATAATATAAAAAGTACAAATAAAATATAAGAAAGTACAAAGATCTTTAATTAAAACACAAATATACGAACATAAACGGACGTAAATCAACGAATGTTCACGAACACGTTCACGAACACCTTACACCTTACCGAACGTTCACGAACACAATCGAACGAACGAGACCTCTGTTCATGTTCGTTCATTTAACTAATCGAACGAAATTTCTTGTTCATGTTCGTTCGTTTATTAAACGAACGAACATAAACGAACTTCCCGCCGAACGGTTCACGAACTGTTCGCTGAACGTTCGGTTCGTTTACAACCCTAATCAGAAATAAATCCACAACTAACATGAAATTTTCAAACATATTAACAAAATCCGCAACGTAAAACTCGTTAAATATCAACAAATATACTAACAAACCTCAATTATTGATGAAATTACAAAAACCTAATCTCCAAACCGTACAGCAAATCATCAAACATCATAACCAAATCCACAACTAGCATGAAATTAACGAATATATTAACGAAAATCACACCGTGAAATTCGTTAACGTTAACGTTAACGGATATACTAACAAATATCACATTACAGATTATACAACGAAAACCTAATCTACAAACCGTACAGTAAATCTTCAAAAATCATGACTAAATCCACAACTAACACGAAATCAACAACCAAATTAACGAAAATACCACCAGTGAAGTAACAAACAGCAAGCGAATATCACATTATAGATGAAATTTCGAAAACCTAATCACCAAACCGTACAGTAAATCATCAAAAATCATGACTAAATCCACAACTAACACGAAATCAACAATCAAATTAACGAAAATATCACCAGTGAAGTAACAAACAGCAAGCGAATATCACACTATAGATGAAATTCCGAAAACCTAATCTCCAAACCGTACAGTAAATCATCAAAAATCATGACTAAATCCACAACTAACACGAAATCAACAATCAAATTAACGAAAATATCACCAATGAAGTAACAAACAGCAAGCGAATATCACATTATAGATGAAATTCCGAAAACCTAATCTCCAAACCGTACAGTAAACTATCAAACATCATAACTAAATCTACAACAAACACGAAATCAACAATCAAATTAACAAAAATATCACCAATGAAGTAACAAACAGCAAGCGAATATCACATTATAGATGAAATTTCCAAAACCTAATCTCCAAACCGTACAGTAAACTATCAAACATCATGACTAAATCCACAACTAACACGAAATCAACAATCAAATTAACGAAAATATCACCAATGAAGTAACAAACAGCAAGCGAACATTACATTATAGATGAAATTTCGAAAACCTAATCTCCAAACCGTACAGTAAACTATCAAACATGATAACTAAATCTACAACAAACACGAAATCAACAATCAAATTAACGAAAATCTCACCACTGGAGCTACAAACAGCAAGCGAATTTCTAGCTTCTGTCATCACCGACGTCACCGACGAACATGAACAGTTCAGATCTACAAAATTCCGTCAAAAATCAGCTAGATCACTTGCTGAAATCACGAACAGTGTCCATAAACCGATCAATGAGCATCAATTAACCGCAATATAACCGAATCAGAGCTTGAAAATTGGAAAAAAAAATCCAGATTCGAAGCTCCGGTAAGTAGTAGATTGTTGTAATTAGAAGAATCAGAAACACATAATATTATTATTATTATTGTTATGTAAAGTTGGTTGAATATGTGATTGTGAAGAACGTCGGTGATGGATTCAATCAGCCATGAATGCTAATGAGAAGCTTTTCAATTACTACAACAGTTTGTGTGATGTGTTTGGACTAACGTGCGCTTTTAACGGAGAAGTGGACGCTTTATAACGGTAAAGAGACATCGCCGTCAGTCTCGTCAACGTCCAAGTGTGAGTTGACATGTAACATGACGGTGGGATAATGTTTTTAGCCTCATATTTTTTTTTCATTTGTATTTGTATTTCTTAATTTACAAAAATTAATTAAAAATATTGTTTTTAGTTAACCGTATTTTATCTTAAAATATTGTTTTATAATTTTTAAATGAGTAAATTACGTTTTTGGCCCCTGTGGTTATATCACTTTTACTATATTAGCTCAAAATAAGAATTTTTAACCTATCTGCCCTTATGGTCTCTATAACTAACCATTTTAGCCCCTAAGTCTAACCATTTTGGCCCTCATGGTCTTTATAACTAACCATTTTGGCCCCCATGATCTCTAGACTTAGGGGTTAAAATGGTTAGTTATAGAGACCATGGGGGTGGATATGTTAAAAAATCTTATTTTGGGCTAATATAGTAAAAGTGATAGAACCACAGGGGCCAAAAACGTAATTTACTCTTTTTAAATTCTTGTTAGTAACTATTTAACATTTTATATATTCAATTCATGTAAATAGATGGGTTTCAAACCTAGTTAAATGAAAATTATCATTAAAAAAAATGTTAAATGAATTTCGGTCACATCCCTACATCACATAAAACTCAAAATGAAAAACTCCGGACCCTCGTATTGACCCTCTATCGACCTTGTTAGACTATTAGGGTCATTGTTGTCACGAGCACCTATGAACTTCAACGAAACAAAGACTTTTGATTTGGGATGAGCAAATGGTACCGGATACCGGTTCAGAACTGGTGCCAAACTGGTACCGGTATGATTTTCGGTACCAATTCGATACAGACATTTAACGTTTTCGTTACTAGTATTTACCGATTTTTACCTTCAAATATCGGTCTGTACCGGTAACAAGCCGTACCGTACCGGGTATTTATATATAATAATAACTATTATATAAATATATCTTCAATATATAAAATAAAAACTATATATAATATGTTCCTTTAAATTCGCAAGCCAACTTGGGCGCGATAAGTAAGGCTCAGGCTCAAGCTCAAGCTTATTTATTAAACAAACTTTTTTCAGGCTCGAAAACGATCTCGAACTCGTTTAAATTCGGCTTGATTTTAACTTTTATCAAGTAGTTTACAAGCAGCATGGCTTGTTAACAAATCTAGTGTGAACGCCCTATCACACATGTTAAGAATATAACATGTTATGATTATGGGAGATCAATTAGTACTACCTTGTGATTAATATGTTTGGTTTCCACACATTTAATGGATTAGGCACACAAGTTTAGTGCAATGGCATGTGATATTTAGCGACGACCACGAGACGTGCTTAAGTAAACGCACCCATGGTCTATTAATCTAGAGTAAATTACCAAAATCGTCCCTGAGGTTTGGGCATGTTTGTCATTTTCATCCAAAACAACTTTTTTTGTACCATATAGTCCTTCACTTTTATGATTTTTTGCCATTTTCATCCAAACGTCTAACTTGCTTTATTTTTTTTTTATCAAATATTTGGATGAAAATGGCAAAAAATCTCAAATCTTAGGGACGATTTTGGCAAAAAAAAAAGTTAGACGTTTGAATGAAAATGACAAAAAATCCCAAAAGTGAAGGATTATATGGTACAAAAAAATTATTTTGGATGACAATGGCAAACATGCCCAAACCCCAGGGACGATTTTGACAATTTACTCATTAATCTATTATATATATTGTCCTAGTGACTGTATAACATGCCCATAATACATGTGATATGACCCTCAAAATGTGGGTCATAAGATATCATATGATAGGCTTCATGTTTGGGCCACGATTTATGATGTTTGGTTATGGGATTTGACCTTACATATGTTTCATGACATTATAACATGCAAATTTTCAATGATTTATATGCTTCTAAATAATGATTAATGAATAATGATTGAAACAAAATTATAACCTGTTTGGAAACATGTTAAGAACATATAGAAAAGTCACAATCGAAAAAACAAGTCGCGTACGAATATCTTGAAGGATGTCTCATAACTTGTCATGACATGATTTAATCATAAACAAAATAATTATGTGACAATAAACCATCGAAACCAACTGAGCCGTTAAAACCAAATCAAGTCAGCCGGCTTGAAAAATACATAGTCTGGTTCACGGTTTTATTTTAATGGTTTGAAATAGCCGGCCGCAATATGTGAAATGGTTTCTATACCACCATATAACCAGGCGTGGGAAGCTATCAAACATTATGTATGTATGTTTGTTTGATTTAATTTTTTTTCTATATTTTTTTCATCAAAAGTAGGTAAACTGGTCAAAATCGCTAGTGTTCTATTTAGACCGGCTTACTAAAAGGTGGCCAATTTATGACACGAAATGTTAATAAGACATGACTCGACAAGAAGCTAAACGTGGTAGTGTTTGGGTGAACGGGTTCGGGTCATAAATGGGTCAGTACATTAACAATTAACAATAAAATTAAAACATGTCTACACGTGTTTAATCTGTTTATGACACACATAACAAGTATAACTTATCGTGTTAGGGATGTTAATAGATGACGTGACATATTTATAACCTGTTTTACGCATCACATCAAACAAAAACCTAGATGTAACTCGAATCTTAGACTAAAAATAATTGGTCAAGATTATTTACCTTGTTTCCAATCTAGTAAAATAAAATATTAATATAATCAGTTCGTAACTTCGGTCCTTCAAACCGGTTTAGACCCGACCCAATTTGACAAATATTAAAAAAAACGAATTTGTACACCTCTTACCTGGTCTAGGAATAGTCCTGGTTCGGGTGGTGGAGAAGATTAAACGACGCTTATCATGATATATTAGTATTTTAGTTCCACTAAAAAATTATACATTAGTGGACGTTCTTGCGGATTAAAAGTTTAAGTTTATGTAATTTCCTTTTTATGTTTCGTGATTGTTAACGTTTAACGTGTTTGTTTTAAAAAAACTGTTGTTTTTTTTCCAGCTATTTTTTAACATTTTTTTCAGCTATTTAACCCCAAAAAAACTGCTGGTTTTTTCAGCGACATAAACGCCAAAAAAATTGTAGTCTTTTTAGCAAAAGTGTAGAATGATAGTCCAGATGCCTCTTCTATTCACAATGAAACCATATATAATGTTACAACTGAATCTCCTATGTTTGGAGATGATAATTACAATTAAGGCTATACAATAATACAAATCAATGCCATAAATAATTCCGTAGACTATTACACCCCCGCAGTCGAAGCGGGAGGAGGACGGATGCTTAGACTGGAGCGAAAATCATCAAAGAGGACCCGAGGAAGACCTTTCGTGAAGATGTCAGCAACCTGGAAGCGAGATGGGACATGCAGAATTCGAACGAGACCCTTCTGAACATGCTCGCGAACAAAGTGAATATCAAGTTCGATGTGCTTGGTACGCTGATGCTGAACGGGCTTCCCTGATAAATATATGGCACTAATATTATCACAATAGACCAAAGAGGCTTTTGAAAGAGGGCGATGCAGCTCAAGGAGAAGATTGCGGAGCCAACAGATCTCGGCCACGACATTGGCAACGCCGCAATACTCGGCTTCAGCACTAGAGCGGGAGATGGTAGACTGTCGCTTAGAAGACCAGGAGACTAGGTTGTCGCCGTGGTAGACGCAGTAGCCCGAGGTAGAACGGCGTGTGTCTGCCAGCCCAGTCAGCATCGGTGAAGGCACGAATGGACAGGGCAGTGGCGGCATTGAGTTGAAGACCAAGATGAGAAGTGCCCTGAAGATAGCGGATGATGCGTTTCAGAGCATTCCAATGAGGGAGGCATGGAGCGTGCATATGCATGCAAATCTGCTGAACCGCGTAGGTAATGTCTGGCCGAGTGAATGTAAGATATTGAAGAGCCCCAGCAAGGCTTCTGTAAGTAGTGGGGTCGTCAAACAAGGAATCCGAGACGCTACCCAATTTACTCTGCGTATCCACAGGAGTGACGGCCGGCTTGCAGGAGTCCATCCCGGCACGGTGAATGATGTCTTTAGCGTAAGCCTGCTAAGATAAGAATAGCGTGTCGCCCGCGCGCGTGACCGAGATACCCAGAAAATATGTTAACGGCCCCAAGTCTTTCATGGAAAACTCACCCGCAAGAGTGGTCATTAGTCGTTGACGAAGAGAGTCAGAGGAGGTGGTGAGAATAATGTTATCAATGTAAAGAAGCAGATAAGCAATATCGTGGCCATGATGGTAGATAAACAAAGAGTTATCCGTTTTGCATTGGGAGAAACCTTGCTGTAGAACAAAATATGTGAACCGTTGATACCAAGCCCGTGGAGCCTTTTTGAGACCATAAAGAGATTTCTTTAACCGGCAGACGTAGTCAGGGTAGTCACGGTGACGAAAACCCATAGGTTGATGCATGTAAACCGTCTCCTTTAATGCCCGTGTAAGAAAGCATTGGTTACGTCCAACTGGTGAATGGGCCAAGACTGAGATAGAGCCAAAATAAGTACAGTCCTAATAGTAGTGGGTTTGACCACCGGACTGAAGGTTTCACCACAGTCAACCCCCACTTCCTGACTTCGGCCATCACAAACCAAGCGAGCCTTGTACCGTTCTAGAGTGTCATCATAACGGAACTTATGCTTGAATAACCACATACTACGAATAATGTTCATATCCGGTGACCGAGGTACCAACTCCCAGGTCTCATTTTTAATAAGTGCACTAAACTCGTTGTTCATGGCATTGAACCATTATGGCGTGGACAAGGCAACCTGTGGGTTTTGGGGAATAGGGACAACGGTGGTGGTGTGTAGGTTAAAGAACTGCTTTGGTTTGATGATGCCGTCCATGGCACGGGTCATGGATCGGGTGGGTTGAGTAGGGGGTGGTGGTGGGCCGGGTGGTGTAGGTGGGGCTGCAGACTGGAGCTGGGCCGGTGAAGATGTGTGGGCCGGTGTAGAGATGTGGGGAGTAGTAAGGGATATGTTAAGGAGAGTTGGGCCAGATGTGTTTGGGCCGGGGATGGGAATAGTGGGAGAGTGTGGACCAGCGGTGGTGTGAGTAGGGGTGGTAACGACTGGGCTAGTGGGCTGGGCTGGGCTAGAGGAGGCAGCGGCATGAGGCGGCTGCTGAACAGTGGGTGTGGGGTTTTGAATGTGTGGCCAAAGAAGTGGGGAGACGGAATCGGATAGAAAGTCGTAGGTTTGAGGAGTGGTGGGTTGCCGAATGGAGAACGGGAAGATAGATTCCTCGAAATGAACATGACGAGAAATAAAGGTTTGCTTGGATAGGAGATCAAAACATTTGTACCCGCGATGATTGGACGGGTAACCAAGGAAGATACACGGTTGAGAACGGTTGGCGAGTTTGTGGGAGGTGGTGGAGGGGAGGATGGGGTAGCATAGGCAACCGAATACACGGAGGTGTTCGTAGGTTGGTAGAACATTATAAAGTATGGTGGTGGGAGTTAGAAATTTGTGGCTTTTCTTTGGGAGTATGTTAAGTAGATATGTAGCGGTTTCGAGTGCATGATGCCAATAGTTGGGGGTAGAGAGGCTTGAGCTAGAAGAGTTCGGATCATGTTGTTTATAGTGCGGATTTTGCGTTCCGCCTTTCCGTTTTGAGAGGATGTGCGAGGACATGAAAAGCGAAATTGCATACCATTGACTTGGAAAAATTGTTTGAAATTATTGTTTGTGTATTCGGTGTCGTTGTCACATTGGAATTGCTTTATTTTTCGCTCAAACTGGGTGTTAATAAGATTATAGAATTGAGTGAAGATAGAATAAACTTGAGATTTAGTTGTGATAGGATATGTCCATAAAAAATCAGTTAAATCATCAAGAAATAAAATATAATAGCGATGACCGCTTGTACTTAAAACTGGTGATGTCCACAAATCACTATGAATAATGTCAAAAGGTAATTGAGTCATGTTAACTTAATCATAAAAAGGAAGTTTGTAACACCCGTCTTATAATTACTTGAATTTAATAAAACTTCATACGGTTTATATAAAAGGATGTCTAAATTAAAACATAGTTACCAAAACAAAGTTCCAAGTAATCAAAACTAGTCAACAAACGACTAGTTAAAACATTCATGACCTGATTAGCAAATTGTTTACATTCAAAAGAAATAGAAACATTGTTTAACAAAGTTATGAAATCGTGGAAGCTTCAAAAGTTGTGTTCGGTTCTTCAAAAACTTGCTTGACCGCCATCCGTATTCTTGCAATACCTGAAAACTAGAGATTTTTAATCAAAAATTAATGTTAGAGTACTTAGAATTATTGCTTAATCGAAACTATGCTTAAAGACGGATTCGATTAGCTAGAATATGCAAGACTTAACAAAAATATTTAGGTTACGGTAGTTGCTGGAAAGCTCTGGTCTGCCGTAAGGCAGTAAGAAACTGTCGTAACCCTTTTTATTTCTACCGTAAGTTACGGTATATACCGTAACTTACGGTAGACCCTGTAAATCCATGTTTTGATTGATTTGATTATTTAGCCCAAACCAAACTCTCGGATTTCTCATACTTACAAACCAACATGTTAAATTCTCGTATTAATATGTCGTTTATCAACAATAACAAAAGACCAATTTATTATATTACGAAGCATTTGCCACGCATTAATCGATTATTCGACCCGTTGGCTCATCTACAGAATCCTCCATTATGATGACTACCAACAAGTTCTAACCAATCCTGGTCATATTAATCAATATAGCGAACATTATCGCTTTACATTAAGTCAATCCTTATTCTACGATTCACTACACATATGCAAATTATCAAAGTTTACCCAATGTAATGAATCAAGTTACATACCTTTAGTGCACGCCCTTCAAACGCAAGTCGCCACCGGCTTGTCCGCTTGGAGCTCCGGTATCCTTTCCTATAGAGTTCAACCAAGACACGTTCAGAACTCTTTTCAATTCATAGTTCGCATATTTTGCCTAAACATCACAATCATGCGGTTTAACTCAAATTTTCAGATTTAAGCCTTCTTTGAGGTATTTATGCGAACACTTTAAGGGCAGAAATTTACACTATATATTATCAAGTTCATAACTTGTCATATAGCCCTAAATTTTCATCAATCAACTACCTTACATGAACTTTAACCTCTAAAATTCTGAAATCACTTCACATATGTCAAATATTACTAAGACAATCACTATAATCCTAGTGTTTATCATTTTCTCACAAAATCCATGAATCACCTTCAATGAATTCATGAAATTTTCAGAAATTAGGCATGATTTCACATATTGTTGTCTAGGTTTTCACTCCTAGACACTATATCATTCCTATTCTACTCAAATAACAAACATGCATCATCAAATTTCGGATTTCCCAAATTCATGAGAATTTCAAACAGAGAATTAACATCAAATTTTACATACCTTACAACCCCCTTGTAATGGGGATTACTAATCTTAACTCGGATTTCGATTTGGGAACGAATTTGATCTTCAATTTGTGGGATTTAGCATGAACTAGGGTTTTGAGAGAACCCATGTCGCCCCCTCTGTGTTTTGATCGACCAGCTCACACACAAATGTGTGAGTTTTATGTTTTATTATGTTTTATTTTCATAACTTTCAATTTAAACAGTTTTAGTCCCTCAACTTTCGTTTTCAATTTGTTTTAACTCCTTATCTACTCATAAGTCATTATCTAACTAGGTTAGTGTCATTTCTAGTTAGTTTGTTGTACTAATTTATTTGCACTAAATTGCAAACTTAAGAATTTGTATTTTCGGGATGTTACAAAGTTTGACGCTTTTGCCAAAAACACAAGATTGACAAAGCGTGTTATTTGGTTTACTAATATTAATAAATGAACAAGACTTCAATGATTGCAATAGATTGTTGCCCGGGTGCCCAAGGCGTTGATGCCAACGTTCTTGAGTGATAGCAGCAAAAGCAGCAGGTGAGGTTGGAGACTTGATGAAGTTTGTGGTAAGAGGGTAGAGGTCGCCCAAGCTATTGCATCGTAGGATAGGTTCCTTGGTCTTGAGGTCCTTCACAAGAAAACCAAATGAATCAAATTCAATTGACAATAAATTATCGGTTGTGAGACGACGGACAGAGATCAAATTTTTTATAAGGTTGGGGGTATAGAGGACATTATTTAGTTTGAAAGGGGGAAAGGGTGGAGGTAAGGTTTGGTTGCCTTGTCCAATTACAGGAATGGTTGTGCCATTCCCAACAATAATCTGTTTGTTAGTGCAAGAATTAAAAACAGACGGAGAGAAAGTACCTGGTTGTTACATGTGACCCGTAGCTCATGTGTCCATTATCCCCACCAGGTCGGGTTGCTGGTTCATAGACAAAGTATAGAGGGCTTGGGCGATGTCAGTTGGAGTGGGAGTGTATGTCGCCACATGGGCCTGATCTGGGCGTGGCCCAAGAATTCCTTGTCCATTGTTGGGCTTGGGAGCTGACGGATATGGGCATGGAAGGGAGGGGTAGGTTTGTGGGGTGAGGGTTTGGGCTTGGTTTAGTAAGGAGGCCCATTGATTATTGGTCCAGTTATTGGGAAAGACAATGTAGGGATGTTGGGATTGGGCCGAGTAGGAGGGGTTGCGGTTGCGGGGTTGGGAGTTGGAGGCTGACCGTCCACGGCCACGGCCTCGGGTGGCTTTGAACATGGAGAGCCGTTGCGGCTTGAGAGGCTGAATGAAGGGCCTGGTTTGCCTTGGTAGTTTCGTTCATGCAAAGCTGTGAACGGGCTTCAAAGAAGGAAGGGAGAGGCTTGGTGTTTTGGAGTATGGTGGCAACCGTCTCGTATTGTTCAGTGAGGCCAGCAAGGGTTTGGAGGACAAGGTCCTGTTCATCGACAGGTGCATCAACGTTGGCCAGTTGGTCAGACAGAACTTTAAGTTCTTGGCAATAGGCTGTCATGGAGGGAAAATTTTCCAACCGGGTGTTGGCGAACTTCTGTTTCAGATGGAGAGCACGGGTTGCTTTGTTATCTTGAAACAGTGATTCAATGGCTTTCCAAGCATCATAAGCAGTGGTTTTGGTTTTCATGACGTTTTTAAGCAGGTCCGTGGAGATGGTGCCATAGATCCATTGAAGGACTATGGCATCCAATCGTTCCCATGACGCAGACGAAGTGGAGTCAGCAGGTTGTTTATCTTTGTCAGCGGTTGAGGAAGAAGTTTTTGGACGTGGGGAGAGATGATCAGAGACAAGGTAGGCAGTGCTGTGGATCCGAAACAATTCGGACCACGTGTTGTATTCTGCGGCTTCGTTGTCAAGGGTAACGGGAATCAAGGCTTTGATGTTTGAGACGGTGACGGCTGGGTGAAGCTTGGAGTCGGCCATTGTTGATTGAGAAAGTGGCGGTAGAAGATCAAGGGAGATCGAAAAAGAGAGATAGGGTTAGGAACGAGGTATGGCTGATACCATGTAGAATGATAGTCCAGATGTTCTATTCACAATGAAACCATATATAATGTTACAACTGAATCTCTTATGTTTGGAGATGATAATTACAATTAAGGCTATACAATAATACAAATCAATGCCATAAATAATTCCATAAATAATTCCGTAGACTATTAAAAAGAACGACCAAAAACTGCAGCTTTTTTTCAGACAAAAAACGACCAAAAACTGCAGCTTTTTTCAGGGAAAAAAGGCCGAAAAACTGCTTCTTTTCTCAGCAAAAAAACCTTAAAAAAGTGCAGGTTTTTCCAGCGGAAAAACTAAAAAAAAGCAGCGTTCTGCAGGTTATTTCCGCGCTGCAGGCTGCAGCGTTTCTGCAGGTTCTGTTTTACCGGTTTTTTAGACTTTTTTTTGGATCGGTTAAAAAAACCCGTTATTAATAATCGGTTTATTAACCAAACTGAATCGGTTAGGATCAGTTTGGCTTTATGATTAAAAAAACCAGTTTTAAACCGGAACCGGTTAGGAAATAAAACCGGGTTGTCCCATCGTTGAGAAAAACCGGTTTGGTTAGAAACCCGACCGGACGACCGGTAAAAAAAAAAAACGATTTGTACACCTCTAGTCTAGTTTAAACATTAAACTCATATACAATCCAAGGCCCAACCCAAATGCTCATATTTGGGCTTCCAATCCTACACCCAAACCCAATTCTCAACAAACATCCAGTTTCTGTTTTGAGTTAAATGTTATTTTACTTCATTCGGTCATTTTACCAGTCTAGTACAGAGGTTTTATTTTTCGCATATAGGTCCAAAAAGGTTTTAACATTGCCATTTTAGTCCGCTGGATTAACTTTATCCATTTTTTCTGTTAACGAGAAAGGCAATTTGGTCATTTTAAATGTAATTCTGTTAACTAGAAGGGCAATTCGGCCATATAAAATGATCGAATTGTCTTTCTCGTTAACAAATATAATGGATAAAGTTAACCCAGTGGACTAAAATGGCAACGTGAAACCTTTTTGGACCCATAGACGAAAGATGAAACCTTTAAACTAAACTGGCAAAATGGCCTAGACCTCAGGCACTAAAATGATATTTAACTCTTCTGTTTTCGTTATCTTCTTCTCCGTCAATCCATCCACTCACCAGTCACCACCGCCTCATTCCGTCGTCATCGACGGCGTTATAACGGATAAATCACCACCGGAGCACTACAACCGTTGATATCCATACATTCAATGGCACAAACATGTTTTCCGTCACTCAGATTTAACTCTGTCGTCTTCTCTTCCACAAAAAGCCCTAGCTCCGTTTCCGAACAGAGTTTTCTTCCTCTTCCTTTCAGGTATCATTTTTATAGATTTTTTATTTTAACATTTTACCTCAAAAACTATGCGTTTCTGTTGTTGATATTGTTCGGTGGTTTTAAATTAGGTTAGTTTAGAACATAACTGGTGAATTTGTAATATCATGTGCCAGGGGTGTGCATGGTTCGGTTCCGTTATTAGCCTTAGCTGAAACCGAAACATGAGTCTATCGGTTAATCTATTTTATTAGCCAATCGGTTTTCAGTTAATTGGTTTGGTTTATTCAGTTAGTTTGACGGTTTTAGGTCCGGTTTGGTTAATAACCAAACCCAAGCTTAGGATAATTTTTTTGCTTACACGACGAAATAGAGATACAAGCAGGGGCGGACCCAAGCCCACTTCAAGGTGGGCGGGCGCACCCCTGGGGAAAAAAAAATTTAGTGTTAAATTCCGTCGAAAATCCCGTCCGCACCCCTTGGAATTTTTCGTCCGCACCCCTTGAAATTTTTCGTCCGCGCCCCTTAGGTAAAAAGTGTTATCAATTTATATTTAAATTTTTTTTAGTAAACTCTTATTTAAAAAAAAATACTACCTAAATTATATAACTTTTAATACCTAACTAACTAAACCCAAATACCCATACATTTACCCACTTATAATTCCTAACTAGCTAGCCCACTAAGTCTTAGCCCATTAACCAAACCCAACAATATTTTAAACTATAATAAAATAATTAAAGCCCAAAACCTTTAGAAATTCTCTCCCGCTCTCTCCCTCTCTTGCGTCCCTGCACTGCAAACGAACAACATCACCCAGCGACAACAGTCCAGCAGCCGGCGACCACCGTAATCAGCCACCATACCACCGTCGTTTGACATCAAATCTAACCGGAATCCGAACACGGGTAAGTTTCTTTGTTATTTTGATGATTTTGGTTGATATTATAGGAGAAAAAAAGGTAATAAAGTTGTTAAATAGGTTTGAAATTTTGTGTGTTTTGACGTTGTTTATGGTTGTTTAGATGATTTTTAGGGTGATTATGTTGTTTATATATTTTTAGGGTGATTACAACTAACGTTATGATTTTTAGGCTTGAATAGTTGAAAATTAAAATTGAAACATTATGTTATGGAGCGATGAACTTATGTTATATAGAGAAAGAATTGTTTAAAAAATTAGTTTTAGATGATGTTTTGGATAGATTTCAAAAAATGAAAACCTGTAGGGCGTCGACGTTTTAATTATGTTTGTAACAAGGTTTACATGTTTTTGATTATTATATAAATTTAGTTTGATGTTCGTTTGTTTTACATGACCCGACCCGATACGAACCGATTTTTTTACTCATATACCTAGGGGCCTAAAATTTTTAAAAATGTTCCGCACCCCCATGGAAAAATTCCTGGGTCCGCCACTGGATACAAGTACATAAAATGGAAGTATAAAACATGAAATACAAAAAAAAAATGAGGGGATAAAAACTAGAAATGTATGAAAATATGAATTCTTCGGTTTGGTTCGCTTAATTTCAGTTAACCGAGGTACAAGAAAAAACCGATAACCGATTTTCGGTTAATCGGTTTTCGGTTAATTTCGGTTCGGTTTCGTCGGTTTTCGGTTCGGTTTCGGTTAATGGTTCGGTTATTTGCTCACCCCTAACATGTGGTGATTTGTTTAATTGGATTAGGAACATAGTTGTTAATGGCGAATAGCGACAAATAGCAATAGGGTACCTGTATGCTACATAGAGAATAACGATAAATAGCGGGCGGCTATTTTATAAATAGCGATACACTAGAAAAAAAAATTAAAAATTTTTATATATATATTATATCAAAATACCCAGGTATATATGCTATCTTACATGTATATTTAACAAAAACCTAAAATCCAGCTATTTTATAGCTATATTTAATTGCTATTTATATTAAAAAAAAACAAAAAAAAAATAGAGTGTTGCTATTCTTGCTATCCATTGCTACCTTGGTTTTAAAATGCATGTAGCGATTCGATGCGTTTTGATCTCAAGACCCGATGCATGATGCGCAATGCGCGAAGCACACGCATCACGTATGTGAGGTGTTCTTTATTTAAAAATACTAAAAAAATATTTATAGCTAATATTTTAACTCGTGAACCTTTAAACACTAAACTATAATATATTCTCATCATCTATTGTCAGATTTGTTCAATTAAAGATCTAATTTGTTCGAATACCGATCAACAGCATAAGGCGCAACATTAGACCACATCATGTGATGCACGCATCATGGAATCACAACATGCGATGCGATCTCATCACTGCATCATGTGATGCGCGCATTATGCGCTCCTGATGCACACATTTTAAAACCAAGATCGCTACAACCCTAATAGCGACGCTAGACCTATACGCTACATAGCGTGCTATAGCGATCGCTACAATCGCTATTGACAACTATGATTAGGAAGGAGATTGAAACGCTTTGTTTTGACGGTAAATAGTTTTAGGAGAATTTATTTGGGAAAGCGTGTGACGAGTTAAGTTGAGTTTGAAGTAAACATGTAGAAATGTAGAAGTAAGAAATAGATCATTTAAAGATAATCTCAGGTTATTTGGGAAAGCGTGTGACGAGTTAAGTTGAGTTTGAAGTTGGAAAACTTCAATTATGTTGGTGATTTTAGCGACATCAAGACATTTTGGTTTCTCCGGATTTAATTGAGACCAACGTGAAGTTATAGAATACATCAATACAAGTTAGGAGGCTGGAATACACGCTTGTTCAAGAGTCCGAGATTATTGTAATTTTAGAAACGGGTTCAAGGGGGTTGCGTTTCACTGAAATGCTACTGGAAGTTGCTTAGGTTTTGCATTATTAATGGAAAATTGTAAGGAAACAGATCACCAGTCTTTCTGATTACAGTATCAGGAGTAATTGAGTTAGTGCTGAATGCTGATAGCGTTTTTACTGGTTGTTTTTAATGAAGTAACTGTCGGCTGTTAAAACCGTCTGTAGTTATAGTCTATACTCTTTCACAAAGAGTGCAACGTTGCAACAAAATTGTTGTGCTGGTGGGTCCGTTGTATAAGGAAGGTCTTTGGTCTAATTTTGACACGATGTTTTCATAACAAAACTGAACATTCGTTCTTGTTTTCTCTGTAAATGAACTTTCAATAAGTACCATTGAAGAATTACGATATACTGAATTATACATGATTCATAAGAGATATCAGGCCCTACAAATCAGTTAGGCGTAATTATGAGTTTTCAGTCGTATGAGCATCAATGATTGCATTTGCAGGAAAGTTAGTAAACTGAAAAGTAATCAGAAAACTCTTCGGACTTCTACAGTGAAAGCTGTTTATTCCGGTGATTATTCGACACTTGACAAAAAATCAAGGCAGGGACTATGGTCCATTAGGTAGGATTCTTTTTCACATTTGTCATTTGATCCCTTTAATCTTGTAATCGTTGAATAATATTCGATAAATAGGGAGGATATACAAGTTCCATCATCACCCTACTTCCCAACTTATGCACAAGGTCAAGGGCCACCGCCAATGATGCAAGAACGGTTCCAGAGTGTCATCAGTCAGCTTTTTCAATATGTAAGTACACTATTTTTACCTTTGAATTTTGTTGTTTTTTTATAAGTTTTATCATCACGTATACGAGTTTTTGTTTGTGTTTACAGAGAATAATACGTTGTGGTGGAGCGGTTGATGATGACATGGCAAACATTATAGTTGCTCAGCTTCTTTATCTTGATGCTGTCGATCCTACCAAGGTTTTTAAAATTAGTTACATAGTTTATGTATAGACAATATAGACAATATGATGGTATCTTTGTTAAACATCTATTAGAATTACTGTTTTCAATATTATGGACAGGATATTGTGATGTATGTGAATTCTCCTGGTGGTTCAGTTACTGCTGGTATCGTGTTTTCTTCTAACCCTTGATGCCTTTGTTGGTTTTGTTTTTTTAATGGTTTATAACGGGTTTTGAAACGTTGCATGTTGAAAGTCAGTTTTCTTTTTTGTGAACTATAGGTATGGCTATTTTTGACACCATGAAGCATATCCGCCCTGATGTTTCCACTGTATGTGTTGGACTTGCTGCTAGGTAATCAATTTATATTTTTTAAAATTTTATAACGTTAATTATTAAATCTAATCTCTTTTTACCAAAAAAATAAAGAGTAAAATGCCATTTTTCGTCGCTGACGTTTTGCCAGGTTTGTGACTTTCGTCCAAAGGTTTGGTTTTCCGCATCTGGATCCAAAAGGTTTGAAATCTTGCCATTTTCATCTGGCTCGTTAACTCCATCCATTTTTCTACTTTAAGTCAAGGGTATTTCCATTATTTTTGCTAACTTAAAGGACAATTCGGTCTTTTTCACTTTATGTAAAAAGACGGAATTGCCCTTAAAGTTAACAAAAAAGGCGGAAATACCCCTGACTTAACGGAGAAAAATGGATGAAGTTAACGAGCCGGATGAATATGGCAAGATTTTAAACCTTTTAGATCCAGATGCGGAAAAACAAACCTTTAGACGAAAGTCGCAAAACTGAGCAAATCTCAGGGACGGAAATGGCATTTTACTCGAAAAATAAATTATTGATCAATATGATTCTTTACACTCATTTTACAGTATGGGCGCTTTCCTCCTAGGTGCCGGCACGAAAGGTAAATCAGTTTACGTTGACTCTAATTAGTAATTACATTATGATGTTCGTTGCTGACATAATAATATTTTATATCTTCACAATATAAAAATTTATAGGAAAAAGATATAGCCTTCCAAATTCAAGGATCATGATTCATCAACCTCTTGGTGGGGCCCAAGGTGGACAAACTGATTTAGATATTCAGGCATGTCTTTATCTGTAAACATTGCACACAGCTAGGGCTGCAAACGAACACGAACAAGACTTGTTCGTGTTCGTTTGTTAAGAAGTATATATGTTCACGAACTGCAATGAACATTTACCGAACGAGATTTTATGTTCGTGTTCGTTTGTTAAGGAAATGAACTTGTTCGTGTTTGTTACTTTTAGGCAACGAACGGAAATCAACGTTGATGAACACAAATGAGCACAAACTGATGGTCATGGAAACAAATGAACACAAGCGTTCATGAACAAAACAAAACATATAATACACTTAAACTTATTAAATATTTTATTTCTCGGAGTTTTGAAGTATTTAAATAAAGTATAAAAATGAAAAATACTAATGAACTATCGAACACAAACGAACACGTTACCGAACGTTCACGAACATAAAGGAACGAACGCGACCTCTGTTCATGTCCGTTCATTTAACTAAACGAACAAAATATCTTGTTCGTGTTCGTTTGTTTAATAAACGAACAAACACAAACAAACTTCCTGCCAAACGGTTCACGAACAATTCACCGAACGTTTGGTTCGTTTGCAGCCCTACACGCAACAATACTTAACTATAACATTTGGTGGTGATTAATGACATTATATTTTTTTTGTAGGCAAATGAAATGTTGCATCACAAGGCGAATTTGAACGGATATTTGGCATACCACACGGGTCAAAGCCTTGACCGAATTAACCAAGACACGGATCGCGATTATTTCATGAGTGCGAAAGAAGCGAAAGAATACGGGCTTATAGATGGTGTTATTATGAATCCCCTCAAAGCTCTCCAACCACTGGCTGCTGCCTAATAAGCATTAAAAATACTTTTTTTGGTGTAAACAGATTTTATTATTTACTGCACTTAGATAGTGTCATCATTATGTTGTGCCAAGTTGGATTTTATTATATCAACTGTATGATGATTATTACTTTTTTTGTAATGCAACATTTTTCTCAATCACTTGTTATATATTTGAATGATGCCATCTTACTATTTGTTTTACTGGGAAAATATTATTTATCTACTTTATATAGAACCACCTTAGTAGTCGAATAGGCATGTCATGTGTCGATATGGTGTGAGGTAGTGACTTGTGAGTCAAGCAATCACGTTGGGAGCCCCTGCACAAGTCCAAACCTTATGCGCTTAGGCTTATGGGCGTATTCGTACACCAGGTGGCATCTACCGATTGGATTAAATTTAAAAATAATTTCCTTAGACAAGCCAAAAGAAAACTTTTATGTCAACTTTTGTCGTAAGAGTCTAGGTCAAGAGCACCAATGTATGTTTTTTTAACGACCAACGAATCTTCCAAATTGACTACCGGTGAAATTCACCGTATTAAGATACACTCGCACCAATGTATGTTATGTGGCAACAACTGTGTTTTTTTACGTCGGGACTTGTGAGTCAAGCAATCACGTCGGGAGCCCCTGCACAAGTCCAAACCTTATGCGCTTATGGGCGCATTCGTACACCAGGTGGCATCTACCGATTGGATTAAATTTAAAAATAATTTCCTTAGACAAGCCAAAAGAAACCTTTTATGTCAACTATTGTCATAATAGTCTAGGTCAAGAGCACCAATGTGTGTGTGTTTTTTTTAACGACCAACGAATCTTCCAAATTGACTACCGGTGAAATTCATCATGTTAAGATACACTCGCACCAATGTACGTTATGTGGCAACAATTGTGTTTTTTTTACTTTACACCTAAGAATTCGTGTGAAATAATAGTGTCCATAATTTCACACGAATCTGTATATATATTACAGTAAACCAAAATGACCGTTTTAACAAGGTAAAATGTTTCGTAAAAAAATTTGAAAGTTTGTTACTATTTTAGAGAATTATATATATAGTTTTCCAAGGATTATAAATAGTAATTTCAAATTTAAAATAATATATAGCTTTTTAATATTTTATTATATTAATATATTTTTTTAATATTAACTTTTAACTTTAACCTATTTTAAATTTTTCTATTTACTTTTAGCTTTTAACGTATTTTTATTTTTCCTTTTTTTAAAACCATATTTCATTCATCATTTATTTTGTTTTTAATAATATTTCCTTCTTTTTTTAAATTTATCTTTACTGATGATGAATAGTAATTTCAAATTTAAAATAATATATAGCTTTTAATATTTTATTATATTAATATACTTTTTAATATTAACTTTTAACTGTAAACTATTTTAATTTTTTCTGTTTACTTTTAACTTTTAACGTATTTTTATTTTCCTTTTTTTAAAACCATATTTCCTTCATCATTTATTTTGTTTTTAATAATATTTCCTTCTTTTTTTAAATTTATCTTTACTTCACCAATTAATTTTTTTTTTTTTTGCAATAATTTGATATTTATTTAATAAATTATGTTCGTTAATTTTTCTTCTATAAACTTAAATACGTAGTTGAGCTTATTTTTTACCCTCGATTAATATAAGTTTTATTAAAAACAAATTTATATTAAAAAAGAAAGTATTTATTTACTACCGTAAAATGATACAATGATAAACTGAACCAATTCTAATGGTTTAGCTTTCTAAACAACATGCTACATTTTACATTATCGTTTCCTCAGTTTCGCCGCAACGCGCGACTGAAAAAAACCTAGTTATCATAATTGGTTGCTTGAATTAAGATATACCCTCTTACTATTTTCTATAACGTTGTAAATTTATATAAATCAAATTCCATTTTTCATATACAACTAATTAACAAGAAGAAATATTTATATTAATCAAATGCAATATTAAAAAAATATATTTATATATATTCCTCATTGTTAAAATGTTTTTAAAAGTGTTGGTCAATGGTATTACCTCATTTTACGAAATTACTAGTGAAAAAAAGTAAAAAAAAGTGTGCAAACTGTATCAATTAATTTTAATTAGTTTGTACATAGTTCAAGTACAACTTAAATGCTCTATTTTTGTTTGGTTTCAACAAAACCGGTTCATCCCAAACAAATGGACCTCCACCTATTTTTGAACCGGGTTAAATTATATATTTGACCGGTTCACCAAACACTCTAAATCTGTTCCTAACTTAGAAAAAACAGTTTCATTTCGCTACAATTTTGACAATACTCTTTCAAACCGGCCCCACAGACGCTTCATTTTCGCTTTCATTTCCACGTGTTTCGTAAAATAAGTTTCGACATTCGATAGCATCACTTTGATGTCGTGTTTCATCGCTTCCAAGCTTCGGTAATACAAGTTTTTTACTCTTAGCTCGATGATCTCAAGAGTCAATGGAACCGGAAACCTGAAAGTAAGAATTCAGAAAAGGTAATGGAAATTTGAGTTAGGGATGTTAAAAAAGCCATTGGAACCGACATAACCGCCCAAACCAAGTTAAATCGACTAGCTTGGCTGGGTCAGGAGTAATATGGTTCGGCTTATGGTTTGTAACAGGGCAGGAAGACCATGCCGCCATAATATTAATAAAAAATGAGTAAAATGCCATTTTTGTCCCTAAGGTTTGGCAAGTTTTGCAACTTTTGTACAAAAGTTTGTTTTTTCGCATCTGGATCCAAAAGATTTGAAATCTTGCCATTTTCATCTGGATCGTTAACTCCATCTATTTTTCTCCGGGGTATTTTCATCTTTTTTGTTAACTTAAAGGGCAATTCGGTCTTTTGAATACTTGTACATTATGCTAAATGCTTGTACATAAAGTGAAAAAGACCAAATTGCCTTTTAAGTTTACAAAAAGGACGGAAATACCCATGACTTAACAGAGAAAAATGGATGGAGTTAACGAGCCGGATGAAAATGACAAGATTTCAAACCTTTTAAAATCCAGACGTGGAAAAACAAACCTTTGAACAAAAGTCGCCAAACTGGCCAAACCACGGGGACGAAAATGGCATTTTACTCTAGATAATAAATATTATTTCCCACGTATATGAAACTAACAATTATAATACGTATAAGTATTTATAATTACAATACATATAGATTATTAATTTAGCCGAATACATGCTCTTAAGTTTTTTTTTTCTTTTTTACGTTTCTCATACACCCTTTAATACTAAAACGTTTGGCCGGTCCAGCCGACGCAGCCACCGGACCGTAAATATCCCTAATTGAGTATGTACAGTTGACCCAAGAAGTCAAACAGATGGGAATATCAAAAAGTCAAAATCTTTACCTGTTTATATAGTCTAGCCTCTCTGAAGTTTGTTTTAACTTCTTAATCCCATACTTGTCCTGCAAGTGTTCAAATAAATTCAGTTCTACGGCCCATTAGAAAATATATATATATATAGCAGAGGGTTGTCCGCAAATGATGGTTTTTTGCGAGAACCAAACTAACAATATAAATGATTAACTTTCTATTTAAAAATACAAGAAAATGGTTAAAATTCAGTGTATTCTAACATTCAAAAAAAAATATATATATAAACAAAATACGTTTATTCATATAACAAATGTGTAAATCATGTGTAGTTAAACATTTAAAATAAAAATCTTAGAGCAAATTAGTATTAATCTTTTTTTATGTACATAATTTGTATGTGAGAAGTAAAAGTTTTTTTAAAAAAATATGAATATGAACCATGGATAGAAAAAATAAAAACGATTTAGGTTTGTTCCTTCTGTTCTCTCAATAATTTAGTCATATTGGCTGTAATTGAGCCGAGTTGAGCCGAGCGAGGCTTGGCTCGAGCTTGAACTTAAACGAGCCAGCTCGGCTCAGCTCGGTTATTTTTTCGAGCTGAAAAGTCGAGCTCGGCTCATAGAAACTTCAAGCCAGCTCGTTAATTTTTTTGTAATTATTTCTTTTTACATATATTGGTAACATAAAAAATCAACACACATTTCTAAAAAAAATATACATATACAACACACACATACATACGAGCCCTAGAATCGAGCCACGAGTCAAGCCACAGAGCCGAGCCACTGAGTTGAGCCACGAGTTGAGCCTCGAGCCGAGCACCCTGGCTCGAGCTCGGCTCGATTACAAAACGAGCTAGCTCAACTCGGCTCGAAAACAAAACGAGCTTTTTTCAAGCGAGCCTCAAGCCGCGAGCTTTTTGAACACCCCAACTCACCCGACCCAACCCAACTCAACCTGAACCCGTTTGACTTGTTTCCAAACCCTGATAAAGTAAAATTACCTCATTGCCCCTAGCGGAATACTCTAGCTTGGCAAGCAAAGAAATCATCATCTTTCTAATATCAGGATCAATCCCAGGCTGCTCCCATTCACTATCTTCATCCTCGAATTCCCATGGGCTATGCCGTACGTCTTCCGCTTCATATTTAACAAGATATCTTTCCCACGGACTTCCGGTAAAGTCAACCGATTTATCACAAATGGAATCAATAAAACCATGCCACATGTTTCCACCACCGCCCTCATCCTGCCACCATACCGAGCATTTATCACCCACACTCCAATTTCTTTCAAGCGAATTTTCGTAACGCGTTCTCTCAACCAAGAATTCAGGTAGGCCGTTCAACTCTGGTAAAGTCAACGTGAATGATTTACCCGACACGTCAGATAAAGGATCGATAAACTTGAGCTTAAGTTTACAACCGCTTTCCCCAGAGCCCGCCACAGTGACGTAATCCAAATGATCAACCAAACATAATTCCATGTATCTAATAACTTTGTTTTTAAATAACGCCCATGGCTCACGTTCTGACGAGCCTACCGAGTCTATGTACTCTTGATGACCCTGAAATATAAACAGTCATAATTATACGAATAAAGAATTATGAATAAAACATAAAGAGTAAAGTACACAAATGGTCCCTGTGGTTTTCTAAAAATTTGGATTTGGTTCCTAGCTTTCCAAAAGTACACGCATGGTCCCTGTGGTTTGCACTTTGTAACGTATTTAGTCCCCAGCCAACAAATCTAAAGGTTTCAGGAGGTCCGAGTTAGGGACTAAATGCGTTGCAAAGTGCAAACCACAGGGACCATCCGTGTACTTTTTGGCAAAAGTTGGGGATTAAATGCGTTACAAAGTGCAAACCACCGGGACCATCCATGTACTTTTGGCAAAAGTTGGGGACTAAATGCGTTACAAAGTGCAAATCACAGGGACCATCAGTGTACTTTTGAAAAGCTAGGGACCAAATCCAAATACTTAAGCGATCTATGTAATTATAAAAAGCCAAAAACTTGCTGAATGACGGAAATGCCCTCCTAAGGGAACAATTACCCTCTATGACGTGTCAACATGTTATAGGTTAAAAAACAATCCTGTATACTTTTTTTAAAGTTGGTGGCATTTTTGTCATTTTACAATTTTTGCGGCATCTTTTTGGCCAAACTAAGGATAAATAAAACCAAATTGATAATTAGATGGCCAAAAAATGGTCTTTTTTTCAAAGTTAGGGGCACTTTTGTCAATACCTGTCTAAAGTATGCAACTTCATCACCGAGTTGAGGAATATATCGACATCTCCCTTCTTGACCCGACAATAAAAGCCAATTGGTTTTGCTGAGTTGATCGTTCGACTTGCTTCCGGAACCACTTGCTATAGAACTATTAGAAACGATTAAATGCACTGGATTCTTGTGACTTTGAGGTGCATCGTTTGTTTCATGAGAACTCGGTTGTCGTTTCATCGCGTCAAATTCTGTTGAATTGTCGTTTTCTTTAGCGTTTTGAGTCTTGAACTTGAGCTTGATAGTCTTTTTCTTTTGAGGACCCTTATCATCTTCTTTTTTCATTTGAGAGCACTCACCACTCGACGATTTAATTCTTATTATCATAGGCTTGGTTGTATTGTGATTTTCAGACGGTTTTGACCTTTCTTCTTCTTCTTCTTCAGGTATTGAAGATGTTGACGGTTCATTGCATCGGTTGAGGGTAGTTTGGGTGTTTTGGGAAACCGGTGACTTTTTCGGTAGGGAGATTTTCAATACCAACTTTGGTTTCGACTCTTTTGACTCCGGTGGGATCGAAATTGGCTTTTCCTCTTCTTCTTCTTTTTCTACTTCTACTTCTTCGATATCTGGCTCGCTTTCCGACGAATTATGTTCTGACACTGACACGTACTCATCTTCTTCATCATCACTAATATCTTGTGACGAAACTTTTTTACCGTTTCGTACGGAAGCCCGCTGAGCTCGTGATGACGTCACCTTTGCGTTGTTGCGGTTGTTTCTAGATTTTTTTGTTCGTTTGTTTCGAGATGAAGTCCCTTCGTGCTCGTTAGCGTTCCTTCTTTTAACACGCCGTCCAGACGAAGACGTCCATTCCGACTGAAAATACATATTATTATTTACTTGTTAGAAATCAAATAACGGGTGGGTATTAATGTATTGTTATTTAAAGAATTGCACTTACATCCTTTGGTTTCTTTCGTTTTGACCGTCGGCGGGACCCGTCATCGATATTATTTCCGCCACTGCTCTCTGCCGCATCACCCGAGCTATTACCCGAAATCGCTTGTTCATCTTCACTATCCTCGGTAACATTATATTCTGAATCGGTACTGTCAATGATGATATCATTTTCCGGTTCCCAAAACATGGCGTCTAAAAACTCCGGTGGCGGTTCCGCCACCACATCCAAGTCGGCCAACGGTAACATGTGATATTCTTGACCTAAACCGATATCGGTACCAACTGCAAATTTTAGAGATGGCGGACGCCACTCTAGTTTAAGTGCACCTAACCGCCGTCTTTGGTAGTTACTCTGATACGGTTCGGGATACGGAAGCATGCCTAACATTAAGGAAAAAAATTGTCAGAAAAATATCTGATAAACAGCAGACTGCAACCAACAGCTTTAAATGAAGCGTAAAATGTACAATTAGAAAAACTAGAAAATCTTTCCCGCGCGTTGCGGCGGCGTTGACACGTAAAGTAACGTGAATTTATACCGTCTAATGAAAATGTATTATAGTTGACCCAACTCGTTTCCGAACAAATTTACGTCAAAACGTAGATCAACTGAAAACATACATAAAAATAAGCACGAAAACGTTTTATATTTGACCCGACTTATTTCCCAAAAAGAATTACATCGAAACGTAAGAATACTATGTTTTTTTTAAGTTAAAGGATGGTACCGCGTTGTGGCAGCGTTCAAACGTCAAGTAACTCGAATTTATAACATCTAATGAAAACGTATTATATTTAATCTGACTCGTTTCCAAACAGCATTTTCGTCAAAACGTAGACTAACCGAAAACATACATAGAAATATGCGCGAAAACATATTATATTTGACCCGACAAAATTACGTCGAAACGTAAACCAACTTGAATTTATACCGACACATACATATATACAAATAAGCACTTAAAACTCGACGAAGTTATGATGACATTTCATTAAGTTTTTAGAAAATTAAGGAGTGGAAGTGTAAAAACTGAAAGTTAAGGGTTTAAAGTAAAAAAAAAGTTACTATAGCTCCGATGTGACGGAGTGACGGACGCTACAGTAACCCAACTTGTTACAAGGGTTTCTTGAGTTTTTTCAACTCATGTGTGTTTTCATTTTATCCTTCCCCTAGATATATATATATATATAGGGTTAGGTTCATTAGTGTAGGGAGGAAGTGGGTTTTCATTTTATCCTTCCCCTAGATAGATATATACTTGAGTCACAAAGAGCATCTTGAATATTCCTTCTGTAGGGAGGAAGTTGTGTCTCCTGCATGAAATGTGTCTCTACTATCAGACAAAAGTATAAATTTCTACATATCAATTCGGGAAAAACAACGGGTCAAAATTGCCACATCATTGACAGCTGACCTCATCAACGGCGTTTCCATGAGCATCCCGTGCAAGAGGCCGATAATCGCCAAGGAAAAACTGATCATATTTGGCATCCTTTTGCGACTCTCCTTGCCCTGTATTTAGCAAATATATTTGCCCCACATCATCCGAAAGTACAACCGAAGTCCCGTCCCTGTGATTTCCATTAAGCACATGTCAAAATTCACATACACGAAAACCGAAAACGTAAACTCAAATTTACACGTCACTTACGGGGAAAACTTTCCATCGACCAATTTAAAACGTCCAATTTCGTATATACGAATAGGTATGCCTTCCCATATCTAAAAATATTAAAAAAAGCATTACATTAAACTCGCGCAATAGCTATTAATATTTAAAAGCGTTACAAGATTGAACTAAAAATAGCAACTTACATCCCAAATTATCGTCTTCCCGTCATAACCGGAACTCATTGCAATTCGCGGATTGAAAGGATGAACATCCAAAACGTAGGTCTGCATGTAAAATATAACAGAAATTCACAAGTGGTAAAAAAAATACACTTAAATTGATGTTTGTTGACTTAATCGGGTAGAAGTCAAACTTGTTGAAAATGATATTTGCACAACTTACGGATTCACTATGACCCGTCAAAGAATGTACCAAGCGACCGTCACTAGCATTCCAAACACATATCCTGCAATCTGAACAATATATACATTATATATGCTATAAATATGCTATTTTGTCACATCAACCAACTTTGGCCCCTCAACTTTAGTTTTAACCAACTTTGGCCCCTCAACTTTAGTTTTAACCAACTTTGGCCCCTCAACTTTAATAATGACGTGTTTAACCCCTCAACTTCGGTAATAACATGTTTAGCCCATTAACTAAAACAACTTTAGCCCCTCAACTTTAATATATAACATATTTAGCCTTTTAACTAAAACAACTTTAGCCCACAACTTTAATAATGACATGTTTAGCCCCTTAACTAAAACATCAAACAACTTTAACTCTAGCGATTTGCTTATTTTTATCTACATTTTGAACCCGCTGCGGAGCGCGGGTGGTAACCCACCAGTTAATACAATAAACCAATTCGGGAAAATTTCATATATATCCTTCAAAATTTCATGATATAATATTTATTCTTTCAAAAGAAAAAAAAAACTAAAAACAACATATATATGCATTTCATGGTAGATATTTAAATACAGTTACTTATAACAGTCTCTTTCACTGAATAAACGATGATAACATTATGCGTTGATTGACGTATGATATTATAAAATTTAGAAAGATATATACAAAACTTTGAACTTTTAAAAATATATATTTGTGACATTGATTCTTTTGAGTTTAAACCTTAATTACAAAACATAAAGATCAATGAACATGTAAAAGTAAATATTACCCATGATGGCAGCAAGCACAAAACGATTATCGAGACTCCATACAATCATATTAACGCCGCGAGGAGTTGGAAGAAATCGCTGGCGTGGACCGCCACGGCGTGGCTGAGGTGGCATCGGTGGAGGGGGAACTTTCAGATGATACGCTCGTGTCCACCTTCCAACTTTTCCCTGCAACAACTCAATAATAATAATAATAATAATAATAATAATAATGTTCGAATGCAAAAAACAATAGAAAAAAAAAAAAAAAAAACTTGAATTACATCTATCGTTGAACTTACATGAGATTTACGTGATTTCGGAATCCAAATAATTGCGCTGCCATCACGGGAACACGTAACAATGTTATCATGGCTATACCTGCTCAATTATTTCAATATACGCAAAAAAACTAGAGTTATTATGAACTATAACCATATTTCATAATTAATTAAAAAAAGAAAAAAATTAATATAACCGACCATGAAGTTTTTAGTTTTGGTACTTTGTCATCGGCCAAGGTGTCTGACCTTGAAGCCACAGCACAGCCACTGCAAAAATAATAAAAATTAAAAAAAATAAATAAATTATTGAATATATTTTATAATAAATATAAACAATCAACAATTACGAAGTACAAAATAACCTGAATTGTACATAATTCACATCATTTTCATGACCAGCCAATACATCCATTTCGTGAACCGGTTGTTGCGAATCGTCTATGTTCGGTTTACAAGCACTCCAAACCCTAGCGAATGTATCAGAGCTACCCGTGACAAAAATGGTTCCGTTGGCATTGTAAGCGCAACATAGTATTGAATTGTTTTGTGGGTTACTCGTACTTGATGAAGGACCGTTGTTACTCCCTACAAATAATTCAAATTGCAGATGATTTTCAAAAATAAATACCAATAACTATAAATATATAAGTGTAAAGGTTACTCAACCACTAACCAGCAGCATCGCTGGTTTGCTTCGGGACGTAAATTCGTGCACAAAATTGGGAAGATCTAGCATCCCAAATCCTACAAGTGCCATCGTCAGATGATCTGCATATGTAGAAAAACAATTTAGTTATATGATACTTGAGATCGGCTCACTAAAGCTCAAATCGAGCCAAACTTAAACAAGCTCGATCCCGAGCCAGAAAATAAGCTTGTTTACTAAACGAGCCCGTGCTTCACTTATCGAGCTTGAGCTGGCTCGCGAGTCTAAACGAGCCTATTATAGAATTATGACGAAAATAACTAAATAATATATATTACGTTGTATATAAAATATAATTACAAATATATATATATATATATAGAATTAGGGTTACAAACGAACCAAACGTTCAGCGAACAGTTCGTACGTTTAATAAATGAACGAACAAGAAATTTCGTTCGTCTAGTTAAATGAATGAACGTGAATAGAGGCCGTGTTTGTTCATTTATGTTTGTGAATGTTCGGTAACGTGTTCGATTATGTTCGTTTGTGTTCGATAGTTCATTAGTGTTATCAATTTTTATATTTTATTTAAATACTTCAAAATTCCGACAAATAAAATGTTTAACAAGTATCAATATATTATATATCTTGTTCATGAACGCCTGTTTGTGTTCGTTTGTTTTCATTTGTGTTCATGAGTGTTCGTTACCTAATATTAACGAACAAAAACAAACACGAACATGAACATGTTTATTTCCTTAACAAACACTAACAGAAAATCCCATTCGGTGGGTGTTCATTTACAGTTCATGAACACATATATTTCCTTAACAAACAGTTCGTTTGCAGCCCTATATACAATAATTACAAATGCATACAGATCAATTAATTAATTAGTAATAAACGATACACATATATAAGAAATGTTGAGTAGCAAACTGATACACACACGAAGATACTTACGATAAAAGTTGGAAAACAGAATTATGTCTTGGGCTAAATGCAATGGCAGTAACAGCACCGGTATGTCCCCGTAAAACTGAAATAGGCATCCCATCGGGCAAACGCCACTAAAAAAATGTACAGAATTACATACAACTCACAATGAGGCGAGCTCCTATAATAAGACAAGACGGGCAAAAATGGGATTTTGTAATTTGGGTGAACATTACTTACAACACGAATATTGTAGTCGTTTGATGCAGATGCCACTAAAGTATTGTTTAGATTAACTGCTAAGTCGGTAATGTCACCCTACATCATAAGAACAGTTAACGAACATGGAGGTGGTATGATAACAGACAACACTACTAGTTATGTTATAAAAGATTAAAATTCATACTTCATGCCCCCGACAGCTGGCAAGACAAAACGCCGTTTCCATTGACCAAATTTTGACCAAACGGTCATCTGATCCCGTAATTACATATCTTCCGGAGCGGTCAAATATTGCTGAAAATCATCATAAACACGTTAATAAAAAAAATGTTAAATAACCACTCATTATAAACGATCATCATCGTAAACACCTGAATAGAGTAATATATGCTATGCAGTTAAATCGGTGATATGCCATCGATATATCACCAATACATCGGTTATCGGTCCCCGTGTAAAATATTGTTCAGAATATCGGTACCCATATTTATCCCCCGATTTCCCCCGATATCAGTACCTTTCTTCTTAGTTCTACCATTCGTCTTACTTCTTATTGCTGCTACTATGTTTTAAGTCTTAATTAGTTCCTACTTGCTACAATTGTTATTGTTTTGCAAGTTGCAAAAGGTTAATTTGTTAATGGTAGGAGAGTATACACAATTGTTAGTGTTAAATTGCTGTATATATAAATTATACATGATATTAAAATTACCGATATCCCACCGCGATAACCCATACCTCAAATATCGGTCCTTGACCGATATCCGATTTTTAACACATTAACTGCTTAGAATATATGTATAGAAAAAATTAAAAGAAAGTTGTTACCGTACCACAATAGACAGCATCCCGGTGTCCTCTTAACTTCTTTATATTTTGCATTTTTTGCACCATAGTTGACGGTTTAGCAATAGCATACGATGCAAACCTAATAGATGGAGCACGATGGTGTTTCGGAAAACCACCTCCAATTTCCCGTAATCCAATCCCGCGAACCTGATCAGCCTGCATGTGGGGCCACCGGAGATACACTGGCAAAGGCTTAACATGTGGGCCAGCTTCATTTTTGTTGCCTGTATAAAATAATACAACAAAAACTCATCTACTCATTAAAGGGTACTAGTAGGATTCCCGACCAATAGCGAGTATTATAACCATTTCGTTAATTAAATCGGAGAATGAATTCTTGTTATTTGATTACCAATTATAGAGTTAATTTATATTTAACGCTATCTTAAATAATCTTATAGTTTAGGAGTTCTTAGAACGACATACATCCAAGAAGCGAAAACGGGCCGATTCCAAGAAGAGTCGGAACATCAGCGGCAGTAGGTGGTGATTTTCCAAATATACCCCTTGATGGGGCCACATGCACGAGTAACTGTTTCAGCAGCTTCACCAAGTGATCCTTATCAATATGAGAATACCTTCGTGCAACGCCTTCGTAGCTTAAAGGGAATGAAATACCGTCATCGTTTTCTTCGTCTGTAACTTCACCGTTTCTCGAGTACCAAGCATGATACCGCTTTGGCAAAAGCTGATATTCGAGAAGCTCGTTGCAAAATTGCGAAAACGTCCTTTGACACGGGCCCGCTGATAAAAAATGCATGATCAAAAAGTATATTTCTCTTAGGTCTACATCTAAATCTGCTACAGCTGCATGACCCGTTACATTTTCGGGTTGATCTTGGGCTTTTGTATGCAGCCTGTCTAAAAAGCCCAAATGTTGTATGGCTGTCGATGAAGCCTTGTCGAAAGATGTTTGATTTCCTAACTCCATATCCCCTGAATCAACGTAAAAATAATAAAAAGATTACGTTTTTAGAACGTGATAGATATTGGGCAACGTTAACCTGTTATGTTCTCAAAATGCAAATCAAATCTATTGATGGATATAGTAGATTCGATTTTCTGCTTTGTACATATATACAGAATATACATTTATGTTACTGAAATAAGCAGAAACAGTTAATCAAGTGTAGCCAAACGCATCGTGGAAAACAGTGTTTGGAATGTACAGGGTACTAGGGTAGTGAATGTTTTAAATACAAAAGGGTCTTAACGTGCGACGGCGCGCGAGTGAAAAATAATGTGCGTAATCATGCAAATAAAGTGCATAATTAGGGTTAACCCAACCCCATGTGTAATTATGCAAATAACGTGCATAATTAGGGTTTAACTTTAACCCAACCCATGCGTAACTATGCTAATAATGTGCGTAATCATGTATTATAACGTGTATATTTTAAAAATGAACATGCGTAATCCACTCGCGCACCGTCGCACGTTAAGGGGCTATTGTACGTTAACCTTCCCCGTACAGGTTAAAACAATCAAGTATGCAAAATGTGATTATCAGATAAACAGTCGTTTGAGTGTTTGGCAATTGTGCTTATGTAAGAATGTACGGGGTAACCGTAAAAGTGTAAAACAATCAAAATCTGATAACAATTATTCGAGCGTTTGGCAATTGTGCATATTCAAGATTCAAGAAGTTACAAAGTAAATTATCATAATCAGTCCAAATAAACAACTCCCAAACTACCGATTAACAATACCAAACCGCGATAAGCAAACTTTCACTAACCAACCCTAAACACCCATAAATTAAAACAAAAATTAAACACTTCCATACTTAGATCAGTGATTCAAACCATCCCCTAAATCCCTAATTAAACACTTAACTTAACCATGCCAACTTTACAATCAAAAAACCTAAAAACAACCACAAAAATCCCTATGCAATCACACCACTAATCAAATTTGGGATTAAATTCAACATCTAACAACAGATTTTAAGGGTTTGATATAACACAAATTCAACAATTACACACAAAAAAAAAAAAAAAAAAAAGACTGAAACTACTTAAAAAGATGAAACCCAATTCATCCTCATAAGGGTTTCCCAAACTAACTAAAGCAACAACATACTAAAAAATAAATTAAAAAAAAAACCCATAAATCAGTAACAAGATCTTGAATCTTTAAAGGGGCATTTGAGTAAAAAGGGGGATATTAACAAATAACAAGTTCAATATTATTATTCTGAAAGATGTAGAAATATCTCACCTTTAAGATTGATGTGGTCTAAGAGAGTAGTAGGATGTTGTAAAGATTGATTGTTTCCATGTTAGTTTGAGGTTTGACCAACGAGGTTCATGCGATTTGACGTTGTGGGTTACCTTAAAACTGATGTTTTGAGGGCAAAGGATGAATCTTTCTGCAAATAGAGGGCATGGGGAGAGGCGAAGGGGAAATGGGTCGAAAATCTTTATGCTTTTTAAGGAAAAGTAAATGTAAACTTGTTGTTGTTCACCTGGGTTTTGGTCCTTTTGGGTGACATATAGTTTGATTTTTTTTTTTTTTTTGCCCCAAAATAGTGGCTTGTGGAAATTGATATGTTCACATGATACATCAATTGATGTTTTATACAAAAGTAAAGTATACATATGATTAGTGCTTGTGGTTGAACAAAATTTTGGATTTGATCCTTGTCTTTTTAAAAATATACGGATGGTTCATGTTGTTTGCACTTTGTAACGTATTTAGTCCTCATTTTTGTCCAAATTACATGGACGGTCAATGTGTTTTGCACTTTATAACGCATTTAGCCCCTAATTTGGACATGTTAAAACCTTAAGAATTGTTAGCTGAGACCTAAATACGTTACATAATACAAATCACAGGGACCATCTGTGTACTTTTGAAAAGTTAGGGACAAAATCCAAAATTTTGGTTAACAACAGGGAACACACGTATACTTTACTCTTTACACAAGGTTAACCCATGTTTTAAATGGTTTGAAAACATGATTAACATTGTATATGTTCTTTGGTTTTTGTTGATTTACGAAATTTATAATTTATATACATCTCACAATAATTATCTCTAGCTTTAGTTCACATGATACATCACTTGATATCTTATACGAGGTTAACCCATGTTTTAAATGGTTTGAAAACATGATTAACGTTGTATATATTATTTGGATTTTGTTATTTGAGAACTTTAAAATTTATATACATTATCACAATAGTTATCTCTAGCTCTAAAAGTGGATACATTCTTATGATTTTGGTGGTTTTGAGACATGTATGAAGGGTCGTGGAAACCCTCACAGTAAAGGGGGAGGAGTAAAGATAGATGTGAATTGACATGAGATGAACGGATTAAGATCTACTTGTTGAATTTGCACCTATCTAGAGACATGACCGGGGATAGGGGTTTTTTGGAAATCTCAAATTAAGGTTATGAACTTTTAAGGAAATGTATAGATCTACAATTGAATATTAAAGAAGTGAATTAAAATTTTAGATAAACGTAATGAAATCCTAAAAATCTATAATTTAATTTGAAGTAATTACTTTACTTAATTTATAAATATTGTAATTGAGAAAATAATCATAATTTATTTGATTTATAATGATTTAAATACATATGTTTGGTGTTTGTATATATGTGTGTATGAATGCATAGGAATTGACATATATATTGTAATCATAAAAATGACATTTTTCGTGAGAAGTGTGAAAATGCATAGGAATTGACATATAAGCATCATGTTTTTGGCTGTTTTGGTAAGAAAAAAAACTAACATAACAATTTAAAACACAATGCAATGAATTCTAGGCTTAAATTTAAAACACCATGCCAAGAATGTTAAGTAGTATGTTTTAAGTGTTAAGCAATGGGTTTTAGTTGTGTTTTAAATTTCATGCCTATAAGGCATTGCATTGTGTTTTAAATGGTTATGTTTGGGTTTTTTTTTTTTTTTTTTGCCAAAACAACCCAAAACATCATGCCTAAGTCCAAAACATGATGACTACATATCAATTCTTATGTCTTCTCACACTTTTTACGAAAAAGGTCCGTTTTACAGGAACTTCGATGAGCACTATGTTTGAAATATAGTAAAAATAGTAAGTCATTGGATTCAGGTGTGGATTTATGAATGTTTTTTCCAATGTTGGAAAATTAGAAAGTCAAATACAGGTTTAATTATAATCTATGCACGAACCAGATTTTTTGAATTTTTTTTATAAATTTGGATATCCATTTAAATATCCGAAGACTGGATAATCAGATCTTGAACACCCCTAATATATGTCTACATCCCACCCTCCTAGATCCAACCAATAGCTTCGCTATAGTTGAGATTTCTATTGGGTGTGTTGTTGTTATGGACCCCAGAAATTTGGGGCCCAAACTGTTGCGTATTTTTCTATGAATGTGGGTCAACCCTGCTGAGGAATACTTTGGGAAATATGTTTAAAAGGAGTTGTGTATGCATTGTAAATGTATGATGAACCCTCATTTTTCTACTATTATACACTAAATATGTTTTCCTAGTTAATTTGTACATCTTAGTTGCACTACGAGTTTATAATATGTTTATGTGACCGAATCTTATGTTATGAATTGTTAGTTTGACGAATTATAGGAGAAGGTAAACCAAACGTTAGCTCTGGCCGATGTTTTATAAATATATGTTATCAAGCAAGACTTTTTTTTATTAGAATATCTAAATTTTGGGTGTTATAGCCGTCTCTAACAATCTAGTTAAAATAGATTGATAAAAAAACAACCATGCCTCCAAAAAGAGCCACTTTTTTTTGGGGGTGGGTGCAGTTTTATGAGTGCATAAGTATACGTTTTATGTTTAATGTATGATGTAGTTGTGGATGTTTCATTCGCACTAGTGCGACTAACACGTGGGTGTATTGTGTAACTGATGCTCTGGTATTTGGACCTATCGATCACACAGTTGGATTGAGCAACTGTGTGGGTTGGTTTGCATGTTATGGACTAGAGTTTGGTGTGGAAGCAGTTTTTGTTTTAAACTCCAAGTAGTGATAATGTCGTTGGATGTGTGATATTGAGGAAGTGATCCGTGATTATTTGCATCCTCACAGGACTCACAGAGACACGAGTGAGAGTAGAAAAAAAGTGTATATGGTTATTTGAATTAACCCTGCTTTTAGTAGCAAAAGAAGACGAGATTCGATTAGAGGATGCCAAAGGGTACTGCTTCATGTAGTAGTGGTTGTTTATGCATTACGTTTGACACGTATATCGCCTTTTATAGTATATGATTCTGTCATTGCATCTTTGTGGTATTTTTTAGGTGAAAATCTACTTCGGCTTGAGAAGGAAAAGGGCATTCTCGTCAGGGGCGAACCTACCTCTTGACAAGGGGTAACCCCCGTTGCCCCTTGACGCTCCGACGGTAGTGTAAATTTTGGAAAAATTTGACGTTTTTCGATTTCATTACCCCTTTTTCTTGAAACGTTGCCCCTTGACGCTCCGACGGTAGTGTAAATTTTGGAAAAATTTGACGTTTTTCGATTTCATTACCCCTTTTTCTTGAAACGTTGCCCCTATAAAGTTTTTCTAGATCCACCAATGATTCTCGTCCATCTCATAATTAGTCACAGGTGCTTCTTTTTTGTGAGTATCTTTATATTTTTATAAAAAAAATATGTAACGAACAAGGTATATTCTTTACATTTTGTGAATAGAGTTCTCAACTTACTATATGATAATAGAGCAACAGAATGAATAGTGTCAAACAGCTCTATTCAATATGTGGTGGTGATAGGGAAACAGAATGAATAGTTCTATTCAATGGTCAATGATGTGGTGGTGATGGTTGATTGGGCCTTTTGGCCATGGTGGCCTCGTTACCCCACGTGTTGATGAGATTCTCATCAGCCAAAAGGGTAAACTCTTATCAACAAACGGTTTTCTTCTTTCTCTCACCAGTCACCGCCATTAACATCTATGACCACCACCACCCTCTCAGATCAAAACGTGACTTCCACCTGCATTGGTTCCATTTTATCTCTGGCCGTTCATCGAAGCCGCAAAGGGGGGGTTAGGGTTGCTAGGGATAGTAAGCGATAGAGAGAAACAGAAGTTGTTGTTGTCTGCTTCATCACTCCGTTGCCTCTGCCTGACGGTGGCCGTCCTGAATCCGCCGCCTTCGCCATGTTGCCGGTCGGTCGGTCGGTGGTGGATGGTGGCTGTGGTCGATGATCTGTAGGTTTAAGAATGTGAGATACTGTGGAGTTATAAAGTTGTGGAGTGGACTGTTGTAACACCCTATTCACGATTTAACCCAAAACGACGCAGCTGAAAATGAACCGTAAAATTTCTTTCTTTTAACTACTTCAACATACTTAAATACCGTTTAGGTCAACCCTTCTAACATAAATACATCATTCATCATTTATTTAATGTAACTATGTTAACAAATGATTACAAACAACGTGACCGCTTTCCCGTACAATCCATGATCTTCAACTTGATCCTCGTTCACATGTCCATCATGAATATCTAATTAACCTGCGGTCACCATATATAACCAACACGTTAGTACATGGTAACATCATATATAATTTAATACATATACTTAAAATGCTATATCACATTCTAACTGCGTAAGGTATTCCATTGAAACATCCTCTCAATTTTATTTACTCGAGTCCGACATCAATTCCTTGAGAGTCCGGCGTTCCCATACCTGCACTCCATTTATTTCATTCTCAATAGTAACATGGTTAGGAGTACTGTAACACCCTTTTTATGATAATGAGATTACTTAATATAATACATGAGTTTATACAAAAATCCCAATTTACAAAAAGTTTTCGATTCAAAATACCAAATATGATCATGTTAAGTACTAAACGAAAGTTTAAAGTAACTTCTACTAGTCACTACCGACTAGTTTAAAAACCTTAGGACATAATTAACAATTCATCTACATCAAAATCATTGTCTAAAACAAAGTTAAGTTAACGCGGAAGCTACAAAATGCGTGTTCGGTTCTTCTATATTGCTTGATCGCCATCCGGAAGCCCACCATAGTCACCTAAGGTCAAAACCACTAAAAACATTAGTTTTGGCATTGACATAATACGTGTAAACATGTTCCAACATCAAATCAATGAAAGAAAATAAAAATTCTGATTTTGATCCTCCCGCGTGTCGCGGCAGGAGACATTAAACCCGTCGCGACTCGCGACGGCTTCCGCGTGTCGCGGGGGTATCCATGTCTTCCTCCGCGTGGCGCGGGGGAACACGTTTTCCAGCAGGTGCAGGTTTAAAACCTGCATTTCTGCCCAGCTCCGAAAATTGTAAAAATTCTAACTTTAAAAGGTCATAACTTTTCACTCGCTAGTCCGTTTTAACCGATTCTTTTTCCTATGAGTCCGTAATAAAATTACGGATCCAACCATGTAAGTTTCACATTACGGAAACCGAGATACCGACAATCGGTTCATGATTTCCTTATTTCAATTATCCAACCCATTGTTGTAAGTGCATAGCACCATTTTCCAACTCTTAAAACTTTTCGGACATAATTACCCGAATTCCCGGGCTCATAAATTTTGCACATTCGCGCCATTCCATGGCTTCGCGTTCCCTTGGAACTAGTTACTTGTTTCATCGTAATTCAAGCATTCCGTTTCAAGCAACCCCTTTTTATTTATCTTCTATTAATTGACCCAAGTTCCCGGGTTCTTAGTCTTAGATTTATATAACCAAATCATTAGTATGGTACAATCCATCATTTAACGAAGTATGAGACTTTCAAGTCTCTACTCTCGTGATTCTTTTTAAAAGCATCATTTTGACCCGTTTGGCTATTTAGTGAAAACCATCACTTCATTGACTAGCCAAACTAAGTTCCAAGTTTTACTTTGACCCGTTTGATGGTCGAGTGTGCTTCGCCACTTTAACGACGCATCAAACGTATTCATTACACTACAACATCATTATCACAACAAAACTAAACATGTACACATAATTTAACGGGGCTTAAGCCACGTACCTTTAAAGCACACCTTTTCCGCGAGTATCACATCCGGCGTGTCCACTTGACGTTCCGGATTCCTTGCCTAAAGAGTTCAATTCATAACAATATTAGAACTCTTTCATAAGCTTTAACGCATTAATTCATAACATATGCAAATCTGCGATTTTAGCAATCTTTAACATTTTAACCCTCATTTAGGCGTTTTATCAAACACCTTGCGGGTCAGATTTCTACGTCATCTAAACCAAGTTCATAACTTGAAATTATCACTCAAATTAACTTCAATTAGACAATTTACACATATTTTAACATCAGCAATTTCAGAGATTAGCTCACAATTTCAGTTTACACTAGAACAAGAGTCTTAATCCTAGTGTTTATCGAGTTCTACTAACTTACTAATCACCCACTATAGTGATTTTGATCCTTACAACTAACATGCAAGATTTTGATAAGAAATCATCTAGGGTTTGTCCCTAGACTTCACATTACTTCCAATTTCATGTTTTACAACACATAATCAAGCTCAACCTTCGATTTCAATCACATGCAAGAATTTGAGTTGTATCAAAACAACCTAATTTGACATACCTTATGACCTCCTTGACGAGGAGATCACGATTCTATGTTCAGATTTCGATTATGACATGATTTGAGCCTTCAATTTGAGAGTTTAGTAGAATTTAGGGTTGTGAAAGTGTGGGTGTCGCCCCCTGTTGTTCTTGATCGACCAGAGCCCTCTAATGGGGTATCTGGTTTTGTTTTTTATCAAATATTAGTAACACAAGTTTCAATTTTGACACCCGAGGTCCCTCCACTCTTATTTAGTTTATATCTTTGGCTTTGTAACTCATTCATGTGTTACTACAAGATTCCTAACTAACTGGGTTATTTATCCTAGTTAGCTTATTCTTGTTTATTTTACACTTAATTATTCTAATATAAAGTTTTGTATTTTCGGGATGTTACAAGTCCACCCCCCTTAAAAAGGGTTTCGTCCCCGAAACCGTAATACGTACCAAATAGTTTAGGGTAGAGCCGTTGCATCTCTTCTTCGGATTCCCACGTGGTATCCGCACCCTTCCTGTGCTCCCATTTAACCTTCACTTGGTTAATTACTTTGTTCCCCAGACTCTTCTCTTTTCGATCTAAAATTGCAATTGGCCTCACTGCATAGTTGAGGCTGTTATCCACCTCGATATCATCATAGCGGATACGAGCAGCTTCGTCTGCTAAGCATTTTCGGAGATGTGACACATGGAATGTGCTATGAATTCCACTCAACTCCTCGGGTAGTTCAAGGCGATATGCTACCTTACCAACCCGTTCAGTGATTCTGAATGGCCCAATGAACCTCGGACTCAACTTTCCTCTTTTTCTGAACCGTATAATTCCTTTCCATGGCGATACTTTTAGCATTACTTTATCGCCAACTTGGAATTCAATTGGTCTGTTCCGTTTATCTGCGTATGCTTTTTGTCGAGCCTGAGCCGCCTTTAGGTTAGCTCGGACCAAGTCGATCTTCTCATTCGTATTCCGGATTATATCAGTAGGAGCTAGTCCTCGTGGACCCACTTCTCCCCAACATACCGGGGTTCGACACTTTCTTCCATATAACATTTCGTAAGGAGCCATTTTAATGCTAGTGTGATAGCTGTTGTTATATAAGAACTCGACCAAGGGTAGATAGACATCCCAACTACCCCCGAAGTCGATAATGCAAGCCCGCAACATATCTTCCAACGTTTGTATCGTTCTCTCACTTTGCCCATCCGTTTGTGGATGGTAAGCAGTGCTAATGAACAATTTAGTTCCCATTTGTTCTTGGAATTCGTGCCAAAATTTCGAAGTAAACCGAGTATCTCTGTCTGATACAATGGATATCGGCACTCCATGACGTGCTATTATTTCATTGGTGTACACTTCCGACATCTTTTCGGATGTATAAGTCTCACGAATCGGAATGAAGTGAGCACTTTTTGTCAATCTATCCACAACTACCCATATAGCATCAAACCCGCGATTGGTTTTGGGTAATTTGGTTAACAAATCCATCGTGATTTGTTCCCATTTCCAAACTGGGATATCCAGCGGTTGCAACTTACCATACGGCTTTTGGTGCTCCGCTTTGACTTGTAAACAAGTCAAACACTTCTCCACATATTTCACAATATCTCTTTTCATTCCGGGCCACCAATAGTTTTGTTTTAAGTCATTATACATTTTGGTCGCCCCCGGATGAATTGAATAATGAGATTTATGGGCCTCGTCAAGTAGACGCACCTTGGCCCCACACGTATTTGGAACCCAAACTCTTCCAAATCGAGTTTTCAATCCTTGGTTATCATCCTCCAGGTCTTTTAGCTGCCCAACTATCCTTTCCCTCTTCACATTTTCTTCCTTGATTGCTTCAATTTGAGATTTTCGGATTTGTTCAAGCAAACCCGATGTCACAATTAGTTGCATCGATCGTACTTGAATAGGCGTATAATCTGTCTTTCGGCTCAACGCGTCTGCCACTACATTAGCCTTCCCGGGGTGGTAATGTATTTCACAATCAAAGTCTTTGACAGTTTCTAACCACCGCCTCTGCCTCATATTTAATTCCTTCTGATTGAAGAAATACTTTAAGCTTTTGTGGTCGGTAAAGATAATGCACTTCACCCCATACAAGTAATGCCTCCATATCTTCAAGGCAAACACCACTGCTGCCAACTCGAGGTCATGGGTAGGATATCTCTTCTCATGAGTCTTTAGCTGCCTCGAGGCATAAGCTATAACCTTGCCCCGCTGCATCAAAACGCAGCCAAGTCCCTAATGCGATGCATCCGAGTAAACTACCATATCCTCCGTTCCGTCCGGTAATGACAATACCGTTGCATGGGTCAATTTCTCCTTGAGCGTTTGGAACGCCCTTTCTTGATCCTCGGCCCAAATAAACTTTTCATCCTTTCGGGTTAGTTTGGTCAACGGCATAGCAATTTTGGAGAAATATTGTATGAATCTCCGATAATAACCCGCAAGCCCCAAGAAGCTTCTGATTTCCGAAGGATTCTTCGGTGGAGTCCATCTTGACACAGCTTCTATCTTTGACGGATCTACTAACACCCCGTTTGCACTAATGATATGCCCAAGAAATTGCACCTCTCGTAACCAGAAGGCACATTTTGAGAATTTTGCATACAATTTCTCTTTCCTGAGCGTCTCCAACACTTCACGCAAATGACTTGCGTATTCCGCTTCATTCTTGGAGTATATCAAGATGTCATCAATGAACACTATTACTGACTTGTCTAGCATGGGTTTGCAAACCCGGTTCATGAGATCCATGAAAGCCGCGGGTGCATTAGTTAACCCAAAGGACATCACGAGAAACTCGTAATGTCCGTACCGCGTACGGAAAGCCGTTTTCGGTACATCCTCCTCTTTGACTTTTAACTGATGATACCCCGATCTGAGGTCGATTTTTGAGAACCAACTTGCACCTTGTAATTGGTCAAATAAATCATCAATTCTTGGAAGCGGATATCGATTCTTTACCGTGAGTTTATTCAACTCCCGGTAATCAATGCACATACGCATGCTCCCGTCCTTCTTTCTCACGAATAATACCGGTGCGCCCCATGGAGACACACTTGGCCGAATAAATCCCTTGTCTAGCAATTCTTGGATTTGGGACATCAATTCTTGCAATTCTGATGGCGCTAACCGGTACCTCCCGTTCCGGAGGTATTCCCGGTAAATCTTCCGGAAATACATCAGCGTATTCGCATACCACGGGTACGTCTTCAATCTTCGGCGTCTCTTTATCGGGTTCGTTTGCGTAAATCATAAATGCTTTACATCCGCGCCTCATAAGCTTATGAGCTTTTAGTATTTAGCACATAACGGGACTGCCCCCTTTTTCGCCATAGATGGTGACTTGTTTTCCACTTGGAGATGTCAATTTTATCTCCTTGCGGAAACATATCACTTCTGCATGATGTCGAGATAACCAATCCATCCCGACCACTACTTGGAATTCTCCCATTGACATAGGGATCAAATCTATTAAATATTCCTCATCATCAATGTTTATTTTGCAGTCTTGACATACATCACATACAAGGAAACTTCCATTAACACGATGAACATTCAGCAACATAATGAACATTTCATTAACACGATGAGACTATCATCTTAATTTACATTAAGGATAGACGAACTTCATATGAACTTACCTTGGTACTTACCCTTACCCGTAAATTCTTACATGGTTCCCTATATACAACATACCAAACTTCATTTATAAATAAGAAGTGATTTCGGAAATCACTTACCTTATGCGTTCGTGTTCGTATCCGCTTCTTTGTCTCCTCTTAACCCGTTAGCCTTCCATGCTTGAGTCCATGCTAGTGTGGTTCCTATTCTTTCATGTTGTCATGCCCATAATAATGTTAGTATTCATTGTCACACCCCAACCTATGGCGGAATCATTGGGGCGCGGCACTAGGCGAATCAGATTGCTCAAGAGAATCCATAACAACTAAGTTGCGATAATATTTATTGCATTTGTTATCCCATACTAACAATCAGTACAATCACATAAGTTATCACAGATTTCTTGTCCTCTCAAACAATACAAATCCGACAACCTAGATTTTAGGTGAGTTTCTAGACTTCCTAGCTTGATTTGATGTAGTCTGCAATCTAACCTACAACATACGTTAAAATAATGTCAATACAAAAGTATTGGCGAGCATACAGGTTTGATATGTAATAGATAAAAGCTGCGAATTTCCACATACATAAACGTAATACACGACATATATACTCACAAAACTGATACTACCAGCTAAGTCCTCGAGCTTCGATCACGATTGCTAAACTAGACCCCGTCGGGCGCAATAGTACTATACTAGTCATGGTGGGACGTCGCGAGTATAAGTCCTAGCACATATGTAACTAGCATCACGTATAACTATGCACGTAAGTCATTCGCAAGTGATAAGTAGTTTAAGCATTTGATGTGATTCGATTTGATAGCAATGTATGTTACACCCAAAAGTGCAAAAGCAAAAAGGGTTCAAGTATACTCACAGTCAGTGTTCAGCAAGTAAACACAACTTTGTGGGATTGAAGGGAGCGCGTCCGAGATTAGCCTGATTATAGATTGATAGCGTAAGCATTAAATAGTGCGAATAATGGTGGCGAATGAACCAAGTGTCGGATGGCAATCCGATCGGATGGCAATCCATTCGGATGGTCATCCGATCGGATGACCATTCGATTGGATTGTCGCCTTGGTTGGTGATGAGGTGTTTGCGTATGATAGTTTGCCTTTTGAAGTTTTCGTTGTAGCATTTTGAAAACATAGAAGTATCTCTACCCTTCAGATCGGTCGATCGGGTGACGATCCGATTCGTAGGACACGTTAGTGAGGACAAGTTCACAACAGTTTGTCACGCGATCGGATTGCAATCCGATCGGGTGGAAATCCGTCTAGAACCGTTTATGCATTGAATTAGTCCCAACATCACATGGTCGGATGGTTGTTCGATCGGGTGGCAATCCGATCGGACGGAAATCCGTTCGACGTTCAGAACTTGAAAAGTTTAATTTAAAAGTTTAAGCGATGAGCCAAGTGCAAGCCGATCGGGCAGCTGTCCGATCGAATGGCAATCCGACCTAGTGGTTATCCGATCAGATGACAATCCGTTCCGACGACCTTAGATCGTCCTGTCACTTGATTGTTTTGAATGTTTGCGGTTTTCTCGAGACTGTATGACATCGTGCTAAACAATAGAACCCCATCAACACCCAGGCGATCCGATCGTGCAGGAATCACCCTAATCTGATTGGTCAGCTGTTCGAGATGATGGTTCGCGTTTAACCCGAGATCGGCTGTCTCTTTGATAGAATACAGATCTTGAACCAACACATCAACAAGAAGGAGTAGAAGATCAGAACAAGCTCCGATTCTATCGGTTTTGAGTGCATTGAGTGTAAAAGAGTTGAAAGAAAGTTAGAAAACCATCTTTCAATCCTTTAACCATGAGTTGGTGTAGATCTATGCGAAAACGTTGTTTAATCATGTGGAAATCCTTCAGATCTGAGTTGTTCACGGTGGAATGATGCCAAAACTGGAAGCTTATAAGAACTCCATGATGACATCATCCTAGAACACCTCAAATCCGTTGATTTCACGGTTAAAAGTTAAGATTCAAAGGTGAAATTGATTAAGAAGTGTGTGTAGATCGTAGAAGTACAAGATTTGAGGTAGAAAACTTACAAGAATTGCGAGAAATCGAGAGGAAATAGCCCCAAAGCGTGCTGGTCGAGTGGGAGCTGTCACATGAACATCACTGTTCAAGTCATGTGACAAGGGCTACTTATAGGTGAAGAGGAGAAAAGGAGAGAAATGCAATGGATCGGATGGCTGTCCGATCGGGTGGCCATCCGATCGGAGGGCTGTCCAATCGGAGGGCCGTCCGATCGGATGACCGTCCGATCGGATGGCCGTCCGATCGAAGTGCCATTCGATCAAACGCCTCCGGCGAGCTGAGTTTTGGCGTTCCGTTTCGATTGTCATTGCGATAGTTTGGTTACACACTCTCATCCATATTTTCATATATTTATTATAATTAGCCACGTTGGGTCGTATATACATATCCATATTTCAAAGTTGCGATACAATAACCGGGTTTCGTTTCGAATAGGTGTTACTTTGCGACGCTTCACGGTCATCGAGGAGGGTAGAATAGGTCATCACTCAACGTCATCGTGAACGTTAATGTGTATGATGCGATGTGCGTTTTGAGTAATGAGTTGCACTGCGACACATCACGGCTATCAAGGAGGGTAGAATTGGTCCTCACTTGACATCTTCGTGGTTGTCAGCAGGTGCAATGTGATGTGATGTGATAGCGATTAAGTATGCGTAATATGCGAAAATACTACGATATAGCGATATATGCGATATAGCTACATTATGATCCGAATCTCTGGTGCTAGGCGTAACGAGTATAGCGATTAGTAACAACGCACGAAAGTGCGGATTGTTACAGTCTCCCCAGCTTTAGGAAATTTCATCCCGAAATTAATCAACTAGTTGATGCGAATTGGAGTAGCGATAAAAGCGACGAGAATAGCGAGCGATCGATAGAGAAATACCATACGAGAGCTTTGCGGAGACCTGCGAGAGCGACGAGGAATATGATTCGAACAACGAAAAGCGATAACACACATGAGAATGCGATCCCAAAGCGTTTTAAATTTTCGAAAAATCGATTAATTAGGAAAAACTTGTTTATGAAAATCTTCTCACGGTGCGGCATTAACTGTATTGATGTCCACACAAGCGCTGTGAGAAGGGTTTTGGTTAGGTTACCAAAAGATTTTTAAAAAGATGAAAACTCGTTTTATGAAATTTACTCGTCACGCGGCAGTAACTTGAGTCGATTGTTACACCAACGTTACAAGATAATCCTGTTTTATTCCAAGGTTTTGATCAATTTTTAGAAAAAGTTTCATAAGAAAAGATTAGTCAAAATTTGTGTAGATAAAGCCTTTTTAATAATACCAAAATTTTATTTTTAAGGTCGGCCCCGCATGGCACTTTCCCACGGAAGTTCGACAATATGGCTAAAACACTTATATATAGGAAGTACCAGCGGCGTATCCACCATGTTTTAGTCATATGGCTTCCGTCCCGTGAGGCGGTGTCATGTGTGTCGACGCAGTACTGATAGATTCTGATTCCCTTGGTCCAAGCGAAAGATCGGACCAAGTGTAAGAGGAAGATTGAGCAAACTGAGCGATGAAGTCGTTTTCGAGCTCAGTTTAGTGACGAGTGCGAGAAGCGATGATTGGTATGCGATAATTGATAACACAACACGAAACATCAAGCATAGTAAGCGACGACGGCGGCGATAAGCGAAGAGTGATAAGCGACAAGCGACAAGCGATAAGCGATGAGCGATAGTGATACGCGATAGCGATAAGCGATAAGAATATTGAAGCGATGAGATAGATGCGAGGAGCGTTAAGGCGAAGAGCGACGAGCGATGAGCGGTACTCGTCAAGCGACTCACGATACGCGATTCACAGCAAACGATATACAGTAAGCGGTAAGCGGTGGTGCGATGATGCGATACACACAAAATATGCGATTAAGCGAAAACACCATAAGCGATAGCGGTCCATATAATACACGTTTGAGATTGCGAATACCCAATAAGCGATAGCGCGGTACACATAATAAACGATTGCGATTTGCGAGTTAGATTCCAGCGATAATGTGATTGCGGGCGTGTTTGACTTACGAAAGTCTTAGCGATTACACGCTTTGAGTTGCGATTGAGATTGTTACGCCTTGCGATGTAGAGTAGTGTGTCGAAAATAACCACAATAGTATAATCGGTCTACGTTCCAACTCCACATGGCACTTTCTTCACAAAATTTCGGTTAGCATGGCGAAATACCGTCATGTTTCCACCATACGCCTTCGTTCCATGAATAGGTGTCACACTTTGTCAGACATGGTCAAGACGCTTATATATAGGAAGTACCAGCAGCGTATCCACCACGCTTAACCATGTCCTGAACGTTAAGGCATTATTGAAACTTACTACGATCTCCGTGCACTAACCAAAATAATCCCGTGTGCACCCGTGATTAATTTGATTCTTGCACGTCTATCGTACCTTGTCTCAAGAACGCATAGTAGGGGTAATATACATTATATAGTACATAGTGCTAGCATTAGATTGTTCGTGAGTATAAGAGAGAAATAGAATCCACATTCGTCGAGAGATAGAATAAGTTTCCACACATAAAAGAAATTGACAGCGATAAGTCGTATCATTACAACAACATTAGAAGCAAAATAACGTTGTTGTGGAGTACTTCTGCGGAGACTGCGGTTGTTGCTGAAATTCCTCAAGGTTGCGGTCCCGAGCGACAGTGCTGCGTAAGATGACCATACCAGTTGCAATTTGGGCAATAGCGACAGTCAGCTTCTGGCGGGTGATGATACGTACACGTGAAACACAGGGGATGAGCTCCGTTGTAGGCGCGCTTCAAGTGAACTGGAATTGCTTGGAGAGGTTCTGGTTGCGACAGTCCAGTTGTTGTAGAGTCTGGGCTCATGGTCTTTCGTTTATGGCTGGGCTGAGCTTCCTGAGATGATGCGGTGTCGTCGGCGGATTCGTCTGATGATTCGCTAGAGATATCATCGAAGGAATCTTCAGAGGAATCGTCGGTAGCATCGTTGGAAGAATCGTCGGATGGATCGATGACGATTGCTTGATGAGCTTGCTTGACAGGATTCTTGGAGAAGAATCCGTCCAAGACTCGTTTGTCGTTGATTTCTGCAGCCAAGCGATAGGTTTCTTCGATGGTAGTAGGTCTTGTAGCTTCGAAAAAATCGCCCACACGTTCAGGCAAGCCGCAAATGTACTTCGTGATGGCTTTTTCCGAGGTGCTGACTTGACTTGGGCAGATTATGATAAGCTGTTTAAACCTTGCGGTGTAGCCAGCATTGTCACCTTTGACTTGCTTGATTTTCCAAAATTCGTATTCTAGTTTCTGGATTTCGTGGGGAGGGCAGTACTCTTTCTTCATGAGCTCTTTCAGCTCATCCCAAGAGAGAGTGTAAGCTACGGAGATCCCACGTTTGTTGCTTTTGGTTGTCCACCAGTCAAGAGCTCGTGATTGAAATACTCCGGTAGCGCAAGTAGTACGAAAACCATCGGGACACCCACTCTGATGAAGGGTAACGTCAATAGAATCGAACCACTGGAGTAGCTGGGACACACCTCATTCACCCGTGAACTCCATCGGGTCACAGGCTTTGAAGTGTTTGTAGAGAAAAGTAGATTGCGGCACTTCTGTCTTGAAGTCTTCCGAGGTTCGAGAGTTGCTGAGAGAGTGCACTTGAGCGACAATTTGAGGAATGACCTTGGCCACAAGCGAAGCAATCCTCTCCTTGGCGCTTCGTTTGGCTCTTCTCCTAGCTGTCCGTCTCGAGGTAGGGTTGTTGGAAGGCATCTAGACAGAGAGGTATTTGGAGTGAGATTCGATCATAATGATTTTTGAGTTTGCAATGCGATTGAGCACGATCAAAACTTGTAGCGTGCAATATAATAGATTTCACATAGGAGCCACATAGGAGACACGAGATTCCTAAGTTCTCACACAATGATTTGCTTGTATTTAGATATAGATAGTTGTAGTTTATACTTACCCACATACATATCGGTGTAGAATACGCGAGGACGCGATGAGAGGGAGAGAGCGAGAGCGTAAGCGAGTAATTAGTCATTTGTTTTGTTGCGATCATTCTGTAACAACCCGCACTTTTGTGCGTTGTTACTACTCGTTATACTCGTTACGCCTAGCACCAGAGATTCAGATCATAATGTAACTATATCGTATATACATCGATAATCGAAGGATAATCGCATATTTTCGAAATACAATATCACTATACTACACTATTATCACACTAACACTCACGGAGGCATTGAGTGAGGACCAAATCTACCCTCCTCAGTGGCCGTGATGTGTCGAACGTAAACAATTAATGCTAACAAGGACTCTCGGGTGAGTGCTGCAGCTCCAGTCGTCATGACGATGATGACAATACGAGTAAACGGTACCCCGTCAGTATTTGTGGCACTACACGAAATAACGTTCACGATGACATCAAGAAAGGACCTATACTACCCTCAATGATGGCCGTGAAACGTCGTTAATAATCGCACACTCGAATCGAAAACCGATTGCCAATTATCGAAACTGTGGATTTTGAATACGTAAATACGACCCTTAGTGATATATATATATAATAGCAATATAATAACAATATAAAGTTACAATGAAAAGCGCGTACTTCGAAATCCGTCAAAACGATCGAAAACGAAGAAAAACCATCTCGTTGGATAGGCCATCCGGACGGATAGCCATCCGGACGGATAGTCATCCGGACGGATGGGCCATCCGGACGGATAGCAAGCCGCACGGATGGGCCACCCGCACGGATGGGCCACCCGCACGGATGGGCCATCCGCACGGATGGGCTATCCGGGCCAGAACCCCCTTCTTCTCCTCTGTGGCCTATAAATACCATGTCACATCACTTGAACAGTGATGTGACAGCTCCCACTCGACCAAACACGCTCAGGACCCTTTTTCTCTCGATTTCCTCGCGATTCCGGTAAGATTTCAACCTAAAACTTGTACTTCTACAATCTACACTCGATTCTACATCATTCTATCTTTCAAAACTCAAATTCTAACCGTGAAATCTGCGGATTTGAGGCGTTTTGAGGTGAAGTCACCAAGAGTTCTTATGAACTTCAGGTTGGGGTCTCATTTCACCATAAACGACTCAGATCCGGGTGATTTCCACATGTTTTAATGACAAATCTCACCTAAATCTGTGCGATTTCGAGTTAACCATGAAAAACCATCAAGAACGACCGGATCTGATGGAACAGGGTGATTCCCGGCCGTTAGAACGGGTCGGGACTGATGACATTTCAAGGGTTAGTGCGAAATTACATTACCCTAGTAAAACGAGCGTATTCCTTCCACCAAACACCCGGAAACAGTGTTCAGAATGCGAAACAGACGTATCATCCGCACGGATAACCTGTCCGCACGGATGACACGTCCGCACAGATCACATGTCCGCACGGATAACATGTCCGGACGGGTAACATGTCCGTACGGATAACATGTCCGCACGGATAACATGTCATCCGCACGGATACATGTCATCCGCACGGATGAACACTATACGACTGGACCACTCATCATTCAAGCGAACGACCATCCGACCGGATTTCCATCCGATCGGATAACCACTGACACGCACGAATGGCCATCCGACCGGATTGCCATCCGACCGGATCATCACTGAATCTTATCACTTCAAACGAATGGTCAATAGTCACCTGTTGTACCCGACATCGTTTAACGCACTCTAAATCTATCAGGCTAACTCAGACGCAACCCAAATCAAGCTGCGTTTACTTACCGAATATGCACTGTGAGTATACTTGACCCCTTTTTAATCGAATTTTGGGTGTAACATACGTTTCTAACAAATCGAATTTATCAAACGAATTATTCAATCAATCGAACTATCACTTGCGAATAACTGTTATGCATAGATATACGTGATGCTAGTTGCATATGTGCTAGGGCTTATACTCGCGACGTCCCACCACAACTAGTATAGTACTATTGCGCCCGACGGGGTCTAGTTATGCCATCGTACATTCGAGCATCGAGGACTTAGTTGGTAGTATCAGTTTTGTGAGTATATATGTCGTGTATTACGTTTATGCATGTGGAAATTCGCAGCACTTTTAATCTATTATGCTATACCTATCAAACATGTATACTCGCCAATACTTTTGTATTGACAAACTATTTTAACGTATGTTGCAGGTAAGATCGCAGACTATATCAAATCAAGCTAGGAAGTCTAGAAACTCAACTAAAATCTAGGTTGTCGGATTTGTATTGTTCGAGAGGACAAGAAATCTGTGATAACTCATGTGATTGTATTATTTGTTAGTATGGGATAACGAATGTATTAAATATTATCGCAATATAGTTGTTATGGATTCTCTTGAGCAATCTGATTCGCCTAGTGCCGCGCCCCGATGATTCCGCCATCGGTTGGGGTGTGACAGATTGGTATCAGAGCCATAACTATAGGGAATTAGGTCAGACTCGACCTAGTCCGGGTCGACGTCTTAGAAATTGACCTAGTCTATAGTCTAAGTACCAACAGGCCGACTCGTACGAACCCAGTAGGGTTTGTATCGGGCCTACTTGATACTCTCGATCGAAATTGCTAAAAGATACAACTTTGTGTGAACACCGCGTACTACAACTTCACACGAAGAAGCCTTCCCTAAGGCTGAAATAGTACTTAGCCTTTCCTAAGGCCGACACAATACACGTGTTTTCGAAAATACTCGCATAACAAAACCGAGCGATACAGTCGAGATCAGGCATGAAAACCAAGAACTCTCGATAGGATTGCTCACTCAGCGCATTCTTCTAGCACGAGAACCTTTCATCGAGTTAGGAGTGACATCCACATCTCGATGAAAGCCTCTATTTCGAAATCTAGTGGAACTCACGAATTTATTCGAAGAGCATAACCACAATTAGGAACGAAACTGTTAAGACAGGGGTGAAACCCGTACCTTAATAAGTCATCCCACTCTCTATAAATTGGTTTACGAAAGCTCTCACCAAGGACTCGACTATCATGATAACTCGAGCCACGTGATGACTGGGAAGACGAATGCCATGAGCTGCATCCCAGTGGAAGCGTGGAGTCTTCTGGGTCAACGCGCGCACGAGCTTTTTAAATATAGTTGGGTTACCCTGGGTAGTCGACGCCTAAACACCCAAGGCACTCTAGCATACGAACCACCGATCTTACAAATGGTTGGGACTTATTTTACGTTTGAAACTTTACGCTTTATCGATTTCTCGATTTAACGATTTTCACTCCCTACTTTATAAACACACGATTCGCACAGCTATCGCAATCTAAAACATAACCCGAATATTCGCAACAAAACTAATGCGTAATCTATCGTCTTCGCTTTCGTTTACTCACTTCAACGCGACCTCGCCTATTCTAAGTCAACCTGTATGCGTATGATTACAAATTACACCTATATAGATATATGTATATATATGTATAAACAAACAGGTCATTGTGTGAGAACTTAGGAATTTCGTGTTTCCTACGTGGCTCCTATGTGATTCGTATTACTATACTATCGCACCAAGTTTTGAACGCGCTCAATCGCAACGCAAAACTCAAAAAAAAATCATTATGATCGAATCTCACTCCAAGTCTCTTCCTGTTTAGATGCCTTCCGACAACTCTACCTCGAGACGAGTAGCTAAGAGGAAAGCCAAACGAAGCGCCGAGAAGAGGATTGCTTCACTTGTGATTAAGGAAGTGAGTAAGCTTAGTTCTCAAATTGCCGCTCGAGTGCACTCTCTCAGCCACCCTCGAGCTTTGGAAGACGTTAAGACAGGAGAGCCGCAATCTACTTTTCTCTACAAGCACTTCAAAGCCTGTGACCCGATGGAGTTCACGGGTGAAGGAGGTGCGACTCAACTACTCCAGTGGTTCGATTCTATCGAAGTTACCCTTCGTCAAAGCGGGTGTCCCGATAGTCTCCGTACTACTTGCGCCACCGGAGTATTTCAATCGCGAGCACTCGACTGGTGGACCGCCGAACGCAACAAACATGGGATCTCTGCAGCTTACGCTCTCTCTTGGAATGAGCTGAAAGAGCTCATGGAGAAAGAGTACTGTCCTCCTCACGAGATTCAGAAGCTGGAAAACGAATTTTGGGAAATCAAGCAAACCAAAGGTGACAATGCTGGCTACACCGCAAGGTTCAAACAGCTTAGAATAACCTGCCCAAGTCAAGTCAACACTCCAGGGAAGGCCATCGCGAAGTACATTCGTGGCTTGCCTGAGTGTGTGGGTGATTTTGTCGAAGCTGCAAGGCCTGCTACCATCGAAGAAACCTACCGCTTAGCCGCAGAAATCAACAACAAACGACTCGTGGAAGGGTTATTCTCAAGAAATCCTGTCAAGCAAGCTCATCAAGCAATCGCCAATAATCCTTCAGGCGAACATGTTGGCGAATCTTCTGATGAATCTACCGACGAATCTACTGACAAATCTGCTGGCGATTCTTCTAATGAATCAGCTAACGATTCTTCTGACGGATCTGCTAACGATTCGTCGGACGGATCTGCTGCCGATTCTTCTGACAAATCTGCCAACGGATCTTCCGACGAATCAGCCAAAGACTCCGCAAGCGAGTCTTCGGACGAATCCTTCGACGACGACGCTTCTTCGCAAGAAACCGACAAACCCAGCCGCAAGCGAAAGACTTCAAGCCCGAACTCATCAACAGCCGAACTGCCGCAACCGGAACCTCTCCGAACGGTTCCGATGTTTCCAAAACGAGCTTACACTGGAGCTCATCCTCAGTGTTACTCGTGTACCTATCATCATCCAGTTGGGGCTGACTGTCGCTATTGCAATCACTGCAACCGTTACGGTCACTTCACCCGCAACTGCTGCATCGAACTGTGAACTTCAGTACAACAACAACAGTTCCAGCGAAAGTCTTCAGCATCAAGTACCTAGCAAGCATAAAATAGAGTTGTAATGATACGATTTTCGACGTTTATTTCTAAGTTTTGAACCTACACTCTTATTCGAAGTTATCACTATGTGCAACGTCAACTCTCGTTTTCGTCTCTCCCATCCCACTATAGTTGTCGCACTTAGGCTAGAAACACACACGTACTATATACTATATCACGAAATAATGTGTTTTACCCTCACTACACTCTTAGAACGAGGTGCGATAAACGTGCAAGGAACGAATAATCACGGGTGCACACGGGATTATTTGGGTCAGTGCACGGAGATCGTAGTGAATTCTAAGGTGCCATAGCGTTTTGACAAAAGGTGAAACCAAAACACGGGATGAAAGTAGTAGGGGTCGGGCAAGGTGTGCTTTACCATACTACCGAAGTTCCGTGAAGAAGGTGCCACATGGAGTTGAACGTTATTAGACCTATTATACTATTGTGATTATTTTCAACACACTACACTCAATCGCAAGGCGTAACAAACCGTATCATCGCGAGACTTGTCGTAAGTATGCAAACGCAATGCAAACGCCTCATCGATGGACTCTGGAGAGTCTACCTCGCAGGACAATTGCATTGACGCAAGACTAGTCGTAAGTCTATAGCGATCAATCTCATCAAACACACTAACGCTCATGATATTATCGGGTGAGGACCTATTCTACCCTCCTCGATAACAGTGATGCGTCGTAACGTAACGTTAAGCTTATTTGAAACAAAACTCGATTAATCGCAATCGTTTATCCTGTGTATCTCGCAATCTCTGTCGCTTATTATGAGGAACTATATCGCTTGCTGTGTATCAATCTATCGCTATACCGTTAGCTGTGATAGTCGTGTTAAGTTAGCATGCATGACCTCGCTTCACGAGATGGAACTCATATGACTAAAGCAGGGCGTTTTAGTCATATCAGTGACCTTTCGTGGAAGAAGGCCATGTGGGGTCTAATGTTAGTCAAACTTCCGTGGTGTTAATCAATCAAACCGAACCACGTAAATCAAATCGCATATCTTCATCGCTTGCACGCAACAACTGTCGCTTATCGTAATTCGTTTATTATCGCCGTCGTTACTAGTGTTGTGTTATGTTATTCGCTTAATAACCTAATCGTTTATCGCTTGTCGTGTATAATCTACCGCTTATCGCTCGCTTGGTGTTCATTGCAGTCTGTATGGTATTAAGTACACATGACACCGCTTCACGAGGCAAAGCTAACCTGGTTAAGCATGGTGTTTCGCCATGTTAGCAAACTCCCGTGGAAACGTGCCATGTGGGTGTAATGTGGAATCTAATCGAAAACACGCTATTCGCTTCTCGCTTATCAACTCGCTGGATTAATCTACTCGATCCTATCTTATGCTCGGTCCGACTTTCTATCAATTGGGCCGAGTAAACACAATTCTATCCGAGTCATATCGGCACACCTGACACTGCCTCACGAAACGGAAGTAATATGGGCAAAGCATGGTGGATACGCCGCTGGTACTTCCTATACATAAGTGTTTTAAACATATTAACGAACTTCCGTGGGAAGGTGCCAAGTGGGGCTTGATGCTAAATCCTCCTTTTCAAAAGGTTAAAAAAAAAAAACTGATTTTTATAAAACTTTTATTAAAACCAGGGAACAAGTGAAATTCCTCACAATGTGGAGATAACATCGAATCAGCTTAACTCCATGTTCAAAGGGAGCTTCATGAGTTCAATTTTTCCTTAAAACCTTTTTCAAGATAAAAAACAAGACTTTCAAAGGGAACCCATATCATAGGAGAGTTTTCGTAACCCTTGTTTTCATTTTTTCGAATTCCTTAAAATGTTAGAAACTTAAACTTCCTTGCAGCATCAGTTAACATCGATTCTGTTGACCGCACGTTAGAAGGAAAAAATTTTTCAAAAGATTTTCATCCTAAATCCCTTTTTGATATCTAAAACGAACACTTCTTGCAACATTGGTTAACAATCGACTCAGTTAACCCAACGTTATGAGAAACCTTCCACATTGCAATCGCATCGAACTAACAAATTCTACACAAGACAAGGTACTTGGAATGCCAACTCGTGGAATTAATACTTCCGTCCTTACGTCGCCTTCTCGCTATCGCAGTCGATCTCTCTTATTCGAAACGTTCTCGCTGTCAACTTGCGGTCAAATCACTCGCCGTATCGCTACTTATACAAGATCAACTCGTAGGAGTCTACCTACTGGATTAATTTCGGGACGAAATTTCCTAAAGTAGGGGAGACTGTAACAACCCGCACTTTTGTGCGTTGTTACTACTCGTTATACTCGTTACGCCTAGCACCAGAGATTCAGATCATAATGTAACTATATCGTATATACATCGATAATCGAAGGATAATCGCATATTTTCGAAATACAATATCACTATACTACACTATTATCACACTAACACTCACGGAGGCATTGAGTGAGGACCAAATCTACCCTCCTCAGTGGCCGTGATGTGTCGAACGTAAACAATTAATGCTAACAAGGACTCTCGGGTGAGTGCTGCAGCTCCAGTCGTCATGACGATGATGACAATACGAGTAAACGGTACCCCGTCAGTATTTGTGGCACTACACGAAATAACGTTCACGATGACATCAAGAAAGGACCTATACTACCCTCAATGATGGCCGTGAAACGTCGTTAATAATCGCACACTCGAATCGAAAACCGATTGCCAATTATCGAAACTGTGGACTTTGAATACGTAAATACGACCCTTAGTGATATATATATATATATAATAGCAATATAATAACAATATAAAGTTACAATGAAAAGCGCGTACTTCGAAATCCGTCAAAACGATCGAAAACGAAGAAAAACCATCTCGTTTGATAGGCCATCCGGACGGATGGGCCATCCGGACGGATAGCAATCCGCACGGATGGGCCATCCGCATGGATGGGCCATCCGCACGGATGGGCTATCCGGGCCAGAACCCCCTTCTTCTCCTCTGTGGCCTATAAATACCATGTCACATCACTTGAACAGTGATGTGACAGCTCCCACTCGACCAAACACGCTCAGGACCCTTTTTCTCTCGATTTCCTCGCGATTCCGGTAAGATTTCAACCTAAAACTTGTACTTCTACAATCTACACTCGATTCTACATCATTCTATCTTTCAAAACTCAAATTCTAACCGTGAAATCTGCGGATTTGAGGCGTTTTGAGGTGAAGTCACCAAGAGTTCTTATGAACTTCAGGTTGGGGTCTCATTTCACCATAAACGACTCAGATCCGGGTGATTTCCACATGTTTTAATGACAAATCTCACCTAAATCTGTGCGATTTCGAGTTAACCATGAAAAACCATCAAGAACGACTGGATCTGATGGAACAGGGTGATTCCCGGCCGTTAGAACGGGTCGGGACTGATGACATTTCAAGGGTTAGTGCGAAATTACATTACCCTAGTAAAACGAGCGTATTCCTTCCACCAAACACCCGGAAACAGTGTTCAGAATGCGAAACAGACGTATCAACCGCACGGATAACCTGTCCGCACGGATGACACGTCCGCACGGATCACATGTCCGCACGGATAACATGTCCGGACGGGTAACATGTCCGTATGGATAACATGTCCGCACGGATAACATGTCATCCGCACGGATACATGTCATCCGCACGGATGAACACTATACGACTGGACCACTCATCATTCAAGCGAACGACCATCCGACCGGATTTCCATCCGATCGGATAACCACTGACACGCACGAATGGCCATCCGACCGGATTGCCATCCGACCGGATCATCACTGAATCTTATCACTTCAAACGAATGGTCAATAGTCACCTGTTGTACCCGACATCGTTTAACGCACTCTAAATCTATCAGGCTAACTCAGACGCAACCCAAATCAAGCTGCGTTTACTTACCGAATATGCACTGTGAGTATACTTGACCCTTTTTTAATCGAATTTTGGGTGTTACATACGTTTCTAACAAATCGAATTTATCAAACGAATTATTCAATCAATCGAACTATCACTTGCGAATAACTGTTATGCATAGATATACGTGATGCTAGTTGCATATGTGCTAGGGCTTATACTCGCGACGTCCCACCACAACTAGTATAGTACTATTGCGCCCGACGGGGTCTAGTTATGCCATCGTACATTCGAGCATCGAGGACTTAGTTGGTAGTATCAGTTTTGTGAGTATATATGTCGTGTATTACGTTTATGCATGTGGAAATTCGCAGCACTTTTAATCTATTATGCTATACCTATCAAACATGTATACTCGCCAATACTTTTGTATTGACAAACTATTTTAACGTATGTTGCAGGTAAGATCGCAGACTATATCAAATCAAGCTAGGAAGTCTAGAAACTCAACTAAAATCTAGGTTGTCGGATTTGTATTGTTCGAGAGGACAAGAAATCTGTGATAACTCATGTGATTGTATTATTTGTTAGTATGGGATAACGAATGTATTAAATATTATCGCAATATAGTTGTTATGGATTCTCTTGAGCAATCTGATTCGCCTAGTGCCGCGCCCCGATGATTCCGCCATCGGTTGGGGTGTGACACATTCGGTCTTCGTTTTAGATTGCGATGGCTGTGCGACTTGTGCGCTTACAAAAGCAGGGAGCGAAATTCGATAATTCAAGAAATCGATAAAGCGTAAGGTTTTAAATTGTAAACACATAAGCGTAAATAGGTTCCATAAAGCGTAAAATCGGCGAGTCGTAGGCTTAGTAAAATAATCGGAGTGCCTCGGGTGTTTAGGCGTCGACTACCCAAGGTGACCCAACTATACCGAACAAGTTCATGCACGCGCGTTGACCTAGAAGACTTATGCTTCCACTGGGATGCAGCTCATGGCATTTGTCCTCCTAGTCATCGCGTGGCTCGAGTCATCGTTATGGTCGAGTCCTTGGTGAGAGCTTTTGAAAATCATTTTATAGAGAGTGGAACGGTTTATTAAGATACGAGTTTCACCCCTGACTTAATAACTTCGCTCCTAATTGTGGTTATGCTCTTCGAATAAATTCGTGAGTTCCACTAGATTTCGAAATGGAGACTTTTATCGGGATGTGGATGTCACTCCTAGCTCGATAAAAAGTTCTCGTGCTAGAAAAATGCGCTGAGTGAGCGATCTTATCGAGAGTTCTTGGTTTTCACGCCTGATCTCGACTGGATCACTCGGTTGTGTTATGCGAGTATTTTCGAAAACGTGTGTATTGTGTTGGCCTTAGGAAAGGCTAAGTAACATTCCAGCCTTAGGAAAGGCTCTTCGAGTGAAATTGTAGTATGCGGTGTTCACGCGAAGTTATAGTTTTTAACGGATTCGAACGAGAGTATCAAGTAGGCCCGTGCAAATCCTACTAAGTTCGCACGAGTCGGCCCGTTGGTACTTAGACTATAGACTAGGTCGTTTCTAAGACATCGACCCGGACTAGGTCGAGTCTTGCCTAATTCCCTATAGTTATGGCTCTGATACCAATCTGTCACACCCCAACCGATGGCGGAATCATCGGGGCGCGACACTAGGCGAATCAGATTGCTCAAGAGAATCCATAACAACTAAGTTGCGACAATATTTATTGCATTTGTTATCCCATACTAACAATCAGTACAATTACATAAGTTATCACATATTTCTTGTCCTCTCAAACAATACAAATCCGACAACCTAGATTTTAGGTGAGTTTCTAGACTTCCTAGCTTGATCTGATGTAGTCTGTGATCTAACCTGCAACATACGTTAAAATAATGTCAATACAAAAGTATTGGCGAGCATACAGGTTTGATATGTAATAGTGTAATAGATAAAAGCTGCGAATTTCCACATACATAAACGTAATACACGACATATATACTCACAAAACTGATACTACCAGCTAAGTCCTCGAGCTTCGATCGCGATTGCTAAACTAGACCCCGTCGGGCGCAATAGTACTATACTAGTCATGGTGGGACGTCGCGAGTATAAGTCCTAGCACATATGTAACTAGCATCACGTATAACTACGCACGTAAGTCATTCGCAAGTAATAAGTAGTTTAAGCATTTGATGTGATTCGATTTGATAGGAACGTATGTTACACCCAAAAGTGCAAAAGCAAAAAGGGTTCAAGTATACTCACAGTCAGAGTTCAGCAAGTAAACACAACTTGGTGGGATTGAAGGGAGCGCGTCTGAGATTAGCCTGATTATAGATTGATAGCGTAAGCGTTGAATAGTGCGAATAATGGTGGCGAATGAACCAAGTGTCGGATGGCAATCCGATCGGATGGCAATCCGATCGGATGGCAATCCGATCGGATGGCTAGTCGACCGGGTGGCAATCCGTTCGGATGGTCATCCGATCGGATGACCATTTGATTGGATTGTCGCCTTGGTTGGTGATGAGGTGTTTGCGTATGATAGTTTGCCTTTTAAAGTTTTCGTTGTAGCATTTTGAAAACATAGAAGTATCTCTACCCTTCAGATCGGTCGATCGGGTGACGATCCGATTCGTAGGACACGTTAGTGAGGACAAGTTCACAACAGTTTGTCACTCGATCGGATTGCAATCCGATCGGGTGGCAATCCGTCTAGAACCGTCTATGCATTGAATTAGTCCCAACATCACATGGTCGGATGGCTGTTCGATCGGGTGGCAATCCGATCGGACGGCAATCCGTTCGACGTTCAGAACTTGAAAAGTTGAATTTAAAAGTTTAAGGGAGGAGCCAAGTGCAAGCCGATCGGGCAGCTGTCCGATCGGATGGCAATCCGATCGAGTGGTTATCCTATCGGACGGCAATCCATTCCGACGGCCTTAGATCGTCCTGTCACTTGATTGTTTTGAATGTTTGCGGTTTTCTTGAGACGGTATGACATCGTGCTAAACAATAGAACCCCATCAACACCCAGGTGATCCGATCGTGCAGGAATCACCCTAATCTGATCGGTCAGCTGTTCGAGACGATGGTTCGCGTTTAACCCGAGATCGGTTGTCTCGTTGATAGAATACAGATCTTGAACCAACACATCAACAAGAAGGAGTAGAAGATCAGAACAAGCTCCGATTCTATCGGTTTTGAGTGCATTGAGTGTAAAAGAGTTGAAAGAAAGTTAGAAAACCATCATTCAATCCTTTTAACCATGAGTTGGTGTAGATCTATGCGAAAACGTTGTTTAATCACGTGGAAATCCTTTAGATCTGAGTTGTTCACGGTGGAATGATGCCAAATCTGGAAGCTTATAAGAACTCCATGATGACATCATCCTAGAACACCTCAAATCCGTTGATTTCACGGGAAAAAGTAAAGATTCAAAGGTGAAATTGATGAAGAAGTGTGTGTAGATCGTAGAAGTACAAGATTTGAGGTAGAAAACTTACAAGAATTGCGAGAAATCGAGAGAAAATAGCCCCAAAGCGTGCTGGTCGAGTGGGAGCTGTCACATCACTGTTCAAGTGATGTGACAAGAGCTATTTATAGGTGAAGAGGAGAAAAGGAGAGAAATGCAATGGATTGGATGGCTGTCCGATCGGGTGGCCGTCCGATCGGATGGCTGTCCGATCGGCTGGCCATTCGATCGAAGTGCCATTCGATCAAACGCCTCCGGCGAGCTGAGTTTTGGCGTTCCGTTTCGATTGTCGTTGCGATAGTTTGGTTACACACTCTCATCCATATTTTCATATATTTATTATAATTAGCCACGATGGGTCGTATATACATATCCATATTTCAAAGTTGCGATACAATAACCGGGTTTCGTTTCGAATAGGCGTTACTTTGCGACGCTTCACGGTCATCGAGGAGGGTAGAATAGGTCCTCACTCAACGTCATCGTGAACGTTAATATGTGTGATGCGATGTGCGTTTTGAGTAATGAGTTGCACTGCGACACATCACGGCTATCACGGAGGGTAGAATTGGTCCTCACTTGACATCTTCGTGGTTGTCAGCAGGTGCAATGTGATGTGATAGCGATTAAGTATGCGTAATATGCGAAAATACTGCGATATAGTGATGTATGCGATATAGGTACATTATGATCCGAATCTCTGGTGCTAGGCGTAACGAGTATAGCGATTAGTAACAATGCACGGAAGTGCGGGTTGTTACATTCATGCTCATTCGTATTAACATACATTTTCCGACTCTTATCTACATTGACTTTCACTAACACGCATCCGACATGAATTGTCAACCACATTGTTCAATATCTTCAAAATTCAAATTTATAATCATACATAACACATAATTGGTCTAACACATATCCCATGATCTCTCAATTCTAACATTTGTGTCAAAATGCCTAACCATGCTATTAATACTTGGTTGACTTTCAGAAAGTCAACCTTCTAGCATATAATTTCCCACTTTTGAATACGTATTCATGTTGATATGGTAGACCATAATAATGACATCATAATCATTTCATACATAATGATATATGACATACACAACTACATGATCACCTAGTTACATACACAATATACACATAATCAATTTACACATACTTATGCTTTCATGATTCTACATTTGACAACCACATTCTATTTTAGACAACTTAACATAATCATAACATCATCCTTTACTAGTAAGGTCATATGCTATACATTTAGTACACATTCACTTCTTAATCGCAATTAAGTGACTAATAGAACACATGGCAAGCAGCAATCGTTCAAGCACAATGTACAAGCCCCTAATGCATAGTCTTGACCAACACATACATTCAACCCGAATTCTTGTATGAGTTCCATCTAAAGCACATTCCTCAAGTTAGTATACTACTAATTACATCATTATCATGTTTCATTCATGTATGTCAAACCATTTCATACAATCTCACATCCTAACTTCACCTAGACATTTCATCAAACACTTGGCGTGCGTACTACTATCTAAGCACAATGTACAACTAATTTATTTATGATCTTCCAAGTTCATACATAGTTCATCAAATGCAACTAGAATAAACTAAATTACATACCATACTCAACCTATCTAGCAATAGTCCATTACATACAACATACACATTGATGATTCCAGCAAGGATTTGACATGGGTGAAACACCTATGTCATCATCTTCACCATAGAAGTGGGTTTCACTTCTAATCATCAAATTACTCAAAATCCTTCACAACACAAGTTCTATTTGGTGATTCTAATATACAATCATGCTTAATTTCATACCAATTCACGGATTAATCATAACCCACTTCATACAACTTCACCAAAAGACAAATTGTAACATACCTTATGATTAGCAAGTAGAGGTGATCAAGGATTGATGTACATGCACAAGATCAACCCTCAGTTCTTCCCTTAAATTGCTGAATTTCTTCTTAGGTTTTTAGTGGGTGTTCTTCCCCCCTTTTCTCCATATACATCGACACATACATACACACATCCCTTAAAAATGTAGAATTTTTATAAGGTTTGGCTCACTTGCTACATTTGGTCCCTCTACTTGGGTTTTTTGATCAATTGTAACCAATTTCATTCCTTACTTGTTTTACTAAGTATTTTAACTAGGTTAAATAGCCTAGTTTATTTATTTCATGATATATCATATGGAAACATATGGCGAATGTAAACATTTGAGTTTTGGGGCGTTACAAGTCTACCCCCTTAAAGGAGGTTTCGTCCCCGAAACCTTTCTCATCCCTACTAGACCAATTCTACTCTTACCTTTTTTTATCTATTCATTCATGATGCTCATTACAACACAAAAACACTTGTGACTTATTTAAGAGGTAGTATTCACTTACAATCATACGTATATATCTTGTTCTTGTCTTCTTAATCAAGCGTTGAACTTTCATACATTTAGCATTCATAGTGGGTCATTCTATTTCCATCTCACACATGTATCATATAAGATATTCCATTCTAGCATTAGCCCCATGAATACTTGTCGTGAACTTACCTCAGTGTTCTATTATTAGCATTCTTTCTGGGTACTTCCGTTAGCACATAATAATTTGGACCATTTACATACTAATTTTACCAACATTCATTTTGTCACACCCCAACCGATGGCGGAAACATCGAGATGTGGCACTAAGCGAAACAGATTGCTCAAAACAACATAACACTAAATGTGACAATATGATTAAAATTCATTTCATTAAAACTAGAATGTAATACAATGTTTCAAATTAACAAACATAAATTCAAACAATTCTTTATTTGCTAAAATGGGTATCTAAAGCCATCCTAGCTTGTTTTCTTGAATCTTGCACAATTTCAACCTGCAACATGTATTAAAATAAAATCAACAAAAATGTTGGCGAGTATACAAGTTTGATACATAGCATAATAATTTGTATAAATGTTTCTCATATCCAATGTGAATAACATGATCATATTAACAGTATATACTCGAAACGATGTTACTCTACGTGTCCAAACCAAAGTTTAACGCAATTAACATGCCTATCCCAATGAATGAGATGGTTTTAACATAGTTTAACCTAACAATACCCGCCAAAATAACGGGAGGGGCGTTTCTCAACCTATAACGCTACCATTGTTAGGGGTGGCTTGCAAAGTTAATGAACACATAGTCATGAGAGTTTACAGTAGCATAACATGTATAACATGAATCAAATTGTATCACATAGAGTTTGGATAGAGTGTGCATAAAGCTGTTTGAAGTGAATTGTGTGTTTGATATAGAATACATATTGCACCCAAAAGTGTTAAAATGGAAAATGGGTCATGTATACTCACATTGATTGCGTTGCGATTTCTTGTAAGTAACGCACGAGTAGGATTGGAAAAGTCCAAGAGAACGAACGGGAGAGGTTAGCCTAGATATTTAAAAGGCACATAAAGAACTTGTTATTATTTATGGATTAAATAAGTAGTCCTAATATTTATCGTTTAATAATTTGTATTATATTTTATAATAATCTTTATAGTTATAAAAAGAAATAAAGTTCACAAACAACTGAAATATGAAGAATGAATTGGAAACAATTTGCTCCACAATTAATAATTCAATGAATTGTTTACTTGAAATAAAGAGTGACATGAAAACTTGTTAAAATCTGATTTACATACAAACTGAATTGGTGTGTTGATATTCTTTATTTTTAAACACTAAAAAAAAACATCGTCATCATCATTCTTTTAACATGGCAGTAACTAGACTGTCATGTAAAGTGTTATGCATAATTTGTTATGTGTAAAGTCATAATGTAAACAAAATTTCTTGAACGAGAAACAAAAGTAAGGATTTAAAACAACAGAAAGTATGTTATACCGAATCGAAAGAACACTCGCGGGTTTCCGATCTCCGGCAACGACAGGATTGTTCCGATGACGGGCTCGGTGAACGGAACATGGCCAAACCGTTCCATCATGATCTCCGGTGGTTGCGGTTTACTCCGGTGAGTTGTAGGCGCTGAACAGGGATTCTCCAAGGTAAGGAGGATGGTGAAAGGTTTTGTGGTGGTGATGGCAGCCTATTGTTTTGTCTCCGGCGACGACTAGGTGGTCTCCGGCAGGGTTGTTAACGAACAGAGGGGTTGTGAGGGTATAGGGAGAGATGGTTGTAAGAACTTGATCCTTCAATTTATAGCTCATTTGTTCAAAGTTTCCGAAAACGAAAAATAGTAATATTGGTTGATCATCGATGAACGTGGACAATATTTCATCTTGGTTCGTGATTAATATAGATTAGGAAACGCGGAAACAGTTGTAAATCCCGTAAAATCAGCGAAGATATGTTTGGAAAGGAAATGGTTGTCGCTGTTATGTTCTTGGCGGCAAACTTGAAAATGAAAACGAAATTAAGCGGCGCAAGTATATCAGGTTTATGTTGCCAAGTTTGTTCGATGTTCAATCTATGGTTGTGTGGATAAGTTGTTGTTTGCTGAATTCATCAACCGAAATAGGCGCGGGTTCGAATCCCGTCGCCTTTTTCCTTTTTCTTTTCTTTTTAAAAGCAGGTTTCAGTATTTACAATAAAACCCCTTAACTTTGAAGGTCCAAACATTTAGTTAGATTAACATGGTTTAACTTAGTTAACTTATATAACTTTAAATTAACTTATGTAACCAAACTAATATATAAATAAACTTTTAAATTAGATTAATTAAATTAAATAACTATATTGATTTTTAACCAAATAAATAAATATCTAAATAAAATCTCGCATTAGTTATTTTAAATTCACGAAAAATTCTGAGGTTTCAAAATTTAGGTTTCGGGTTTTAAAACGGGTCGGATTTTGGATACCCAATTTGACGGATGTTACACATTTGAGTTGTCACTACCTCTAAGTAGTTATTATTTCATTTTCGTTAATCTTGAGCGAACCATACCATTTCATTACTAACGTTCCTTCTACTTACTTTCATATTCATATGAGGGATCAACATTTCATCATACGCATGCTATGAATATTCAATGATCTATTAATACTACAACAAAACTACCATTTTCATATTTACTTATTATGCGAGAACTAAGCATCATTCTACGTTTGCTATCATTACTTGTACTATGCACGCCCTTAGGTTTAACATCGAACCATTTCATTCATGTCACTTTGTTCTCCATCCTCTTCATGCACTATTTATTTTACATAAGTAATTATGTCGTGCAAGTTCATCGTACGAGCGTTTAACCAATACCCGAAATTTTCACTCGAGGCATTTCGAGATTTCTTTTATATGACATAAATTTCTCCTTATGTTGACTGTTAAAAGTCAAACACTTCATACCATACCATATTTATCCTATCATTCATTTTCTTAGTTCGTATGTCGTATTCAATCTACCAATTCATACATATCCAACATGAGTTATACATTTTACTAACCTCGATTTCATTGCATAATCAACGATCCGTAAACCAGATCGATCCGCTCCTTCACGAGTACTAACCGTACCAGGCCAGCTTTCATTCATCCTTGTAATGGGCTTCCACTCGTGCACATTCTTTCACCAATTTGATTGGATTCATCTGATTAAGAATTCTATCATTAACATCTACAAAATCGGCGGTTAGCATCTTTCATTCAAACATTCATTATACTAGGTGATTACCACCTATAATCCTTTTACATTTTTCTACATACATGCTATAACACATCCCACATTTCATCCCTTACATGCAATTCTTTTACTCTGGTTACTTATTTCGTCAACCCTTGCAGTTTGACTCTTCAAAGTCAATCTGTCACTTCTTTCTTATTATAAATACACATAACAATGCACATATTTGTACTTCTTGTCGATTCATGCATGCATACAATTTCATCGCTTCATGTCTTAGTGTTTCTCACGTATACTTGTCCTTTCCATTAAAACTTAAGCCTTCCGCCCGGGTCGTAACCCGTCATTCACTTTGGCTCTCTAGAGTCGAGTATTAACATATTTCATGCTTGTAATTTATTTAACGTTTATTTCTTACAACTAAAACTTCTTGCCACATCAACCCTTTTCAATGTTTTATACTTACTTAATGGACCCGACTGCTCTATCCATTCTTTTATTACTTGTTTTATTACTTATCATTTTATTTCGTTTGACTATCGGAAGTCCAATTTGTAAATTCATTCATACATATACGTATGAAACTTAACAGATCAAAACATTAGATATCGAGTCCAAATGGCGATCACCATATGACCCATATAACCCATTTATTCTTTCAACCATTCTTGCATACAATTCATGAGCATAATTATATTCATATATATGTATTCAAAACATAACTTGGAAAATATCTGCTTTTAAAGAATATTTACTCATTTGATCTGTAATTACTTACAATTTTGAACCTTTCATTCTTGTCATTCATTCTTACTTATTTGATTCGTACCTATTTACGAATTCAAACTTTTCATTCTATCATTCATTCCCTTCTATGTTTCGAATCCGTCTCGCGGATTCTAACATATCATTCATATCTTTCTTTCATACTTCTCATGTGTATTTGGTACTTTCAAATCACTGAAAGTCTTACATTTCCCTTCACCCTCACGTCCACCTACTACCTAATTCTAACGGACATACATGTAACAATTATCACGGTCTCACGAACGTCATATGTTTCTTGTGTACTGGCCAGGTACGCAATCCACATACTAGTTTCGTGTCTTCGTGTAATCATCACCTTATGTCCGAAGAATAAGGTTTCGGCACGTGTAACATTTTCAAATCTTCATTAGCATTCTATTATTATATTTCATTTAAAATTTTCCTTCACTTGATAGATTTTACCATTACACGCACCCACATGTTAAATTTACATACCTGGGTCAATTTGTCTTAATACATGCCTTGGTGCCGGTCCTAGACCACATTCACGGATCATCCTCTCCAAGCAATTACGCTTACCTTACACATAACATACTGTTAGTTTTCTTCAAAAGCATACCTAAGTACATACTTACCTTTGCTTCTACCCTTAGATCTTGATCGAGTCTTAGATTGTACTGGTTCCTTGTCACAAGAGCATATATGTTTGAGTTCAAGTATTTACCTCCTCATACTTGATTTCCCTCAAACCAGGGCTCTGGTACCAACTTGTAACACCCTATTCACGATTTGACCTGTGACACCTGTGTCACTGCGACCATCAAACGAATACCAAGTCAATGAAATATTGTATTTCATACTTGGGATCGGTATAAATATGTGTGTCTTTTGCACATATCATTTCTTGTTCGATTTCAAACTCTACATCGCTTTCTGGAGAGTTATACGCCAACTGGTGCGTAAACGTAATCAGTTTAATGCGAAAAACACTCCGGAACATCAACATATGCTTAACATACCTTAAATAACCTCTACATAACTTAGAAATAAGTTTTGAAGGCTTTGGTATGGCAAAATCAAGTTTAATCGCTTACAAGGACTAAATTCGACAAACTACGAAAGTATGACGATTCGTACTGGAACAGACATTCCGGAACATGACCATAAGTTAAACATACCATAAATATCCTTTACATAGCTTAGAAATAGGCTTTGAAGGGTTCGGTGTGCTAAAATAAACTTTTGGGTCATTCAGGGACTGAAAGCGTAAAAAAGTGCACAAGTTTGCATTTTCGCGCATAACTTACATTCTGAATACATCCGGACATCCAAAAATTTATGTAAGCATTAAAATATTTTATTTTAGTATTTGGCATGATAAAATTCCATTCGTCGCTTAATTTGGATCGTTTTTGCGTTCGTTACGACTTCCGTCGTAATTAAGCGAATAACGCAACCGTACGACCAAACGAACCGACATCCGAGATGTTTTTTGAGCATATTTTAAGTTCCCTATACTTTAACTTTATTTTAGAGCCTTGAAATGGGGTTAACGGGGCTTAAAAGTGTCAAAAAAATCAAGTTTTACAAGTGCAGGGACCATTTTTGAAATTTCTGGCAGATTCAATGAACCTAGTCCATTTTGAAGTGTTGATGGTTTTAACCCATGGTTTTGCAAAACCATGGACTGGTATTCAATGAACATAGTCCATATTAGGGGCTCCCATGGTTTTAGAAAACCATGGGCACACATGTAAGGTCCAGATCAAAGCTCAGTTTTCGATGAACGATCTTAACGGTTCTTGAATTCCTATAAATACCCACCCTCACTTCCTCCCAAAGCACACTTGAATCTGATTTTGGCTCTCTAAGTTGAAGTTTATGCTTCATACCTGAGAGTAAATCGGATCAAGAGCTTGCGGGGACCTTCTGTAAGTATTCTTTCGTTCTTTTCATTCGTTTTTGTCGTTAAAGTCAAACTGCGTTTGACTTTCTGCTTTGACCAGTTTATGGTCAACGCGAAGTTCGTTTGAACTTCATAACGCGAGTGTAATCACGATGGTTATAGTCCCTAGTGACTATACCTACTGATTACCACGTTATATAGGCTCAGTGACGAGTCGTAGTTTCGGCCAAAATGCGTTTTCTCGCGTATTTTGTAACCAAACTACTCTAGGATATCAAAAACGTTTGTTTTGATATCAAAACCGTTTGTTTTGATATTAAAACCTGTTTTCTAACTTAACTAAACATGTTCTAGCATGTTTAGCTCGTCATTTTTTTAGATTAGTGCTTGTGTGGAGCCGAAAGTCAAGCGGACTAAACACCCGCTTAGACTTTCGAACACGATCCGTTTGGTCGATCATTAGGATCCGACCAAACATGTTAAGTGACCATGGTAGCATAGGGAATAACCTTCCGAGGTTATACCTTATGGTCACTTAGGTTTGATTAGTCGCATGATAGGTAGTTTATATGCCTTAGGTAAATTACCAAAATGCCCTTTTTACGCCAAAATTCATTTTAAGCCTATGTAACATAATTTTTGATATCTAAACTGATTTAGCAACAATATTAGACATGTTAAGGCATATTTTACTTATCATAGGGCTAGTTAGGCATTCCGAACGCGTTTTACGCGAACGACGCGTTAAAGTAGCATAAGCTACCTAAACGGGTCGTAATGGGTCGTAAGCACTTAGATTAGGTTTCATTTTAGTATGTAGGCTTTGTTAAACCATATTACATGAGTTCCCACACTCATTTGGTTTATGAACCCTCATTCTATCCGATCCTCCGATGTAGGTCCGGTTTATTAACATGGTTACCTATATTAGGTGCCGTTTGATTCCGTGACCTTCTAGCTTGCTTGGTGGTTATCCTAAAACTTCTAAGCAATCTCAAGTGAGTACATAGACCCCTCTTTTACTGTTTTCAAACTGTTCTGGGGTGAAACACATGTGCCTACTTGTTACTTTCGTGCTTTCCTGTTTTCACATCTTACACTTGCTATGTTCATTAGTACATTTATAGTACATGATTTACATTGCATTGTTTTCCTATGTATGTTTACTTAGCATACTTAGTACATTGTTTTACTTTACATTTCTGCTATGTATGTTGACTGAGCATGCTAGCACATTGATTTACATGACTTTTCTGCTTTGTATGTTAACTTAGCATACTTAGTACATTGTTTTACATTATATTTTGTTGCATATGCTCATCCAGCATATGAACACATTATATTACATTTTGAACCGTTTGTAACTATTTGATTATGTGAACCGTTTGTAACTGTTGAACCGTGTGAACCGTATTTGACCATACATAACCATTTCTACAATTGTTAAACATTACATTTTTGTGGTTGTTTGGGTAAGTGATTTAAGTAACGAGGCGACGTGTAATACGATAAAAACATGGTGGATACGCCGCTGGTACTTCCTATATATAAGTGCTTTTATGGTATTACATATCGTAGCGTTATTTAAACCATTTCAGTTTTGACATATTACATCTACAATACAATCTTCACATAAACATCGTTTTACAAATAACTTAACTTATACAAACTCATTTTACATGGTTATTCACTTAACCATACATTATTCTTTTATACATGTATATCATTTGGTTTATTTATCACTTTTCAAATGATTTATGAAAGGAAACACTCAACAAAATTCATGGCTACTTTTTACTAAACAGTTTCTTTAAACTCAAGTCATGGATCCTATTTTCACAAAACCTATGTATCTCACAGGCATTTTTATGCTGACGTACCTATTTTCACATGTGTTTTCAGGAGACTATTGCATAGGATGATCGAGACACACTTAGGCGGACCTGTGCCTTAGTGACTTAAAACGAAGCAAGAACTAGTTAAATTATGTTATGTACTCTTTGTTTCTTGTTTAAGACAATGTAACTCTCTTGATTGATAAATAAAACGTAACTTTAATTTCCATGGTTGTGAAACAATTAATTCTGTTACAACACTCCCCGACGTTTCCGCCACGTTTCGTTGTTTTACGTGGTCGGGGTGTGACAGAAAAGTTGGTATCAGAGCCAATGGTTATAGGGAATTAGGTTATTAGTAATGCTTTGACCTAGACTATAACCTTTCTAGGACCCTAACACAAGTTATCTTGTGTTTAGATCTTAAAACATGCACTTCACCTATCCTTAGGTGATAACCACAACGGGGACATCAATTCCGAATCCGCCTTGAAAATTAATCATCTGTTCTTGGATGATTGATTACTAGGTTTTGAACCCTCTGTTGTAAGGTTTTGAACCCTCTGTTGTAAGGTTTTGAACTCTCTGTTATAAGGTCTTGAACCCCTTTGAGTTTTCAAAATCTCGTCAAAGTTTTGGGTCCTAAATAGTGTGAACACGTGCAAACTGGAAGAGTGAATGCATGTACCCTGGGTTTTCTGTCTAAGGCTAGAGTGTTCGTACAAATCCACATAATCGGACCAGTCACTCTTACCTGGGAACTCTTGGGGTGAGTGTTCACTTATAGGCGAGCATGTCTTCGCGATACATTATTTTTGACCCATTTACTTTGATTAGTCACAATGTGTCGTTTGTTTGCCTTGTGGTAACAAACAAATGACCACCATCTTTGCTTTTGTCAAATTTTTGTATCACCTCATCCTTTTCATCTAATCATCTCGCTCGTTTCCTTTCATGTTTCCCTCCTTTAGAATGCCTCCTCGACTCGACAATCAGATAGCGAATGCCGAACTGGCGGAAATCATCGCGCAGCAAATGGCTGCTGCCTTCCCAAATCTTATTGCTCAACTAAACCAAGCCAACAACAACAATAATGCTCCATGCAATTTCAAGAGTTTCAATTCGGCTAAGCCACTCAAGTTTAGTGGTTCTGAAGGAGCAACTGGGCTCCTACAGTGGTTCGAGAGCACTGAGAGTACGTTTCGTCACGTTCAGTGTCCTGATAATCGCAAGGTCGAGTTTGCTTCCAGTGTGTTTCAGAAGAGGGCTCTTACATGGTGGAACGGGGTTATGAGAGACCGTGGTGCTGAGGTTGCTTTAACACAGACTTGGGCCGAACTTAGGGCCCTTATGATGAAGGAGTTTTGTCCTCGTCATGAACTGAGGGCTTTAGAAAGGGAATTTGACGATCTTAAGCAAGATAGCGGTGAGCATCGAGCCTACACGGACCGTTATGAGGAGTTAAGTCTGTTATGCCCAAACATGGTCACGCCTTTGGATAAGGCAATCGAAAAGTACATTGATGGCCTCCCTGACTCAATACAAGACATTGTGACTGGTAGCAACCCTACTACAGTTAGTACATCATGAATATCTAATTAACCTGCGGTCACCATATATAACCAACACGTTAGTACATGGTAACATCATATATAATTTAATACATATACTTAAAAGGCTATACCACATTCTAACTGCGTAAGGTATTCCATTGAAACATCCCCTCAATTTTATTTACTCGAGTCCGACATCAATTCCTCGAGAGTCCGACATTCCCATACCTGCACTCCATTTATTTCATTCTCAATAGTAACATGGTTAGGAGTACGTAATCTCAAACATATTGAAAACCCACATCTTCACATATACGTATACCAGTGATCTTCAATCATTAGATTACAACACGTGTATACACTTTCATATATCTAAGTACATTCATACGTATCCCATTCATATGTACATACATACAAGTTCACACTACTTACACACGCTACAGATCCATATCTACATACATACATACATACATACATACATACATACATACATACAAGTCACATTCACTTATTTTTAAGTTGAGTCTTATCTACAATCATATCAACACAAATCAATGCAATTACAAACAAACATAACCGATTAACTTCCAACAAACATGATGAACATTCCATTAACACGATGAACATTCAGCAACATAATGAACATTCCATTAACACGATGAACATTCAGCAACATATTGAACTTTCCATTAACACGATGGATATTCAGCAACATAATGAACATTCCATTAACACAATATGAACATTCAACAACATAATGAACATTCCATTAACACGATGAACATTCAGTAACATAATGAACATTCCATTAACACGATGAACATTCAGCAACATAATGAACATTCCATTAACACGATGGATATTCAGCAACATAATGAACATTCCATTAACACGATGGACATTCAGCAACATAATGAACATTCCATTAACACGATGGACATTCAGCAACATAACTAACATTCCATTAACATGATGAACATTCAGCAACATAACGAACATTCCATTAACATGATGAACATTCAGCAACATAATGAACATTCCATTAACACGATGGACATTCAGCAACATAATGAACATTCCATTAACATGATGAACATTCAGCAACATAATGAACATTCCATTAACACGATGAACATTCAGCCACATAATGAACATTCCATTAACACGATAAACATTCAGCAACATAATGAACATTCCATTAACACGATGAACATTCAGCAACATAATGAACATTCCATTAACACGATGAACATTCAGCAACATAATGAACATTCCATTAACACGATGAGACTATCATCTTAATTTACATTAAGGATAGACGAAGTTCATATGAACTTACCTTGGTACTTACCCTTACCCGTAAATTCTTACATGGTTCCCTATATATTGTGACAACTGTCAAATTTGCATGCATCCGTACAATTATTAAATGATGATTAGTGCTTAATGATTGTGCCGATTTACAATTTATGACTTGAATTGCTTTCTGTTTACTGCATCATACTTACATGTGTGTCACATACTTCATAATGTCACATCATCATTACATGCAACCCATATTGACATACATGATGCACAAAGCACAGTTTGCACAGTTAACGGATAAATCAGGAATATGCTAACGGGGTTCAGTACATAGACAGACGTTGTTTTGAGACCCAGTATGAGCCAGAAACCAAGTACTATACTAGTATAGTGTGTAGGGAAGTAAGGACCACAAAACTGCTTTTCTAGGTGATAGTTTAAGTGCCGGTAAGTGCCTAAAACTCACCCAAAGTGCAGAATTCTGCAAAATTCAGCATTTTTCAGCATTCAAAATACATTAATATTATGCAAAAATATGACTAAATGGTCCTGAATGCTTTTCTAAGTGTCGGGAATTAAAAGTGTCACAAAAGGGTACATAAAGGACACTAAACGGTATAGTTTAGCACTTTAACGAATCAGTATACAACCGAACAACCGGACACTACCCGAAACACCAAAATTACACTAGATGCATTGTTTTAATGTTTCCAAGCTAGTTATGACCCCCGAACATCATATTACATGTTTTAAACACTTAACATACTTAACCTTGAATTTTTAACACTTTTAACTTAACTTAACTATGGTTAAGGCTTAACTATACCCCCCCCCCCTTTGGAAACGGTTTGGATAGGTGGCCCCACACCTTGATTTTATTTGATACACCTTGATTTTATTTGATTCACCTTGATCTCATTTGATATGTAGAAGATCTTGTCTAGTACTTAAAGAACACTTTATACATTGGTTAATACCTTAACATGGTTATAAGATCAAGACCCCATCATCATCTTCATCACATTTCACCAACACAAATCCTCTCTCTCTCTCCCCCTTGCTTACCTACGACCATGAACACCACACCACCACCATCACTTTCAAGCTTCCATTCATCCATTCTAAGGTGCTACAAAGGTGTAAGGAGCTAAGTTAGGAAGCTTGGAGCTTTCGAAAGTTGAAGGACCTTCACCCTTTGCTTTTATCCACTTGTTATCTTCACTTGAATCATCCCTAGCCTTGAGCTAGTAGTAAGATCTTCTACTCTTCATTTTACATCTATTTCAAGTGGTTAATAGATGACACAAGATGAATATTATGAAGAACACTAAGAAACTTGAAGATGAAACATGAACATAAGCATAAAACTATAAGAAATCTTAAAGAAATCATGTTGTTTAGTGATGTTATGATGCTTGATGATTGTTGGTTTGTGTAAATGATGTAAATCATTATATGATCTTGCTAGATCATGATTAAAAACATAATCTAGCAAGATGAGAGGATGAAAATGTTAGAGATTTATAAATCATCCTCATGAAAGACATGAACTTGAAAGAATATATTGTTTTCTTGAAAAATAATAATCAAAGTGGGTTAATAATCATATAGATCTAAAATTTATGAATGGTTTTCCAAAAGAACCAAGCTTGAAATATGAGTCTTAGTAGATCTTGGTTCTTACATAAACAAACACTATTTTTAATGGATAAACAAGTGTAGAAACACTTATGTAACAAGAAGGTTACATAAAGAAACATTTTTAGAAAATGTGTTTTGAAGTTGTAAACATCCAACTTCTTCAAGGATGAAATTTTTAAAGTAGTAAACACATTTTAAAGGGTAACCAAACTCATTAAACACACTACCAAGTTACTACAAGTTTTTATGAAAGTTCAAGTTCATGTTGTTATGTAAATAGCATTGTTTTGACACTTGGTAAGTGTTGGTTAAGTTGTGGATTGTTTGTGATGATTTTAAAAAGAAAATGATATGCTTTGATAGCATGGACACCTCCATTTTTAGGGGAAACTATGGCAAAATTTTCTAAAAATATAAACACTTAGAAAAATATTTTCTAACAAATATTTACAAGTGTATTTTAACTATGGTTTTCAATATAAACTTTGCCATAATTTTTGTAACAGAAATACAAATATTGGAGGTTGGTTTTTACAAATAAAAATGGATAAATATGTATTTAGAGTATATATTTACATTAAAGACATGATGTGTGTGAATACTTGTATACTTTGTGTATTAACTATATTATTTTAGGGATAAAATAATATAACTTGACAAGTACCAAGAAATCACAATCCAAAATATTACCAAAAATCACAAGGAATAATTACATAAGTTACACACATAACATTGGAAAACCGAACAAGAATGTAACTTACGAAATATTCCGAAAAATACATTTATGAGCACATTTTTGGTAAATAATATTTTGGACACCAAAAAGAATGAAAATGGGATTAAATATATTTTTGACAAAAAGAAAATATATTATCTTTGGGAAGTAAAAATATATTTTCTTGGAATATTTGGAAGATATATAATTTTGGGAAAATATATATTTCCTTGAATTACATTATTTTGGATAAAAGTAAGTTTATATATATTTTCTAAGTGAGACTTGAAAATATATTGTTTTGGGAATATATTGGATATTTATTAAGAAAATACGTACACACCGGAATACGACGCCAATACATGGCGAGATATACAAATACAAGAATACGAAAATACATGTATAAGATACCCCCATCCTTGGGAAGGAAATACGCGTGTAAATACTTGAGAAGTATTATTACAAAATATTGTTTAACAATTATTCCAAAACTAAATAAATATAATTTAAGTTAAAATAATTATTATTTTAACAAAGTAATTATAACTTGGAATAATAACGAAGACACTTTGAAACGTAACTCAAAGGCACTAATCAATACAAAGACAAGGCACGACCCGCTTGTCTAACGGACCATAATACGCATGTAGGTAGTCGTGCGTTCTAGAGGAAGCTTTGAGCTACATCGGATACAGGGAACGCAAAACTGTGAGTTCATGTCCCCCTTTTCTTTTAACCGTTTTCAGTTTTATAACTCTCGGGGTGAAATACATGTTACATACTAATTACAAACAATTACAAATGGTATGATTAGCTAAGGAATGAACTGCTAGATCACGTGAATGGGTAGGCAATTAACTTAAGACCATTAATCCTTGTATAAGGACCGAGGGGCATGAGTGATAGATCTATTGGGTGTTGCGAGCCCCACCCATGGGCCTGCGAGTTGGCCGCATGTGGTGACTATGTCATTCCGCCGGAGGGGCCGGTACGAAATACGCATACAGGGTTGAGTGCTTCCTATGCCATGTCGCTTATATTAATGTATTAGCTACACATTAATTGATCTGTTTTTCCTTATTGCTTCATACCAGTTTACAAGTACATACATACATACAAAGGTTATCAAAGATGATTCATGCACACATACTAAACACGTGAACTCGCTCAACTTTTGTTGACGTTTTCAAACTACATGTATTTCAGGGAACTAGTAAGTGGATCTGACGGGCGTTGGAAGTTTTTATGCTGCGTTTGAAATAAAGATGTCATCCATGGTCTTTGGGTTTGGTGGGTGTGTCTTATTCCTGGACGGGACACGTCTCCCAACCCTTGGTGCTATTTAATATCTTTCGATGAGTCCTTAGTGAACTCATAAACAATTTGGTATGATTGTAAAACTTGAATCTGAAGTCTACGTTTTTTAAACAGTGTTGTTATGTTTTAAACTTATTCGATGGATGACAAACCTATGGTTTTATCATATAGCTGTTGATTATGATTGAATGCAATGATATTAAGAAAGTCAGACCATAATCACGCTTCCGCAAAAGTCAGGGTGTGACATATACAACATACCAAACTTCATTTATAAATAAGAAGTGATTCCGGAAATCACTTACCTTATGTGTTCGTGTTCGTATCCGCTTCTTTGTCTTCTCTTGACCCGTTAGCCTTCCATGCTTGAGTCCATGCTAGTGTGGTTCCTATTCTTTCATGTTGTCATGCCCATAATAATGTTAGTATTCATGCTCATTCGTATTAACATACATTTTCCAACTCTTATCTACATTGACTTTCACTAACATGCATCCGACATAAATTGTCAATCACATTGTTCAATATCTTCGAAATTCAAATTTATAATCATACATAACACATAATTGGTCTAACACATATCCCATGATCTCTCAATTCTAACATTTGTGTCAAAATGCCTAACCATGCTATTAATACTTGGTTGACTTTCAGAAAGTCAACCTTCTAGCATATAATTTCCCACTTTTGAATACGTATTCATGTTGATATGGTAGACCATAATAATGACATCATAATCATTTCATACATAATGATATATGACATACACAACTACATGATCACCTAGTTACATACACAATATACACATAATCAATTTACACATACTTATGCTTTCATGATTCTACATTTGACAACCACATTCTATGTTAGTCAACTTAACATAATCATAACATCATCCTTTACTAGTAAGGTTATGTGCTATACATGTAGTACACATTCACCTCTTAATCGTAATTAAGTGACTAATAGAACACATGGCAAGCAGCAATCGTTCAAGCACAATGTACAAGCCCCTAATGCATAGTCTTGACCAACACATACATTCAACCCGAATTCTTGTATGAGTTCCATCTAAAGCACATTCCTCAAGTTAGTATACTACTAATTACATCATTATCATGTTTCATTCATGTATGTCAAACCATTTCATACAATCTCACATCCTAACTTCACCTAGACATTTCATCAAACACTTGGCGTGCGTACTACTATATAAGCACAATGTACAACTAATTTATTTATGATCTTCCAAGTTCATACATAATTCATCAAATGCAACTAGAATAAACTAAATTACATACCATACTCAACCTATCTAGCAATAGTCCATTACATACAACATACACATTGATGATTCAAGCAAGGATTTGACATGGGTGAAACACCTATGTCATCATCTTCACTATAGAAGTGGGTTTCACTTCTAATCATCAAATTACTCAAAATCCTTCACAACACAAGTTCTATTTGGTGATTCTAATATACAATCATGCTTAATTTCATATCAATTCACCGATTAATCATAACCCACTTCATACAACTTCACCAAAAGACAAATTGTAACATACCTTATGATTAGCAAGTAGAGGTGATCAAGGATTGATGTACATGCACAATATCAACCCTCAATTCTTCCCTTAAATTGCTGAATTTCTTCTTAGGTTTTTTAGTGGGTGTTCTTCCCCCTCTTCTCCATACACATCGACACATACATACACACATCCCTTAAAAATGCAGAATTTTTATAAGGTTTGGCTCACTTGCTACATTTGGTCCCTCTACTTGGGTTTTTTGATCAATTGTAACCAATTTCATTCCTTACTTGTTTTACTAAGTATTTAACTAGGTTAAATAGCCTAGTTTATTTATTTCATGATATATCATATGGAAACATATGGCGAATGTAAACATTTGAGTTTTGGGGCGTTACAACTGTATAATTAGCGACGATGATTGATGTGTTAGGGTTTTTGGTGTTTGTGTTACAGATAGATAGATAGCATCTTCCACGGATCCATGACATTGTTGGAAGCACAGCGGGATTCCGGGGAAAAAATAAAAGTATTGGGACCAGTAACTTTCCGGATCTAATGCAGTTACAAATTTTCAACAACACATTCCAATCTGGTTTCTTATCCATTTTATACAACCTAGGGTATGTAATTTTTGGTTCAATAGTTTTGTTTGTGCTTTTGTTGGAATATTGTAGTTGTGAATAAATGTAGCTTGTTATTTTGTTATGTAATTGGATGTTTTGTAGGGGCAAGCCTTTGCAGTCATAGATATGGGATAAAGAAGGTGAGTGTTGACTTCCTTTATTGTTATTTCTCTTTGTTTAATTATGAGTTAAGTTTTTGTATCACATTTACTCAAGTCGTAAGTAGAGGATGTGGAACCGTATTAAACTTGAGTTGTTTTCGTGTCAAAATACCGTGTTTATTGGAACTAGAACTTAATCCTTAATAGAAAATATTGCAAACGTCCGAGGCGTTTGACTCTAGATCATGAAAGTCAAGGTGAGAGGTCAGGGCTTCACGTATGTGAGGGGTTAAGGCGGTATGAAAGCTAGGTACATCTATATGAATTCTTTTAATGTGGTACAAATTTATTTGACAGGTTTGCCAGCTAGAGTAAATGGGTCAAAAAAATTGCATTTGCATTTTAGCTATTGTGGCCTTCATTTTTAGTGTATGACGTCTGATGAATTTCTTTCTGTAGGTTTCTCCCCTATGATTTTCTACACACCTAAGGAGATTGGAGGGCTGGGCAGGTTACCAATGGGTCACATATAAAAGTATTATTTGGTATAGTCAGCACACAGATGTCGGTGTAACACATATTAGAAGTGGTATGGGTCATGAAGAAGACTGATTGATTCCAAATTTGTATCGTTATATTCATGTGTATTCTGTATGATCTCCAATAGATTTGAATGCTAACATTTTTTGTGGCAATTTGTTTTCTGACTGCCTTTCTCTTTTCCAACAGCCATGATAGAGTGAGTTCATTGATTCACAGCGTGTTTGGGGAGAATATTCTCTCAAGAGGCAGGAAGCTCGATCACAAAATGGGTGTTTAACACTTGAAGATTTAGAAGTGTGCTTCAGTTTTGCAATATTAATACATATTAAATATCACTGTCTTGATGATGATGATGATGATTAAATATGATGAATTTGCATTCTTTTGATACAAAGGTAACATCAATTTGGACTTTGATCATACATTAAAAATCAATAAAATATAAGGAAATTCCAGTGAAAAGGTTTTAATAAGTGATGCATAAAAGGGAGGTGATTTGTTAGTTGGTCCTGTTTGTCATTTAGGGTGAATTTGATGAACAAGCATTAGGAGACCATGTAGTACTAGCAATAAATAACTGTTCATTAAATATTTAGTTGCTTTGGCCTTGATTCATGAAGTTGCTGAAACTTTTGATGAGTGGTTTCAGATTTCTGGTGAAAAGGATCAAGAGGAGGGTCTAACAACTTCACAAGGTATGTTGAGTGCTTGATTTTTTGTGAAGTGTTTCATGCTTTGATGGTATTTGTATTATCTTTTTTCTTATTTGCTTCTTTTTATAATGTTAACCAATCTGAAATAAACTTTTTTTTCGACAGTTATGTGTTTATGTTGAAAATGTTACACATTATCACAAATATTTGTGCCATCTTGCTCGTGTATTGTTTGTTTGTTGTTATGTGTAGTGTCACTTTCATATTAATCTTTGAGATTGTTACATTTTATGCAGACAACCAAGTGAAGAACACAAAAACGGAAGACAGTGATTAGTAAAATGAAAGTGGATAGGAATGGAAGTTTCAACATATTTTGACGCCCATAATTAACTAAAATTTATGACTTTATATTAAAGTAATAACTAATTTGTTGGTGCGAATTATTAAAAAAAATACGGCTAAAATTTCATTATTTTTTTTAGTTTGACAAAGTTTTTAAGCAATGTTTATCTAATTTAAATACATCTAAAATTTCATTATCTTTTTTTAGTTTGACAAAGTTTTTAATAAATACGGCTAAAAATTCATTATCTTTTTTTAGTTTGACAAAGTTTTTAAGCAATGTTTATCTAATTTAAAAACAAATCAAGAATATTATATTGATATAGTGTTTAGTGATATCCACTACTAACTATTAGAAAAAAAAACACATTAAAAGATTAATACTAAATAATCTATAAATAAAAATTATAATATTGAAGAAGAGAATGACACATGGCATTATTGGTAGTCTTTTATTATTATTATTATTATATGGGTAGGGATAGTGTACAAAGTGTCTAAAGTGTGAGAAGTGTTTTAAACTATTAGATCTTTGATCTAATGGTTGAGATCAATAGAGACCAAATTATAAATTGTGTTTTAATTATTTGGACTGATTTGAAAATTGTAGGGGTAATAGTGTCTTTATATATGTTTCAAATTAGGTAACCTCTCCTAAATTATAGCGATTCACTCCTAAATTATATCGATTCAATTTTAAACTTACTCTAAAATCCGGACATTCTAAAAAATCTAGAAATATGGAACTGCTACAAGAAATATATAACACTATACATCCATCATATAACACTATATAACACCATATAACACTATGTAACACTATATAACAATATATAACACTATACATCTATCATAGACATGCTATCAGAAAAATATAACACTATAACACTAACACTATATAACTCTAAATAACACTATATAACACTATACATCCATCATATAACACTATATAACACCAAAAAACACTATATAACACCATATAACACTATGCAACACTATATAACAATATATAAAAATATATAACACTATACAGTTCTGAACGAGATAACACAAATTCGTAGATTAATTCTTAATTCGTAATTCTATAATTAAGGGTGGCGGTTATGGAAAGTTATCAATTAATTAAATCAATAAGAAAATTACTTGTTTACCATTTTGAATTAATTTAGATTGGGGACACATGTCATCTCCACAATATTTCTTACACTTCTCACACTTTTGAATTAATGTACAGGATCTTCAATCATTATTAAATGAGGCTCAGGTTCAATCCCCGTTAACTGCAAGTGAGGTGGTAAGGTTTACCCACCTTGGTGGGGTTCTTGACCGGGGTCACGGGTTCGAGCCTGACAGTCGGGATTAAGTTTCCACGAGGTGCGAGGAAGGGCTCTGCACTGCACTCCCCCTCATTCGAACCCGAGTGGTTGTGCTTCCGATAAAAAGTGTTGAAGCGCAGTCAGTAGTGGGTTTCCAATCGATCTACACCTTTCAAAAAAAAAAAAATATAGATAGATTTTCTACAAAGTTTAAAAAAAAAATCCTACTTTTAAGTATAACAATTTATTCAAAATAGATTAGTTTGCAGGGATTGAATGACACAATTCTAGTTGTGATAAAAGGATTTTGAATCTTGTGAAGGGCTACGATCAACTTATTATTCGTATAATAAATAAATAAATAAATGAGCCCGGCCCGTAACCCTTCCCAAAAGGCCCAGGTGTCAACATATTATCCTATCCAATGAATCCCATTGTTCATTTATTTATATGAAATACGATAGATAGATAGATAGATAGATTAATATGATTTGAGAAGAAAACTCAAAACGATAGATTATTATGGTTTGAGAATAAAACTCAAAGATAAATTTGGATATAAATACTTCACAAATATTCATTCCCTCTCTCTACGACTTGAACGGAGATGGAGCTTTGGTTTGGACGGTGGTTTGCAGTGGCGGATCCAGGAGTGTTTTGGGGGTTTCCGGGAACCCCCTCGGTTTGGAAAAAAATGAAAAAAAAAAACCAGTGGGAATTTTATATGATTTAAAAAAAAATAGTGAGAATTAGTGAAAATCTACTAAAAGGAACCCGGTGAAAAAAATTATTGGATCCGCCACTCGTGGTTTGCAGGTGGGGGTTAAAGAGATGAGGCTGGCTGGGGATGGACGGTTGTTTGCAGATGGATAGTGGTTCAAGTGGGGTTGAAGAGGTGGTTTGGACGGGGAGGACCATCAACAAATCACATAGGCTGGTGATGGAGGATGAGGTGATGTGGCGGTGACGTAGAGAGCGGTGATGATGGAAGATTCTCACATATGTACCAAAACTGATCTCAACTTCTACAACACTATTCTTCTCCATCTTGTGAGAGAAATTGTAATGTTCCTATAGGAGCGGACTTCTAGTTTACTCTCTCCAATAATCGTTAAGTTATAGTGGGTTTGTATTAAAGATGAGTATCGAGTTCCCAGATTATATTTATCAAGAAATATTATCTTAGAACTTGATACTCATCTTTAATCCGTCCTGTTGGTATCAATAGTTGTATTTTTGTGATGATCTATTGAGCCATAGTTCCAATAAACTTCCAACTTTGCATATTAACAAACAGGTATATGATTATTATATATGAATATGATTATGATTATTATATATGAATATGAATGGAAGTGGAAAGACTTTTACAATGAAGACCTTACCTCTTAAAGCATCTATAGCCAAGGTTTTTAGTTGTATTTGAGATCTACCATGGGAAACTCTTTTTAAGATTCCCACAAGTAAGTTCCACTGTAATATCACTCTTTTGTAATGTTACCATTATTGCAATTATTTGTTTTTTCTTTAAATTTTTAGAAAACATATAATAAATTATTATCGTTCATGACAAATGAATTGTCATGCTTAAAACCTAGATATCTCAAATTGTTTTTATACTCCTAGATATCTCAGATTGTTTTTATAAGAATGGTCACTTTATTTGTTAGGTTCTTTAATAATTTTACAATGTGAGATCTACATACACACATATGATTTTACAATGTAGCTCGACTGACTTCCAAGAGGCTTAAACTTTTTAGGAAACGAGTCAGGTCAAATATAATATGTTTTCGTGATTTTTATTTTTATGAATGTTTTGTAGATTTTGTTTGGATCCAAGTGGAGTCAAATTGCGGTTTCTTTTTTTTTTCTTTCTTTTTTAAAGCTCTAATTAATCTCTTTTGATTATACATGTCAGCATTTCCGTTATACATGTTACATTTTCTATGTATGACTCGGGCCCAATGTAATACGTTATAATTGTACGATATATAAATTGATTTCTTTATGTTTTGATCTAATCGCAATGCTTATATAGCTTGCATTGAGTTCAATAAGATACGTCGAAACACGTGTTTTCATATGACTAATGCATCACATAAGGTTTGGACTAATCCATTCGACGTTTGTGATGTACCCGCGCTGCAACGCGCGCGAATCTGATTACTAGTTAAGATAAAACATATGTAATGAACAAAAATAAAAGTATTCGGTTATTTTCTTCATTTCGATATCTTTTTGTCGACTTTTTATTTATAACAATTCATTGGTCACTGCTTGAGTGCTTGCAATGATTGCAAATGATAAAACTTGAACCTGTACAAAGGTATATATATTTCATTGGTCACTGCTTGTTATGTGGCTATATATATTTGAATTATGAATTTAGTGGATTTGATACACACTATATGTCTATATATCATGAAGTTGATTTACGTTGTTGAGCTTTCATTAAAGAACAACATTGTACCTTTTGTCTTCATCGTGGGTCTGTATTTTTTTCATGCCTACAAGCGAATGGTGAGTAATGTCAACCGAATTCTCGCACACCTAGCGCGGATAATCCCACTAGTTCCTAATTAAAAGCTATTATACCAATATATATATATATATATATATAGAGAGAGAGAGAGAGAGAGAGAGAGAAAGTGTAAAATACAATAGCCATTAATGTATGACCAGTACGTGACAAAAAAATAACATGCGTAATTTGTTGATACAACATGCGTGATTAGTGTTCGTTTCAAATAGCCTGGGATTGATCAATTTCGTCCAATTCGTTTCAATTTTCTTTTCCTTTCGGTTCAAATTGGCCATTGTTCAGTCAATTTCATCGAATTGTGTTCAAATTCATCTTTGATTTTGAATTTTTTTATAAAAAATGACGACTCGAACAATGACCGTAGAATAGAGGATGCAAGACCATGACGAAGCTTTGATTCAGACTGCAGAACAGAGGATGCAGGAACATGATCACCAATCTTTGATTCGATTGGAGACAGAGGGCAGTAACAATGGTTTCAGATCGTAGAACATGGGATGCGATTTTTGAACTGGGTGTTAGGGTATGCATGATTATAGGTATATAACGTGCGCGATTTATGTTTCCAACATGCGTGATTATGGTTTTTAAGTTTTATACCGTGCGTAATTTTCAAATGAACGTGCATAATTATAGGTCGTAATCGTACATTAAAAGCTATTGTACGTTAACCTACCTCTCTATATATTAATTAATATTTAAAAAGTAATGAAAGTTAAAAAGAATTAATTCACCACATCATGCAATCAACAAAACCCTACTATAAACCTTAACATACGGCCAAACTTCCGTACAATACAACACCAACAATGACCAAACTCCACTTCCTCATCCTCACTCTCCTCCTCCTCCTCTCCACCGTCGCACCACCGTCTCACGCCGCCGAACAACCACCCAACAACCTCCCACAAGAATGCCAGAACACCACCCACGGTCCATGCCACAACAAAACAAGATCCTTAAAGCTTAAACTCATTGCCATTGCTACAATTCTTGTGACAAGTATGATGGGCGCCTTGTTACCGCTACTATCGCGGCGGATACCCGCTTTACAACCGGATACAAAGCCGTTTATGTTGATTAAAGCGTTTGCTTCGGGTGTGATTCTTGCAACCGGGTACATGCATGTGTTACCTGACTCGTTTGATTGTTTGACATCCAAATGTTTGCCTGAAAAACCATGGAGTAACTTCCCATTCACCACGTTTATCGCCATGTTTTCGGCGGTTTTTACATTAATGGTTGATTCCTATGCCATGAGTTGGTACAAGAAATGTAAAACACCCTATAAAAATCAGGATCAAGAATTGAAAACATTGGGTCATTCCCATGGTCATGGTTCATCTGGGAATGATAATCCGGCTTCACAGTTGAGGCGGTACCGCGTGGTTGCCCAGGTATTTTGTTACAAACTAGTTTTATGCCTGCCCGCGTTGTGGGGCGTTAGGTCGAATATTTCTCAACCAATTAAAAAAAACACTACCATAGTTTTGTTAGAAAAAAAAAAAACTAAAACGATAGTAAGACTGTAATTTTGAGCTGGGAGCAAAACTGAATTTGTCAGGAGACCAATGAGCGAGTGATAGGCTAACTGGCACGAATAAAAATCACATCAAGTCAACCAACTAACACAAAACACTTCCATAGTTTTGCTAAAAAGACTAAAACAATGGCAAGACTGTAACTTTGAACTGGGGGCAAAAGCGTAATTTTGAACTAGGGGTAATATCGTAATTTGTCAAAAGCTAAAACGATGGCAATATTGTAATTTTAAACTGAGGGCAAATTCGTAATCTTTAACATGGGGCATATTCTTAATTTTAAAGTATGGGTAAAATCGTATTTTGTCTGGGCGAACAGGGGAGTGCAGCCTAGCACCTTGGCATGGAAATTGTAGTGTATATAAATTATACAGTTCTAGTCAAAATGAGTTATGTTGGATTCAAATGCAGGTATTGGAGCTAGGCATAGTTGTACATTCGGTTGTGATCGGACTATCGATGGGTGCATCGGACAATGTATGTACAATAAGACCTCTTGTGGCTGCTCTATGCTTCCATCAATTCTTTGAAGGAATAGGCCTTGGTGGTTGCATTCTTCAGGTAGGGTTTTCGTTTTCATTTGGGAATTCTTTTTGGAGGTTTAGGTGGTCCAGGGATGTAACAAAGTGTTTTTAACAAATACGATACTAAGCTAACTCTAACTCTTGCCGATATCATTAAATACAACTTTGAAGAACCGATGCATGATATTTTTAACCAACATGTTGATTTTCCGATCATGTGACATATTGTGTCGTTCCAAATCTAGAAAAAAACAAATAAAACACGTGAGATGTGTATATATATACTAGTGTTGCAGTGAAGTCGACAATTTACAGATGGATGATGGGTCACTTTGGGTTGTGTCAAATAATAAAAGTAGCTATAACGGGTGCATGTCCAACGAGATGGAAGTCATCAAGAGTCTAGTTTTCTATGCATTCAACCTCCTAAATCGTTATATTCAACGACTTAGATTAATATTGTAATAATATTGTTTTTGTATCATAATTAAAGCATTAACTGTTTATAAAAAAAAGTTAACAAAAAAAGATTTAAATGTGTTGCAAGCGTAATCCACTAATCCATTTTGACCCGTTACCCAACTTGTCACCTCCAAATCCAATTCATCTCTATCTATGCAGAATCTAGAAATATATCAGTACAATTCTTACAGTTATCAAGGTTTCAAGACTTGTAACCAACTTACAGTTAAAGTTAAAAACAATTTAGAAAAAAATAATTAAAATAAAACTAACTTACAGAAAAGTTAAGCAAGCCGACTCGCCAGAGACAACCCATATCTTGTAAGCTGCAACGTTCGTAATTTGAACAGTAAATATGAATAACAATCAAAAGATAAATGTAAATGTTTACAGTGTTTTAAAAATAAGCCTAAACCTCCAATAATTTCTTCGTTTCTCCGATTGCATTGCACTAAGTTTGGAATTGAAACAAATTTTTTGTGTGTAACATTTGATATAATTTGATGATTATAGGCAGACTACGAGAAGAAAATGAAGGCGATCATGGTATTTTTCTTCTCGGTGACAACTCCATTTGGGATAGCACTTGGGATATGTCTGTCAAATGTGTACCGAGAAAATAGTCCAACAGCGTTGGTGGTGGTTGGAATACTGAATGCAGTGTCTGCAGGGCTGCTGAATTACATGGCACTGGTGGATTTGCTGGCATCTGATTTCATGGGCGAAAAGCTTCAAAACGATATGAAACTTCAAACACTTTCATATGTTGCTGTCATTCTAGGTGCTGGAGGTATGTCGGTGATGGCAATTTGGGCGTAAACAGTTTTGTACTCAATTTTTGAAGTGTGTTTTTTAACGAAGGTTAATCGTTGTGTCCAGCATGCAAGGCGTTAACTGATGTTAGTTCTTCTAGTGCAGTTCTATATGATGATATACTATGATATGCATTGATCAATCAAGGAGATCTAAATAAACATGTTTGAAAAGGAAGTTAAGTAAAGAGTATATGAAAACAAGTTTATAAAGAATAAAGCCCAATAAAAGTAACATGATCTAAAAGAAAAATCAAGTTTATGATCTTGATGCTCTAACGACTGATGGATACATTATCATCACTAAATTAAATTGATTTATAAAAATATAATCCTGTAAACGTCAAACTATGCAGTTAATGCGGTAAAATATCGGATATCGGTCAAGAACCAATATTTGAGATATAAGTTATCTCGGTGAGATATCGGTAAATTTTAATATGGGTGTGCCTATTAGCACACCAAACCCTAGCAAAATTAGGGTTTACCTACGCAGCGTATTGGTCAATACGCAGCGTATTGGGTTAACCCTATACGCTGCGTATTGACCAATACGCTGCGTAGATAAACCATGGATCTCAGTGCCTGATAACCAATCATTGCACAGAAAACAAGGGTCATATACGCTGCGTATTGGTCTATACGCAGCGTATATAAACCATTAGATTTTTTTGGGTCATTTTGAGAGGTTTGAGGGATCATTTTTTCACAAAGTTTAAATAAGCTGCGTATTTATCTCTAAGCAGCGTATATAAAGGTCTGAAAATGTCTTTTATACCCTTGTGTTGAGGCTATACGAAGCCAAATACAAGGGTAGTTGTGTCATTTTTGTCTCATACGCTGCGTAGGGACCTCTAAGGAGCGTGTATAAAGCTCCATTTTTGTATTTTTTTTATTGTGTATTCCTTTGCTTATTTATAAAAAAAAAGAGAAAATTATTTATAAAAAACAATATTATTGGTAAATAATACAAATATAAATTATAAAAATAAAAAATTATATAAATATTATGAATTATAAAAATTAAAAAAGAAAATTATTTATAAAAAAACAATATTATTGGTAAATAATACAAATATATTGTTTTGTTATCGTTTAAATTAAATTATCGTATTCCTTTGTTTATTCATAAAAAAAAGAAAATTATTTATAAAAAAACAATATTATTCGTAAATAATACAAATATATTATATTGTTATCGTTTAAATTAAATTATCTTATCGTATTGCATCGTATCGTATTGCATCATATCGTATCGTATAGTGTATAGTATATAAGTCTCGTATAGAGGCCTATACGGGTGTTATTGTATAGTATCGTATCGTATCGTATCGTATCGTATAGTGTAGTATAAGTCTCGTATAGGTTTCCTATAGGTCTTGTATATGCATATAGGATTAGACGGGACCTAAACCACACCTATACGATACGATATCACACTTATAGGCTTATACGAGGTCAACACATGACCTATACGACGCTATGCGACACGATATCACACTTATAGGCTTATACGAGGTCAATACGTGACCTATACGACGCTATACGATACGATATCACACTTATAGGCTTATACGAGGTCAATACGTGACCTATACGACACTATACGATACGATATCACACTTATAGGCTTATACGAGGTCAATACGTGACCTATACTACGTTATACGATACGATATCACACTTATAGGCTTATACGAGTTCAATACATGACCTATACGACGCTATATGATTCGGTATCACACTTATAGGCTTATACGAGGTCAATACGTGACCTATACGACGCTATACGACACGATATCACACTTATAGGCTTATACGAGGTCAATACGAGACCTAATATTTGTATTATTTTTAATTCTTATAATTCATAATATTTGTATTATTTTTAATAATATTGTTTTTTTATAAATAAACATGGAAATACCCCAAAATACACACAATTAATTTACTTTTTTTTTATAAATAAACAAAGGAATACACAAAAAAAAATACAAAAATTGAGCTTTATATACGCTCCTTAGAGGTCACTACGCAGCGTATAAGACAAAAATGACACAACTACCCTTGTATTTGGCTTCGTATAGCCTCAATACAAGGGTATAAATGACATTTTCAGACCTTTATATACGCTGAGTATAGGTCAATACGCAGCGTATATATACAATAAGGGTTAAAAAGATAATTTAACCACATGTTTGGGGTTAAAAATAAAAACTACCCTTTATATACGCTGCGTATTGACCTATACGCAGCGTATATAAAGGTCTGAAAATGTCTTTTATACCCTTGTGTTGAGGCTATACGAAGCCAAATACAAGGGTAGTTGTGTCATTTTTGTCTCATACGCTGCGTAGGGACCTCTAAGGAGCGTATATAAAGCTCCATTTTTGTATTTTTTTATTGTGTATTCCTTTGCTTATTTATAAAAAAAAAAAAAAATTATTTATAAAAAAACAATATTATTGGTAAATAATACAAATATAAATTATAAAAATAAAAAATTATATAAATATTATGAATTATAAAAATTAAAAAAGAAAATTATTTATAAAAAAACAATATTATTGGTAAATAATACAAATATATTGTTTTGTTATCGTTTAAATTAAATTATCGTATTCCTTTGTTAATTCATAAAAAAAAATGAAAATTATTTATAAAAAAACAATATTGTTCGTAAATAATACAAATATATTATATTGTTATCGTTTAAATTAAATTATCTTATCGTATTGCATCGTATCGTATCATATCGTATCGTATTGCATCATATCGTATCGTATAGTGTATAGTATATAAGTCTCGTATAGAGGCCTATACGGGTGTTATTGTATAGTATCGTATCGTATAGTGTAGTATAAGTCTCGTATAGGTTTCCTATAGGTCTTGTATATGCATATAGGATTAGACGGGACCTAAACCACACCTATACGATACGATATCACACTTATAGGCTTATACGAGGTCAATACATGACCTATACGACGCTATACGACACGATATCACACTTATAGGCTTATACGAGGTCAATACGTGACCTATACGACGCTATACGATACGATATCACACTTATAGGCTTATACGAGGTGAATACGTGACCTATACGACGCTATACGATACGATATCAGACTTATAGGCTTATACGAGGTCAATACGTGACCTATACTACGTTATACGATACGATATCACACTTATAGGCTTATACGAGTTCAATACATGACCTATACGACGCTATATGATTCGGTATCACACTTATAGGCTTATACGAGGTCAATACGTGACCTATACGACGCTATACGACACGATATCACACTTATAGGCTTATACGAGGTCAATACGGGACCTAATATTTGTATTATTTTTAATTCTTATAATTCATAATATTTGTATTATTTTTAATAATATTGTTTTTTTTATAAATAAACATGGAAATACCCCAAAATACACACAATTAATTTACTTTTTTTTATAAATAAACAAAGGAATACACAAAAAAAAATACAAAAATGGAGCTTTATATACGCTCCTTAGAGGTCACTACGCAGCGTATAAGACAAAAATGACACAACTACCCTTGTATTTGGCTTCGTATAGCCTCAATACAAGGGTATAAATGACATTTTCAGACCTTTATATACTCTGAGTATAGGTCAATACGCAGCGTATATAAACTTTGTGAAAAAATGACCCCTCAAACCTACCAAAATGACCCAAAAAAGTCTAATGGTTTATATACGCTGCGTAGAGAGCTATACGCAGCGTATATAAACCTTGTTTTCTGTGCAATGATTGGTTATTAGGCACTGAGATCCATGGTTTATATACGCTGAGTATAGGTCAATACGCAGCGTATATGGTTAACCCTATACGCTGCGTATTGACCAATACGCTGCGTAGGTAAACCCTAAGTGTGCAGATAGGCAAACTGGGTGTGCAGATAGTTAGGGCCTTTTAATATAATGCATAATTTGTATATATATAGCAATTTAACACTAATAATTCAGTGATATATTGGTGATATATCGGTTATATCACCAAAATTTGACACCAAAATTTAACTAGGGGACCGATATGCCAAATATATCACCGATATTAACTTCACAGATGTCAAATAACTTAAATTACTCAATATAATGATTAAATTGATTCATTCCGTAAAGCTTCGAGAGTCCGGTAGCTAAATTCAGTTACTTCAGACAAAGCGTGGATCATTCCATCGGTATCTCTGTAGGCCGTGATTCGTTTAAAACCTTATCGACTGGAACATCATCAATTGGCAACTGGAATTTTCTGTCATCGCAATCACTGGCTGATAACAATGTTTATAGCATAAACATTTGTTCCTTACTAAATATCAAAATTCTTTGACGCCATAAATATTTACAGCAACTACAACTCTTGTTTTCATGGAGTTTTTTCCCAAACTAGTGTAGATACAAAAATTATTTACCTATTTGGGTACTTTGAAAAATATTTACCTATTTGGGTACTTTTCTATATCTCTTTAATTTTTTTTTACCTAATTTATACATTTCTTTTTATTTTTCTACCCAAAGTAAAATTAGATTACTCACATAATTAGAATCACCAAAAATATGAGTAATTATTTTTTGTAAAAAAATAAAAAATTCTGCAAATATTCAAAAAAAAAAAAACTGCAAAAATTCTACAAAAAATATGCGAAAAATCCACAACAAATCTGCAAAAATATATTAAAAAATTCTACAATAATTCTGCAAAGTTAAAAAAAATATGCAAAAAATATTATAAAAAAAACCATATAATCTATAGGAATAGTTGGTGGATTTGATGGTCCACATTGTGTAGTTCGTTTGGGGTTAATATCTATAAAAAGAAAATCAAACTACTTATACGTACAGAATATTGGAGAAATAATAACTATTAATAAAATTGAAATAATTAAAATACTTAGGATCTTTTCTGAAAACTCAAATTTCAAGAAATTCAAAATTTGTAACTTTATTTTATAAATTGCTTGAGTTTAAATAAACTTGTTTGAAATATCGGGTTTCCACCAGATTACTATCACTTAATCGATATAACTTAGGGAAATAAATTTGTGAATTTATTGTTTTATTTTTTTATGATCTTAGTTTAAACGGGGCCTAGACAATTTCAGGTTATAAAAAAACGGAAAAAGAAACGGAGTTTTTCCCAAACTAGTGTAGATTATATGTTTTTTTATAATATTTTTTGCAGATTTTTTTTAACTTAGCAGAATTATTGTAGAATTTTTAATATATTTTTGCAGATTTTTTGTGGATTTTTCGCAGATTTTTTTTGTAGAATTTTTGCAGATTTTTTTTGAATATTTGCAGAATTTTTTATTTTTTTACAAAAAATAATTACTCATATTTTTGCTGATTCTAATTCTGTGAGTAATCTAATTTAACTTTGGGTAGAAAAATAAAAAGAAATGTATAAATTAGGTAAAAAATTAAAGGGATATAGAAAAATACCCAAATAGGTAAATATTTTTCAAAGTACCAAAATATGTAAATACTGTTTGTATCTACACTAGTTTGAGAAAAAAACTCTGTTTTCATGTAATAATCACATCAAAATCCATATATGGTTTAGATTTATTAGCCCTATCAGCAATGCCAAGTCGTCAATAAATTGCCTAAATGGCTGACATGTGGCTAAGCATCTATTGCTTTAGTATACGAGATAGATTTATAATTTTTTTTTGTTTTTTCACTTAAAGATAAAAAAAGAAAATTAAAAAATAAAAGTATAAATGGTTAATTGCCAAAATTGTCCTGAGATTTGGGAATTGCCAAAATCGTGAATGACTTAACAACACATTTTAACCGAGTTAGTGATTTGAATGGAAATGAAAACAAAAATAGAAGCTCGAGGACCAGATACAAAAGGTTTCATTTTTGGACTAAAGTGACATAAACTCAGGGACCATTTGGTCATTTTAACTCAAGTGACCTCTCTCTACATCTGTCTCTCTCTACACCTTTCTCTCTACCTCTCATCACCACCCACCACCATCAACCATCATCAGCCACCATCAACTATAAAAAAACACCACCCTCCACCACCAAAATTACAACACCCCGACATCTCCACCCATAAAAATTCCATCATTGGTTTACACATTCGTGAAAAAGGTCGTTTTTTCAGATTTGCTATGGTGGAGGACAATTTTTGCAATTCACTCCAATATTAAATCCCCTTTATGTTACCTGCCCGGTTACATCATTGTTAAAGTTACTTGTCGAATGAGTTTGTCGCATGCTTCAATTGCGAACACAAAGTAAAATAACATATATTACCATTAATACAACTACAATCCCTCTAGATATCAGTATTAAGTATAACAATTACACGTAAGTCAAAACTCTAATAATAATAATTATATATGGTGTATGAGGTCACATGTCGAAGATGGTTAAGTAACAAATCCACGACAAATTTTTAACATAAGATTTTCAATAAAATTCATCCAAGAGTTTTAGCTGTCGCGGGTGAGTTTTATGATTAGTTTGATAGTTTCGCTACAAACTTATTATTCGGTACTTAAAAATGTGACGAGTAATCTTTTTTCTTTTAATTTTCGGTCCCGCAAGACCCTAAGATTTATAATGACTTATAATTCATAACTTTTGGGGAACAATTTCGTATACTTCTAGAAGAAAATGACAACTTATTCAGTGACATACTCTAAAATATCTAGAATTGCATTCATTTATACAAGTAGTTGTGAAGATATTAAGAGCTCCCCAACAACCTTGCATGAAGATAACATTTGGTGTCATGGGCGAAGCTTAAAAGGGGCGGGAGGGGGCGGTCGACCTTTCGAACTTTTCGCTCAGTGGTGGAGAGTATGTAGTTTTCATATAGAAATTTTTTGGCATATATGTTTTTGACCCCCCAGTTTTGTAGAATTTTTAGGTCCGGTGACTTCCGCCCCCGGTTGAAAATCTCAAGCTTCGCCACTGTGTGTTGTTCACAGCATGGGTCAACAAGTATCATAAACCACATAGCTCGTACTAAAAAGGTTTTACTATATACATCAAGATTTTTAGCGTGGTGATTAATTTTAGGGATATTAGATTTAAATAACTGCAACTTTCACCAATTGGTCAATAGCACTCCCAGCTTTCGATTTGTACCACACCACTCTCAATTTTCAACTTATTGGCCGATAGCACACCCAAACTAACCGAACTCAAACCATCTAGTTTTTTTGCTAATATAGTAATATTTGAAGATGAGACAAACAAAGTTAGTTAGCAAGTCCCAACTTATAAAAATCATGAAAATTGATATGTTTTATGGTTAATGAATATGTATTGTAATTTATAAATAAAATACTTGAACAACTTTCATGTATCCATATTATGTTTGTATATCAACAAAAAAAAGTCTTGTAATGTACACATAGCATTTAAAAAATATAGAGTAGGTGTTATGTTTGTATATCAACAAAAAAAAAAAGTCTTGTAATGTACACATAGCATTTAAAAAATATAGAGTAGGTGCGCGAAAAATATGTATATCAACAAAAAAAAAAGTCTTGTAATGTACACATAGCATTTAAAAAATATAGAGTAGGTGCGCGAAAAATAGATACACACTAGATAGGTAAATACAAAAGTTTATTCATCTTATTAAATCTATACTATATAATAAAAGAAACCAACTTTAGGACACGTGTCATGATGTCTGTCGTTAGTGACATGCAAAAACCGAAATAAACTAGTAGCTAGAGTAAGTCGGATATCGAACCAGAGGAGGATTGTGGAAAGTGTTGTAATGAAAAGTTTTAATTAACTATTACAGAATTGGAAAATCAGTTTGTTTGATTGTGAGAATTATCTAAATTAACAAATAAAAACTAAGAAAAAGGTTGAGTTGTAATAAACAATGATAAGGAGAGGTGATCACTCCGGGATTCAGATTGTGTAATTAACTAATAACTTAGCTGATTGTCATATTGGATACTATTGGTTAAACGATATAATTATCAACTATTCATGCAATGAATAATTATTCAACCAACAAAGTATAATCGGATTTAAACGTATTTATGTCTCTGTCTAACACAGGATTCGTTTGTCAAACGAATTATAAAAACGCAAGTAAAGACCGACTGTCACACGGTTACAATCCAAACTCAATACATAAAACAATAAACCAAATCAATAGTGTCTTACACAATCATTCACCCGAAGTGTCCACAAGAGATTTAGCCGCTCATGTCGGTTGATTGATCTTCATAGCCTTCTCTGTCCTCTCCTGTCAGCCGTCTACTGCCGTCGAGATGATGATGATCGAATCCCCAACTGTCTGCGTGTATATATCTCCAGCCGTCAAAAGATGAATCACTTATTGTTGACTATCCCAAACCTTGTATGTCGGCCCTTCTCCTCTTGGTCTAATAATAATATACGCGGCCCAACAACCCTTGTTCACGTGATCCTAATCTGCTCCAATCCACATGAATATATGGCCCATGTTCTATAATATGATATTATATTACTTTGTGAGTTAATTAAAATAGTCCCTTCCACATGTGCTGATGTCACAAGTCAAGTCCCCCTCCAAGATATTCACGTGAATATTAATGATCTATTGTGATGATGGTGTTGTTGACTTGAATACCCCACCAAACCCTCAAGTTGCAGCCTCTTTTAATGATTTGTGGCTGACCTCTTATAATGATGTTGATGACGAAAATTTAAGATCTCAGATGTTGGCTTCTGTGCCTTCACGTGTGTTAGGGCTTTTTGCCCATTAATTGCCATCCCACAAGGCAACATATGCACGTCCCAAATAAGTCTACCGTAGCCTATGGTGTTCGAACCGTAGGTTACGGTTTGTAAATTCTGTTTCTTGTTCTCACATAAACCGTAGGATATGCTTGTGATTCCGTAGACTATGTTTCAACTTTAGATAAAATACCCAAAGGCCCCTGGACTTTAGTGCTTCGTAATTCTCGCGCATTAAAGTTATCTTTTGGCCCGAATCAAATCCGTAATATATCTCGATCATCACCATGCGTGTTCCATTTCATCACTAAACCTTCCAACTTTACTGGTTTATACGGTTAACCTGTAAAACCACCAAAAACCCGTAGATATCATATTCGAAACATACAATCGCCTAGAACGTAATAAAACATACAAAATAAGCACTTTAACACTCGGGTTTCACACTCTCCATCACATCCCCACACTTAACATTGATTGTCCTCAAGCAACCATTATAAACATTACTCACCTTATTAACAAATCACTATTGAATCCCTTACCGAATTAACAATTTAAGGTCCCAAGTCATACCCGTCCTATAGACTGACACAATCGAGATTGATAATCTGACAAATATAACTTTAAGACTTGCCTAACTAAAACTAACATGCTTATATTACTACACACATGCCACACGCCCCTCACAATGATCACTCATCTCGGCTCAATCAAGACTAGCGTGTAATGTGCTAGTATATATTTCGCTCAAAACCAAATATGCTACTTTGAAATCATAAGCTTGTATAGCAATCACACCTCCACTGTATCAAGTAACGAAGCACATCAAAAGGACTTTTGGGTTTTGGGTTAAGGGTAAAGATAGGGATATATTTTTGGGTTTTTATGTTTAGATGGCGAACAAAAACAAACATACCAAACCATGACAACTTATTCACAATACTACTAGCACATGGGTTATTCTTCACCCATTTATTTAACACGGACATAACAATGATTTTTGTTTTTTCTTTTTTTTTTCTTCTTTTTTTTTCAACTTCTTTTCATTTTTTTTTTTCATAACATACTTCTAAACATACTTGTCATTCATAGTTGGTAATCAAACAGGTCAAACAAGGTGTAGCAAACGAAAAGTATAAGGCTCAACATGGTTAACTAAGGTGGGTGGATAAACAATCAACAAATAACACAATGGAAGGGATCCTAATGCCTTTATCATTTATGCGCATACGCTAAACCAGTCTCGACACGTATCAAACCACACAAGTTCTAACACAAAGCAACATATGGCCTACTCTCAGCAAATGAACATGTATTGCAATTCAACTATAATTCTAGTAGGCTCAAATATCTCACCGAATAAAAGGAATATGGGTTGCCGACACGTAGCATGTGTAATTCCTAAAGCATGTTACCCCTAGTTAGGCATCTCTTCTCAACTATTTTCTAAAAACTTGTCAGAAATACTCTCATGAAACTTAAAGGGACAACCATGACTAGGGATCTAAGTTAGTTTAATATCAGTAGGAACCCTTTAGCGATTGAAAATGTTGGTTTTCATGTAGTTTTAGCATACTTAAGAAACAAAAATTTTCAAAATTTTTCAATTTTTAGCAAATTCAACCATTCCAAGCATTTGATATGATCAACAATCTTACCAACCCTTTTCTCGAGTTACCGCATCCCCACACTTGGGATACATTGTCCCCGATGTATGGTGCAATTTATAGTCATAACCCGAAAGATACCACCTAACAGACCATGAACGGCTAACACCTAGACGACTCGACACATAAAACCACTCCCAACACAAAGACTCACACCACCAAAAACACAAAACAAATAAAATAAAGGATAGAGAGACACATTGACCTGATCAGTAAATCAGCAAGTGTCTGTAGTGGTGCAGCTGCTGTGATCGGACAGGAACGTAAACATCTCTTGGATTCTTTGATATCTCATCGGGGATGTTGCCAAACATCCCCACACTTGATTCATTGCATCCGTGGGAATTAAACGTAGTAACCTGCCAAAACAGAACCAACACCAAAACAAAACAAAAGAACAAACATAATACAATACTCTACATCCTCGGGCTGCCTCCCGAGAGCGCTAAGTTTAAAGGTCTTCAGCCAGACCGTACCTGGTTTCCGTTACGGTGGTCTTAGTGCACACTTACCCAAAACATTTCCGACAAATGCCCGGAAGTTTACATGCCATCTCCATAGGTTTGTCAGTATAATTTGCATGTTCAGACTGCACCTGCGGGTTTCGCTAATCCACTTCACGAGATATACACCAATGTCTTGTAGCTTCACCCTTTTCATCTTCTTCCTCGAACCCTCTTCCCCACACTTGTTAATTGGAATGATTGATATGGGAAGAGGTTCGGTACACACATTCATCTCATCAGACTGCTCTGCCTCCTCATCCTCACACACCATCTGATCCATCAGTGACTCTTCATCAGATAAAGGATTCATTGGTGTGGTATTATCCTCCACAACCTCCTCCTCCATGTGAGAATAATCTCTAATATCATCAGGTAATGGTAAGAGACGCTCTTCTATTTCTATCTTCATTTTTAACTTCTGACACTTGGAAACTAGGCAGCTGATTCGATCTTCATCGGAAAGGTTGGGTGCTGATAAGTACTGCTCGAGTTTGGACAAAGTCACTTCCAACATAGCAAGCTTTTTCTCCTCCTCGGTCTGATAAGCATAGACACCCTCGGGCTTAGAATATTCCTCGGGATGATACTGTCGGTATCCCTGATACGGTGTTGAGATGTATGCATCCATCATTTTTTTATTCCAGTACTCTGGATTTTCTAAATACACCGCGCACACATCATCATAATCATAAGTATGATTACGACCGCAACAGAAACATTGTCCATCCGTCCTTGGTTCATAATAAGCATCCTCGTCCCGATCCCATCCGTCAGAGTAATAACCATCCTCCACCGTTGTATCAGAATCATAGAAATATAGTGGAGGGGAAGGATTATTATAGCAAGGCATCGGTGGTTCTTCCAATTTCGCTTTTTCCCGTCTAAATCGGGCCTCATGGCAACCGATACACGGGTGAAGTGGTTCCTTGCACAGAAGGCATGTAAGAGAGCTGCAGAATATTGTAAGATCTGTCATCCTGCACAAACACAAAAACACAAGCACCACGCATAAAACTGAACAAAACAAAACAAAACTGACACTATTTTTGGATTTTTTTTTTTTTTTTTTTTTATTATTATTTTTTTTTAAACTAAAACTTAACACTAAACACTTTGCGCACGCCTCCCCGGCAACGGCGCCATTTTGATGTCTGTCGTTAGTGACATGCAAAAACCGAAATAAACTAGTAGCTAGAGTAAGTCGGATATCGAACCAGAGGAGGATTGTGGAAAGTGTTGTAATGAAAAGTTTTAATTAACTATTACAGAATTGGAAAATCAGTTTGTTTGATTGTGAGAATTATCTAAATTAACAAATAAAAACTAAGAAAAAGGTTGAGTTGTAATAAACAATGATAAGGAGAGGTGATCACTCCGGGATTCAGATTGTGTAATTAACTAATAACTTAGCTGATTGTCATATTGGATACTATTGGTTAAACGATATAATTATCAACTATTCATGCAATGAATAATTATTCAACCAACAAAGTATAATCGGATTTAAACGTATTTATGTCTCTGTCTAACACAGGATTCGTTTGTCAAACGAATTATAAAAACGCAAGTAAAGACCGACTGTCACACGGTTACAATCCAAACTCAATACATAAAACAATAAACCAAATCAATAGTGTCTTACACAATCATTCACCCGAAGTGTCCACAAGAGATTTAGCCGCTCATGTCGGTTGATTGATCTTCATAGCCTTCTCTGTCCTCTCCTGTCAGCCGTCTACTGCCGTCGAGATGATGATGATCGAATCCCCAACTGTCTGCGTGTATATATCTCCAGCCGTCAAAAGATGAATCACTTATTGTTGACTATCCCAAACCTTGTATGTCGGCCCTTCTCCTCTTGGTCTAATAATAATATACGCGGCCCAACAACCCTTGTTCACGTGATCCTAATCTGCTCCAATCCACATGAATATATGGCCCATGTTCTATAATATGATATTATATTACTTTGTGAGTTAATTAAAATAGTCCCTTCCACATGTGCTGATGTCACAAGTCAAGTCCCCCTCCAAGATATTCACGTGAATATTAATGATCTATTGTGATGATGGTGTTGTTGACTTGAATACCCCACCAAACCCTCAAGTTGCAGCCTCTTTTAATGATTTGTGGCTGACCTCTTATAATGATGTTGATGACGAAAATTTAAGATCTCAGATGTTGGCTTCTGTGCCTTCACGTGTGTTAGGGCTTTTTGCCCATTAATTGCCATCCCACAAGGCAACATATGCACGTCCCAAATAAGTCTACCGTAGCCTATGGTGTTCGAACCGTAGGTTACGGTTTGTAAATTCTGTTTCTTGTTCTCACATAAACCGTAGGATATGCTTGTGATTCCGTAGACTATGTTTCAACTTTAGATAAAATACCCAAAGGCCCCTGGACTTTAGTGCTTCGTAATTCTCGCGCATTAAAGTTATCTTTTGGCCCGAATCAAATCCGTAATATATCTCGATCATCACCATGCGTGTTCCATTTCATCACTAAACCTTCCAACTTTACTGGTTTATACGGTTAACCTGTAAAACCACCAAAAACCCGTAGATATCATATTCGAAACATACAATCGCCTAGAACGTAATAAAACATACAAAATAAGCACTTTAACACTCGGGTTTCACACTCTCCATCATGTCACTCATTGAAGGCGTCTACATTTTAATTTCCTGCATTTTCATACTTATCTTTTATCAATTAATTAAATAATAAATAATCAATTAATATTAAATCTTATCTTACTTTGAATGTCGGATAGAATCATTCTATTTAATCTAATAATATATTATCTTCAAATTTAAATTATAAATTAAAGATTTTTTAAATAATAGCACAAAACAATAATCTTAAACTAAAAAAAAACAATAATACGCTCATATAAAAAATTTAAAGTACAAACAAAATATACAAAATAACTATTAGACATTAGATCAAACTTTAAAAAACACTAATTAGGAAGAGAATCTTATAATATAATTCTGTTTTTGATTTTTCAAATTAGGGTTCTAATCAATTCGAATTAAACTTAACCAAGTTTATGACTTGATTCGAATTAAATCGAACCAAATTTATGTTTTTTTTAAACGAATCCAATAGCATATTATTTACTATACAAAATTACATTTATTTAACCCGTGTAATACATGGTGTTTTTAAAGATATACTCCACTTTTTTTTATTATTTAGTATATATTCGCCCCGCTTGCGGTATGCGCATATAATGTATATATGTGTGGACGCTCGGAGGGCAAAAGTGAAATTGCACTAATTTTAACATTATTTTACTAAGTTCGTGAAAATAACGTTAAAAGCGGAGGACCGTTAATCATGCATCATCATCATGTGGTGGCGTTGATAACAGAAAGACAAAAGGGAACATGCACTAATCGGTATTTGTCCCGATTGTTGAGTGTTGTGTGGCTTATATCCAAGGTTTGATGCAAAACTACTATCGAGCCGGGGCTCTCACTGAAAGCAGTCTCTCTATTCCTACGGGGTAAAGGTAAGGCTGTCTACATCTTACCCTCCTCAGACCCTACCTTAGCTTTGCTATTGGTGTGATTTACTGAGTATGATGATGATGATAATGATTTAGTATATATAATTGGATTTATTGAACTTGTATAATACACAGGGTTTATAAAGATATAACTTTTTTATTATTTAGTTTATAAAATTACATTTATCCAACCCGTGTAATATACAAGATTACAAAATTACATTTATTTAACACGTGTACTACACAGTGTTTTTAAAAAATATAACTTTTTTATTATATAGTATATATAATTAGATTTATTCAACTCATACAATACACTGGTTTTTATTATTTGGTATATAATTACATTTATTCAGTACAATACATGGGGTTCTTAGAGATATAATTTTTTATTATTTAATATATAAAATTACATTTGTTTAATCCGTGTAATAAACGGGATTTTTAAAGAATAATTGTTTTAGTTTAGTATATAAAATTATATTTATTCAACCGTGTAATACACGGGGTTTTAACCTAGTTTATGTTAATATGAATGAAATAGATATTTAAGATAAGTATTTCATAACTATCATAATAGCCAATGAAACTATAAAAATATATAAGCATATGAAACGTATAAAGATATTTAAAAACTAATAATTATTGTGATTTTAAGATCACCCAAACCAACTACTACTTAAACAATAATAAACTCTATGAAAAATGCCCACTTGTATATTTGATAAACTATGGATAAAAAATCTCTTATCCATTGCAGGGACAAAGGGTATTAAGGTAAATTCATATGAGTGAAATTGGTGAAGTGCATGTTGTAGATCTTGTCATCTATTGCTTTATTTCCTTTTCTATACCTCTTACTCAATTGTCTTGCTTTAATGCTTCCTTCTTCCTCCTACTTCCTACTTCAATTTCACCCATTTAACAAGCTTTTCTCATCATATAAAAAAGATCAAAATGGAAGATTTTCAAGCTTCTAAGAAAAGGCAAGTAAACTCTTCATCAAGATCAAGAACAAGATCATGATCATGATCATGAAATTATGATCAAGATTTGTTGAATCCTTTTCATTTTATCTCCAACTTACATGACTTTAAAAGCACCAAAAGTTTTCATCTTTTGCTTATTGTTTTTGCAAGATAGGAAGGTGGATGATAAGATTGTGGTGAAAGTGAAACTTGAAGAAAATGAAAGGAAAAAGAAGAGTGAGCAAAACCCTTCTTTAGATTGTTGGTCTTGGAGAAAATATGGTCAAAAACCCATAAAAGGATCTCCTCATCCAAGGTTCTTAATTTTGAAATTTATGTCACTTATATATTTCTTGTAGCTAATCAAGATTTATTTTTGGGTTAAAATTATCATAAACTAACCGGTTCTCTTGTTTTATATAAAAATTTCTTGAGTTGCTTATATATTAAATTCTCTGAACTTGTTTAAAATAAACATATATGTGAAATCAGTCAATTAAAACTTCGATTACTACTACAATCATTACCTTTTGTTGGCATACTTACATAACACTACATATCATCTTATATATAAAAATTTATTGGTGTCAACAATTATTACCCACTTAAAACACACCACTTCATCATATTCTGATGAGTTCAAGAGGTAACTAAACATTATATTAAACAAATTTAAAGACTTTAATAATATAAAAACATGATTTTTTTTCTTATAAAATAAGTAAACATATTTTATTTTATTTTTCTAATGAACCGTTTATTTTTAGTATATTCCACACTTAAAAGATCATCTATTTTGGGAAGGAAGGGCATCATCTTCATACTTTTAGCACGTGCCAATCATTTTAAGATTTCACAAAACTGTGATAGATTCCTAGTTTCCGTTATAGTTCAAATCAATCCAATCATATTTTTTATACTTAGAACACTCGTAGCGGGCAATATTTCCGGCGTGATCCCTCAAACACGTCCAAAAACGCCGCCGCCCCACGCCCCCACCCCCTCCGGCGTGATCCGGCGGAAATCCCCCCTCCAGCGTGATTTAAAACACGCTCAAATGGTATTTGGTTGGCCAATCAGATGTATCCCACTTTTTCTTGACCAATCCCCTTTTTTTGTTAGTTTTTGTTTTATTTAATTCTTTAAACCCCTTTTTAACATAATACACACATCCCCACTACACCCATTTTAGATAAATGCCCAATAATGCCTCTTGCTGACTGAACTGTCACATGACGGAAAACGCCCAAGGGTGTGGGTATTATTCACCCTTACCACTACGCATGGTCTTAAAAGAACAAGGCTATTAGGTGGTTATTTGATATATAGGTTAAACTTCTAGTTAGAATTTAAACTTCTAGTGTTTAAACTTTTCATTTTAGTGTTATAAATATACCTTAATTACAAATATGTTGAGTATCATCATAAATATACCTAGAAGATTATTTAACCAAGTTTGGTGGTTATTTGATATAGATTAAAAGGGTGCAAGCAAGACTTTCACATATATAGACATGTGTAAAATGTGAATGTTAATATATAGGTGCTATAGCCATCACTTGTTCCACCAACTTATAAAAATCAATTATTGCTCATCTATAATTAAAGTTGTAGTTTTTATTTTTCTAATTAACTTTATAATAATTTTGTAGGGGATACTACAAATGCAGCACATCAAAAAGTTGTTTAGCCAAGAAACAAGTAGAGATATGTAGAACAGATGCATCCATGCTCATAGTCACCTACACTTCTACTCACAACCATCCAAATCCTAATATCTCCAAACAACCCAAAAATGATCCGAAATCGGAAGTTAATACAACCCTTGAATCCGACCAAGAGAACGAAGAGCAAAAGCCCATCATTACGCCTGGAAACGATGATTTTCCCTACACTAAAACCCTAGAAGAGGAAACCTGCTTAGCAGTAAATCTTGAAAATAAATTCTTTGATGAAGAACCACTCTCGTATCCCGATCTTATGAAGTCTTCAACATCAAAAACGGAAGAAAACGACTTCTACGATGAACTTGAGGAGTTACCCATGTCTTCCTCATCATTCAAAAGTTTCATGAGTAGTGACTTTTTTGAGGAAAGAGTTCTTGTTCAACCTTCTTAACAAGGGAAGTAAAATATGTAACTAAGTTTAGTTGTTCATACAGTTTGACCTCTTAAATTGTCATCGGTAGAGTAGTTGAACTGAATGTAAAAATAATTTTTATATATTGAACCCATTAGTTAAAAAGTTTTCATTTCAATATAAAGGTTACTAGAGGATCTAAGTTTGTTACTTAGTGAGTTAGTGGTGGATTATTGTTGGTCCCAAGATGTTTGTGTTTTTTATAATGTAAAGATAATGTGGGATACATGTAATACTATTTGGAAGTATGTACTTTTGTGCCACTCAAAAAAGGGGTTTGGATTTTGTGCTAGAATCTATTTGCTACAAAGTGGGCGACAAATTTTTTGGTTTTGTTGATTTCTTAAGATTCCTTCTTTATTGTTATATGCCAAATCTAGAACATCCAAAGATTCTTACAAGTGGTCGGGCTTCTTAGGCATATATATGGCTAATAGTGCAACCGCAATGCGGCTAGGCTTTGTGGGTCAAGATGTGAGAACGAGTAGGCTTTAAAATCTGTGTAAAACGATTTGTATTGGATTGTAAAAAAAAGGATTTTCTCACACGCATTTTAAAATGGATCCATTTAAAATTCCGCTACAAATAATTATGAAACACTACTTCAACAATGATGATCCAACATTCACCCAAAGATGTTTCGAAGAAGGTTTTGGATGGATAAATATTTGTTTTTACTTATAGTTGGTGATTTAGAGAGAAATGTTTAGTACTTTAAAACGACTTTTGATGTATGGGACATCAGAGTTTTATGGGGCTACAAAAATACACATCAGTTATACAGTTATACGACAGTTAACATACGGGGGTCATCGTGTACGCGTGCATTATTCTACACAATATGATTTTAAAGAAGGATGGTGTGACGATATCTCAAAAACACGTAAAGGATCCTCTAAGCGATGAAATAGTTGAGCACAAAAAGGATGCCAGCGAATCTGCAACTTTGTTCCCTTCTCGCAAGATGCGAGAAAGATTACATGAAGGAGATAAGAGAGGCTTGCATGATCAAGTATTCTTTCACAATTACAATTACAACCAATCCAAACTAGCCTTCGATCGGATCTTATCGAGCATTTGTACCAATTGAACCACTAGTTTTTTTATTAAAATGTTGTATATTCGTCATTATAGTTTTATTTATGTTTTTCTTGTAATTTTGTTATTTTTAAGTAATTATAATTTGTTTTAGTTATATATAAGTTTTTAAATATCTTTGCTTTTAACTTTTAAACAGAATTAAATTAGTTTTGTATTGCCATCTAAACTTATGAAAAGAATTAATATATAATAAACCCTTTAGTCCATTGGATCATTGCCATTAAACCCATTAAGTCCATCTGTTTTAAGCCCATCGGCCAATAATCCAATAACCCTTACCCTGGATATTGGTGAACAAAAAACCAGTTCACGAACCAAAACTGAACCGCTCCATAAATTGGCTTGAAACTGAACTGAACCGCCGGTTTGTAATCGGCTTGAGAACCCCTCAACTGAAACTAATTAAAACCAAACTGAACCGATCCTTTTCCCACTCAAAAACTTATTTCAAACCGAACCGATTTAACCCAAAAGTATGTTGGGGAAATTCGAAATTGCTTGGATAAATCTGAAGTCGTGTATGAAAATCAGATTGATTCTAGATTTCTGTATGAAAATTTGGTTGAGAGAATTTTGAGGGATTTTTGACGAACTGCAAATTCGTCTAGGGTTTGCAAAACCGTTTGAGAGCGTATTTGCAGTTTCCACAACTGCTTGCAGTTTTCAATTTTGAACAAAAAACGTCTTTAGTCCCTCATGTTTCAAAAGTGCATATTTAGCCCGAAATTTAATTTCTGATGCAGCTCGACCCCAGCCAGGGGCTCTGCCCCTTGGACCCCGCTTCTCTCGGGGGCGCTGCCCCCGAACCCCCGCCAAGGGGGCGCTGCCCCCTTGGATCCCCCGTTAGTCCCGATGACATTCAAATAAGCGTGCACTCTTATTTGTATGTCACACGCAATCTCAAATTACACTAAAATATCCAACAAAGTAGTTTGTTGACTCTCTTTGACCGGAACCGAACAGGTTTACGTACATCCACCAGAACTAGGGATGAGCAAATCTCGATCCCGTCCCAAACCCGAATTTCATCAAAACAGGGTACCGATACCGAACTACGTCGGTACGGTACGATATCGGTATTGTAGCGGTATTTGAAGGTAAAATTCGGTATTTTACCGGTAGCGTCCCGATCCCGAAAATACCGATACCGAAAATGCCAAAAAGTGGATACCGTTTCCAGTACCAAAAAAATTCGGTACGGTATTTTCGGGATCGGGATCGGGACGGGATCGGTATTTGATACCAAATGCTCATCGCTAACCAGAACTATTATGTTTTTTCATATCTTTCTAACTCTTTAACTATTTACATTATTGAGCAAATAAACTTTTGAGTTTTAAACAAATTTCTTCATAAGTGGTAAGTTTTCAATGGGATTCTAATTACTTGCGATACGATGTTCGAATTCATTTCGTAGAATTACAAAGTACACAGAGATGTTAGAGTTAATTCATGGTTACGATAAACATTTAAATATCTGTTATCTTATAAGGGTGGAGATTATGGTTCAATCACTTTAGGGTGTTTGAGTTATATTTCCTACCCAAACCCAATAATAGCATGCCATGTCAAGTCCACATTCACTGCCAATTTTACACTCAATCAGAGGGTATGGTTCAATCACTTTAGGGTGTTTGAGTTATAATGGGTAACGGTCAAAAATTATATCACCGTTTCATCAATCATCATCGGTGACTATACACCGAAATATGCTATCACCATACCCCGAATCATCATCACCGAATTAACGGCAATCATTCACCGATCGGTGAATGGCATACCCCGATCATTTCACCGAACCATACCGAGTGCCCTAACATATTTCGTAAATCTCTGAACAATAAAAATAAAATATGGCAACTAATTCTTCATTACATTAAACTATTAAAGTTGGTTTCACCTTACTCCTTATATATTCATATATTTTCGATCATTTTCAACTCATTTACACGCTTTATATTTAGAAAATAAGTTAGTTTCACCTTACTCCTTAAATAATCATAAATTATACATATTAAAATGAACTTGTGATCAACACTAGAAAACTATTTTTAAGTATTTATTTTATTTTTAGGTATTTATTTTATGGTTTTCAGTTTGGATAGTATCTTATTTTTAGGTTGTTTTTAACTTCTTACTTATCTATTTATTTTTGCATTTTTAAATGGATATTTGTGAACATATGTTATATAACACAAGATAATGAACAGATCTATGAATCTATATGATGACCGACGACTTTTTTATGGTGGTTGAAATGAATCGCAGCCAATGACAACTTTGGATTTGCTGTTTCACGAGCTTATGGAAGGAATAGCAGTTCTAGGGTACATCTGTCTTTAATACCTTCTTTTCTTTACTTTGGTTCTTGTTTAACTAATCAGATAAGATGGTTTTATACCAACCATGGAGTACATGGACCTGTTGGTGGCGTTTCGCAGCCTGGTAGTCGTGGTTTTACTGCTAGTCAGGGGAATGCAATTGACAACAGCTATCATTTAACTTGCATGAAGATTGTGAAAGAGGTTTATAAGCGCAGTGAAGTTTTGAGTTTTTATTCAAACGTTTATTAGTTATTTGTTTTGTATGTTTGATATTTAGACTTAGGTTGATACTTATTAGACATTTATTTGAAACATTTGCAATGTGTGGAAGACAATCAAACTTTTAATTGAAGTTATTATATTATGATTTCTACAAAGTTTTATTCTTGTTTTTATGTAAATAAATAATCGTTATTATTAATTAAAACTAACTAGGTATTATCCGGCGCGCGCGTTGCGCTGCGCTTGATGAATACGATTACTAACACGATTCACAAATAGTAGCTAAATAGAGGATTACCGATAAAGATTTCAGTAAGACATTACCGACAAAGATCGACTACAATGGCAATATATAATCTTTACTTCAAATAAAGTTCCATGCATTTCATTTGCCATCTTATTGATTCAAAGTTTAAATAGATAAAGCAATTCATTATATTTTTTAAAATAAAAGATATGTGAATTCAAGAGTAAACTGTAAACATACATTATGAAATACTAGTCATTTACCCGCGCGATGCGGCGGGAAACGTATCACTTAGGTTGGTGAGTTTAGGGTATGTACGGGACGGTTCGGTTTTGAGCCATAACCAAATGGGCATTAAACATGGATATTATTTTAGGAGGGGAACATGTTGACTCAAAAATGCTCACTTCTGTGGCGGCGACAACTTGCAATGCGGTACTTGTGTTCTATTAGTTTTTAATCATTCTATTAGTTATTAATCACAAGGGTGGATGTAGCTTGAGAGTAGGGGTAGCCCCCGCTACCCCTTGATGTTTTCGCCGGTAGTGCAAAGTTTGAAAAAAAATTGACATTTTTTCGATTTCGCTGCTCCTATAGAAAAGAAATTTTTAAAACGTTGCACCTTTACGTTTTTTTCTAAATTCGCCAATGTCATCCCGTGATATATTATATAGTATTTATGCTAGTGCGTCATTGTAACATCAATTACGATATGTTAAGTGTGTAAAGAAGTGTGGTTTACTCATACACTACGTCGATCATTTGTGGTTAATAATTTAGCTTTAAAGTATGGAAGGTGTAGAACTTGGGATGGATTTAAAGTATGGAAGGTGTAGAACTTGGGAATTGGGATGGATTCATCTTTCTATATCTCTAAATTTTAACCGTTCCTATTATTGTAAAAGTGCTAAGATTTGAGGAAAACTTTTTTTTTCGATTATATTACATTTAGTGTAACATGTTCTTGACTGAGTAAAAAACTTTATTTAATATGTTAATTTCATATTATTAATATACCTAAATTTGAAATTGATGTAGCAATTTGATAATACAAAAGGATGCAATTAATATAGTTTAAGGTCGGTTTTAGCGTAAACCCATAACTATAAAGAAGATGCGAGTCAAACCCATAACTACAATTTACAACGCCATATTTGGTTTTGTTGGTTTATCAATCCTCTCATCGGTTCAACGGGTTCCGACATGCCCTTCAAAATGGTCGATCCATTTTTTCACCTTTTTGTTGGCCGGCCAATTGGTTTACAACGCCTTAAGCATGCCAAAACATGCCCTTCAAAAAAGTATCCATTTGGTTTGGATCAAAATAGGTTCCGAAAAATATAGACACGAGTTGAAATGAGTCGTTCCATCGGTCATTCCATCTAGTCTGTTGTAAATATTTAATGAATTAGATATAATAAAAAAAAAATTTATATAATAATAATTTACAAGACTTTTGACCCGTTTGACCTGTTAAACAAATACAACCTGAATCAACCAATTTTAATACAAACAAGTTGAAATTGCCACTTGAATCTTAAGCCAACAAAACAGAACAAAAATGGTATTGCAGTGATGTAAATACTTCTTAAATGTTATCATCACTATCCTTGTAGCCATAAGATCCAGATAAGATTCTTGTATGCTTTTGTAGGATTAAAGTAATCTTTTTAACAAAAAAGTGGGCCAAATGGATAAAATAAAGATAAATTAACTAAAAATTGGGCTAAATGGGTCAAACCGAAAAAATTTCACCTTTTTGGTGCCTAAATCGCTATTTAAGGCTTCCGTAATTAGCTCAAATAGGCTATGAGTTACAAATGCCCCAATACAATAATCTCCAGTGCCAGTCAGAAAAACATGAAAAATCTGCACCTGGGGTATATAGGAGGTTGTCTAACCCTGCAGCCTGCCTCTTTTGAGTGGTTAACATCAAATAGAAGGATATTTAAAAAAAATTAGATATGAGTTTTGTAGAAAGCAAGCATCACATTAACCGTAGCAATGCACGCCTCGAGAATGAATTCAGTTGGTAACTTCCAAAGCTACACATTATGTGATGCCAGACTGTTTTTAAGAGGTATGACCAGTCTCTTCTATGTACCTACACATACATACGCATTAGAATTTATGAGCAACCTAAAGTCTTCCAGGCCTTAAGTTCCCTTAATAACTGTTGATACCTTTTCTAGGACAATTAGAAAGTGCTAAATACGGCCTCTGAAGTTCCCTTAACCGCACCAACTTCCATTATAGCTGGTCGACCAGCCTACTGCTGAAAACAATAATAGAAATTATTCAAAAAATAAGTTTCCCAAACATTTTTAACGTTTGTAAACAATAGGGAAACTTACCCAATCACTTGAATTATTATCTTTTACTTCTTTAAAAAAGCGAAGCCCTGCAATCACGAATATAAATATATTACGAGTCGTATATGTATGATTTGAGATATAAAGAATAACAAAATCTAGGAAGACTGACAAAGAAGGCTTTTAAAGCCAGATGGCTTGGATGGGTCGGATTGGATGACTTGAAAAACATTTGTCTGTCGGTTTTGAATAACAAATGTATTAATATGATTACAAAAACTACGTCAAACAACATTGATGCATTTTCGTCCATTTTAAATAACCCGTGTGACCCATATTAGCTATTTTTATCCTATCCATTTAACCTTTTAGGGGTAAAACATAACCAAATCGACGTGGTTATAAGAAAATGGGTCGAAATTGCCACATCAAGATTTCTGCAAAGACGCTTAAAAAGAATTGATGATTCATCAAGTACCTTGTCATTTAGATAGACCGCTATTTCAACAGTGAAGCTCCAAATTCTTTAACAAAAGTGGTAAATGGGTCGGTTATCAAAAGTGAAGCTCCACATTCTTTAACAAAACTTGGAATAGTGTCAACTGCCTCTCCCTGGATCAAACATATATTCTTAAATCAGGTTCTAAAAAACATTAGTAACACATCATTACAAACTTTTAGTTTCTGTGGTTAATTATTACAAACTTTTAGTTTCTGTGGTTAATCAAATGAAGTTTCAACTCAAATGAAATCAATATGAATTTTTGGAAAAAAAAAATCATAGGGGCATGAATCATGACACGACACAATAAATTCACAAGTTTGGATTTAGTATGAATGACTTGGATATCAGTTTCTGGTTAAACCCACGGACATGTCTATGTGACGTGTCTTGTTTGGGTTGGACCTGCCACCCAAACTCGTCAGCCCACGAACCCGACCCATTTAACACCCCTGATAAACCAGTAAGCCCATGGCCAATAGTAATAAACAAGTTAATTAAAAACTAAACCAATGCATTACTCGCCTGAAACAAGAAAAAAGGTATATGAAGCGTCTCTTCAATCTCATGATCCAGCTGCTGCAACCCCCTAAGCATAAACCCCAACTGACGAGCTTTTGCACCAAGAAACTGATCGAACAAATTAAACGCAACCGCAACAGGCACATTGAGCCTGTTAGCTTGATCAACGGCGTGAATCAAAGCCCAGATGTCTCTCAACCGCTGATCTATGAACATCCAGATAACAGTTGAATATTTACACCCCACTTATTTTCATCCAAGTGAAACGCTGCTAAGGCCCTCTTTTGACAGTGTTTCCAGTTCATCGATGTGTTTGTTTCCACCATAATATCTACAAAAAGTATAACAAATCAAAAGGCATATTACATGATAACATCAATAAAATTTATAAATTATAATGACAATTATCACCTTCCTGCCGGTTACTCGAAACATGTCGTTTAACAAGCTCGTGTCTCTCGCCTCGGCTCACCACCACTACAGAAAGCTTTGGTTCCCTAAACCAATCATATGTTAAAAACACTCATAATATTTGCTGTGTTATTAGAAAAGAAAAGAAAAAGTACCTTTCCAGTGAGAATAATGACTCCTATTGTACTATCATCTCTAGCATCATTGAAAGCGCGAATTAGTTCCTTAATTGTTTGCGGTCGGAATGCATTTCTCCTCTCTGGCGTGTTTATTGTTATCTGGCTTGTCCCAGAAATTACCCGATTTTGACTTGTTACCCAACCCGTCCATATTTCCACCTTTAGTTCTGAGCTACTTCTTAGTTTGAGCTATATATCAACAACGCGATAAATCCCGTCATCCATTGGCCTTGCATAATCAGGAACAGTAGCAGCCAAAGACTGAAACTCTTTATGTTTGGATCAGACTGCAAATATAGCATATTATGCAGCCAAAATCAAAAACTGATAGTTAATGTTTTTTAACCGACCATTCATCCTAGCATTTGTATTATAAGCCAATACGACATATAGGGTTACTCTTAATGAGGCCAAGATCCACCTGCAAAAAAAGCGAAAACAGAATCACACCACCGGTTTTTCATTATTTGTAACAGATTAATGCAATTGTGCATACCTTGTGACCGAAGAGATCTCGGATGTTATCAATGCCATAAAGTATCATAGTTGGCCTGGTGTATATTTCTTGCTCGGCTCAGTGTACGGATTGTAAGCCGGCTGCACTTTTGGAGATACAAACAAGATCAGCAGTACATAAAGTTCAAAAACAAACCCATCAAATTAAACCAGCAATCTTCTAGTTTTGAATCACAAACTTTGGGCTTTCGATTCATTCATAAATAATTTGAGAAAAACAAGCAAATGTAACTAAAACTTTAAATTAAAACACAAATTAGGGCTCGGAAATCACAGTAATTGGAGCAATATTAGATATCTGTACCTTTAGAAATAGAACCCGCTTGAAACTTAGGGTAGGAAACTACACCAATAGTGGCCCTAACTCTATCCTTCATCAAGAGCATTGCACGTCCATCTTAACTTGCACCCTGAAATCAACAGTTAATCAATTCAAAACGAAACTAATGACAAATAAAAATGGGCATTTGAAGTTAACAGACCTGCTAAAGCGGAGAGCTGGATCATCATAGCCTTCAACATACAAGAAATCACATCTCAAGTGAACCTAATGCCACAATCATCCACTAAACAACTGAAAAAAAATCAAAAATTTCGAAAACAAATTAGAAGATTTGTAAAAATATATAGGGTTTACAACCATAAAAACTCAGATCTGCAAAGTTTTGCTTGTCATCTCCATCACTCCATCTTCATCTACAACAAAACAACCTAAAACGTCAAAAGTTAATGGTAGCACGGTAGATCTGAGAAAACTTTCAACAGAAATTAGAAAAAACCTACCTGATTTGCATCTTCTTCCACCGATTGCAACTATACCGAAGCAAAAGTCTTAGATCTGCAAAGTTTTGCTTGCCATCTTCATCTACAACAAAACAACCAAAAATGTCAAAAATTAAGGATACCCGGTAGATCTGAGAAAGCCTTCGGTAGAAAATAGAAAAAAACTACATGATTTCAATTACACCGAAGCTTCATCATTCTTATTGACGCAAGAATGTTTTTGTACCGTTCTTGAATGTAGCTAAAAACTCGGATCTGCAAGGCTTCATCTTTCTGGCTCGTGTATCTCCACCGCTCCATCTTCATCTACAACAAAACAACAAAAAACCCTAAAAGTCGATGATGGTCCGGTAGATCTAAGAAAACATTCAGCGGAAAAAAACTACCTGGATCTTTTTTCCACCGACTGTAACTACACCGAAGCTTCATCTTTCTGATTTCATAAGAATGTGTGTTTGTACAGGGGGAGGCGGCTTGCGATTTTAGGGTTTCTGGAAAATGAAGGAGAGAGAACGGGGAAGGAAGATGGGGGCGGATGCATTCACATCCAATCCATCAAATTATACATACATTCCACTAAAAAACAACTACTATATCAATATATTTCCACTAAAAACAAATATTTTTTCTCTCCTTTTAATTAAATAATATTATCATTACATTTTTCTCTCATTTCCACTCACAACCACTTTCAAAATATATTAAAAAATTATAACCGGTGAACAGTGTCCCCCCAAATATACAGATGAACAGTAACATTTTCTCTCTCCTCTACTCACAACCACTTTTTATACCCTTTATAATATAAAAACCCCTCCTCACATCATTTGATGGTTAGGATGTGAATGCTCTAATGAGGATGCATAATGAATGAAACCCTAAATGCAATACCGTGTTTTTTTTAGTATAGAAGGGTATAAGTGGAAAGTGATGTTTTCTGGTGCTTAAAAGACTTGTACATTATGCTTTAGGGGTGTTTTAAGGAAATTTCAATGACCTTAAGAAGTCCTTTGGATATGTATAGTATAGATAGTATAGATATAGATAGTATAGATATAGTAAATGCATTCAGTCATGAACCGGATGTTTGAAGGTTCACGCCAGATAAGTAGATAAAGTGCAATGTAGAGAAGCTGCAACTGCAACTGTTGCCTATCAGCAGTAGCTGGAACCTTCGGCGATCCTATACAAAACAATAAAATAAAATATATAATTAAAAAAAGGTTATATATCTAAAAAAAATCATTTCTTGATAACAACTTACTCAATGATTGGTGTACAGTGCAAATAATCGCAAGTGACATAGGCTGGAACCAAACGGGGCGGACGTTGCAAACCGAGTTGATGAGAACAGTGTCGATACGTGTATAGACCTGCAGAAAGCTCTAAGTGCGTGGAAGCATAAAGATGTGCAGTTAAAAATAATTAGTAACAATTCAAAAGGGATACAAAATGAATATTACCAGAAGCCAAACTTTTATCAGTATTGAAGACGATTGAAGCTGATTTGAAACTGTATCTTCTTCATTCATACTTGTGATTGAATTATTCCACCAAATTTAAAAGCATAATCAGGAAACATTCAAACATACAAATTAAAATGATAAGATATAAAACCATTACCTTAAAAATGGCCTTTACTACCATCTGACTTTCCACTTTCTCCATTTTACTTCCATCCTGGACTTTGATTTTGATCCTTTGTTCTCACTAAAAGAGGAACTTCATACTGTCATTAGACTTCCAATCATTAAATTAATTCAAAATTTGATATTTAAAGCTAAATTCACTTTGGACATAGCAAAATTAAGACAACAATAAACAAATCCTTTAGAAAAAGTTGATATCGAAATGGTGATTAATTTATTTACAAACCAAAGAACTCAGTTCGCATCTCGAAGCTTCGTTGCCTGTTTTTGGATCGCTTCCATTCACAAACTGACCGGATATTCAGGAAAGATAGCTGGCGGATGTGGAAGTGATTTGACAGAGATTCGCCCAGCGTTTGGAATTTGGTGAATCAGTGAACAATATAAAGTTTTGAAATCTTATGATAAAACATGAAGATGTTTCCCTATACTGCAAACAATAAAATCTATAACCGTACCTGAAATGATCAGTTGAACCCCTTGGTCGGAACCCTAGGTAATTGCTCTGCCATCGCTGCCGTCGACCACCATCATATAGACAGAAAGAGGACCAGAGAAGATGTTAGGGTTTTATGGGAATAAATCATCAATAACAATTCAAAGTCGAACACTATTAACACAAACCTTTTGAAGTTTTTTATCAATCTCTTGTATAAGCTTAGTTTCTCCGAGCTACGACAAATGACAACATTCTTTAGATCGTTTCTCACGATAACATATTATATGAATCGAAACCTGAAAATGAAAGTCGAATAAATCAACGATAAATTAACATCTTATGCTGAATCTATGTTGAATCTGAAATAACATGGAGGCGATATAGCTGATGAAACCGTGGGGAAGATGATAAACTGCTTTCTTCAACTAAAAATGAAAAAAAAAGCGTAACGGTGCAAACTGTTTTCTCAAAAATAACCCATAATCTTTTGGATTCCAATATATACCGAACTTGATGAGCCATTGTAATAAAACACTAAACTAACTTGTATTCAGAGCACACACACGTGAAGAATCAAAATATTCATAAACAAAAGAAAGATGGTCAAATCTGATCGACTCAAATCTACTCTACAGATCATCATAGTCGACTCAGATATACTCTTCGTCTTAGATGTACACTCAGCCATCATCGCCATCACCAATGTAGAATTATTACAGATTTCATCAAATTAACACCCAAATTTATTCTAATTGTGTACTTCCTGCCATATAGATTAATGTGGTATGCAATCTTACTTCAAAAACCTAACATCTACAACATAATTCTTAAACATAGAGCTGAAAAACTAAAGATAATGGAAGATCAAATGAATACTATCAGAAATGCAGCAATTTGAGGATGAAAGAAAAGAAGCAACATAGTGATACCTGACAACACTCTACAACATGACGAACTTCATAAGGCCTGAAGAGCACACTGATCACGACAATTTTCCAAACATTTAGCTAATATCTGCGAATTACACATCATTAATTCAGAAAATATGTTAGCGGAACCCTAGTCTTTACCCTCTCCGTCTCTGTTTCGACTTCGCCGCCACCGTCTTTACCCTCTCCGTCTCCGTCTCTGTTTCGACTTCGAGCCACCACCTCATCACCGCTCTCATCCCCGTGCATCTTAGGTTCCATGGGTGGTAGGTGAGCATTCGTAAGACCGTTCGTCGGAGACCTGCCGTTTCCTGAACACCCGCTCTTTTTAGTTTCTTCCACATCTCCCCTGATCCTTCTCTCTCTAGGTTTTGGGTGGGTTTTTGGAAGAACGCGGCCACCGTCTTGACCCTCTCCGTCTCTGTTTCGACCTCGAGCCAGCACTTCATTACCGCTCTCACCCTCGCCGGACACCGGCCGTTCAAGAGGGAGAGAGGCAGAGACTTGGTGTTGGTGTGTGGCTGAAGTTGAAAGATGTATTAGGGTTTCTTCAGATGCAGAGAAGAAAAGGTGAAGGTGTCGGCTGAAGTTGTACCCTGTTCATTAGGTTTGTCATGTGGCTAAGTTGTGGTGACGGGGTTGAAGTTACTATTCACAAGCTTTGTTTTTTAATATCTTCCTATATTAATAAACGAAAATCTTTTTGTACACGTGTCACTCTCTGGTGACTCCTCCCTTCTAATAATAGTATTACATATTAATTTTATACACAAAATATAATATAATATTAATTAATATAGTTAGAGATAAATGTGTAAATTCAAATTTAATTAATAATTATCTATAACAAATATAAATGTATCAAATAATATAATAAGTATAATATTATTTAATATAGTTAAAGATCAAACGTATAATTTCAAATTTAATTAGTAGTAAATTATTTTTTAAGTCCCTATGTTTTAGTGGTTTTAACTATTTGAATTCAAAATCAAAAAGTTTAACACCTTTAGTCTCTAACCGCTCATTCACACCCTCTGTAAAAATTCAAAAAACCTTTTGTAAGGTTGAGTTCTCTAAGTTCTCATAACTCGTAGAAGTTTTCATTTTACCCTCGCCATATATATTTGTTAAGATAAAATATATTATTTGGATATAAACAATAATTACTAATAAAGTATCAAATCACATGTGCAAGTAATGAAATATAATTGTTCTTTTGTTTTACTAATTTATCTAAATAAGTCATTTCATTAATAAGGGTTATATACAAGTTTATAATTTACATTTTTCGTCATACAACCCGTGTAATACACGGGGTTGTAAGCTAGTATATATAATATAATATGAAAGGCTAATTTTTGTGGCAAAAATTATGTGCCACTAAAGGCCTAAGAGTTTGTAGTGGCAAATAAAAAAGTGCCACTGAAGGGCTTTAGTGACACTATTTCTAGTGGCACTTTTTTTGTGTGTCACTCATTCCTACAAGCGTCTTAAGTGGCACATTTTGAATGCCACTAAATGACATTTTTTTATTGATTATTATTCGGGTACCCATATTGATGTTGATACCATGACGAAACGAACCACTAGCGCCGGAACAACATTATTACCGGTGTGGGTTTTTATGGTTTTTGATTGATGTAAACACGTGTTGATAGTATACCACCGAGTGTCTGTATCATACCGACAGTGTAACAGACACGAATATTGAAAACGGAAATCCCCACTAGTTCTCTATCATTATCAACTCATATTTAGAAAAGAAGTTAGTTCACCTTACTCCTTAAATAATATTTAGAAAAGAAGTTAGTTTCACCTTACTCCTTAAACAATAATAATCTATCTACTATAATAAAAGAAACCTGTTTTGGGACACGTGTCGCTGTCACGTTTATTCTCACAAGATTGTTCCCGTCCATTAATCATTTACCCGTTTACATTGATACACGGATCTTAGCCCAGGTCCATAACCTGTTTATAATTAACTCTTTTTTGTTTTCATTAGAAACCCTAACGTCGCATTCTTCATCGTCACCTTCTTGTCAAGCATCGTTGATATTCATTATATTCAATCAAACAGGTACTGGATTTTTAAACTCCTCATATTCATTCCTAATCCTCTCCTATGTGATGTGATGGTCAAAATCCCCAACATGAGTCGCTTAGGGTTTATGTTCATCAACATCGACGCTGTCTAGAGTTTGTTCGTATTCGATTGTGAATTTTTCTAGATAATTATCATTCGTGTTTCATTTAAGTCGATGTTTCTTGTCTAATCCATTTATTATAAGTATTTGATTGAGGGAGTCATGTTTTTGTCTTGGCGGAATTGTCTTTGCATCATTTATATTTTTATGCAGGTCATTAGATGGGTCAAAATGCTGGAATTGCTACGGAGGCATTGGTGATTCAATGCCGCAACAGTTTTTTACTATTCAGATTGAAATAAGGGAGCCACCAGTAAAATGTTTTATTATTCTCTCTATCTCTATCTATGATTATGGATCAATTTTACGTGCTTCTTAATACTAGATACTTCATAGTCTTTGAACCCTGATTGTGTGAAATCACAAAAACTCATGAGTCATGTCTATTAGACGATAAATAAATCTATTTTAAAGTTACATATATTAAATTCTATGTGTATATACAGTTCACATGCAGAAAATGATTAAAATCATCTCCTTTTTTGATTTAGCATCCTGGTAATATAGTTGTTGATGACATGATGGTGGAAGGCTGGTATCATATGATTTTGGAATGATGAAAAGATAATGACTGATCATTTACTCTCTAAACCTTTTTATTGCCGTGAGAAAGCAATATACATGATTTTCTTTAAATTACTGATCCATGAGTTCTTGCAGTGTAAGCCCGAGCATCAGAGAAGGTTTGTTGGAAGTTTCTTATGGAGTTTATGAGAAAGTTCCAAATAAGGTATATGGCTCCTTTTGATTTGTTCTGGCTCCCACGTTCAGCTTTCTTTCTTATAATTAATTTTTGTTATTCTATTTCTTAAAATATGCAAAGTATATCTCATTCCTTAAAATTTGCAAAATATATCTCATTGTTGAACTTTTTTTTTATAAACCATACCTTCATCTTTAGTATTTTTTTCACCAAACATGTTATGTTTTTCTAATATAATATATATTAAATTTAATATTAAATCATCTTTATACTTTTTTTTTCAACAAACCACTTACGTTTTTATTAAATATAAAATATTTAATTTTAATTAATATTAAAGGATTGCATAGGAGCATAATTAATTTTAGATTTTTTTTTACTTATTGTTTGTTAGTTTAATTTAATTTAAGAAATTGTATACATAGTTAGCTTTTTAATTTTCTTTTGTCATTTTTAAATAATAGGCTATAGTCTTGTGTATTATACGGACGGATTCAGTAATAAAAAACTGTTTATTTACATTTAAAAAAAAACAAGTAACAATGTTTAAATTGGTAAAGTAATTTAAAGATATAATAATCATTATAAATCTAATATAAAAACACTTTCGTAAAATCTGTTTTTGGTAAGGTTTAAATAAAAAATATCATTATAAGTTATAAATTAAAAATATGTTTGAGATAAAAGTTGATTTTGTAGGAAGGTTTAGCAGACCTAATCAAACAAAAAATATCGATTAGTTTAACATATATATTTAGAGGTCAAAAACTATGGTAAATATTTTAAAATATGAAATGTTGATAGTAACTAAATGAAATTTCTTCCCCTTATTCCATTTTATTTCGGGTAGCTAAGACTTGAAGTTAGTTATTGGAAGAAGTTATGTCTCAAGTGAAGTCATCCGATGCCAACCCTCACCTCATAACGAGTAATGTCGGCGGTATCAATCAAAGGGTAGAGATGTTCTAGAAGCAGTCTTAAGAAAAGTTAGCATGTTTGTGCCAAAACAAGGAAGAACTGGTTGGCAATGAGTAAGAGAATGAATTCCCTGCCGAGTCAGTAGCAAGAAAGTTTCTTAAATATTTATTAGTTTTCTTTATGATATTTACTTTATGAATATTTCTTTTCTTTATTATTTCTTTTTTCAAAGTTTCTATTATTTTTTTTTTTTGCTTATTCAACAATTTAATATTTTATTGATTTAACCCCGTGTAATACACGGGGTTCTAACCTAGTATTTAGAAAAGGTCAAAGCTGTCAATGAATTTGATCGAGTATAAGACACCAAGGAGTTTCTCAAAGCTCCTACGCTTTCTTTTCGATATTCACTATTGAGTCTCTAGTGCTATGGCCGGCCCAAACAGAGGGGGCTACTGGCCTTCACATTCCGAAAAAACATATCCAGCAACGACTATTGATGCCACCTTTCTCACGCATGTTTATTTTGCTTTTCTCAACCCTGATAAAGAGAAATTCACGTTCGAAATCGATGACCAAAGCCAAACAAGCAAAAACCTTAAAAATTTCACTGCCGCCCTTAAAAAATATCCAAATGTCAAGAAATTGCTTGCTATTGGAGGTGCCGCTGCTGGCGTAGGTATATTTTCCAAAATGGTCCAAGAGAAGTCCACGAGGGATTGTTTCATTCGTTCCGCTATAGAAGTGGCGCGGAAGTACGAATTTGATGGGCTTGACTTTGATTGGGAATTTCCTGAGACCCAAACCGATATGAATAGGTTGGGCCTCTTGCTTGATGAGTGGCGTCTGGCGGTTAATGAAAGAGACGCTACTGCTGCTGATGCGCCAAAGCCAAAGCTTCTTCTTTCAGCCGCCACATATTATAAGAAGAAAATTCCGTTTCCAGATCCTGATAATCACATCACGTATCCAGTGGATTCTATGAATAAGAATTTGGATTGGATAAATGTAATGTGTTATGATTATCACGGACCAAGGGAGAGAAAAGATCCAAGTACCGGCGTAGTCATCGAATGTGACCCAACTGGGACCCTAACCGCCTTAAAAGGCCATGATAAGAGCACAAGTGACGGGCTAAACTCATGGATCAATGATGGGTCCGAATCCGATAGGATGAGCAATGGAAAGGTGGTCATGGGGTTCCCATTATATGGTCGGTCATGGAAATTAAAGAATCCAGAAGAACATGGTTTAGGAGCTCCAGCCAAGGGTCGAGGAGTTGAGAATGGAGAACCGAGATATGAAGAAGTGGTTAAGTTCAAGAAACGAGCCAAGGAGGAGCATGATCTTTGCACCGACTCTTATTATTCCTTTCATGAAAGCGATTGGATTGCATATGACACTGTTGAAGCCATGGAAAGAAAGATAGAATATGCAAAAGAGCTTGGAATTGGAGGATATTTCTTTTGGGAAATTACCAATGATAAACTTGAAGAATATCGATTCTCCGAAAGAGGTACACATTTTAATTCAACTTAAGAGTAAATTACACACTTTCTACTTTAAGTTTACACCAACTTGCATCATGTGTCCTTTATCTTTAGAAATTACATTGAGTGTCCTTTATTTGAAACTTATGCACACCACATATCATTTATACTAACATCCATCCATTTTCATGGTTAAGACCAATCATTCGTGTTATCATTATTATTTAAATTACGTGTATTGTCATTAAAAAACATATCAGGATTATATATATATAGCGAGAAGATCATGAGAAAAGTAGATATTAATGAGAAAAATAAAAAACTAAAAAAAAAGCCTAATAACACAAACCAAATTTTGTTTTTTTACATTTTTTTATTAAAAATCGCTATTTTTAATGTATCAATTTTTTTAAAAAAAATAAATAAAAAATTTAGTAATGCACATGCAATTTTTAGTTGTCTTTTGTGTGTGTGTGTGTGGGGGGGGGGGGGTAGGTTTTTGGAGGGTGGCGGTGTGGGTGGCACATGATTGGTCTTAATCATGAAAACTAGTTTACATCTGTGTAATCATAAAATTTCATATAGAAAATGATAAAACGACAGTATTGCCCCTCATGTGAGGGGACATGATTGGTCTTAACCATGAAAATGGATGGAGGTTACTATAAAAGACTTATGGTGTGCAAATGTTTCAAATAAAGGACACTCCTAGTAGTTTATAAACATAAAGGACACACGATGCAATTTGATGTAAAGTTAAAGTACAAACCGTGTAATTTACTCTTCAACTTATCGTATTTACACTAGTATATTACTGGAAGATGATTTTAACCGTATTTTTCTTAAAAACTAATCTATGGATAATTAGTTATTAACAATCAAAAGATGATATTTCATCTGCAACCAGGGGCAGACCCACATACCAGTTAGGGTCTCTGGACCCCAATGTTTTAAAAAAAAATAAGTAGATTCGGTATATTAAATTGTAAAAAGGACCTAATAAATACAATTAAGTGGACACCATAGAATGAAAAGGAAAGCTGGTGTAGTGGTAAATCCCTATGTTTACCAACAAGAGGTAATTGGTTCAATCCTTATATAGCCCATTTTTCCTGTTTTTTAAAATCTAATTCAAACCTCGCTTTGACCCGACCCAAACGAGGACCGCCCAAAAAATTTTAACGTTTTGTTATGAAAATTTTGAACATAAAAAAAAATGGACCCCAATGTCCATTGAAAAACAATCCAGGGTCCGCCACTGACTGCAACGTTCTCCTAATTTGGTATCTATGCATGCAGCTTCGGACAAATGGTGCTCAGAACCCGAACCCAAATGAGTGAAACGTCCATCATTCACGAATGAACATGTGTTTGTTACTTTGTTTGTTTGATACAGATCATATATTTACAATACCCTAAACTTTATGTATGTGTGTTTGTTTGCTTGATTGCTTGTTTTGTTTCTTTGTGTTTTGTTTGGTAATTCTAAATATTTCAGTTTGCTTGTAAAATATTGCTGAACCAACTTGTTTAGTTGGATGTAGCAAATTGTTATGAATGCATAATATAAATATTGATTTGAAATTGTTATTTCAAATGCAATCTTTTTTTTCTGCTTCTTTAGTTATAAACTATTAAATAGTGTGTTTTTGTGAACGTTTTAAAATTATGTAATTCGCAGATAAACACTTACAAAAAATTTCAAACACCAATCTAATTTATTTTGACAACTCTCACTAAGCTCATTTATTTGGCTATTGTCAATGAAGAGCAACAAGTTACGAGCCCAACATCGTTATTCTCCACAGGCCCTTTAGCTTATTACACATAATATATACACTTTTAAACAAGTCACTTTTAAAAATCATACATAAGAGCATACGTAGTGGGGCGGTATGGCACCCCATAGCGCCGCCCACACCGAAACGCAGGGCGCTATGGCCGGAGATGGCTGCCATGGCGCGATGGAGATGGCGCCGCTATTCTGGTTCCTTTCCAACATTCCACCAATCAGAAACAAGCAATTTTTTTTATATTAATTAATAAAGTTGAAAATTATTAAATAGGTAATGATGGGTAGGGGCTTTATGACTACGGGCTCTAGTGATATAACGCCCCATAAAGCCCCCGTGTGACGTGGCACGACACGTGTCGCATAACGCCCCACAAGGGGCTTTATGACTACGGATGGCCTAAGGGATTTGTGGGACACACGGCTGAGCAAGGTCTATCGTACCGAAGCTAATGAACATGGGATACTATTGACCGACAATGCACAAAGACACATCTGAAGTAGTACATAAGTGTGAAGCATGTCAACCAGTGGCAGAGCTTGATCAAAAGTTCCGCGGGGGCGGAAGGACATGGGAACCCCCAATTTTTTTTTCCTATTGCTGTGTTTCGGGTTATATGTTCAGATTGCCTATTCGATTCGGGTCGAGTCAAAACACAGAATTTCGGTACAACTGAAGTTTTTTTTAAAGTAACTTAATCAATATTATTTGTGTGAGTATTATAAGTTACAGACTAATTGTGTGAGTATTATAAGTTCCGCGGGGCGGAAAGACATGGGACCCCCCAATTTTTTTTCCTATTGCTACGTTTCGCGTTATATGTTCGGGTTGCCTATTCGATTCGGGTCGAGTCAAAACACAGAATTTCGATACAATTGAAGTTTTTTTTAAAGTAATCTAATCAATTTCGATACAATTGAAGTTTTTTTTTAAGTAACTTAATGGCAGGTAGACGAGCAACAAGTTACGCCGCTACCCTCTTCTGAATAGCAAACTCTACCCTGCTAAACACAAAATTCTGCCCCTTAGGGAGTAGAGGTGGTCATCACTCACCACTCACTCATCACTCACAACATCCAATAAATTTCCGTCATGTCATTGAGCTTTATTCCATCACTAATGATGGTTTTTAGTGGAAATACCCATCACTCACCACACACTATCAAAATCATTAAAAAAACAAAACAAAACTGAATTCAAATCAATTCTTCACGCGTTATAAACTTGACGCGTTATTAATTTCACGAGTGATGAGAAGGAGTGGCGGTGGTATATCACTTGCTATGACGAGTGATGGTGGTGGTATAACGTACCGCCCCGTCCCCCCTTAACATGCGCGGTGTTACTGCTTACCACCTGCTGAACACGTTTGAGGAACCGCACCACGTCAAGGACGAGAGTGTCAAAGGAATCGCATATTAAATTATACAACTAAGATCTAAAACAATAGTAATGCCCAAAATTTGGATTCAATATTAACCTTAGTTCACAACCTACCAAGATCTAAAGGACAGTGAATGAGAAACTAAAATAAATGAAAAGTAAACAAATAGATATCAACTTCTATTTTGTTAACATTTACAACTTTTTTATCACTTAGCGTTACAAAAACTCGTATCACATGCACTCAAAAAATCAGCTTTTATCATATTTACGTTTTATTGTGAATTATGCGATATCAACGATTTCACTTGAGGTCGCTATTTTTAGGATAAGAGTTGTCCCGAGAGTTAACACACTTCTACATATGCACTAATTGAATAAATGTGAAATGACCAAAAGAATTAGGAGGCCCATAAAATATTGTTGTATTTAGCTTAACATGTCAAAACAGTTTAACAAATTATGATCCAAGTGATTCAAATTTGTAGTTGAAAAAAAAACAATAGCTATAGATAAGTTATCAAACTCTCTACCCCGAATTCATTTATCTGATTTAATCTCGTTATTGTGAATTTTAATTTCCATAATTTTACTTTAACCGTGAAATTTAGATTCTTGTCAATTTTTACTTTTTTTTTTCTATAATGGTGTTGGGGACAAACTATTTACCATTTTGATGTTTCTTTAAAACTATTTACAAAAATAGTGTTTTCCTTTTTTTATATACTTTTTTATTGTAGCATTTATTTATGATAAATTACTTTTTGAGTCTCTGAGTTTTAGTAGTTTTAACCACTTAAGTCTAAAATAAAAAATTTTAACGCTCCGAGTCCCTAACTGCTCATTTTATAACGTTTTGAGTCCCCGTGTGTTAGTGATTTTAACCACTTGAGTCCAGAATAAAAAATACAAGTGTTAAAAATTTTACTCAAAACGTTATAAAATAAGCGGTTAGAGACTCAGGACGTTAAACTTTTTGATTTTGTATTCAAGTGGTTAAAACCACTAAAACATAAAAACTCAAAATTAATTTACTCTTTATTTATTAGATTAAAGAAAAAACACTCTCTTTTCAAGTTTCAGTTGGCCTCTTCTAATAGTTTCTAGGAAACACTAAAATGATAAATAATTTTCCTCTTGACACCATTATGGGAAAAAAACTCCGATTTAACATTTAATCACTCAGAGTTAATATTATTTATTTATATTATAAAGAGTAAATTACAAAAATCGCCCTTTATGTATGTTGCTTATTGCAAAATGTGTCATTTGTCTTCAATAATTGCAGAAAACGTACTCGATGTTTGCAAACTCTTGCAAGTTATGTCCTTTAGCTCTAACTCAGTTAATTTTGTGGTTAAATCTGACCAAATGGACCCCACGTGAGAGTAAAATGACCAAAATACCCTCATTTGGGGTCCATTTGCTCAGATTTAACCACAAAAAAATATCTGAGTTAGGGCTAAAGGACATAACTTGCAAGAGTTTGCAAACATCGAGTACGTTTTCTGTAATTATTGAAGACAAAGGACACAGTTTGCAATAAGTGACATACATAAAGAACGATTTTTGTAATTTACTCTATTATAAAAAAATGTGTTTTGTGTTTTCAACTATACAATCAATAATTTCACGTATTTTTGGTTACTTTTGAATTACCCCCTTTTATGTAATTTTTTTGTGCTAAGATTTCGATTTTGAATGGATATATTACTAAATTTACATAGATCCAATTTAGGTTAGTTGTTGGTTTATGTTAGGTTAGACTTAGACCCATCAACATACACACACGTCAATTAGTTTAGTTATTCACCAAGCCCACTTCTACCGGTGCTAGATGGAGCGGTTTAACTAACACTTGCTTTTATAACCAATAAATAAATTCACCAGAACTCTAAGTAACGCCACCATTTATGTTTCATCAATAACTTCTTAACCCGAAGTCCCGAAACCGAACTCATCGCAATGGGGAACCACACGTCTCGTGGCTCGAGAAGGCTCATACTGCCTGACGGAACGGTTCGTGAATACCACGAACCGGTCACGGTAGCCGAGCTCATGTTAGACCACCCGCAACAAGTGGTGGTCGAGTTTGATCACCCGGTTGGGAAAAAACCGAAGCCGTTAGCGGCCGACGTTACGCTCGAGAACAACAAGGTTTACATGATGGTGCCCGTGAGGAGGGGGAAGTCGGTCGCGATATCTTCGGAAGACGCGCGTCGGGTTCTTTTGAGGGCTAATGCGGTTTTGAAAACCGGGTCGTTTGTGACTGCTTACACCGGGTTTATTCCGGTGTTTGCTAGGATGTGCCCCGCGGCGGTGGTTAAGAGTACGAAGAAGGAGAAAGTGATGGAGAAGTCGCCGAAGGTGGTCGCGAAACCGGAGTTTTTTGCCGAAGGGGAGGATGGTTATTTTTTGACCCGACAATTATCGGTGAAAAGTTCTTGGAAACCTAGTTTGGATACCATTAAAGAGAAACGAGTCGAGTCTAAGATCCGACATTGGTTGGTTTAATAGTTACAAGATTTAACGGTTTGGTTACTGTGTCAGTTAGACCATCTCCAATGCACCGCGAGTTTGAAACAATTATAATGTTTTTTTTTTGTATTAGTTTGAAAAAAAAAAGTGAAAAATCAAACCGGAATTATGACGTAACAAATCGGTAATTTTATACTTGGTACGAAACTTCATTACCGGTTATATAAAAAGAATGGTTTTCTGTAAGATTAGTGGTTTCGTTGATTTGTTTAACAATACAAATTAATATAGAGGCCTCATCAACATATATATAACTAGGATTTAGGACCCGCATTTTGCGGCGGGACTGTTATAACGAACAAAAAAGATAGACGTAAAAACGTTAAACGACGCATGTGCATTGTGGCGTGTTAACTCGTAAAAAAAAGACCGAAATGTAAAGTATAGAAAAGAATAACTAAGTCAACTTATGATCAGCGCGTTGCAAAGGGCCCGTTAAAACTGTAAAAAAATATTGTGACCAAAATCAAAAGTGGAAAAGTGCTACGGTTAAAAATGAAAAATTATTTGAACAAATTTCTAAAATTTGAAATCTATACTATATAATAAAAAAACCTTATTTTGGACAAGTGTCATTCATTGAAGATGTCTACATTTGTAATTTCCTACCTTTTCATACTTAATATTATTATCTACCAAATTGACACTTTTTTATTTAGTTTATCCTTATCTCTTATTTTATGAAAAAAAAATATCGATTATAAACATGGTAATTTCCTAGATAAAACAAAATAATATATATTATTCGACAAAAATAAAACAAAGAATATCTTAGATTGGTTGTTTTGAACTCGTTTTGCTTATGTTCAACGTTTGACTTTAGGCCACCATGTAATTGGCTATTTCATTGAAAACCAATTCTTTTGGATATTTATATAATTTTTTTTTCATAAGTAAGGTTCATGTTCAATTCAATATACTGTGTATAAATGGATATATATGGAGTTATAATTTATGAAGTTGATCTTCTAAATTAAAATTCATGTAAACGAATTAGATGTTATTAAATTGTTTTTTTAGATGTTGATTGGTATACGAATCTATACTATATAATAAAAGAAACCTAATTTTGGACACGTATCATTCATTGAAGATGTCTACATTTGTAATTTCCTACATTTTCATACTTAATATTATTATTTACCAAATTGACACTTTTTTATTTAGTTTACCCTTATCTCTTATTTTATGAAAAAAAAATATCGATTATTCTATCTCTTAATTTCATATTGCATTTTTTTTTCTAAATTTAGTTTGTACTTATCTTTTCCGTTCAAATGGGACAGAAGTAAAATTATTGGGTTTCACATTTGTAATTAGTTATTTTTTTATTAAGATGCTATCGTTCTATTTGCTCATGTTCAAAATGATCTGAAAAAAAAAACTCAGTTATTTTTGTTTCTAGGAAATCATAATCCTTTTATTTGATTCAATCATTTGAGAAGTTTTAAAACTAAAATATAATCTATTATAATCAAATTCACATTTCAAAACCCTCAAAATTCAACCATTCAATAATCACAATCACTCACACGTATAAGCCCATATATAATCTAACCTACTTTTAATAAAGGATTCCAATTAATTCTACGTGAAATTCATAAAGACTTTTTGTTATACACTTAATTTCATATATAATCTAATCTAACTTTTAAAGTGAAATTGCACTAATTTTAACGTTATTTCACTAAATTTGTGAAAATAACGTTAAAAACGGCGGACGGTTAATCATGCATCATCATCATGTGGTGGCGTTGATAGCAGAAAGACAAAAGGGAACATGCACTAATCGGTCTTTGTCCCGATTGCTGAGTGTTATGTGCCTTATGTCCAAAGCTTGATGCAAAACTACTATCGAGTCGGGGGTCTTACTGAAAGGAGCCTCTACATCTTACTCTCCTCAGACCCTACCTTAGCTTTGCTATTTGTGGGATTTACTGAGTATGATGATGATGATGATGATTTAGTATATATAATTAGATTTATTCAACCCATATAATACACGGGGTTTATAAAGATATATTTTTTTTTATTATTTAGTTTATAAAATTACATTTATCCAACCCATGTAATATACAAGGTTACAAAATTACATTTATTTAACCCGTGTAATACACAGTGTTTTTAAAAATATAATTTTTTTTATTATTTAGTATATATAATTAGATTTATTCAACCCGTACAATACACGGGTTTTTATTATTTGGTATATAAAATTACATTTATTCAGTACAATATATGAAGTTCTTAGAGATATAATTTTTTTATTATTTAATATATAAAATTACATTTGTTCAACCCGTGTAATAAACGAGATTTTTAAAGAATAATTGTTTTAATTTAGTATATAAAATTACATTTATTCAACCCGTGTAATACACGGGGTTCTAACCTAGTAAGGGTTATATATGAACAACTTCTTTGTGACATATTGGTAAAAGTTCAACTAATATATAGTTAGTAAAAAATAATATATAGTTGGTTAAAAAGTAAAAAAAATAGTGATTTTTGTGAGTAATAAGAAAGTTAGTAAATTATATATAGTTAATTATAGACGGTACTCATATTATGGGTTAAAATCTGGTTCTATGCCCAAACCGGTCGGTTGAAACCGGGCCAGGTTGGTCAAAGAAAGTCAAACATGATTTTTGCCCAAACAGATGTGGATTAAACTTGAAAATGGTTTTTGAGGGGAGAAGGAGTGGGTTTGATCATTTCAAATTATAGGGTTAGAAACCGATTTCAACCTTATAGTTCGGTTCGGCCGTTCGGGCTCAACCAAACCGGTTTCTGTTCCCACCCAAATTCATTTTCCCCACTAGGCTAATGTTCACTTTCGACCGGCCCATTAAGATTGGCCCATTTTCCTCTATAATAGAGAAGCTAGCCATGAAAAGATTTAAGCACATAAAAATCAAAAAGGGGTTCTTGGTTTTAGTTACTTCTCATAAAGTGGGAAAAGAAAAAAAAAGTGATGCAGTTTAAAAACAAAAAAGAGTGGGAACACGAGGAATGAATGCTAATACATATCTTTCTGACGCTTGTATTATCGACAACTCGCTTTATCACGAATGCTAGCAACTGGGTAATATCGTTTGACCATGCATCGCTATTTAGTCTTCACAAGCCCGACGATATGATTTTTTGATGGACTACCACTAAAACCTGTTGCACTGGGTCTTTACTTCCACTACGTATGTTTGTAAAATATAAAATCGTATTCACTTACAAAATCAAATGCTGCCACGTGTCCCTCATCGTCAAATTCATTCTTGTTCAACCGACAACCCCTATAAGGCACCTCGTTGTTGTTGCCATGAAGCCTAATTTAAATGTTGATGTTACAATGTAATAATGAACAAAGACTATGCAAGTATACCCGTCGGATTCCTCTTTGGTAATACATTTGTTTACGCCACAAAAGAGTTGCATTTTTTTTTTTTTTAAACAAATATTCTTTGATATATAAAAACTTTAAGGACAATTACACCAAGATAGCCGGTAAGCGGGCAACAAGCTGCGCCGCTATCATAACATCATTTTGAGCATGTTTGAGCCTTTTGTCACATTGCGTTTAATACAAATAAAAATGGTGTATCATCTTATCTTATACGAAGAAAATATTTGAATGAAAAATTGAAATATTAAAGTTTCCGAAGTTGTTATAAATACAAAATGCGTAATTCCTCTTTGTTGAGTCTTTAGATGTCCCAAGCAAACAAACACTATTTTTAAGAGAAGGTGTTGAACAAACAAGCATTTTAGTATATAAGGGTGAAGGGAGTGGGTGCGGCAAACGAGCGGTAATTGGGTTTGCCGATCGGTGTACACCACCACCAACCAATGTTGCCGCACGGTTTCATTCCCGATCGATGTTGCATTGCCGAAGCGGTGAAATGAGGGAAGGAGAGAGTGTGTGTGGGGGGAGTGGGGTCCATGCCATTTTTAACCAATCACACATTTTTCCTTTTTTTTTATAAAAAGTTTACCACTTTACCAAGTGTCTAACCATTGCCAACACTTTTCAGCAAAGTTTAAACTTTTTCTCCTCTCTGACGTGGCACTATCTGATTGGTCCATTTTAAAGTTTACCACTTTCACCTGTTTAACCACTCCCTTCACCCTAAGGACACATGATACACCGATCTAAATTCTAAAGAAAACTAAACATGGCTGATGGGCCTTTGTATAGCAACATAAATGGGACCATGGGCCAGGCACTAAAACCATGATCCAATAACATTCTAAATTTATTTAATCCTGGGCCAACCAAGGGTAAATTTTAAAAACTTTCATAGGCCGAAAGCAGGTCGGGTAAAAAAGGCTAGGTAAAAACCAGCCTCGTAACATCTTGTGGTGTGATAAGACTTAGGAACCATTAGGTTCTGGATTCGATTCCCACAAGGGGGTTTTCCCAGATTTATTGGGTTTCTCCTGAATTGGTGTATAGGCATTATAGCCTAGTGGAGATGAATATGATCGGATGGTTCCGCTGGTGGCACGATAATACTCCAGTGGTCCGTCACTTATGCAAGTTTACCGTTAAAGAAAAAGAAAAAAAATCAATTGCATCAAATTATAGTAAGACTTGAAATTTTCAGAGCCTACTAATTAAAGTATACAAGCCCACGTATTATTTAGGAAAAACAGAAAAGATTTTACTATTTAATGTAAAAGATACCCAGGGGCGGACCTACACTTAGTGGTGGGTGGGCGGGCGCACCCCTTAACAAAAAAAAAAATTAGTGTATTTTTTGAGAAAAATCCCGATCGCCCCCTTGAAAGTTCGGTCAAGTCCCCCGATGGCACCCCTTGAAATTGTGATTGATAAAAACTCGAAGTGAATATGTTAGAGATGTGGCCGGATTTGTCTCCGGGAGTTGGTAATTGCAGCGGTGGGTAGTGTTCATATGTAGAAGATGATGTTTTTAGTGGTGGAGACTTTATCAAAACAAATAAAAGGAAGTGATATTAAATTATAATATGAGCCACTTTATTGGGAACTACAAAAACCATTAAATAGCCGTATAGAGATTGTAAGATTTTTAACTTTATCAGTTTTTCATATTTAATTTTAATATACTTTTTTTATAACTTTACTTAATTTAATGTTTATTAATTTATATAATTATTTTCTAGTTCTTTAAACGAAGTACATTAAGCTTTCATCATATTTTTTTAAATACCAATGAAATGGATACTCGAATAGTCGAGAAGTTGCAGTTGAACTTTTTGGCAAAACTAAATTACTTGTAATCATATTGATTAATGGTTATTTGGCTTGTAAATCTTACGGTTAAAACAAAGTAACTTTTTTAACGGTCAATAGAATCAATCCTGAGCATTCTCGGGGCACCTACCGAACCAAACGAAGGACTCCGACAGTAACCTGAGTCCACCACCAATTTCGGGGAAACCCGGTAACCCATCCACCATAGGGACGACGGTGAAATTACCGGTAAAACCTGTTTGACTTAAGGATTGAAAACAAAGTAATAATTTCGTATTTTCGTAAAAATTCCGCACCCCTTAAAAAAATTTTCTGGGTCCGCCACTGAAGATACCTATAACTTGTCTACCTTAATATATTAATGAAAACTATTAGATTTAGTGTAACAAACATAGTGCATGTTACCATTTAATGTAAAAGATACCTACATCTTGTACAACCAGTTACATATGTTATTTTTTTCCTTATTGTTTCAATCGCATCTCAATATATGATTTGGCTGTTTGTTTGTTTGTACAAGGGAAAGTATAGAAATGTACAATAAAGTAATAGAAAAACTTGTGTGAGAATTAAAATTCCTTAGATGAGTTAGTTGTTTATTTTATTTTATTTTATTTTATTTACTATTAAAACTTATATTTCATTCCAATCATCAGGGTAAATTACATAAGAATAGCAGGTGGGACGAGCAACAAACTGCGCCGCTATCCCCTCTGAATAGAAACCCTAATCTACTAAAAACAAAGCCTCGCCAAAATATTGTCTTCTTGTTTATCCGGCCACTATTTGTTGTTCTGACTTACGTACATTTATGGGAAGTAAACTGTGCCAAAATATTGTCCACTTTGCCCCTGATGGGTCGCCCATTCAGGACCTCACAATTTTGTTTTCACCAGACGAGTTGCTCGTCAATGCAAAACGCATCTTGCTAGAGAAAGTTTCTATCCCCTTATAAAGAAGGCTTCGTTCTCCTTCTCAACTGATTTGGGACTACTTTTTATATATTTGATTGGAATGATTAATATGAATGGGTGAATTTTTTAAAATGTAAGGCTATGTGAAATGGGTTCATCCGTTTCACTGCCACATCATAAAATGAGTGTCAGATCACTGATTCACTGTCATATATGCATAAGTTCTCACTCACGTTTTTTCTCTTTCAGCGTGTATTGGTTTCACAATTTTTCGCTACCTATCACTTATTAAAATAACATTTAAAGAAACAAATTTAAAAAATAACATAAACAAGAATGAATCTTATTGGTTGGTTCCACGGGTCCCATCACCCGCACCTCTCCTTCACAAGCGTGAACTACCTCACGCCCCCTCTCTTTTCACCTCAGGTAACGCCTCAACAGACGGTGTTTAACTTAGCGCCACTCGCCGCCATGTCACCCGATAGTCGAATACGTTACCCGATTACAACTAGCCTTAATGAAAGATTGGAGAATATTAAGTCGCTTTCTAAAAGAAGAAAGCACATGCACACCATGTGAACAGTCATCCACAACTCTTGGGGAATTTTATATACTTTACTTTGCTGCTTTGCCATTGGCCCAAGCAAACCCCCTTATCGTACTACTTTTTTTCTTATTGTATTGTATTTTTTGTATTTATACTTGAATCCTTTGAAATAGTGTGACCATCCCCTCAATTTGAAAAGGATGTTACGATTACATGTTACATCATATTGTTCAACTTATTTATTTATTTTCTATAGAAAATAACATGCAAAGTTTGTAATATAAGATATGGTCATCTGTTGAATCATTTAGTTGTAGCGAAAAGAATTTTATAGTAGCCCCTGGCCAATAAGTTTTAATCCGGCCATTGTATATGATATGTGTAATCACGATATAATAAAGGGATATTAGATTTAAATAACCCTCAATATTCATTAATTGACTGATAACACTCCTAACTTTCGATTTGTACCACACCACTCTCAACATTCTAATTACTGGCCGATAACACTCACAAACTAACTGAACTCTAACCCAGTTAGTTTTTTTTTTTTTGCTGATGTGGCCCTTGTGTGTTGACATGACTTCAAACGTGGAATTTTTTGATGATGTGGCATCTGATTTGGCATTTTTATGACGTGCCATCGGACGTGGCACTGGTTTGGTGACGTGGCAGTTGATGTCAGCAAACTGGGTTAGTGTTGGGTTAGTTTGAGAGTGTTATCGGTCAATAAGTTGAAAGTTGAGAGTGATGTAGTACAAATCAATAGATGCACTCCTATAAACGTGGAAAATATACCAGATTAATCAATTCGACTTGAAATTTTTAAGTCGTTCATAACTGTTTAGTTAAAGTAAGAATTGCGAACCATCTAGTTTCCTTTTGCGAGGCGTGTTTCCTTTCAAGATTCATCGATTAGAATCTACATAGCTTTTTATCATTAAACTAGTGATAATTCCCGCGAACTTCGCGGGTTTGACAAAATAAGATGTTTTTGAGGTATTGACAAAGAACATTATACGTTTATGATGAGCATACGAAATTCTCCGAAACTACATGAACTCTCCCTACTCAAGTAAATTATATAATTGAACAGTGTTAGCATAAACTTTGAAATAAAAGAAACATTCCATGACATAAAAAAAATGTTGCATTTCTCTAATACTTCTCTTAGTTTGACGCTTGGGATGGGTATAAAGTATCAAAGTGATATTTATTTATAATAGTGTGAACATGATTAGGATACGAAGTTCATCAAATGGTCAAAAAAAATAGAGAGAAGTTTGAGATAATATTTAGAGAGAATTTAAGAATAAATCATATTTTTGTTCATACCCTAAGACTCATAACTTGTTCAATTACTTGTTCACAACAGAAAATTGATTATCACAATGATAAACTTAAATTATCACAAATAAAGCATAGTAGAGTATGTATACTATAACTGCTAAGAAAGTCATCAAGTTCTTTATTTGAGGAGAAATATAAAGTTATTTAAATAATCTAACTTTATGCTTGGCAAAACGTTCAGGTCAGGTTGAGTTGGGTAACGGGTCAAAATGGATTCTGGTCAGAATGGGCTAATTTAAATTTGGTTAGGATCAAAATAGGTTTGGGTTAAAATAGGTTCATCATATGCCTAAGCATCAGCAATGCAATGCAGATGCAATAGTAAAATAATAGATCAACAACTTTCAATTATTCAAATGCCAGGTATACATCCTTAATAGTAGCAGCTCCATATACCTTGTCAAATCTTTGATGCATGAAATATTATATAAAATACATGCCAAAAACAATAAGAAAACAACGAAAAACTAAACTATTATGCTAATTCAACTCGAAAAGGGTACAATGGTCTGTTCAATAACTTCATAAAATTGTCAATTCAGTCTAATGTTACCTCCTATGAATAAAAACAGCCTACAAATAGCCTACAACCAAAGCTAGTCAGCATTTGATATGGTTAATGTTTCTTGTTTCATCAGCAGAGCTAGTTTGGCCTGTCAATAAACAGAGTTATACTTATACCTCAACAATCCAATAGTGTGTTGAGCATGGTTACAAAAACTAATAGTCTATTCTTTACCCAAAAACTAATAGTCTATTATTTCAAATAATTTTGAAAGAAATGATTTAGAAGGTTGTGTTCAAAATACAGTTTGAGCCACTTTCACCCAATCAACCCATTTGAGTGTTTCCTAATTAACTCGTCCTTTTTACCCATTTTGCCCTTTAAAAGAAAATAACGAACCGAATCCAATTCATGATCTGCCATCTTTTCACTATGCAAGCCTCTTAGGACATTCTTGCAAGCATCAACAGCCCTATGTAACTGAATTTGGAGCCAACTGGTTAAAAACATAAATATATGTAATAACGGTCTTCAATATGAGATATTACTTTTGTAAATTAAATAAACGCACCTCATTCGGTGTAGATGTTACATAAATAAAAAACCTGTAAATTTAGTCTGTCAAATTTGTTTTACTTTCTTGTGTACTACCAGGTTGTATAAAGGAAATGCTTCTTATAAATCGGTTGACTTAAGAAATGACACATAGATGTAGATGCTACTAACCTCACAATTGGTTACTGTGGTACAATTATTAACATATTTCAACACCCCCTACTCTTTAACACGAAGTGGCTTCTCATTGTCATATATGCCTTGCTTTCGTCTTCTATTTTGTTGTCTCTGATCGTGCATTCTGCTTCACCAACTCATTCTATAAACTTTGCTAGGTATAAAGTAACAAAGATGGTTTTAAAGTTAGCAACAATTGAGTATAAACTTTGTCAAGTATTACACATTAAGTTGTAATCTAACTCGCTACCAAGAGAATGCGACTTGCACTTAGTCCCATGACCAATAAAATGCAACCTTACATTTATTTAGTAAGTATACCGACAATCAAAACATGCAACACATTGAGTATAAACTTTATTAGACATAAAGTGCACGTTGTAAGGACTCTCAAAAATATATTAAACTGACCCACAAGTGAAAACCCGTACCCCTGAAACCATACTGTGCACTAAAAATCAAGAAAATAAGATTTATGGTGTTCAGGCGGGCCGCGTAAGAGTAAGCATAGTCTTACGCGGGCCGCGTCAACATGTAGTTTGACCGGATAAGTATCCCCGAGCCACGTATCAGCCATCTGTCGAACCTACTCGTGACCAATCAAGCCTATTCGTAGATTAGGCGACCAGGCGGGCCGCGTAAAGATGTTCCAAGGTTTACGCGGGCCGCGTTAACCTCCGATTTCAGCTATAAATAGCTTGTCTCAGGGGCTTTCATCTGGTGTCAAAATCACTTTACGAAAACGAAGTTAGACTGCTCCAAAGTCGAATTTACTTTCAATTTTAGTGGGGTACTGCTCCGATACTGGGTATTAACTCGATCGCTGCTACGATTTAATGTCCGGTCGATTAAAACTATCCAATGGATGTTTAAGTGCTGCCCACATTAAGGTTATGCTTTGTCATTCGTCGTGAATTCGATGGATGTTTAAGCATCGCACTATGTCATTCGTTGTGAGGGTTTAATCTCGTGAGTTATCGTAAATGCTGTATTAGTTACTAACCTAGTTCGTGTGCATGTTATTAATTTAGGTTTCAAGGCTAATCAGTAGACTAGACTCTGCTCATATTAAATCTGCAATGTGAGTTATTCTATTTTTATCAAAGTGTTTTATAAATTCTTAAATATTTTCAAAGTTATAATTACAGGGATTAAGTCTTTGTAATCACCAAATTACAGCCGGTATGTGGGGTTTTGTATACATTACTTGATAACCGTCACCATTGGACAACGGGGTAGCCAATGGGTGATATGACCATAGTCACAGACACCATTGGACAATGAGGTTACCAATGGATGGTCGAGTGACAAATACTGTGGGTAGTTGGTTGATATGTGGAAACATTGTAATCGCTCTTAATACTGTAAATTATAACAACGTGTCGTTTTAGTAAAAAGAATGATTCACCAGTATTTCCCGCTGACAAAACCTTTTTCAAACATGTTTCAGGTGATATGTTGTGATCCAGGAAAAGTGTCGTGAAGCACTACAAGCTTAAGAAAGTGGCTCAATATAAAATAAAGAAACATGATTTGTAAAATAAAGATTTCTCAGTGAAATCATATGATTGTAAACTACCGGGGTTTATCCCAAATTGTGAAATAAAATAATCGGGAAATTTTAGTTTTAAAAAGATCCTGTTAAAAATCTTTCGTTGTTAACTCAATTAAATAAATACCACGGGATTTTCTGTCCCGCGGCTCCTAAACTAGGTCAAACCGGGGCGGGGGCCGTGATAGAAAAAGGTGGTATCAGAGCCACTGAGTTAAGCTAATTAAGTATTTGAAAAATACTTAATTTTCCTGATTGTCATTTTGTGATTATGTGTTTTATTAACTGACTAATTGTTAGTTACAGTATGGGTAAGCAAAAGCTTTCGAACATCTATCTTAAATTAGATAGTTTGTCAAAAGAGAAGGGAAGTTCATCCCAATCAAAATCCTCAAGATACTCATTAGATACTGAGGATGGAATATTTGTTCGTAAAGCCCAATATGAGGAACCACTTTCTCCTAATAAAAGAAGTTTGATTATTAGGAAAAGTCAAGAGAAAATAAAGAAATCTCAATCAAAAGAAATGAAAGTTAATCAGGAAATTCAGAAACTCGGTAGTAACCCACCATGGAAAGACAAGTTAGATGAAAAATGGGCAGATCTCTATATGCTAGCCACTGTAGCAGTAAATGCAAATCTTTAAAATACTTTGACTCAGTATTAGCACCCTTATCACCTACAAGTCAGAAACTTTACCCAGTAATTAAATAAAGTTACAATAAACCCTAGTATGTTTAATTTTCAGTTATCCTTTGTATTAAATTAGTCATACGATATGCAATAATACTTGAAATTTATCTATGAAAATTTTGTTATAAAATTTTAACTTAGTATTTTTGCATATATGCTAAACAACATGAATGAGTTATCTGGAGCCCTAGAGAATCTCAACCTTTATCCAGTGAACATAGAAGTTTCCAAAGATTTTACGGGTTACTTTGCTGATGTAGAACAACCTGTGGAATTTTGTGCTCCACCTCTAAAGAAACCAAAACCTAAGAAAAGGAGAAGACTTGTAGGCTGGAGACGTGTACGTAGGAGGAAACCAGCAACTAGGAGGGTTCCCAAAATAGAGAATCCCCTAGATAAAGGAAAAGGGATAGAGATTGAGGAAGATTCAAGGCAAGCAGGGATGGAAATTGGGGAAAATGCTAAGCAAGAAATTGGAGAAAGCTCTAAACAAACCCAGGAAATGACATTACAGGATGAGCTAGATTTCATATTGGCAAGCTGTGATACTATTAAGCCTGTCAATGAAAATGTTTTTACTCATCCTATTGAAACCCAACTTCCCATAAACTTAGAACCAGCCATCCCAGAACCTCTAATTCACACTCAACTTCTAGGAATGGACGAATGGTGGACTAACGATTGGCAGTTCCAAAACCTTCTAAATAATCCTTACACGTTTTTCCCTCAGTTTGACTCAGAACCTATACCAAATCCACCGATGAGTAATGAGAATATGGCTGAACTCCGTCATTTTGGCGAAGAGCTGATGGATGCTGGGAATAGGATCCGGGAAATAGGAGGACAAATCTCCTGGAAATACGATGAGAGGGAACATCGCTTTTAAAATACAAATTGACAAGGGAAAAGTGGGTTGTGAATCTGTGTTTGTATAATAATAATAATAGTAATAAAAATCAGTATGTGTAAAATAAACAATAAAACGGTTGTAAGATAAAAATGTGTACAGAAGCATATTATAATATATAAACAAATGAAAATTTAGAAATTGACAATTTTGGTTATATATTTGTTTATGTAATTATGTGCGATTAATTGTTATATTTGGTTATTTCTTATTTTATACTAATTATTTATATATAAATTAATTATCAGATGGCAAACGTTGGTAATGAACCAGTAAATGAAGTAAATCAATCTGAGCAAAATCAAGAAGAGCAATTGTTAAATAGGCAAGATATCGAGGATATCGTTGCTCAAGGAATAGCCAATGCTATTCCAGCAATCCTTGCTGCTGCCCAGAAATCTGTTAAACCTCAATCAATCATTCCTAGTAAACATACACAAGGCGACAATTTTAGTAATAATATAAACGGAGGCGGTAACCATATTAATAACAACAATGATGAATTGCAAGCTCCGCTCCCTAAGAAAATGAAAGCTGCAACACCTGGTTGCACTTACAAAGAATTTCTTGCCTGTAAACATGTTGAGTTCGCAGGCAATGAAGGGGCAACTGTAGCACTGCGTTGGTTAGAGAAAACCGAGGCAGTAATTGCAATAAGTAAATGTGCCGAGGAAGACAAAGTGATGTATACATCGCATTTGTTTAAAGAAGGGGCACTAGAATGGTGGAACACAGTACTTCAAGCCAAAGGAAGAAATGTGGCCTATGCCATGAACTGGGAAAAATTTAAAAGTTTGATGGAAAGAAAATTCTGTCCCGAGTATGAAAAGGAACAAATGGCGAATAAGTTCCTGAACCATCAGATGATGGGTATAGACTGTCGAGGATATACTTCGACATTCTTCGAATATGCGAGAGTAGTACCAACCCTGGCTTCGCCAGAGCCGGTGCTCATTTCTCGCTATATTTGGGGATTAATTGGCGAAATCCGTAATATCGTTAAAGCTGCGAGACCTCGCACTATTGACGATGCGGTAGAATTAGCTAACACCCTAACTGATGAGCTGGTACGCACAAGAGATGAAAATAGGAAAAAGGAACTAGCTCAGAAAATTACCCAAGGATTTCGTGTGGGTAATAATAGCAACTTCAAGAAAAGAGGAACAGGGCAATCCTCAACACCACCGTTCTGTAGGAATTGCCGAAAGAAACATTATGGAAGATGTAATGTAACCTGCAACTTTTGTAAAATGGTAGGACATCGTGAAGAAGACTGCAGAAAGAAAACAAGAATCTGTTTTAACTGTGGCGAAGCAGGGCATTTCAAAACAGAATGTCCTAAATTGGTCAAACCAGCAGACAACAAAGCCAAGACAGCCGACGGAGCTATTAAAAAGAATGTCAGAGCATTCCAGCTGACCACTCAAGAAGCAGAACTCATCCCAGATGTGATAGCTGGTACGTTCTTAGTTCACAACGTGTATGCAAAAGTATTATTTGACTCTGGTGCAAACCAAAGTTTTATCAATACTTCATTCTGCCAAGCTCTTAATTTACCTTTGACCAACCTTAATGATGTGTACAAAATGCAACATATAAATTACATCAATTGCGGCATAAAACTAACCCTTTTTTAGTACTAATGTTGGAAAAAGTGTGCTTTTGTCTTCCTTTTGTATTTTCAGGATTAAATGAGCTCAAATTAACAAAAGAAGCAAAAAGACATCAAAATCTAACATAAATACAAGAAAAGGAACAAGACGTGACATGCCCGACCCCACGACAGCATCTTCCCAAGCAAAACTAGAGGTCAGAAGACTGAACACGCCCCGTGCTCAGCCAGCACGGGGGCGTGCCCAAGTGTCAGCAGAAAAGACAAAGTGGTAGAAGCTTCTATTGCCCACCACGGGGCCGTGCTCAGCGGACACGGGGCCGTGGTCAACTATAAGATTCGCACAATCTAAGCAAATCTTCATAGTACAAAGATTCTTCTGCACACGGGGTCGTGCTCAGCGGACACGGGGGCGTGGTCAACTAATAAGACAAGCTGCAATAAATGAAGAAAGAGAAGGATGTGGACACGGGGCCGTGCCCACTGGACACGGGGCCGTGCCCACTGGACACGGGGCCGTGCCCGAGATTCTGTTCAGCCTATAAATAGGAGTGCTTGGCTCAAGCTCAAACCATCCCTTGGCACACCACCTCTCTCACACTTCACCCACCACCCACCACCACCATAACACCATCATCCATTGTCCATCATAGAGTGTGTGAGTCATCTCGGGATCCAAGATTGATCGTAAGAGTTCTTGACAATCAAGGCCATGTTTGCCTAAGTCTCTTACAACACTTGGTGAAGACAAGTGTCTAGTGTAATACTTTTTATTTCTAATCTTTTCGCACTTTTTACTTGGTTTTGTATTAATGACTTTAATAACTAGTTTCTTATGTTGAAGGTGATTCTTCCTTATCGTTTGTCCGTGGTGTCTTGGCATTATTTTACTGTCTATATAAAATAAAAGATTTTCACCATTCATATCTCCACGGTCTATATGGAGGTATGTTGGCTACCTGGTCGGGGGTTAAGGGAACGGTTTGGTAAGAGTCTTGCCATTGTTCAGCGTTTAGAGGTCCTGCAATGGACCTGGGTCAAATTTAGTAGGACTTCCTTCAATACTTAACGGTATTGGATGGCGGGGGTCCAAACTCTTTGATCCCCTCATAAGTTAACTACTATTAATACTATAACCCGGCTATTTAGGACTGTATCCCTGCTGACTCAGACTACTTAGTCGAGGGTAACGTCACCTCCAAAAGAGGGGCCTACCATAATTTGCATTAATAACTTAATTAATTATCTTTCAATAATCCGACCCTTTAGGATTGTATCCTTGCTGACTCAAACTACTGGGTTGAGGGTAACGTCACCTTCAAAAGAGGGGCCTACTACAATAACTAAGATAATCTCTTAAATAAGTGCAAAAGTGCGGAAATAATCAAAGGTTACACTATACACGAGTCGGAACCAAGTGATTCATCTTGTCTATCTGTTTTTCTTTTATTTTTATTTTCAGCATTTTAGTTAGTTTTTATTTTTCTTAGTTTAAAACATTTTTCTAAACTTTTTATTTGATTAGACGTTGAGGATAAACCGGTACTAAAAGCTCTTGTGTCCTTGGACGACCTCGGTATCTTGCCAACACTATACTACGCTCACGATGGGTGCACTTGCCTATATGTGTGTTTAGTGTTAGTAAAATATCGTGTTTTATAAATTTAAAACTTGGCTAAAAAAGTGTTAAAGGGGCTTAAAATATACACCTAATATATATAACACTTCACACGCATCAAGTTTTTGGCGCCGTTGCCGGGGACACAAGGATTTTAAGAAAGTTAGGAATCAACGGCCTAATCTTTTTTCTTATTTTTCATTTTGTTTAGGATTTTTCTTAATTTTTCAGCTTCTGCAGAACTCAGCACGGGCCGTGCCCGCTGAACACGCCATGTGCCCAATCATTGGAACTGGCAATCCTGTTTTAAGTCAGACAGTAAGCTGAACACGGGGCCGTGCCCACTCAACACGCCCCCGTGCCCAAGTTTCAGTTACTGAAAACAGAACCGTAAGATCCCGACGGTTGGTAATTTCTGACACAAACATGAGTGATACTGATACTTTTTACTTTCGGCACTCTTATGGTACTATGTGGTGTCAATTATGTGGTGGTAACCATAAAGAATTAGAATGCTATTTTCTAAATTATAAACCCCACTATATAGACCCATCGTTTCCTAGTATCCTTAAGAGGGGCGAAAGTAAAAATAATCCCTATCTCTCCCTCGAATGCTCCCAACCGGATTTTCTAGGAGAAATGCTTCTCGATGAATTATTTCAACTAGAAGATCTAATTATTGATTGGTTAAAAGAACTTAGGAAAGATTTCAATAATCTTTTCCAAGACAATAGCCAAGAAGAAGGGTTGGAACCGCATTCAAACAACTTCGTTGTTTCCGAAGATACTCCTAACTCTAGTGAGGACTTGAGCGATAGTCGTCCCCGTGTCGATTGTGCCGTGAAGGACTCCCCATCGACTTCGTTTGATGCATACATAGACCTGAGCGATTCGACATACACCTTCTTTAACGAGAGCCCGGAAAAGGGTTGGACTTGTCCACCTACATATAGCATAGGAATCACCCTCACCGACAACCTCTTGCGTTCTCGTCTTAATCTAGATCAATTAAGGTATCTTAGGCACTTTGGGGTTGTTCCATCCAGTAAGGAACCACCCGATCCGGAAAAGTTCCTTAAAAAATAGACACACTTCATAAAACAGCCTTCCGACACGGGGCCGTGCCCAGGTCAACACGCCCCCGTGTCCACCGAAAGATTCCCTTCTGACTTTTGTCAGAATACGGACAAAACGTGTCAGGATCTTGCCTGCACACGGGGCCGTGTCCAGCCGACACGGGGCCGTGTCCAGCATGCTGTCGTTTTCTATAAATGCAGCCAAGAATCCTGCACATTTGGACCATCCAGGGACAGAGATTTGAAAGGATTTTCTAACATTCCATCCTAGGTATGTTCTAAAAGAAGGTTCTAACAAACATCTTGTCCTTTCCTCTTATATCTATTACCTTCTTCTTCATCTTTCTTGCAACAACACCTCCATTGAAGCTTGATTTCAAGCTTCATTGTGATGATTGTTGAGTTTTTATTCAAGGAATCTTGTTAAAAATAAGTTACACAACATTGTTTTAAGTTATTTTTGTTCAAAAACACTTCATAAGTTGAGAAAATAATTTAAAACTCCAAGATTCCTTGTTCTAAAAATCTGCAGAAAGTTGAACACGGGGCCGTGCTCACTGAGCACGGGGCCGTGTCCGTGATACTGTTTCATTAAAACAAACTATTTTTGGTATGTTTTCGTAGAATGTCTAGCCAAAACTGTGGAACCTCTTCTGCGCACTCAAGGAACAGTCGACGGGAAAGGAGGCCATCGATTGAAGCAACTCTCGTAAGATACGTAATGGCGCTACGTGAAGCCCTTGAAGATATGACTTCGGTGGAGGAGGTCCTCATAGACCGTATAAATTATCTCTCGGTGGGGTTGGAAAACAGTTTTCAAGAAATAAACCTCTTGCACCAGAGGTTAAACATTCTTGTAACACCTCCCATGGAACCCATCCTCCCTCAAGAGGATTGGAACCTAGCACTTGGAATCCAAAATCCTACCGGTTGGGACGACATTCCGGCGGAACCTCCTCTTGAAGAACTCCAAGAAATCCCGGTGAAAATTGCACCTCCTCAAACCAACGCTCATGAGCCCGTTTTTCTTCTCCCTAGGGAGATCGAAGAATGGTTCGCCGACGTGTGAGGAACCCATACCCGGAGAAAGAAGTTGTCAAGCCACTTTTAACCGAGAGATCTATCTTTTCGGAAATTTTGCTAGTAGAATAAATAGTAGGCTAGAACTTCTTGGATTGAGATTTCTTGTGTTTCTTTGACCTAACTATCTAGTGTTTAGGACTAATATGTAATTCTCTCTATGACTAATGAATGATGGTTTTAGTTAAATTGGTGTTTGGATGGTGTTGAAAGGAATAAAACACACTTGAGATGGCAAAGGATACAAGGGAAACTTGAACCAGCACCCCATGCAGGAAAACAGGACCATCCGACAAAATTCTTCGTTTACAGTAAGCTCGGCACGGGCCGTGTCCGCCCAACACGGCCCCGTGCTGCACAGTCTGCAGAAATACCCAGTTCAGGTAAACTGGACACGGGCCGTGTTCACTCAACACGCCCCCGTGTCCAGGCTTCTGTTTCTCTTGATTTAATACTTGAACAGGGGGCCGTGCCCGGACAACACGGGGCCGTGCCCGGACAACACGGGGTCGTGTTCAGCGCCCAGTCACACAAAATTTTTGCTTTTTACATCTTTTTACACATTCAATCAACCTAAAAACTTATTTTTGGGACACATTGAGGACAATGTGTAATTTAAGTGTGGGGGAGATGCTAAAACCTTGAATCTTGCAAGTCCTAAATACAAGCCTTACACAAAACTCTATTGGAATCGCTAATCACCCCAAATTTTTTTCAAAAATTTTCATTTTTTTTACTTGTCTAGGTTTAACTTGGGAATTTCAAAATTCTAAAAAGGTTATATTTTTACAAATTTACAACCGATAGCGTCGTGATAAAAAGAACCAACATAAGAAAATTATGAAAAGGCATGACAAGCTTAGTTAAAATTTGATTATATATACTTGATCACATAAAAACTCATTCCCACAAAAGTGAGTTTTGAGCCTTTATTGAGCATACAATTACATATCATTAGACTAAATGCTCATTTTTCGTTTCTTGTGTGAATAGCCGCTTGGTTCTTACGACTCTAGAACTTGCCATGACGATACATTCCCGGTCCTTACCAACTTAAACCCGAGTAAGTAAATGATGGAGGCATTAGGACTAACCCTTTTTTATTTCTACACCTTTATTTTTTTTTTATTTTTTTTTACCACCTACCTAAAATCCCCCTAGTTAACCCCTTTGAGCCTAAACCTTTTCATTTCAAACCCCAAACAAACTCCCTTTTACCCACCAAAACCTTTTTCATTTTTAACCCTTTGTTTTAGTAACTAGCTCGGTTTCTCATATGACTTTCCAAAAAAAAAAAATATATGTGTGTTGATGATGAAGCAAAAGAAAATAAACAAACAAGTTTATCAAAAATAACTTTGTTTGAATAATAGCTTCATCAAAATAAAAGTTACAAAAATAAAGTCTTACGAAAACCGACGCTTGTTACGCTTTTCGCCCTTTTTCTACTAACCACTAACCCAAGCACCTACCTTTAACCCAAGCCTAACCCTTCACCCACAAAGTCCTCTTGATATTTACAAAGGTATATAAGTTAAAAAGGAGGAGGATTGATTGCTTGGCAAGCCTATGGTAGGAGTAAGTTCCATGCCGCTCTCGAGTGATCCACAAAAATACATTTTCGGCCGAGTGTTGAGTGATCCCCGTGAGGTATGTGAACTTGTATATAAATAGAATTTTAAAAAGGCATGTTATGCTCTAATAAGTAATTTATCTTATGAAAAGTTTTAAATAAATCATGACAAATAGGATTGTAAATAAATAAAAATAAAACTAAATAAAGAATCTTGGAAATCCCGACACTCTATGACAAGCCCAAAACCTTCTTTTCTACCCATTCCATTTGGGAGTGTAATAGCCACATATTAAAGATTTTTGCTTGAGAACAAGCAAAGATTCAAGTGTGGGGGTATTTGATGTGTACAAAATGCAACATATAAATTACATCAATTGCGGCATAAAACTAACCTTTTTTTAGTACTAATGTTGGAAAAAGTGTGCTTTTGTCTTCCTTTTGTATTTTCAGGATTAAATGAGCTCAAATTAACAAAAGAAGCAAAAAGACATCAAAATCTAACATAAATACAAGAAAAGGAACAAGATGTGACATGCCCGACCCCACGACAGCATCTTCCCAAGCAAAACAAGAGGTCAGAAGACCGAACACGCCCCGTGCTCAGCCAGCACGGGGGCGTGCCCAAGTGTCAGCAGAAAAGACAAAGTGGTAGAAGCTTCTATTGCCCACCACGGGGCCGTGCTCAGCGGACACGGGGCCGTGGTCAACTATAAGATTCGCACAATCTAATCAAATCTTCATAGTACAAAGATTCTTCTGCACACGGGGTCGTGCTCAGCGGACACGGGGGCGTGGTTAACTAATAAGACAAGCTGCAATAAATGAAGAAAGAGAAGGATGTGGACACGGGGCCGTGCCCACTGGACCGTACTTGGATCTGTAATGATGAATAGGATCTGTAAACCGTACTTGGATAAATTCGTAATTGTCTTTATCGACAATATACTTATTTATTCCAAAAGTCAAGATGAGCATTGTCAGCACTTGCATTCACTCTTAACTTTGTTAAGAAAAGAAAAGCTCTATGCTAAAATTTCAAAGTGTGAATTTTGGCTACAAGAAGTGTAATTCTTAGGACACATGGTGAATCACGAATGTATTCATGTAGATCCTGCTAAGATAGAAGCAATTACCAAATGGAAGGTTCCGCAAACAGCAATGGAAATTAGAAGTTTTCTAGGGTTAGCCGGATATTATAGACGGTTTATTAAGGATTTTTCCAAAATAGCAGTACCATTAACTAAGCTAACCTGTAAAGCGGTTAAGTTTGAATGGGAACCTAGGCAAGAAGAGGCGTTTAGAATTTTAAAACAAAGGTTAACCAATGCTCCAATTCTAGCTTTACCAGAAGGAACTGAAGATTTTGAAGTATATTGTGATGCTTCTAAACTAGGATTAGGATGTGTGCTAATGCAACGCAAGAAGGTAATTGCGTATGCTTCAAGGCAAATGAAAAAGCACGAGGAAAATTACACGACTCATGACTTAGAGTTAGGAGCCATAATTTTTGCCCTTAAGATATGGAGACATTATCTGTATGGAAATAAGTTTACTGTCTATACGGATCACAAAAGTTTAAGGTATATATTTGGGCAAAAAGAGTTAAACATGAGACAAAGGAGATGGATGGAAATTCTAAGCGACTACGACTGTGATATCCAGTATCACGAAGGAAAGGCAAATGTAGTTGTAGATGCCTTAAGTCGTAAGTATCATGAGAAACAACGACGGGCTCGTGCTCTTAGATTAAATCTACAGTTAGATTTAATGGAACAACTAAAGAATATTCAAGAAACAACAATCAAGGATGATGCTGAAGGAATGAAGGGACGAATAAAGGAATTAAAGCAAGGAGGTGATGGAATTTGGAGATTCCATAAAAGAAGGATTTGGGTACCTAAACAAGGAGAATTAAGAGATAAAATTTTAGAAGAAGCTCATAAATCTAGGTATACCATGCACCCAGGAAATAATAAAATGTACAAAGATTTAAGAAATAATTTCTGGTGGATAGGAATGAAAAATGACATAGCTAGATACATTTCTAAGTGTCTTAAGTTAAGGCAGAACACCAGAAACCTTCAGGGTTACTTCAACAACTAGAAATGCCTATATGGAAATGGGAACTTATAACAATGGACTTTGTTACTAAGTTACCCAAAACCAGAAGGGGTAATGATGCGATTTGGGTAATTGTGGATCGATTAACCAAATCAGCTTATTTTCTACCCATGAAGGAAACCTTTAGCATGGAAAGATTAGCCAAGTTATACGTAGACGAAGTAGTATCCTTACATGGAGTTCCACTCTCCATTGTATCGGATAGAGATAGTCGTTTCACTTCCCATTTCTAGACTAGTTTCCAGGAAGCAATGGGAACTCGACTAAATTTGAGTACTGCGTATCATCCACAAACAGACGGGCAAAGTGAAAGGACGATACAAACTTTAGAAGACATGCTCCGAGCATGTGTGATAGATTTTGGTGGAAATTGGGACGACCACTTACCTTTAATTGAATTCTCCTATAACAATAGCTATCATTCAAGCATCGAAGCTGCCCCATTTGAAGCACTGTATGGACGCAAGTGCAGAACTCCAGTTTGTTGGGCAGAAATATGAGAAAGTCAATTGTCAGGACCAGAGATTGTGCAAGAAACTACCGACAAGATCACTCAAATCAAGGAAAGATTAAAGACTGCTCGAGATCGTCAAAAGAGTTATGCAGACAATAGACGTAAGCCACTCGAGTTTCAAGTTGGAGACAAAGTACTATTGAAAGTTTCTCCTTGGAAAGGAGTAGTTCGATTTGGAAAGAAAGGAAAACTAAGTCCAAGATACGTAGGACCATTTTCAGTGATCCAACGTATAGGACCAGTTGCTTATCAGTTACAACTACCAGAGGAGCTGACAGGAGTACATGATGTATTTCATGTATCCAATCTCAAGAAATGTTTATCCGATGAGTCCCTGGTAGTACCTCTTCAAGATATAGAGGTAAATGAAAAACTGAAATTCGTTGAAAAACCACTTCAAATCGAAGATCGAAAGATCAAGTTTCTCAAGCACAAAAGATTGGTGCTAGTCAAAGTCAAGTGGGATTCGAAGAGAGGACCCGGATACACTTGGGAACTGGAATCAGAAATGAAACGAAAATATCCTCACTTATTCCAGTAAATCTCGAGGACGAGATTCTAAATAAGGTGGGGAGAATGTAAGGACTCTCAAAAATATATTAAACTGACCCACAAGTGAAAACCCGTACCCCTGAAACCATACTGTGCACTAAAAATCAAGAAAATAAGATTTATGGTGTTCAGGCGGGCCGCGTAAGAGTAAGCATAGTCTTACGCGGGCCGCGTCAACATGTAGTTTGACCGGATAAGTATCCCCGAGCCACGTATCAGCCATCTGTCGAACCTACTCGTGACCAATCAAGCCTATTCGTAGACTAGACGGCCAGGCGGGCCGCGTAAAGATGTTCCAAGGTTTACGCGGGCCGCGTGAACCTCCAATTTCAGCTATAAATAGCTTGTCTTAGGGGCTTTCATCTGGTGTCAAAATCACTTTACGAAAACGAAGTTAGACTGCTCCAAAGTCGAATTTACTTTCAATTTTAGTGGGGTACTGCTCCGATACTGGGTATTAACTCTATCGCTGCTACGATTTAATGTTCAATCAATTAAAACTATCCAATGGATGTTTAAGTGCTGCCCACATTAGGGTTATGCTTTGTCGTTCGTCGTGAATTCGATGAATGTTTAAGCATCGCACTTTGTCATTCGTTGTGAGGGTTTAATCTCGTGAGTTATCGTAAATGCTGTATTAGTTACTAACCTAGTTCGTGTGCATGTTATTAATTAAGGTTTCAAGGCTAATCAGTAGACTAGACTCTGCTCATATTAAATCTGCAATGTGAGTTATTCTATTTTTATCAAAGTGTTTTATAAATTCTTAAATATTTTCAAAGTTATAATTACAGGGATTAAGTCTTTGTAATCACCAAATTACAGCCGGTATGTGGGGTTTTGTATACATTACTTGATAACCGTCACCATGGGACAACGGGGTAGCCAAGGGGTGATATGACCATAGTCACAGACACCATTGGACAATGAGGTTACCAATGGATGGTCGAGTGACAAATACTGTGGGTAGTTGGTTGATATATGGAAACATTGTAATCGCTCTTAATACTGTAAATTATAACAACGTGTCGTTTTAGTAAAAAGAATGATTCACCAGTATTTCCCGCTGACAAAACCTTTTTCAAACATGTTTCAGGTGATCTGTTGTGATCCAGGAAAAGTGTCGTGAAGCACTACAAGCTTAAGAAAGTGGCTCAATATAAAATAAAGAAACATGATTTGTAAAATAAAGATTTCTCAGTAAAATCATATGATTGTAAACTACCGGGGTTTATCCCAAATTGTGAAATAAAATAATCGGGAAATTTTAGTTTTAAAAAGATCCTGTTAAAAATCTTCCGCTGTTAACTCAATTAAATAAATACCACGGAATTTTCTGTCCCGCGGCTCCTAAACTGGGTCAAACCGGGGCGGGGGCCGTGACACACGTTAAGTTGCAATTTTACTCTACCAACAGATGTGACCTGCATCTGACGCTTCCCTTCAATTCCACTATAGGAAGTGATGTACTCGGGCTACGCTAGTCAATCGGGATGTACCTGTGACAAACAAAATGTAATCTTGAATTCTAGTGTTTGATAATAACGTTATTCAGGGGCGGACCTACCTCTTTGGTAGGGGTAACCCCCGCTACCCCTTGGTCGGAAAAAATTTGGAAAAATTAGTGTAAATTTTGGAAAAATTTGACGTTTTTTCGATTTCGTTACGGCTTATTTATAACACGTTACCCCTTGGTCGGAATCCTAGATCCGCCACTGACGTTATTTGTAGAAAACTGAGCATCTGTAGGTAGATCTTGATCAAACCACAGGTGGTTTACCATCATTGCAATTTAACCTTCTCCCCAGCTCCGCCAAATTCGCCGGTTTCGCCAGCCAATGCACTAATGCAACACTTTCACGCAGCCGGATACCGATTCTTAGGTGCCAGCCTATACCAAACCGCCACCACTTTTATTTATAAATACAAACCAATACCTCATTTTTTCATACAACTGATATCTCTTTCTTTAGTCTCTCCCGTCTTTATTTTTATATTTCCAAAATTCAATTCACTTTTGAATTTCCATGGATCCATACCTAGACTTGAAGAAAATAATTCAACAGATTTGAAATTAATATAACATGACTGAACTTGGATTTTAAATTAATATATCATACCATGGTCCATAGTTGGACTTGAATTTCATGTTGACTTTTCCATTTCCAAAGTAACCCTACTTTCTTTCTCCATTTTTTGTCTAGAAAACGAACCTGCTTTGTTCCATTAAACACCCGGCTATCAATTTATGATTCTTAAAGTCTCAATAATCAGTTTAAAAGCAAATGTAAACATATGGGATAAAAGGTACATATTAAAATACCTGGCTTGAAGAACACATAAAGCCCAAAATCAATTAGTTAAAAGGAAAAACCTTGATTCCTTTCTCGCCGGCTCAACACATTGTTTCAACCGGTTTGATATATATTTAGTCTAAGATCAGAAGTGATAGTCTGGACATATAACATATCAAAATGGGTTGAAATTACCAAATAGTATATGTACGGTGAATTCGATCAGGAACTTTGTCATCATAAAGCTTGTTTCCATAAATGAAATAAAGCAAAATGCAAGCCTAAAAATTTACACAAAAAAGAACCTTAATAAACCGATAAAAAAGTCAAGACTACAGAGGAATTGAAAACGAAACACATACCTTCTCTAATAACAAATTGATGCTTAATTTTATGAGTAAATTTTCACAGACCTAACTTGCACTGCACCTGAAGAAAATAAAAAAAACAAATAAACAATTAGGGCAAGAGACATATTAGAAGAACACAAACGGTTTAATACATTGGCAAAAATCAAATCTGCTAAAATCAAATGTGAAACACTCAATACTGCTAATCTCACCTTTGTTTTGCTTGACAATGGCAAAAAATGAGATCAAAATCCATAAAATCCAAGGGTTTTATTAGCCTTGATATTGATGTAATTCCAATGCCCTTCGTTTAGAGGCAGATCTCATTCACGATTTGCAAGTCCTCCTTCAAGTAATTAAGATAGACACCGTTTGTCACAAATTAGAATTCACAAAGAAATATATAAAATCGCACACGCTATGGAGCCCTAAACCTACTACGCAAAGGAATACAAACCAACGATGACCAACATCACGATGGCGAGCAATACACCTGATTTCGATGTCATCCGAACAACTGTGTGTAACCAAATATATAAAATACATACCGTGATTTTCGAATAAGAACCCTAAGATCTTCGATTATTCAGATAATTGCCTGCTGAAAAAGAAGGATACAAAGGAAAAAAAAAACCCTAAGAATACCAAAGCGTATGAGAGAAGAAGAGTAGATGGAAAAACTGATCGGATAGTTGCCTTATATGAAACGAAAAAAAGGACCCGAATAGCTAATATGGATCCCGAGTCGGGTTTCACATCAGGGAAATAAGAGGAATGGAAAAATGGCGGGAAAATGAGTTATAGAGGCTCTAGATGGGGGACATGTGTCCCCTAGGTATGGCTTTTATTAGATTTAAAAGATTGATGAAAGTTAGAGATTTTTTAAATTTAATATCCTTGTAACAAGAGAGCAACACGTGCTTTGATTTTTGGTATCTCTCAAGATTGATGCTATTCCTTTTTCCCTTTATGGATGTTACAAATCCATCGTGTCACATGATTTCTATTTTCTTTCTTTCTATCTAATTAGCCTAATTTCTTATACTATAACATCATCCCTTAAGATTACTTAAATTGTTTTGATCAACTGTTGTTTTTTTTGTAATTAACAAGAAAGAATTTAATATTAACATGAAATAAGTTATAAGATTATAAATATGAATGTATTAATACAATGTATTGTAAACATAAATGTATTAAAGGGGAAGGATCCACTAAAAATGGATTTTGTTTAAGTAGGCTAAGAAGAATTGTGATGATGACATGCGGCACTCCTTATATGGGGGTATGGTGCTCCACTTTCCATCACTCATCACACCCAATCATTGTCCGCCACGTCATTTAGCTTGATTCAGGAGAAAAAAAAAGGGAGTGAAGGAGAAGGAATCAGGAGAAATCTTCAACGCGTCATGGGGAGCACGAGTTATAAAATCCACGTGTTATCAATGTTAGCGGCGGCGGTGTATCACGCTTAACAACGCGTGATGAAGGGACCATCACGGGTGAAGGAGAGAAAGAAGGGAGTGAAGGAGAAGGAATCAGGAGAAATCTTCAACGCGTCATGGGGAGCACGAGTTATAAAATCCACGTGTTATCAATGTTAGCGGCGGCGGTGTATCACGCTTAACAACGCGTGATGAAGGGACCATCACGGGGCGCCCGACGCCCTAAGTAGGAAGGAAGAGCATTTTGGTACTAAAACATTTTGGTCCTTATAATGGGGTAAGGGTGCTCCACTTTCCATCATTCACCACACCCAACAATTTTCCTCACATTCTGCAACTTTTCATGCGTCATGGGTATCACGAATGATGAGTTTAACGAGTGATGGAATTGGGTGGCGGAAGCTCCATAACGTGGCGCCCCGACCCCACTAAATAGGAGTGTGAAAATGACATGTGGCACCCCTTTTGTTTTCTAAAAAATACAACAAAAAAATCTAATACAAAAAATCTAACACAAAAAATCCAGTACAAAAAAATACAGCATAAAAAATCCAGTACAAAAAAATATAGCACAAAAAAATTAGTACAAAAAATATCCCAAAAAAAAACTTCAGCACAAAAAAATGTAGTATAAAAAATCCAGCACAAAAAAAAATAAAAATTCAAGACATAATTTTGGCACAAAAAATTTAACACACAAAAATGTAGTACAAAAAGTCAATGCAAAAAAATGTTATACAACATAAAAATACAACACGTTTTTGTGGGTTTTTTTAGTCGTCATATTTTATATAGCAATATGTTACTCAAATTAAAGATAAAAAGAAGCTCGGTTTTATGGTGATTTTTTTATAAAAAAAATAATGTCGTATAAAAAAGTTATGAAAGTTCCCTCCGGGCTCTCCTTTGACCACAAGTGGCGTACTCCGGTATGAACCCGTCTTGAGGTAATTGTAGAAAGAATAATACCATGGTTCCCATCGTCCTCGTAATCTTCCTCGTCTTGACTGGTGATAGTTCATCATGTTCCAACTCCCGATAGTCTTCATCCAAGAAGAGAAATGAGTCACGTTCGGCGGAAGGGATCTCTGTGGCTCGGATGTCGATGACAAGCGACTCTGTGCTTCGGTGTACTAGCATGTGTACTAGAGCGACTGAGTATGAATTCCATAAGGGCTGGCGAGTCAGCCAAGCGATTTTCTATTCTCGGAACATGGGTGAAGGGGATCTCCCTAAAGCACTTGATCAGGTCAATGGCAAGTTCTTGGTACGATATGAGTTGGGTCTCTTTGGTCTTCCATTCTCCTATAACTCTCTCTATAAAAAAAACCTTTCCCTTTTTCATAATACCCACGGTAAGCATCCTGCTCTCGATCCAGAGCTACTGCTTCAACAATCAACTGAGCTTAGGAAGTCAGGTTAAGACATCGACTTATAATTGGTCTTGCCCGAGGAGATGAAAAAGAATTAGGGCTTGCTTTCTCAATTCACATCTATGAGCGATGATTCCTCTATCTCCTGCTCGCTTCGATCGGACTCTGGCAGCTTAGGGAAGAATGATGGCTCGCTAACAAGGCCCCTAAATGACCGCTCAGAAGGCCTACCTCTTTTTTTCCCAATCTATCACTCGCTCGTCCCTCTCTCATGAAAGATTGTCTCTCCTCTCCCGGTGGCTTTTAGTCATGTCTATAGCCAGTTGCTAAGACGATTCCCACTCAAGCATTCTCATTCAACGGTCTATTAATGCTGCCTTATTTAGTTCAAAATGCCTTTCTTTCTACTAGTTCTTACATAAGAATTTGCAGGAAGTAAACGAAGTCTTTCCTTTCGAAATCCACTCCTGAAGTCACGTCTTTCAATACTGGGACTGAAGTCAAGTACTTTCGAGTTGCTCTTTGCCCAAGGCCCTCTTTCCGACTTAGAAAGACCAATTCACAATAGCTTTAGCATCTCTTGAGTTGGAAAGGTCTTTATAGAACTAAGGGGAAGGTTTGGAACCCTAGTAGCAGAATGGAGCGGGCTGACTTCCATGCTAACACGAGTAGTTTAATTCATGTGAAGAGAGAAAGTTAATAAATATAAGTTTTCTCAATATGTGAGGAAAATGCATGTGCTTTACACTCCTTTTTCCTACATTTTCATCTTAACCATTAGTTTGAAAAATGAATAGTTAAGATTTCTTCTCATCCTACTTAGACCACCCGTAGAATGGGTTAAACGAACCAAACGTTCGGCAAACAGTTCGTGAACCGTTCGGCGGGAAGTTCGTTTGTGTTCGTTCGTTTATTAAACAAACGAACACGAACAAGAAATTCCGTTCGTTTAGTTAAAGAAACAAACATGAACATAGGACGTGTTCGTTCGTTTATGTTCGTGAACGTTCGGTAACATGTTCGTTTGTGTTCGATAGTTCATTAGTGTTTTTAGTTTTTATATTTATTTAAATACTTCAAAATTCCGACAAATTAATGTCAGTGTATTATATATTCTGTTCATGAACAATTGTTTGTGTTCGTTTGTTTCCATTTGTGTTCATGAACATTAGTTTGTGCTCATTTGTGGTCGTCAACGTTCGTTGCCTAAAATTAACAAACAAACACAAAAGAACCCGAACAAGTTCATTTCCTTAACAAACGAACACGAACATAAAATCTCGTTCGATAAGTGTTCGTGAACGGTTCGCGAACACATATATTTCTTAACAAACGAACACGAACAAGGTCTTGTTCATGTTCGTTCGGTTCGTTTACAGCCCTAGTTTTTTGGCCTTTTTTTTCCTCAAAAACTCCCGGTAACCGCCCCTTGGGAATTTTGTTTTTTGAAAAAAAGTGGGTGAAGCGTGCTTTTTTTAACGCCTGTAACTTTATCTTTGGCCAATAGCATTTTTTATGGTTTTTATTTTTATTTAATTCTATTAGAATATAATGCCCCACAAGATTTCAAGCGCACTACACCCTTTTTAACATAATGCTCCATAATGCCTACATGCTAACTGTACCGTCACATAACGCAAAACACCCAAGGGTCTTCCCCCTCCCACTACACATGGCCTTAGAAAAAATAAACTTTTTATTGATCTTAATCCCTCTATTATAAATATGAATGCATTAATACAATTAATGTAATACGTGTTTTTTAATAATATTAGTTACGTATTTAAACGGTTTTTAGGTGCTCCCTCATAACCAACACTTTACACAACTTGTTTTAAAATTAGTTAATGTTATTTATCATTATAAATCGAACAAGATCCCATGTTGAGGACTCCCTTCAAACTAGGATCTAGCTGTTAAAGCCTTGCATATATCAAGTATGCCTACCTTCACATGCACACACACTTTTCCCTCCATTTTCAAAATTGACTAAAATATAATAATAATAATAGTAATAAATAATAATAATAATAATAATTATTATTATAGAAAATTACAAACGTCTTCTCTTTTCATATGGCATAACATGTTTACATCATTGTTATATAATTTGCTTTGAAATCATTACAACAAGTGTATAAATAAAAAGGTTGACAATGATTTAATATATAATTTAGAAAAAAGGATTAAAAAAGGGATGCAACTAAACTAAAATTTAGTTATCCAACCCAAAAAAGAAATTTTGATCTTATTGTGTATCGTTTTGACAACATAGCCGAGTGTAACTATAGATTTAATCACTGAAAGTTCAAAATTTTGTTGTTGTGGTTCAATTAGGGACTTGTAGGAGATGAGTTTAATTGAAATGAGTCGAGTCATGGATATAATTACACAACAAACTTTGGCTTCAAAACTAATTCTTTGTAAATAAGTCTAGAAAAAAAATAAATTACTTTAGATCATACTAATAAAACAAAATTATTTTTTTATCACAAAAACTACCAAATTGTAATTTTTTTTTTGAAAGGTGTGAATTATTCGCGAATCTCGGGAGGTCTAGCATACGTTGTCTTAACCGGGTCCGCGCTAGCCGCTAGGGAGCCCCCTCGCATAATAGATCTCCAATTTAAACCCCTCAATGAGAAACTCTTATCACACAAACTCGAACTTGAGATCTGGAGAGGAAAACTCACCCGGACCCACCATAGGTGGAACTTAAATATCCGTGACCACCACTAAAACACTAGTGATGGTTTACAAAATTGTAATGATTTAACTTGATGATAATTAAGTGGGACCCCCGTCACTTGCCTTTGCCTTTGGATCCGCTCATGGATTGAATAAAAACCAAGGTCAATTGATTATGGTCGAACAAAAAATGCATAATAATTCAACTACGACCATTTAATTTAAGCTTCATATAATTCTGACACCCAATAATCATCAACGATTTAATATACATGTGGCTATCGGTTTATATATATGTCAACGCATTGGCAACAAGCCATAGAGGTTTGGGTTAGCCATAAGAAGAAAAAAATATATAACTAGATGGCTAGCAAGGTTCTAAGTTCAAAAATAACCAATGATGGCCTCACATTTTCATATATTATAAACAAATAGACCTTTATTAAAAAACCTTAATTTCTTTTTGTTCCCTTTTCCCTTTCTGTTACTAAATGTCAATTTGTTTACAATATTTAAAAATGTGAGACTACCACTGGTTATTTTTTAAGTTAGGACCATTGCCAGCCAACGGCTAATAGTTGGGATTATTAAAATCCATTATTTCTATATGTCAGAAACTTTTTGTGCTATTTATTCTAGATTACATGTTAGTTGGGATTATAACCAAACAATTTATAACAGATCCATTCAGCTATAATAATCTAAAAACAAAGCATCGGTTATATCTTTGGTTTTTCTTATACCGAAGTAGTGGTGGATCCAGGGGGTTTTTAGGGGTTCCTAGGAACCCCCTCGATTTAGGAAAAAGTGTGGAAAACGTGTATGATTTGAAATAAAAAGTGAGAATTAGTTAAAATCTATCAAAAAGAATCTCCTAAAAACAATTTTTAGATCCTGAAGCAAAAAATACACATGATCACCCCTAGTTGGGTTGGTGGGTGGGATTTGGAGTTAGCTATATGTTAGATGCTAATGAATTTATGATGAACCAGTCGAATTGAATGATAATATTTATAAATTTTTGTATAGTTTATTTATAAATTAGTTGTTTTTTTTTATCTCTATAAACATTTTTAGTTTTTTTTTTATGGTAATATAGATATGATTGCAAGCGAGTCGACGTTTAATCGGTTGAGTTATTTTGAAATCATATCCAATCTCAACTTATTTAAATTTTGTCTTTCTAAAGCGTGGGATATAAAAATGAGCTTGAAACATATAGCTAACTAAACTCAAGCTTAATACAAGTATTCAAATAGGACTCTTCAAGATTTTCGAGCTAAACTTGAGTCTACTAACTTATACATTTGATTATTTGAATGAGTTTGGTTATCAAAATGTATTTCCGAGTGACCCAAACAAAATTTGAAGCCAAATTGAATCTTCTTGAGCCAAACTCAAGAGTGTATCATTGTATTTTTCATCAACTCAAATTCGAGTTTTAAATAACATTTTATAAACCAAGCTTGAATCATATAGAATAATAGAATTTAACACCAACACATTAATCTTGTAAACCCTACATATATGTATGTAATATGTTTTTTTTTTTGAAAGGTGAACTTCATTAGAACACACGCTGCCTCAAACCGAGGCAACCAACAACAAAATTACAAATTTACACCAATCTGCTCAAGAGATAGTCGATCTTTTAGATCTAGACGAATACCACAAAAAACCTAACTTTTTAACCTCACTGATAATGTATTCTAATTTAACCGATTTATTGTTAAACTTTGCGTTATTCCTTGTTTTCCAAATGCTCTAGCATCCAATCCTGATGCAATTCCTGATGAAACAATGGTTAACCGGTGGATTAACTCACTGGTCTCGTCAAGAGGGTTAATCCCTTCTTTCCGAGGGTCGCCGGCTGGATCGTCTGGAGGTGGTTGGTTTCCTGCACAAGGAAACAAGCCGTGACTCGTAACAAGGAGGATGGGGTGGGGGGTGCTCCTTGTTACCACTCTCCGGCGTGAGAATCAGCAGTTTGCTTGGGAAGCAAAGTGTGATAGTAGTAGTATTGAGAGAGTTGAGAAGAGATACCTCAAACCTGGTTTGGGGTTGGTATTTATAGCCGAGGAGTGAAGGAGGGTAGTTGAGTAGCTAGCCTGACATCGCACAGCTATTTGCAGGTGTGTCAGACCTGTCGGATATCGTGGTGATGCCACGTCCTGCTGTGGTGTCAGACTATTGTATACACGTGGGCCGATAGGCGACTGTTCGCAGTGCCACTTGCACTGTGTCGTCAGACCCACTTGCCTTGTAGGCAGGATGCGGTGCCAGGCCGCATCGCTGCTTGCGGTCATTTGATATTGTTCCCGCATTGGTTGTTCCATCCATGATTTACGCGGGATGCGGTGCCAGGCCGCATCGCTGCTTAGTGACTGTTGTCCAGATCCCTTGTCGTGACGAAAATGTTTATAGGATGCGGTGCGGGGCCGCATCGCTATGCGTAACATTGGTTTCCGTCCTTAAGGCAAGTCTTCTCATCACTGGACAGATTGGAACACTGTGTTCGCGTGTGCCCACGCGGACACAGGTGAGTTATTGTTGGTGGAGGTTTTTGATAAGGGTAATGGTCCTTCGCGGTCATGCTGACGCGAGATCCGGGACCATACCCTTCAAGTCCCCCCAGTCTAGTGTTCCTTCCTTATGCAAGTTGAATGTGGGAGGGATACTGGACTATGGTGTCTAGAAGGTAGCATATGGGCCGTTGGATGGCTCCTCCTTCAAGTTGTTGACCGTTCGTTTGGTCGGTAGGCCTTTCGAGTGGATTGTTTCTTCCTTTGAGAAGGATGTCCGGTGAGCAAGTTCCGTCTGATGCGGAATTCTCAGCCAAGGACTTGACTCTTGGTCTACCTTTTTCTGATGTCATCAGCCACCTGTTGGTGTTTCGAACCAACCTTTGAAACGGTGACTGAAGTTGTTAGCAGGTTTCGAACCAACCTTTGAGATCGTGACGGAATAGTGTTCCGCCGGGTTCGAGCCAACCTTTGAGATGGTGACGGAAGGTGTCCGTTGCCGCAACTCTATGTTAGCTTATGCAAAGTTTGTAAACACTTTGCTCAAGCTCTATGTTCCACTGGATATCCAACGATGATCCCTATTTTGTGGGGTATTCATGTTCTCCAGTTGAGTTTTCTAGTAACCGCACGTCCTCTGCGGTTTATCTCTCAAGTAACCGCACGTCCTCTGAGGCTTAGCTCTCTAGTAACCGCATGTTCTTTGCGGTTACCTCGTTGTCATATCTTGTTAGCCATATTCGTTTGAGGACCGTGGGGTAGTTGCGCCATTGTTGGCCGTGTTTGGTCGAACAATGTGAATCTGGACTATGGGCAGATAAACATGGTCATAGGCAGGGTTGTGCCCACCATTGTTTATTCTATGCGGTCCATAGGTGGGTAACTAGTCATAAGCAGACTTGTTACCACTGTTCTGGAGCTACTTTCCTTCACGCTTTTGTGGAAGATAGCTTTTCTATAAGTGGTGTCACCGGAGGAGATCACCTTGGATACTTGGGAAGTTGGTTGAAACTCTTCCGCCTTCATTTTGTAACCACTTCCCATAATGCTTAGTTGGAAAGCAGTTTTCCTTGAAGTAGCTTTGCTCCTCCGCATGGTGCTTTAGTTGTGGCTCTTCCGTAGCTACCGTTCGCATAGTTGCGGTTTGTAGTAACTACTCACGAGTGGTTGCGGTTTGCAGCAAAGAACTCGCTTCTAGAAGTCTTGTAGCCTGGACGTAGCTCTTGAAGGTTCAGGGGACAGGGTTGCTGATGTGCGGTTGCTCAGCATACTTGTCCTTTTCCTTAAGGAGAAGCTGTTTGCGTTCCCTCCGTGGTTGTGAACCGGAAATGAGGGTTTTGAAGCTTGAAGAAGCTTACATGGAGTGCGGTTTACCGCGTCCTGAGAAGCGGTTTTCGCGGTCCAAAGAACCATGCTGGTTCTGAGTATCTGGCAAACCTTTGCGGGTTTGTGTATGTCGTCTCCGCATATTCCACGCGTGCTCGTGGGTATGTGCGGTTATTGCTTATACCCCTTTATATAATTTAAAGATATATATTTTTGCCTTTTTTGAGGGGTATGTAAAAAACGACATGCGGTATGGGTTATGGTGCGGTAAACCAGAAAAACCGCATGCCGCTTGAGTTTGGATAATGTTTGTCGTTTTTGTCTACGTGGCTGATGGCACGTGTTGGTTGTTGAAAGTTGGTAGGATTCTGACATGTGATGATCTGAAAGGACGTTTGCGCTGACCGAGGTCATAACTGCACTGTAGCAAGTAGTGTAAAGGTCTTTTCTGTCAGGCGCGTGGGCGGCCACGCGCGCGTGATAACCGTCAGCGGAAAGGTCGCTGAACACGTGTCGCCTTGTAACTCGCCTATTTTGAACGTGTTGAGGCGGTTTACTGTATCGCATTTATTGCGATGAGTATATAAGGGGTAACCGTCTCTTGGTTTCCCCACTTTGTTCAAATTTTTAGAAAAAATTTCTGGTGAAAGAGAGTATACTCTTCATCTTCTCCGATCAAGCTGTCTGAACTTCCGGTGATCTTCCGAGTTTTTCTGAGTTTTTGTTTAACTCGATACTTCTCTTCTTCATATTTCTTGATGGCTGAACCGTCTAGTCCACATAATGTGGAGGGTGAAAACCCTACTCATTCTTCTCCGGTGGGCGGTGAAGAAGAAGATGACGGTGGTAGTGTCCCCGGCGGTGGTCTACTACCATTGAAGTGGTCGAAAGTGGCGTTCGACCAGCTGATGGCCAGTATACAGATGCCCCATGAGTTTGGGGCTTTTTATCCCCACGATGGTGACACCGGTGCCTGTGCTCCGGCCGGTTATATCACCACGTGGGCTGAATCTTTTACAGATGGTAACCTTCGTTTACCATTGACCGTTTTTGTTGCTGAGGTCTTGGAGTTTTACAGGGTCGCGGTAAGAAGAAACCTGAGGCTCCTGTAGTTCCGCCTTTGGTGCCGCAGGCAGCAGGTATCTCTCGTTCTCATTTCCGCAGATATACCGATTACGTGGTAGTATCTGACACTCTTGAGGGCTTGGGTGTTCCAGGTGCTGGTGTGGCCACAGGTGGAACCGCTGCGGGTTCTAAGCCTGTTGAAGAGAGGAAGAGAAAAGCTGGGAAAGCCGTTGATGTTGGTGAGAAAAAGAAGCCGAAGATTCAGGTTAGACGCAAGGCTGTTCTGGACACTGTGAAGCCTGTGGCTGCTTCTGGTAAGTAATGCGTAACTTGGTCAAGTATTGTGTTTATACTTGTAGTTTAACGTATTTCTGTTTTGATTGCAGAACCCCAAGATGAAGGGTTCTCCATCTTTGATGCTCCCCCTTTCCCCCCGCATGACACTGCTTCTGGTGCGGGAGTTAAAGTGGTGACTGAGCCCTCAGTGCGGGAGGAGGATACTGGGAAGGGTCCCGCGTCTCAAATCCATGACACGGTGGACTCCCATGATAATGTTATCACTCCAGAGGATGCTGATGACCTGAACTTGAAATTTGCTTATACTGAAGGGCCAAAGTCTCCTGCTGCTGAGAAGGCTTCCGGTTCCGTTTCTGGTGGTGCGGGTTTTGTAGAGACTCCCATTCAGCCTGAAGAGTCTGAATTGGAGTATTATTACCGCACCTATACTGAAGAGCGGGCTACGGCCTATCACCGCCCCCCGTGGACTGTATTGCAAGGGGATAATGTTACTGTTGACCCCTCCGCTTGTAGGGAGGTTTTGAGTGGTATGGGCACTCCTTTTGAAGTCAACCGGGCCCGTTCTTTGCCGACTGAGGTCCAGATGAACCAACTCTCCTCCATGCTTGTGGGGGGGGGTTCCATAATGGCGAATGCCATTATGGAAAAGTACAAGGTGCTGGGGCGCAAGGAGGAGGAGAATGCGCGTTTACGGGCCGAGGCCGAACAGTTAGTGAAGGCTGCACACGAGGGTGCAGAGCAGCTTGAGAGGGATAGAGCTGCGTTTGAGAAGCGCAAGCAGACTGAAGAGTGGGCTGCAACTGCTGAGCTTAAACAGGTTCGTACCCTTGCAAAACTGCTATCTGATGAGCGTAAGCGTTGGAAAGAAACTTTTTCTAATGAGCGCAAGACGCTATCTGATGAGCGCAAGACTTGGAAATAGTCTTGGGGTAAACAGAATGAAACTCTCTTTCATGTTCGCCAGGAGCTTACAAATGCCAAGGCAACAATTTCTGCGCTGGCTAAAGAGAAAGCAGCAGCTGTTGCGGCTGCCCAAGAGGCCAAAGAGGCGGAAGTTCGCCTCGCCAAGGCTCTTGAAGAGGCCAAGGAGGCGGAGGCCCGCACTGCAAAGGCTCTTGAAGGGGCGAATGTTGACCGCACCAATTTAACCAAAACTATCTTGGGCCTCCAGGTCTAAGTTTCTTGCTTTTGAATTTGTACATCTCACAAGTATGTTGATTATTTTTGTATACTTGTTTTTGTTGTTACCAGGCTGAAGTGCGGACCCGGGGGGTCACTATTGAGGAAGCCTCTGCCCGTGCTGCTGAAGCAGAAGTGCGGGCAAGAGAGGCTGAAGAGGCTAGAGATAGCCACGCTTCTTCACTTGAGTTGCTCAAGGCTGACCATGAATGGATGCGTATGCACGGGATCGGGCATGTAAGTATCCGTTGCCTTGGTATTTTTGTTGTAGGTTTGCCTTTGATAACCTTTGTATTCTTTTGTTTCGCAGATTGTTACCTCCATTCTTGACGCACCTGAGAACGTATCAGGTGTCAAGGAGATTAGGGAGCGCGCCCGGGATGCTGGTTTTAAAGCTGGCTACAACCGTTGCATTGGTCATCTAAATGTTTTGGCCCAGGGCGGACATACTGATGAAAAATCCGGGTTTCACGGTGTTGACACTGAAGCGCTCCTTGCTGCTGCTATTGAGGCTTTTAATGAAACGCCCATTTCTGCTCTTGAGGATCTGAATGCATGCCTAGAGGCAGAGGACTATGTAGACCGCCTGCGGGTGTTGTACGCTGATGAGGAAGATGATGAAAAGCCTGTTATTGAGGGCAAGGATGATGTGGGCCCCAGTGGTACAAAGGAAGATTAGGCTGGCCTGCGTGCCTTTTTTTGTTTCCTTATGTAACTGTTAAAAAACTTTATGTAAATTCCCTGTGCACCGCGCAGGTGTAGGAATTTTTTGAATATAAAGAATTGTTTTGTTCAATTTGTACAAGTGTTTTTACTACTTGCATGCTTGAATTTGTAAGAGTTTAGTGTTACTGTGAGTGACACTAAATCTGTAATTGCCTTTTGCATATCTAGGTGATATGCAAGTATGAAGATTTGTCTCTGGTTAGACAAACAGTATTGCCATTGCTGGCTTATTATAATAGTTGCGTGTGGTTACCACTCTGTGTGGGTATCACGAATGAAGATTTTGCTAATTTGTTTTTGTGTATACCTCAGAGTGGAACACGCATTTATAATAGAAATAAATAAACAATATTGCATTGAATCGTCTATTTATTTATTTGCAAATGGCACGTGGCCTGACAGGTTACATGGTAAATGTAAAAAACATGGCTTACATATAACAGCGTCGAAGCTGTTGTGCATTCCATGTGCGTGCGATAGTTTCGCCTTCAAGTGTTTGAAGTTTATACGCGCCTTTGCCCAGGACCTCTTGGATGAGGTAGGGTCCTTCCCACTTGGGGGCAAGTTTTCATGGGCGTTCCGCGTTAGATGCTTCATTGTCGCGAAGGACATAGTCTCCCGGGTTGAAAGTACAAATGCGAACGCGTGCATTGTAGTACTTTTCCAGTTTGGTTTTGTACTTGGCCTCATTGATAGCAGCGTTTTCACGCCTTTCTTCCAAGAGGTCCAAGTCAACCCTGCGTTCCTCAATGTTGTCTATCTTGTTGATAGCCAACATTCTAGGTGAGAGGAGGCCTACTTCCGCGGGGATCACCGCTTCAGTGCCATAGACTAGGCTGAAGGGTGTCTCACCGTTGCTTGTTTTTGGGCTTGTCTTGTGAGCCCATAAAATACTTGGGAGTTCATCAACCCAGCCGCGTCTGGCTGTTCCCAACCGTGCTTTGATGCCTTCGACTAAGCTTTTATTGATACTCTCGACTTGGCCGTTCCCTTGCGGATGCGCAACTGAGGAGAATATGTGTTCGATGTTCAGCTCTTTTAGCCATTTTTGAAAGTCATCGGCGGCGAAGTTGGTACCGTTATCGGTGACGATGCACATTGGTAGACCGAAACGGCAGATGATATGTTCCCACACGAATTTTCTTGTTATCATAGCTGTGGTTGATGCAAGTGGCTTTGCCTCCACCCATTTTGTAAAGTAATCAACAGCCACTATGATAAATTTCACTGCACCTGGTGCGTCTGGAAATGGTCCCACCACATCAATTGCCCATTTTTGGAATGGCCATGCGGTGATGACTGGGATCAGATTGTTTTTGGGGCGCAAGGTCTTGGGAGCATGTCGCTGACAATTGAAACACTTGCGCAAGACTTTGACTGCGTCCAGGTGCATGCCGGGCCAGTAGTACCCGGCGTTCATGATTTTGGCCACCACCATGCGTGGTCCTGCGTGTATGCCACATATTCCCTCGTGAATTTCTTTGATAAGGTATGTGGCATCTTGGGGGTTGACGCATCGTAGGAGTGGCCCCAGGTATGATTTACGGTATAAGATACCGTCTCCCATTTGGTAATGACACGCTTTGTATTGCAATTTGCGTGCCTCTGCTTTGCTTTCGGGAGTAACACCTGATTGTAAGTATGCAATGAACGGTGTCATCCAGGATGTTGTACCGTACTGGATGACATTGACTTGGCGCAGGGGTACCGAGGGATTTTGCAGAATTTCGATGCGTACCTCTTTTGCCAGGTGTTGGAAGCTGGTGGATGCGAGTTTTGATAGTGCATCCGCAGGTTTATTATCACTCCTGTTGATGTGGCGAATATTGAAGGAGGTAAACTTTGACTTCAGTTGCAAGGCTTGTTCGAGGTAGAGGATCATGATATCCCCTTTTGCGGCATAGTCACCGCGTATCTGCCCTGCAACCAGTAGTGAATCGACGTGTGCTTCCAAATGTTTGACGTCGAGTTTAATTGCTAAACGCAACCCTGCCAGTAGAGCCTCATACTCTGCTTCGTTATTCGTGCTTTTGAAATCGAGGCGTTTTGCGTAGGTTAGCTCTTGGCCATCTGGGCTGACAAGTCGCAAACCTGCGCCAGAACCATCTTCGTTGGATGCACCATCTGTAAATAGTGCCCAGGTTTCCGCGGAGGATGGGTGTGATACAGGGTTTTGTTCTTCTTCGCATTCTTGAATGCGGTTTGCTGGTACTTCAGCAACGAAGTCAGCCAAGACATGGCCTTTAATTGCGGGGCGCGGCTTATAGTTCAGTGAAAGCGCGCCCAGTTCGATTGCCCATTTTGCTAACCTCCCAGAGATGTCGGGTTTGGATAGGATCGGGCCGATCCTATAGTTGGTTAACACTGTGATGACGTGGTTTGCGAAGTAACGTCGTAAACGTCTCGATGCGTGCACTAGTGCCAGTACCAATTTCTCCATGATGGAGTACCTTGTCTCTGGGTCGTTGAGCATTTTGCTGATGTAGTAGATGGGTGTTTTGACTCCTTCCCGCTCCACTATGAGTACCGCGCCTACCGCATTGTCCGCGGCAGACAGGTATAGAATAAGTGGCTCCTCTTTTCGTGGTGCGGTTAAAGTTGGGAGTTGGATCAAACACTCTTTCATCTCCCGGAAAGCTTTTTCGGCCTCTGCGGTCCATTGGAATTGTTCCTTTTTTAGACAGCTCCGCAGGGTCTTTATGAAAGGGTAAGACTTAGCTGCATGGTTGGCTAAGAATCTATTCAGTGCGGCTAGCCTGCCGGCTAGTCGTTGCATTTCCTTCATCGTAGAGGGCGATGGCATGCGCTCGATCGCCTGAACTTTTTCCGGGTTCACCTTGAATCCATCTTTGGTTACGATGAATCCCAGGAATTTGCCTTCTTCCATTCCAAACGAGCATTTCCCTGGGTTGAGCTTCATGTTGACGCTTCGCAGAGTTTGGAATGTTCTTTCGATATCGTTGAGCATGGTATCTTCCTCCATGCTCATGACGACCAGGTCGTCCATGTAGATTTCGACACTTTTGCTGATTTGACCGCGAAAAGTGTCGTTCATCAACTTTTGATAGGTTGCGCCCGCGTTGCGCAATCCAAACGGCATTTTGGTGTAGCAGTAGTTCCCGGTAGGAGTGCGGAATGCCGTTTTGTCTTCATCTTCGATTGCCATCTGTACCTGGTGGTAGCCTTTGTAACAATCGAGGAAGCACTTCCATCGAAATGGTGCGAGGTTATCAACCTTTTCGTCGATCTCTGGAAGTGCGTAACAATCTTTGGGGCAGGCCTTATTGAGGTCTTTGTAATCGACACACATGCGCCAGCCCCCGCTTGGTTTTTCTACCATGACTGGGTTGGATAGCCAAGTCTGGTATTTCACTTCCCGCAGGATGCCTGCGGAGAGCAGTTCTTGTATCTGCTCTTCCATCGCCGCATTTTTTGCTGATCCAAGGTGGCGTTGGCCTTGGATCACGGGATTGATACCTGGCATGGTATTCAAGAAGTGTTGCGCAATTTCGCGTGGTACCCCTGTCATATCTGCGGGTGTCCACCCGAAAATATCTTGGTTCCTGAAGAGGAGTTGCTTCAGGCGCGCTCTGATGGTAGGTGTCAAGGCATGGCCCAACGTGACTGTTTGCTCTGGGTGTCTTGCATTAATAACCCATTTTTCTGGTTGAGTGTTGGGGGTAGGCCTTGCTACCTTTGCTGGACGCAGTTCGTCCGTAGACATAACTTCTCTTTGGGCGTATATTATCGTGATCCCCATCTCGGTTGGAAAACCGATAGCAGAGTGGGGGACGGATGTTATCATGTTGAAGTCGCCTTGGGACTCCCTCCCGAGAATTACGTCATACTTTGAGGTATGAGGTAAAACCATGAAGTTTACCTCTTCCGTCCTTGTGTGCCTTCCGTTGGTGAGGCGCACAGGGAAGGTAATTTGGCCCAGGGGGAATACGGTTTCCCCAGAAAACCCGGCCAACGGGTAGTCCGCTGGCTGCAGTCGATCTTTGTCTTCCTGATCGAACTGGTTGAAGCATTGCTCGTATATAATATCGGATGTACTGCCCAGGTCGATGAATAATCGCTCGGTGCAGTAGTGAGCTAAGTGGCCTGTAATTACCACGGCGCGCCTATCGCGCGGTCCGCCTCGGACTTTTGGGAAGACGACTTGTTCGTCCTTCCAGTCGTTGTCCGGTCTTCTCGCCGCCTTGCGCGGTCTTCCTTTCCCTCCATTGATCATGTGGGTAGAGGCCACGTACATGGTCCTCTTACCCGTGGAGGTGCCCTCGTTGTGGGGAGTGATGCGCTTGGTAGCTTTTTGTGCGCCTGTCAGCAGGTGTTGCAGTTTCCCCTCTTTTAGGGCTCGCTCAATCTCCAGTCGGAGACTGATGCAGTTGTTCGTGGTGTGGCCCGAGTCCTTGTGATACTCGCAGTAGAGTGCGGGATCTTGATTCTTTTTGGACTTCATTGGTTGGGCCGGTCTCAGGAATTGCGCATCCGTGAGGAGAACGTCGCTTGGCGACTGGTTGATCTCGGTCCAGCTGCGGTCCCTAGACTCTTTCTTTGACGCCCGGTTTTCGCGTTGGGCGTTGATTGTAGCCCTTGCGTCGGGCTGGTTGTTCCGGGGGACATATGGCCTGGGATCGCTTCCGCGATTCCATGTGTCCCTGTTGCGCTTATTGCTGCGCTTGGGCTCTTGGCGGGAAGACTGGCCTTCCACTAGGGGTTGTGCCTTTGACATGTGCGGTCTGAGAGACCGCTGAGTTTGGGCGTATGTTTTGACCGCGGCCATGACATCTTCCCACTTCTTAGGCAAGCCGGTACCGCCGGAAATATTCATAACCATTTGTTCGTCTTTGACTGCAACAATGAAATAGTTACGTGCCATCTGGTCGGCGACGTCGCCTATCTCTAGGATCTCTTTATTGTAACGGACAACGAATGCGTCAAGCGATTCGTTGTCTCTGCACCAGATGTTCATGACGTCCATTGAATCACGTTCATGGCGTCGTTGCTGGCTAAAGTGCGCGAGGAACTTTTCTTGTAAGTCCTCGAATGAGGTCAGTGACCCTGGTGGTAGAGAATCGAACCATGCCCTGGCCAGACCTGTTAGGGTCTGTGGGAAAAAAATGGCACCAGGTAGGTTCGTCCCACTTACCGTTGCACCCGGCGCCGACGAAGATGTTGTTGTGATCATCTGGGTCGGTCGAGCCGTTGTATTTCCCAATGTTCAATGGGAATTTTGTGGTGGTGACATCGGCGTTGGCGATCTCTGGGACAAACTTAGAGTTTTCGGCCGCAGATTTCGGCCTATAAGGTTTGCCCTGGTGGCGCTTTGCAGCGCGGAGGTATGTGTTGCGGGGTTGAGTGGGAGGAACATAGTTGCGTCCTCCCGGTCTGCTGTTAGTGGAATGGGACTCCCCGCGGTATGTGCTGTCATCAGGATCGGTATGGCCATACCCTTCACGGTGGGACTGGGGTCCCAAACGACTGTGAATGTTTGTGTCGCGGCGAGTTGTAGACTGCCGCCTTCTTTCTTCGTGAGGGCCCAAACGGCTATGTACGGAGTCCCTGCGGCGGGACCCGTATGAGGAATCGTCCTCATTGAGTGTGCGGACATCACAATAAGAGGAGCCGCGGTCCTCTTGCCTGCTTCTGGAGGCTGGATGTGTGGGGGCCCTGTCGTCGTATCGTAAAATACGACCGGCAGGTGTACGTGGTATCGGGGTAGGCCCGACACCTCCTTGTTCTTCTGCGCAAGCTCTGTTGTACGTTGCGGCCAGAAGAGCTGCTTGTTGGTCATACCAGGTATGAGGGTTCATGCCTGGAGGTATGGCAGCAGCATATTGTGACAGATCGTGACCAAAGGTAAGGGATGCACCTCCTTGTCCCGATGTACCAATATGTTCAGCATGTGGGGGTAAGGGGGTGTTTTCCGTTGGCCCTTGGTTGGCGGGGTGTATGCTATCCCCGGTATTGTTGTGTAGACGATCAGACATGATTTTCTGGAAAGAAAAGGATGGTTGGAAAAAGTGCTAAGAGTAGCGGTGGGCGCCAATGATGAAACAATGGTTAACCGGTGGGTTAACTCACTGGTCTCGTCAAGAGGGTTAATCCCTTCTTTCCGAGGGGCTGGATCGTCTGGTGGGGGTTGGTTTCCTGCACAAGGAAACAAGCCGTGACTCGTAACAAGGAGGATGGGGTGGGGGGTGCTCCTTGTTACCACTCTCCGGCGTGAGAATCAGCAGTTTGCTTGGGAAGCAAAGTGTGATAGTAGTAGTATTGAGAGAGTTGAGAAGAGATACCTCAAACCTGGTTTGGGGTTGGTATTTATAGCCGAGGAGTGAAGGAGGGTAGTTGAGTAGCTAGCCTGACATCGCACAGCTATTTGCAGGTGTGTCAGACCTGTCGGATATCGTGGTGATGCCACGTCCTGCTGTGGTGTCAGACTGTTGTATACACGTGGGCCGATAGGCGACTGTTCGCAGTTCCACTTGCACTGTGTCGTCAGACCCACTTGCCTTGTAGGCAGGATGCGGTGCCAGGCCGCATCGCTGCTTACGGTCATTTGATATTGTTCCCGCATTGGTTGTTCCATCCATGATTTACGCGGGATGCGGTGCCAGGCCGCATCGCTGCTTAGTGACTGTTGTCCAGATCCCTTGTCGTGACGAAAATGTTTATAGGATGCGGTGCGGGGCCGCATCGCTATGCGTAACATTGGTTTCCGTTCTTAAGGTAAGTCTTCTCATCACTGGACAGATTGGAACACTGTGTTCGCGTGTGCCCACGCGGACACAGGTGAGTTATTGTTGGTGGAGGTTTTTGATAAGGGTAATGGTCCTTCGCGGTCATGCTGACGCGAGATCCGGGACCATACCCCTTCAATTCCTTAAAGCAAATAAACAAGAATCACCAATAAAATCTCTATCCTTTGAAAGTGTGCAACTAATCAATGTATAAAGCATTTACTAGATCACAAAAAGAGTGTTAAAAAGGTTGAAGGGACATGGCATTGCATGTGTTCTAACTTGTGAATAATAGATGTTGGAGAGTCCTACAAAGGTAGAGACAATTCCTAAATAAATACAAATTTTTAACTTTAAAATATTTGAATTTAACAGCTTTAGGTGGTTGTACATTGGAATACAACACCATTAATGAACTTCCACCTTGGATGCTTAGCTGTCCTTCCAGATGGCACCTAATTGGCTTTATGAAAAGGTACCTAAACCCTCTATGTGGCTCAATTGAAACCTGGACCATTGCCATTGGATTGGACCAATGGTCCCTGACTTGCTCCAATATGGTCAACCTAGTCTATACCCTACTCAACAACTTAACCATAGGCTTTATCAGTTATATTCCTACATTAAACTTTCTTTTTTCATTTTCATTTCGTTTCATTTATAGCGATAGATAAAAATTATATAAAAATGGCAGCTAAACAAGTAATAAGCTGCGTCGTAGCCTCTTTTGAAAAGAATATCCAATTCTATCCAAAATAAAACTTTGGTTTATTGGCGTCGAGGAATTGTTATGCACAACCCTCTGCACTTTGTGCAAAAAACCAACATCTTCAGCAACAAGGGAACCAAAACTTTCGTTAAAGTAACAAAACGCCATGAAATTAAACTTCAAACGTAGAGTGTGTGTTATGGGCGCTGGTCTGATTTTTTTAAATGTTAAATAATGTATAACACAATCGTATAAAGTTATCTCAACCCATCGTCATATTTTATATTTCTCCTATCCACAACACATGTTTTTTTGATATGAAACATGGAACCCTCCAACGCTTACGTGACACATTTTTTCCCACATTTCACAATAACACGACACAATCCTATAAGTAGAAATAAAATGATGAATATAGCCTTACATGTTATGCATGTGAGGGAATTTAACTGATGAAATTAACGTGGTTAGTTGTAAAAGATTGAACGCTTAACAAAAATAAACTTAAAGGATGTTTTTAGCAAGTTTTAAACATTAAGGATGGAATCTTCAAGTTTGAGGAAACATACAGGACGTTTTATGGATTTTACTCAAAATAAAATAATTTAAATAAAGTTAAGATAACTGTAAAATAATTCAAGGTAAGAGGCTAAGTGTGTTGACGCTTGACGACGGTGTTGAAGGATTTTGCCAGAATCCATCCAATTTCAGTTTCATTCATTCTACAAACAAACATTTTATAATTTGAATTTAGATTTAGTTTCAACAAATTATGTGAATCAAACAATTTAGAAATGGGATTTCGGCTCCAATTCCATTGAACCAAATATCCACTTATAGTTCGAAAGTCATGGCCATTTGAAATAGGGGTGTCAGGTGTGTATTTATGACACGACAGGAAACTAACACGAAATTCGCTGGTTTAGGTTTAGTCTAAACGGGTTCGGGTCACCCGCGAACCCGTTAGCTAAATGAGTTAGGTTCGGGTCAACCCGGTCGTGTTGGCGGGTTGACCCGTTTAACCAATTTCTATTATATTATATTCTTTTGCAATATGATTTATATCATAATTTAAATTGGGTATGTATTTTATGCTATAATTATAACTTAAAAAAGGAAATTGACATAAGATTTTATGATTTTAATGTAATTTTATTATATAAATTTGTATTTTGTTTTGTTTTATAGTAGATGTTAATTTTACTACATTAATTAGCTTAAAAAACATAAAAAATAAAAATAAAAAAAATCGGGTTGAACATGTTGGGTTCATGTCAGCATGTGAATATTTGGGTCGGGTTCATATGTATGACACGCTTTTTAGATTCATTTAAAATTTTCGGTTTCGGGTTAGGTTGAACCCGCCAACACGACCACTTTAGCGCCCCTAATTTGAAATAAGTAATTTTTGCTACATATTTGTCGTGCTCCTAGTATTTCGAATAGGGCTGGCAATGGGTTGGGTTTGGGACGGGTTTAGGTAATCCCAAACCCAAACCCGGTTAGATAAGCTTGTCCCAAAACCCGTCAGGTTTCTAGCGGGTAAATACCCATCGGGTATTGGGTATACCCGCGGTTTCGGGTAAATCCGTTAATTTAAAAACATTACTCGTTGGGTATACTCATCTAAAAACCCATTGGATATCTATGGGGTAACTACTAACCGGTTACATTTTGTATTGTCATTATAAAAATATATATCAAATAACTACAATGTATACGGAATAGAATAGTTATATGTGTAAAAAATGGATGTATCATATATATACATATTTAATAATATAAAAGAAATTATATCGGATAAACGGGTATACTTTATCGGGTAATTGGGTCGGGTAAACGGGTATATCACTAAATCCCAAACCCGCGAAAAAAATAAAAACTATTCCCAAACCCGATTAACCGACCCCAAACCCGTCCCAAATGTGTCGATTTTCGGGTTTACCCAACGGGTTCGAGTTTGATTGCCATCCCTAATTCCAAAGAGTCTTGAGTCCTTTATCCATGGTCAAAATAACCTTCTCAACAAAGGTCACAATATGACAATATTTCTTTTTGGTGTTCATTTACTTTACAACTTAGTAGGGAGGACCAAACTACAAGAGAGTCTCTCTTACAGACCTCTTTAATGGTTAAAGGCTCCCCGTACCCCCTTTAGTTACTCCGTTTTAAGTATCCTAACCGAATCCCTAGCAATACCCGACAACACGAATTCATGGGATGTATTATTGTTGACAAACTATGTGTCTTAAAGTGTGTATATGGTGTTAAATGGATGTATGTCTTAACTTTGTCCTCTGCAAATTCAGTTTTGTGTTGTTTTCTTGGAATTTAATTTGAAGTTGACATGGTTGATGGTTGTTTAAATGTTAACAGTACCAAATGCATGAATCATAACTAAACTGCATAAATGTGTTGTACGATGTGCATCCGTGGTTGTACTACCTACCATTGGACAAAGTAATGAATTGAATTGTGTGGACTTTAGTCCCCTATTTGTTTTGTGATACTGATTTTATGTATTGTCTATTCCACAAAATCATTACACACAAATATAAACAACTTTTGAATGATTGGTTAGTGTGTTTATAAATGGTTGAAACTAGTAAGATTATCCGCGCTACGCTGCGGGGTTTAGTCAGTTCAACTGAAAACTGTTAAAATATGCATAAAAGAATATCTATACATGTTTACATCGACTGAAAACTATTAAAATAAATTTAAATTGGACAGCCGGATGGACTGGTATTATATTAATTGTAAATGGAAACATAAAAGCTATCTTAAATATAAATTGTAATGAAAAATGAACCTAAAACTAAAACATGAAACATAAAGAAAGGTAAAAAAATAATAACAAAGTCCAGAAAAAAAAAAATTTAAGAAAGAAACAAAAAAGCTAATAGGATGAAGACATTATTCACACAACTTGTTAAGTGTAATTTACGTCAAAATGTAAACCAACTGAAAATATACATAAAAATAAGCACGAAATGTATTATATTTGACCCGACTTATTTCCGGGAAAAAAATAAAATTTACGTCAAAGCGTAGACCAACTGAAAAAACGTACATATTAATAAGCATAATAACATATTATATTTGACCCAACTTATTTTCAGAAAAAATTTACGTCGAAACGTAAATCAATTTGAATTTATAACGATACGTACGTAAAACTCAATTACAAAGTTTTTAAAAAGTTAAAGAGCTGTAAATGTTAATAATTAAAGTTGAGGGATAAAATATAAAAAAAGACCAAAAAACATTAAAAGACAAAAAAAAGTGAATATTGTTAACGAAGTTTGCTAAATGTATTATAGCTAATTGTACGGTGTGTTTATATTGAAGTAAATTGGCCGGTTCACTTACTTTGAGATATACGGTTTGGTCCACGGTTTGACTCGTCGAACTGACCATGTACATTGAATGATGACCATGTGTGTTGAATCTGAAGTTCAAATTTTATTAACTTTACATTTTTGCAACATGGATCATCTTTTCCATTTTAACAAATGCATAGTTTTAAAAATATTTTCCAGCTTTAAGGGAAAAAATTACCAAATACCAATCACATGAAAATGATAGCTTGATATCTTGAAGACTGAAGTTGTTGAATGGTCAATTTTTTCTAGTTGTTAATAATGTAATAATATCAACAAAATGACAACTAATGACACCTTTTTCAATAATTTAATTTAAATTTATGCAATTTTATTGTATTATATACTTGCTTGGCAATATATATCTTAGTTAGGATTTACAATAAAAAATAACAATAATATGACTCATGATACAAAGAAAGTTGACTGAATGAATTAATTTCATACATGCAAAGTAATATTGTAGAGTATGATTTTACCAGTTCAGGTTGATCACTTTATTAGTAAACTAGTTAATTTACATTAATCTCAGGGCAAAATAGTAATTATCAATTAACATGGCTTTTGATAGAAAAAACTATAATGTTTGTGCTTCTTCATGAAATAAATGGAACTAAATTAAACTATTAAAAACGTATGAATTTATTCCTAAACATATACAAAGAAATGTTAACATTCATGCATCTGTCTTTTTTTGCATGTTTGTTTTTATTTTTGTTCTTTAAAAAAACAAATCCATTGACAAATCAAATTCTCAGGACTATGCATAATGATCATCTTAGAGCATCTATTACCATTTTACATATTTTCTCAATGACGTTAAATGGGACTGCTATATTAGTGCAATATGAGCTCTAACTCATTTTTTTTCACATTTATTGTGTGTTGGCTTCACAAGTTTCATCCAGTGGCGGATCTAGGATTCCGACCAAGGGGTAACGTTTTATAAATAAGCCGTAACGAAATCGAAAAAAACGTCAAATTTTTTCTAAAATTTACACTAATTTTTTCCGACCAAGGGGTAACGGACGCCACCCCTTAATAAGCTATAGGTCCGCCCCTGGTTTCATCATCCACCGCCTATTATATATATTGTTGTTGTAGGATATTGAATAGTAATTTTATTTTTAAAATGATATATAGTTTTTTTAATATTTTATTATTTAAATATTATAATACCATATTATTATATTTACCTTTAACATATTTCCATTTTCCCCCTTTTGTCATTTACTTTTTGTTTTTCATAATTCTTTTCTTTTTTTAAATGATATTACCTTTGTCAATTAATTTAATAATTTTTTAATAACTTTTTCTTTTCTTTTTTTAAATGATATTACCTTTGTCAATTAATTTAATAATTTTTTAATAACTTTCGTTCGTTAATTAAAAAAAATACTTAAGTACCCAGTTGTGTTTATCCCCCCAACCCCTCCCCTAGAGATTCTAATATAAGTATTGTTAAAAATGAAGTTGTATTCAAACTAGAGTATTTATTTGGTATCGTTTTTCCATTGACGGTTAGAAACTGAACCGATTCTAGTGTTTGGCTTCGAAACAACATATTTAATTTTCAAATATCATTTGTTTAACATTATCATTTGCTTTGTTTCGCCGCAACGCGCAACACCAATAAAACCTAGATAATATAATATTTTAATCTAACAAATTAAAAATAAAAAAAAATAAGGAAAGTCTGGGGCCACAATTCTTTCCTGTTCACGGATGTGGTCTGCGTCAAGGATCCCCTCTTTCACCACCGGTAACATTTTAAGGGACGATGTTTAACGTCATATCACCACCGCCAATGGCAAGGACATGATCCGGTAACACATATCCTTATCATGCTAAATTAATTAATCGAAGCACGTCTATGAGCTGATATTTTTTTAAACTACCAACAAAATCAATCCCGAACACTCTCGAGGTACTCACTAAACCAAACAGAGTACTTAGAGAAAACCTGAGTCTACCACCATTTTCGAGAAAAACCTGGTAAGAGAAATACTAAAAATATGTTAACTGTATTTGAATAAAAATAAAAACATGCATGGATAATTAAATAATTAAATGCCAGCAATGAAATAAAGGATATGAAAGCTTTGTCTAAAGTCAAATCTGGCACTTGTTTCACATTTAAAACCCCTCTCTCTCTCACACACCACCTCATATATCTATCTCTCACTCTCTCTTACTCTCTCTCATCTCCATCTTCTCCAACAAGCAAATAGCAAATGAAACAATATAACCCCTCATAATTCATTCTCACCTCCATCTATTCACAGCATCATCAACAATGGCATCATCTCCTCTTCACGGATGCCTTCAAAAGAAACACTGGTGGTGGCTCACAAACAAAAAGGTAAACAAACACATTATTCATCCATTTAACCCCTCATAACTCATTCATTTTCGTTGTTTCAATCTGTTTACCTATCATATGCACGTTTTCAGATTGCTGATATGTATATAAAACAAGCTAGATCATTATTCGTATCCAAACAAGATAACAACATCGCTTCTGCGATTAACCTCCTTGATTCTGCACTCGCTGTATCGCCGACGTATGAACCGGCTTTAAAACTGAAAGCTACGGCTCTGCTTCATCTCGGAAGGTTCAATGAAGTTGCGGATATGCTTCAGGATTATATTCCGAGCATGAACATGATGATGTCAGATGATGCATCTTCATCGTCTTCAGATAATAACTCGCAACCGCTGGTTAGAGAACGAGTTAAGCTTCTGTCCGATTCCAATGACTCGGTTAATGGATCGGAGGAAGTGGTTAAGTGTTTTTCGGTGTCTGATTTGAAGAAGAAAGTTGTTGCAGGTTTTGTTAGAAATCGAAACAGAGAATATCAATGGAGGTATGTGTTTGTGCTTCAAAATTAGATGAAAATCAAACAATTGTTGCTCAAATTGTTTGAAAATTAGGTTGAAATCAAGCAATTGTTCAATGATAATCGCTAAATCAGGTCGAAATTAATCAATTGTTCGGTGATAATCGTTCAATTAGGTTCGAATCCAGCAATTTGTTCACTGATTATCGCTGAATTAGGATAAAATCAAACAATTGTTCATGTTTCTATGACTCAAATTGTTTCAAAATTAAGTTGAAATCAAGCAGTTGTTTAGTGATAATCGTTCAATTAGGTCAAAATCAAGCAATGTGTTCACTGATAATTGCTAAATTAGGTTAAAATCCAACAATTTGTTCACTGATAATCGCCAATTAGGCTAAAATCAAACAATTATTCATTGATAATTATGGCTGTAAATGAACAGAACATTCAGCGAACAGTTCGTGAACCGTTTGGCGGGAAGTTTGTTTGTGTTCGTTCGTTTAATAAATGAACAAACACAAACAAAAAAGTTCTGTTCAATAAGTTAAACAAACGAACGTGACCAGAGCCTGCGTAGTAATGTTTCTGATGAAAAAAACCAATTTTATTTTAAAATGAATATATAACGTTCTTTTGTGTTTATTTATGTTCATGAACAATTGTTTGTGTTCGTTTACGTTTGATAAGTGTTCATGAACATGTTTATTTTCTTAATGAACGAACATGAACAAGAAATCTCATTCGATAAGTGTTCGTGAACTGTTGATGAACATGTTCATTGCTTAACGAACGAACACGAACAAGTTCGGTTCGTTTACAGCCCTACTGATAATCATTGCATTAGGTAACTGAAATCATCTAATCTGTTCCAATTCTGTTACAAATTCTAATCTATTCACTACAATTTCAGGTACTTGATTCTAGGTCAAGCATGTTGTCACCTAGGGTTACTAGAAGACGCAATGGCACTTTTACAAACCGGAAAACGCCTCGCCTCCGCCGCATTCCGCCGCGAAAGCATCTGCTGGTCCGACGACAGTTTCGTCTTCACCTCCGAAACATTCACCACCAGCAACCATCCACATACAACTCCACCACACTCTGAAAACATCAATAACCTCCTAAACCACATCAAACTCCTCCTCCGCCGCAAAACCGCCGCGATTGCGGCGGCAGAAGCCGGTCTACACGCCGAATCCATCAGACATTTCTCCAAAATCATCAACGCCCGTCGCGGATCGCCTCCACACTTCCTCGCCGATTGCTACATTCGCCGCGCCATTGCCTACCGCACCACCGGTAGAATAACCGAATCCATAGCGGATTGTAACCGTACATTAGCGTTAAATCCGTCCTGTATCGAAGCCCTAACAGCGAGAGCCGAGCTATTTGAATCGATTCGTTGTGTTCATGACTCGCTTCACGACTATGAACACTTAAAACTTATTTACAACTCAATTCTCCGTGACCGAAAACTCCCCGGCCCGGTATGGAAACAACAAAGAGTTAGTTACAATGAAGTTCCCAACAAACTCCTAACAATTTCAACTAAAATTGAAAAACTAAAACAAAGAGTTGCAAATGCAAAGGGAGAAACTAGAAATGATGTTAATGATGTTGATTATTATGCGTTATTCGGGGTGAGAAGAGGTTGTTCACGATCCGAATTGGAGCGATCACATTTGTTACTAACCATTCGTTACAAACCCGATAAGTTTTTAAATTTTGTTGAGCGGTGCGAGTTTGTAGACGCGGGTGATGTAGAATTGGTTAAGGAGAACGCGCGAGTGTCCAGTTTGTTATTGTATCGGTTGATTCAACGGGGGTATACGAGTTTGATGAGAATAGTTTTGGATGAAGAAGCGTTAGAGAAACAAAGAATGAAGATGAAAGATGTTGAACTTCAACAACAATGTGTTGAAATGGTAACAATGAGGAACAAAAATAGTGATAAAGTTGAGAAGAAGGATGTGTTTCAAGGGGTGTTTTGTAGAGATCTTGCAGTTGTTGGGAGTTTGTTGTGTCAAACAGGGTTTAATCATCCAATTCAAGTGAAATATGAGGGTTTAAGCTGTTAGATTATCATTATAAAATGGTGATGTACAAAATGGGTGGTAGTGGTGGTTTATTGTGGGGAAAATTTTCCAATTTTGTCAGCAATTGTCTCTGATATATGTGTTATTTTATTATTTTATTTACTTGGTGTCGTACGTTCACAAAATTATTATGTTTCGGCAGCAGAAATTTACTCTTACCCATCAATCAAATGCTTGGAAACAAATTCACTTTTCCCATGCAAAACCTTTTTTTGTTCTTTATGTTTGGGAAAAGTTAAAAAAGTAGAGATGGGCAAAATCGGGTATTCTTAAAACCCGGAACCGGTTCCAACCCGGAACCGGGTATGGATACAACTGAGTGGAACCGGGTTCTCGGTGGAACCGGGTCCGGGTACAACCCGGGTACACGTAAATAAATATAGAACCGGCGTAACCGGTTACGGGTTCAATGGAACCGGGTGCGGGTACTGTTTGGAACCGGAACCGGGTCCGGGTCGGGTCCACTGGAATCGGGTAGGAACCGGTTTTTATGCCCATCTGGGGATGGTGGTGTGGGAAGCATACGTGAGGTGACGGTCATATCGGGCCTCCTGGCCTCCACGAGTACTGAACGGCTGGAGTTGTTGGATGATGAGAAGCATATTTTGAGCTTTAGAGTGGTGGGTGGTGAGCATAGATTGAATAACTATCTTTCGGTTACGTCGGTTAATGAGTTTGAGAAAGATGGGAAGGTTTATACGGTGGTGTTGGAGTCTTATATTGTTGATATACCTGCATGGGAGTGAATGAGTAGGTTTGGTACGGTGGTGGTGGTAACGGTGGTTGTACGGTGGTTAGCAGTGGGGACTTTTTTTTTTTTTTTTTTGAAAAAACTAACTTTTTTTTTTTTGAAAAAAGTTGTTAATCACTTGCATGTGAATGTTCCAGTAAAGGTCATGACTTTGGAAGATGGTGTTTTTATAGTTTTGGAAAATAGTGTTTTTGAATTTGTCAGTAAAGGTCATGCTTTTGTACAGACCTACACCTGAGGTCTAAAAATAAAATAGTTTTTAACCTCTTCTATTTTCACCTCACATATATCGACGAATTTGTATTTGTAAAAAAAAAACAGTGGGCACAATGGCACATGGTTTTAGACTTTTAGTAAGCAGTAACTTATTAGTCTTTTAGATGGGCATATCGGGTTTTTTTTAATACCCGGAACCGGTTCCGGGTAGGAACCGGGTTTCGGGTACGCACCGGGTCCGGGTAGGGTCCGGGTAGGAACCGATTTTATTTATAAAATGTGGAACCGGGTCGGAACCTACGGGTTTTTTGAACCCGGAACCGGTTCTACTATTAGCCGGGTAGGAACCGGAACCGGGTCCACTGGAATCGGGTAGGAACCGGTTTTTATGCCCATCTCTAAAAAAAGTAAATGTGATTTTCATTTTTTTAACCCTAAATTTGGATCACTGGCGTACTACTTAAGTATTATTATGTTACCAGCGGAACCACCTGATCGTATCCACATCCACTAGGCAATAATGCCTATACATCAATTCAGGAGGAAACCCAATAAATCTGGGAAAACCCCCATTGTGGGAATCGAACCCATGACTTAATGGTCATAAACTTTATCCCACCCCCAAGATGCCACTAGGTTATAATGCCATGAGCAAATGTGATTTTAATTAATTAATGCTTGTTCGAGATAAGTGTTCGTAACTAATTCATGAGCAGGCTCATTCCTTAATGTTTGTTCGTATTCGTTTAGTTCATTTACATCTCTACTTCTCTAGTTGCAGTATTTGAGGTTTACGACCTCTTAATAACACTACATAGATATGGCATATTAGCTGGGAAATAATGGTCAAACATAAACTTGATGATTTTGTCAATGATTCACCACGGTTTGTACATTTCAGCATTTTACAATGACTTGTGGACTTTAAAAACATGTCAAGTCAATTGTTCATGTTGCCTACTTGAAAAAAACCCGAAGGTTTAAATACATAACTTAAGATGAAAAATAATATGTATTGTAGTTATCATAATTGACATTGTATCATGGTTAGGTTACTTATTGTCAAGGTTTTAAAAACCGGTATTTTATCGTACCGGGTTAGACTCAGAAATGGTTCAACCGGTTGAACTGGGTGCACCGGACGGTTCAGCTGTATTGACTAATTAACTATATAAATCAATAAAATATAATTACAACTCAAAAATAATCCAAAACTACATCAGTTCATAATAAACAAATATTCCAAAAGTTCATCCATAATAAAAAAAATCATTCAAAAGTTTATGATTAAATACCCATTACACTCTACGTAGTGGGGCGGTATATACCGCCTTCTCCCTCCATGGCGCCCCATAGCGCCACGGAACACCGCTACAGGCGGCGCTATGGGGGTACAAAATCTTGTTCCCCTTTGAAGGGGTATCAGGTATGGTCCCAAAAAGCCGTGCAGACCAATCAGGTCGCGCGCAGGACCATACTCCTAATAAATCAATCTAATAAATCTATAGACCCCACGCAGACTACATAGGCACAACCTGAGTCGCGCACGAGGTCCAAGCAAGGATGAAAGTCAGATTCTACACTTAGCATCCTGAATGAAAGCCCTCGATCCATAGACCTTGCACCGGCTGATTGAGTACACACTAGAGGCCGCGCGAGGGTGGCGGCGCAGGATTCATTCCAGGAAACACCAAAGGTACGAGTGGCATAGGAGTAAGCCAATCAGCGTCCAACAAGCTGTATCCTAGTCCTTACCTTACTCAACTACTTAACCATAGGCTTTATCAATAATATTCCTACATTAAACCGTTTTTTTTTTTTTTCATTTTCATCTCATTTCATTTCTAGCGATAAAAAAAATTATATAAGAATGGCAGGTAAACAATCAATAAGCGAATTGGTGTTGAGGATTTGTTGTGCACAACCCTCTGCATTTTGTCCAAAAAACCAACAGCTTCAGGAGCAAAGGAACGAAAACTTTCGTTAACGTAACAAAACGCCATGAAATTTTATGGGCGCTAATGAGAGAGGAGTAGAGAAGACAAATCGGTCGGTGGGGCATCGAACATTAGGACGTTCGGGGCATGAGAAGGAGTCGGTGGAATGGTGTAGCTCGTGGGGGGTGGGTGGGGCTGGTGGTAGAGGTGTACAAAAAAACTGATTATCCAACCGAAACCGGAAAAAAAACCGGAACCGGTTTTTTTAAAAACCGGTTTTTTTGTAACCGGTTAGACCGGTTATAAAACGGTTAGTATTATTTTCCAGAAAATCGATTTTAAAACCGGTTTATTTAAAAACCGGTTATTAACCGAATAATAAAAAAAACCGGTTTTAAAAACCGGTTAATCGATACTTTATAAAAAAACCGGTTATAATAACCGGTTAAACCTGTTTTTATAATCGGTTAGACCGTTGTGGGTTGGATCTTAATTTTATCCCATGCCGGCATGCCCCATGTTCATGTTGCTTTTCTTGAGTAAGAAGACATGGTCCAAATGATTAAGTATGGAGCTGACCAAACGTGGAGTGTACACTTGGTTTTAATCATGATATGGATTGGTCTTGCTTTACTTTTGTTCAGAATATAGAATTGTCAGAGAAAAAGAAAAGAAAAAAAATAGAGAATGGATGAGGGGCATGCTTAGTCAAAGTGTGTAGGTTGGCTTTGTCTTGTTTAATTCAAGTACATAACATGGAATTCTCAATGTAATACTTATATCCATAAATAAAACTGATGCCTAAATATCAAGTTCATGGAGCCGTAAAAATAAAAAGGTGATGGAAAAGGTCGACGTTTAAATAGATAAAAAAATACGTTGGAATGTTGGTAAGTGGATGACGTTTAAATAGATTATTAATCAATAATCAAAACTAAATTAAATCCATGAAACGTTAACTACTTTAAGTAATAATCAAAACTAAATTAAATCCTGCATGACATAACAGAACCGGTTTTTTTCCGGTTTTTTTTTCCGGTTTTTGTAAACCGGTTTTTATAATCGGTTAAAGTCTAATCGGTTATTACTCGACAAAAAAACCGGTTTTTTTATAAACCGGTTTAAACCGGTTACAACCGGTTAGGATCGGTTAGAATTTCTCCCCGTTAAAACCGGTTATTAACCGTAACCGGTTAATAAAAAACCGGGTTTTTTTTTTGCCCAAAATAACCGGACCGGTTATTAACCGTAACCGGTTTTCCAAAAAAACCGATTTGTACACCTCTAGCTGGTGTTGGTCTGATTTTTTTAAATGTTAAATAATGTATAACACAATCGTATAAAGTTATCTCAACCCATCGTAATGTTGAATCCGTAAGAAGGTACGGATCAACAAGGTATGAATGATATCTATGAATGAAATGTTTGAATCCACGAGATGGATTCAAAGAATGCAATATATGAATGAAATGATTGAATCCGTAAGACGGATTCAAGGAAGGAAAGGTATGAATGAAATGTTTGAATCCACGAGATGGATTCAAGGAATGAAATGTATGGATGATATGTTTGAATCCGTGAGACGGATTCAAGGATGAAAGGCATGTATGATATGTTTGAATCCGTGAGACGGATTCAAGGATGAAAGGCATGTATGATATGTTTGAATTCGTGAGACGGATTCAAGAATGAAAGGCATGAATGTAATGTTTGAATCCGTAAGGCAGATTCAATGAATGAAAAAGCATGAATAGAGGGAAGTACAAGCGTGTACTTCAGTTGGCGAAATGAATAATAGAATGAAAGGATTGCATGTAAGAAATAGAATATGTGGTATGTTATTGCAGTCACGTAAGAAATTGTAGAAAAGTTATAGGTGGGTAATCACCTAGTGTAATGAATGTTTGAATGACATAGGCTAACCGCTGATGTTGTTGATGATAATGTTAGAACTATTGATGTAATGAAACCAATCGTATTGGTGAAAGGACGTGCACGAGCAGAAGCTCGTTATGTGAATGAATGAAACCTGGCCTGTACGGCTAGTACGCGAGGAGAAGATGAATCGATCTGGGTTGCAGATCGTGGTTTGGGAAATGAAAATGAGGTTAGTAAGAATATTTAACTCATGATTGGATAGATATGAACTAGTATGACACCTGTATATGTGTAAATTAAGTAATGCAGGAAGTGAAAGCAGTAGTAATGTGTAATGAACGGAATGATTCAAAGATAAAATAAAGGTATGCAAGGTATACGTAGCTGTAGAAAATGTAGAATGAGGTTAATGTTAGAATTAAGCACGTAAGCGTGATTATGAAATAATAGTTTTGTTGTGATAACAAAACAAAAGTTAAATGTTATACAGAGTATGTATAGAATGTAAATTTTAAAGGAGAAATGGAGGTATTAGATCCATTAAGAAAGGATCATATTAAAGGACGGAAGAGTATGTGTATTGACCAGTTATTGACAGGTCAAGTAAATGAAAATGATATAAGAAAGAATGATCAGGAAAGTATGGGCTAGTAGTCGTATGGATGGACTAGGAGAAAAGATAATGTGTTTGATGAAAGCGAGAAAGGTTTCGGGGACGAAACCTTGTTTAAGGGTGGTAGACTTGTAACGCCCCAAAATCTGAATGTTAATATTTGTTGTATGTTCTTATGTGACACGTCAGGAAAATAAATAACTAGGCTATTTAACCTAGTTAAGGGTATGGTCGAAAGTCTTAAATGATTAAGGTAGTGTCAGTTATGTTTTAAAAGTAAACCCGAGGGGCTAAAATGGAACAAATGAAAGTTATGTTATTAAATATCTAAACACACACAAACACACACATACGTGTGTGTTCGAGAAAGAGCCAGGAGGCTCCCATGGAGCCTCAAACCCTAGTTTCATCTTTATGCTCAAATCGGAAGGCAAGATGATGCTTAAATTCATAACCGAGCATGGATTAATGATCACCAACACGAGGGGATCATAAGGTATGTTTTAAATCTAAGATTGGTGATCATGGGTGAAGTGGGTTATGTTCTAATCCATGAGTTTAAGTGGAATTGAGCATGAGTATGTGTTATAATCATCATATAGAACATGGATTATGAATGGTTTGTGCTAATTTGATGTTTAGATGATAAACCCATTAGTTATGGTGATGAAGATGACTAGTAATCACCTCTTATGTTCAAGTCTTGTTGAATGATTGATGTATTATGTGGGTATGATGAATTATTGTTAGATGAAAGTATAGGAATATGATGATGTTATGTTTAATGTTCATTTGGAATGATACATGATGATTAGTAGATGGTTTTGATGGGTTATGTATGAGTTTAGAAGAATTGTGCATGAAATAGTTGTACGTTATGCTTAAAAAGTAGTACTCACATCAATAGTATGATGAAATGTATATAGTGTCGTCCGTATAGTCGATTATGATGTTACGGGTATATGATGATAAGTCGATAGTTAAGTATGGTTAATAGTTGACTTTTAAAAGTCAACTGAGTATAAGAAACATGACTTGACTCGTTGTCGTAAATGTATGTTGATGGGAAGTCGTATGGTACATGTTATGTCAATATGTGTTACTTGTGATTATATGATGAATTACAAGAGTTAAACGGATATGAATATAAGCATATGAGTTATGTATGCTAGAAAGGACTAATGAAAGTTAAGGGTGAAATATGCGACTGATATGATTGTTAACATGTACGAATGCATATGCTAATAGGAGCGTGATCTTGATGAAAAGAGAGTATAGGAAGCATGTCAAGACGGACTCACGCTTGAAAGGATAACGGGTCAAGAAAGGGCGAGGAATCGGATACGAGCACGGACGCATAAGGTAAGTGATTTCTGTAATCACTTCGTAGTACAAGTAAGTAATAAAGTGTTGTAATGAATTAGACATGATGTCTGAGGTCAAATATGTGTTCAAAGTCTTTCGTCGTAAATGATGGGTTAAGGTTGACCAAAATGCCCTTGATGGGTATTTTGGGGTAAACGAACGTAAAAGTAGCTTAGAAACAAGTTATAAGATTAATGTGATGTTTTGGACAAGTATGAAAGTGGGGATTATGGTTTGGTTAGTCGTAGACCAATTAATGCACGAATACCCTTAACGGGTCAAAACTAAGTATATGAACGATAAGGTGTTAAAAGGATGTAAGATATCCAAGAAATTGGTAAATTATGATAAACGTCGTTGATATCATTATGTTTATATGAGGTTATGGTAAAATGAACAAGTTACGTTGATGAATGCATGAATGGGTCAAAGTTGGGATAAAGGGTAAAAAGCCGAAGAGTTAAAAGTCTGATATGTTATTAAGTCGGATGTTGGATTTTAGTTCCATTAGATGGAGAATTAAATTACGGACGTGTAGGAAAAAGAATCGGGTAAAACGGACAAGTAACGAAGAAGTTATGGCCGTTTCCGTGAAACGGGATCACGCGGGAAACATGCAGCAAGTTGCTGCAAAGTTTCTGTCGAAATGGGGGGGTCGCGTAGCGCGACGGCCCGTCGCGTCGCGCGACGGGTCCTGTTCCTCCGAAAATTGTTTTTATGCTCCGTTTCGTCTTGGGAACTCGTTTAAACGCGTTTCAAGTTGCGTATGGTTAGTTTAACTCATGTTTTATGACCTTTATGGTAAGCGTATGTGTAGGTAGGTATGTATGGAGGTTTTGTATCTCTTTCCACGTATGTAGAAGTGTATGTAAGCGTGTATGCGCGAATGTATGTAAGGTTATAGGGTGTAAGCAAGTACGTAAGGATTTACGAAGATGTGTATGACTAGGTAAGTATGAGTTAGGTATGTTGAAGCAGGTGGTTATAAATATATATGTAAGTAAGTATGTAAGCACGTACGTATGTATGTTTTATAACCCATAATGTATGTATGTATGGGTGTATGTAGGAAGTACGTATATGTACTAAAGTGAGTATGTAAGAAAGTATGCACGAACGTAGGTTTACATGAAGATATGTGATAAGATGTATGTATGTATGTACGAATGTATGTATGTGTGAATGTATATAGGTGGAATGACATGATCGTACGTGACGATGTAGGTATGTATGTATGTAGATCCATATAGAATGATCGATATGTAATTGTATGTATGTAGATACATATAGAATGATCGATATGTAATTGTATGTATGTAGGTACGAATGTATGTATGTGGGAATGTATATAGGTGGAATGACATGATCGTACGTGACGATGTAGGTATGTATATATGTAGATACATATAGAATGATCGATAGGTAATTGTATGTATGTTGTATGTAGGTTGACATGTATACGTGTACGTGTGTATGTATGAAGTATAGGTATGTATGCGAGTATTCTGTACGATCAAGTGTTTACGTTGTTTTAATGGTATATATGGAGTTATAAGAGAAATGCAGGAATGGCAAAGAAGTCTCACCACGGATGGAATGATAGGATGGGAAAGCTGAAATGTAAAGAGAAGATGGAACGAGAAGTAAACGTGAACAGATCTTGTATGTTTATGATGTGTACTAATGTATGGATTTTATGTGGTGAACGCAGGTAGTACCGGTCATGCGGATAACCAAGCTTTGGAGATCCAGGATCGAGTCACAGGATAGATTGTACGGGAATGTTTAGATATGTAATTTAAGGTTGATGAGTCATGTTCTTATATCATAAAATGAATTTTTAGAAGGTCAATAGATATATCATGAAAGAAATTTTCAGACTCGAAATTCCGCTGCGTTGTGTTAATGTTAAACCTGTTAGGGTGTTACAAGTTGGTATCAGAGCCCTGGTTTGAGGGAATCAAGTACGAGAAGGTAAGTACTTGAACTCAAACTTGTGTGCTCTTAAGATAAGAAGTCCGTACAATCTAAGACTCGATCAAGATCCAAAGGTAAAGGCTAATGAAAGTATGTACTTATGAATACGTATAAAGAAACTGACGGTTTTGTATGTGCAAGGTAAGCATAAATGATGGAAGAGGATGAACCGTGAACGCGGTATAGGATGAATACTAAGGCAGGCAAAGAGGTAATAAGATAATAGGCAAATGAGCCCAGGTACGTAAATGTAATATGTGGATATATGTAATGGAAAAGTTCATTCAGGGAAGGAAAATTTTAAGATGAAAGATAATGATAGTATTGTAATGAAGTAATGGAAGCAATACACGCGCCGAAGCCTAAGTCTACGGACATAAGGTGACAATTACATGAAGGCACGAAACTACTATGTGGATTGTGTACCTGGCCAGTACACGAGAAACGTATGACGTTCGTGAGGTCATGATAATTGTTACAGGTATGCTCGGTAGAGTTGGGTAGCAGGCGGGCGTGTGGGTGAAATGGGAAGTAAGACTCTCGGGAAATTGAGAGTACCATGTAAGTATGAGAAACATGCCTGATAAAATGAAGAATGTTGAATCCGTAAGAAGGTACGGATCAACAAGGTATGAATGATATCTATGAATGAAATGTTTGAATCCACGAGATGGATTCAAAGAATGCAATATATGAATGAAATGATTGAATCCGTAAGACGGATTCAAGGAAGGAAAGGTATGAATGAAATGTTTGAATCCACGAGATGGATTCAAGGAATGAAATGTATGGATGATATGTTTGAATCCGTGAGACGGATTCAAGGATGAAAGGCATGTATGATATGTTTGAATCCGTGAGACGGATTCAAGGATGAAAGGCATGTATGATATGTTTGAATTCGTGAGACGGATTCAAGAATGAAAGGCATGAATGTAATGTTTGAATCCGTAAGGCAGATTCAATGAATGAAAAAGCATGAATAGAGGGAAGTACAAGCGTGTACTTCAGTTGGCGAAATGAATAATAGAATGAAAGGATTGCATGTAAGAAATAGAATATGTGGTATGTTATTGCAGTCACGTAAGAAATTGTAGAAAAGTTATAGGTGGGTAATCACCTAGTGTAATGAATGTTTGAATGACATAGGCTAACCGCTGATGTTGTTGATGATAATGTTAGAACTATTGATGTAATGAAACCAATCGTATTGGTGAAAGGACGTGCACGAGCAGAAGCTCGTTATGTGAATGAATGAAACCTGGCCTGTACGGCTAGTACGCGAGGAGAAGATGAATCGATCTGGGTTGCAGATCGTGGTTTGGGAAATGAAAATGAGGTTAGTAAGAATATTTAACTCATGATTGGATAGATATGAACTAGTATGACACCTGTATATGTGTAAATTAAGTAATGCAGGAAGTGAAAGCAGTAGTAATGTGTAATGAACGGAATGATTCAAAGATAAAATAAAGGTATGCAAGGTATACGTAGCTGTAGAAAATGTAGAATGAGGTTAATGTTAGAATTAAGCACGTAAGCGTGATTATGAAATAATAGTTTTGTTGTGATAACAAAACAAAAGTTAAATGTTATACAGAGTATGTATAGAATGTAAATTTTAAAGGAGAAATGGAGGTATTAGATCCATTAAGAAAGGATCATATTAAAGGACGGAAGAGTATGTGTATTGACCAGTTATTGACAGGTCAAGTAAATGAAAATGATATAAGAAAGAATGATCAGGAAAGTATGGGCTAGTAGTCGTATGGATGGACTAGGAGAAAAGATAATGTGTTTGATGAAAGCGAGAAAGGTTTCGGGGACGAAACCTTGTTTAAGGGTGGTAGACTTGTAACGCCCCAAAATCTGAATGTTAATATTTGTTGTATGTTCTTATGTGACACGTCAGGAAAATAAATAACTAGGCTATTTAACCTAGTTAAGGGTATGGTCGAAAGTCTTAAATGATTAAGGTAGTGTCAGTTATGTTTTAAAAGTAAACCCGAGGGGCTAAAATGGAACAAATGAAAGTTATGTTATTAAATATCTAAACACACACAAACACACACATACGTGTGTGTTCGAGAAAGAGCCAGGAGGCTCCCATGGAGCCTCAAACCCTAGTTTCATCTTTATGCTCAAATCGGAAGGCAAGATGATGCTTAAATTCATAACCGAGCATGGATTAATGATCACCAACACGAGGGGATCATAAGGTATGTTTTAAATCTAAGATTGGTGATCATGGGTGAAGTGGGTTATGTTCTAATCCATGAGTTTAAGTGGAATTGAGCATGAGTATGTGTTATAATCATCATATAGAACATGGATTATGAATGGTTTGTGCTAATTTGATGTTTAGATGATAAACCCATTAGTTATGGTGATGAAGATGACTAGTAATCACCTCTTATGTTCAAGTCTTGTTGAATGATTGATGTATTATGTGGGTATGATGAATTATTGTTAGATGAAAGTATAGGAATATGATGATGTTATGTTTAATGTTCATTTGGAATGATACATGATGATTAGTAGATGGTTTTGATGGGTTATGTATGAGTTTAGAAGAATTGTGCATGAAATAGTTGTACGTTATGCTTAAAAAGTAGTACTCACATCAATAGTATGATGAAATGTATATAGTGTCGTCCGTATAGTCGATTATGATGTTACGGGTATATGATGATAAGTCGATAGTTAAGTATGGTTAATAGTTGACTTTTAAAAGTCAACTGAGTATAAGAAACATGACTTGACTCGTTGTCGTAAATGTATGTTGATGGGAAGTCGTATGGTACATGTTATGTCAATATGTGTTACTTGTGATTATATGATGAATTACAAGAGTTAAACGGATATGAATATAAGCATATGAGTTATGTATGCTAGAAAGGACTAATGAAAGTTAAGGGTGAAATATGCGACTGATATGATTGTTAACATGTACGAATGCATATGCTAATAGGAGCGTGATCTTGATGAAAAGAGAGTATAGGAAGCATGTCAAGACGGACTCACGCTTGAAAGGATAACGGGTCAAGAAAGGGCGAGGAATCGGATACGAGCACGGACGCATAAGGTAAGTGATTTCTGTAATCACTTCGTAGTACAAGTAAGTAATAAAGTGTTGTAATGAATTAGACATGATGTCTGAGGTCAAATATGTGTTCAAAGTCTTTCGTCGTAAATGATGGGTTAAGGTTGACCAAAATGCCCTTGATGGGTATTTTGGGGTAAACGAACGTAAAAGTAGCTTAGAAACAAGTTATAAGATTAATGTGATGTTTTGGACAAGTATGAAAGTGGGGATTATGGTTTGGTTAGTCGTAGACCAATTAATGCACGAATACCCTTAACGGGTCAAAACTAAGTATATGAACGATAAGGTGTTAAAAGGATGTAAGATATCCAAGAAATTGGTAAATTATGATAAACGTCGTTGATATCATTATGTTTATATGAGGTTATGGTAAAATGAACAAGTTACGTTGATGAATGCATGAATGGGTCAAAGTTGGGATAAAGGGTAAAAAGCCGAAGAGTTAAAAGTCTGATATGTTATTAAGTCGGATGTTGGATTTTAGTTCCATTAGATGGAGAATTAAATTACGGACGTGTAGGAAAAAGAATCGGGTAAAACGGACAAGTAACGAAGAAGTTATGGCCGTTTCCGTGAAACGGGATCACGCGGGAAACATGCAGCAAGTTGCTGCAAAGTTTCTGTCGAAATGGGGGGGTCGCGTAGCGCGACGGCCCGTCGCGTCGCGCGACGGGTCCTGTTCCTCCGAAAATTGTTTTTATGCTCCGTTTCGTCTTGGGAACTCGTTTAAACGCGTTTCAAGTTGCGTATGGTTAGTTTAACTCATGTTTTATGACCTTTATGGTAAGCGTATGTGTAGGTAGGTATGTATGGAGGTTTTGTATCTCTTTCCACGTATGTAGAAGTGTATGTAAGCGTGTATGCGCGAATGTATGTAAGGTTATAGGGTGTAAGCAAGTACGTAAGGATTTACGAAGATGTGTATGACTAGGTAAGTATGAGTTAGGTATGTTGAAGCAGGTGGTTATAAATATATATGTAAGTAAGTATGTAAGCACGTACGTATGTATGTTTTATAACCCATAATGTATGTATGTATGGGTGTATGTAGGAAGTACGTATATGTACTAAAGTGAGTATGTAAGAAAGTATGCACGAACGTAGGTTTACATGAAGATATGTGATAAGATGTATGTATGTATGTACGAATGTATGTATGTGTGAATGTATATAGGTGGAATGACATGATCGTACGTGACGATGTAGGTATGTATGTATGTAGATCCATATAGAATGATCGATATGTAATTGTATGTATGTAGATACATATAGAATGATCGATATGTAATTGTATGTATGTAGGTACGAATGTATGTATGTGGGAATGTATATAGGTGGAATGACATGATCGTACGTGACGATGTAGGTATGTATATATGTAGATACATATAGAATGATCGATAGGTAATTGTATGTATGTTGTATGTAGGTTGACATGTATACGTGTACGTGTGTATGTATGAAGTATAGGTATGTATGCGAGTATTCTGTACGATCAAGTGTTTACGTTGTTTTAATGGTATATATGGAGTTATAAGAGAAATGCAGGAATGGCAAAGAAGTCTCACCACGGATGGAATGATAGGATGGGAAAGCTGAAATGTAAAGAGAAGATGGAACGAGAAGTAAACGTGAACAGATCTTGTATGTTTATGATGTGTACTAATGTATGGATTTTATGTGGTGAACGCAGGTAGTACCGGTCATGCGGATAACCAAGCTTTGGAGATCCAGGATCGAGTCACAGGATAGATTGTACGGGAATGTTTAGATATGTAATTTAAGGTTGATGAGTCATGTTCTTATATCATAAAATGAATTTTTAGAAGGTCAATAGATATATCATGAAAGAAATTTTCAGACTCGAAATTCCGCTGCGTTGTGTTAATGTTAAACCTGTTAGGGTGTTACAGATTCCGGCAAACCCGGAGCTCCTTCCATACAGTCGTTTTTCATTCGTGTTCGTTCGCAATGTTTATCTCCTCTCCGTATCAACTTAAAAACCAAATCAAATCCCGTTTTCTCTGCTATTCATGCTTATCCGCTAACCCCAAACACCTCCACAAATCTCATTACGTTTTTGACTCCTTAACCGCCTCTGAATTTGTATATATACATGTATCTCGATCCATTCCAACTTTCCTCAACTAAATTCATGTTCAATTTCCTCCTCTGTTCAATTGGCCAGTGGTGGCAGTGGTAGTTATGGAGTGGCCGGAGGTGTGGGGATGGTGCTGACTGATTATTGACGATGGTGGCAGTGGTGGATGGTGTTGACGGTGGTGGTGGATGGTGCTGACTGATTATTGACGATGGTGGCAGTGGTGAACGGCGGTGGATGGCGACAGTGGTATAGGATGGTGACCAGCGTTTTTTTTAATTAAACCATAGGGGCAATTTTGTAATTTCACCCAAAGTTAACAGAATAAATGGATGGGAGTTAAGTTGGTGGACTGAAATGGTTACGAAAATGAAACTAATGGACTGAAATCGCAATTTTTAAACTAATGGACTGAAACCGTTATTTTTGACAAACCTCAGGGACGAAAACAGTAATTAACTCTTTAGTAAGTTTTAAACATTAAGGATGGAACCTGCAAGTTTAAGAAAACATAAAGGACGTTTTGTGCCTTTTACTCGAAATAAAATAATTTAAATAAAGTCAAGATAACTAAAAAAAACCCTCAAAACCCTATAAATGTAAGAATTCGTGGTAAGAGGCAGTGTTGACCTTGACGACGGTGTTGAAGGATTTTGCGAGAATCCATCCAATTTCAGTTTCATTCATTCTCCAAACAAACATTTTATAATTTGAATTTAGATTTAATTTCAACAAATTATGTGATTCAAATAATTTAGAAATGGGATTTCGGCTCCGATTCCATTGAACCAAATGTCCAATTATAGTTCAAAAGGGTGTGTATTTATGACACGACCCGAAAACATGACAGGAAACTAACACGGAATTCGCAGGTTTAGGTTTAGTCTAAACGGGTTCGGGTCAGTTTCAGGCTGAACCCGTGAACCCGTTTAGCTAAATGAGTGAGGTTCGGGTCAACCCGGTCGGGTTGGCGGGTTAACCCGTTTAACCAAATTCTATTATTATTATATTTTTTTACAATATGTTTTATATTATAATTTAAATTGGGTATGTATTTTATGCTATAATTATAACTTAAAAAAGGAAATTGACATAAGATTTTATGATTTTAATGTATTTTATTGTATAAATTTGTATTTTTTGTAGTAGATGTTAATTTTAATACATTAATCAGAGTCGTTCCAATGTTTTTGAAGGCCCTAAGCGAAATACAAAGTGGAGGCCTTTATATTTGTATAATTTCACAAAAAAAAGAACATGCATCTAAGAATATAAACAAAAATCATTGTAAGTCGTAACGGTCAGCGATTCACTTGCAGCAGCCAGGTGGGAAATAACAATGATAATGGTGGCTCTAATTGAAGAATTTTATAATGAATACGTCGATGTTTGCAATTATGTATATTAGCTTAGCTGGAGTTTTTAATTAAAAAGTGAGCCGTTTTTTTTTAAATTGAAAACTGGTTTTATTTTGCAATTAATTTGTTGCACATACTATATGTAATAACTTACTAAAAAATGGAGGCCAATTGGATTTTAACACCTTTAACTTTGAAGAGTTGGCCGATAACACCCGCAACTAACACTTTGATCTGTGACACCCCAAACTTTTAATTTTGTTTGTCATTTCACCACTCAGTTAAAAAATCAGTAACTGAGTTAGTCTTCCATCCTACGTGGCACAGACTGGGTTTATGTTTTGTCCTACGTGGCACCCATTTGATGACTGGGAGATGTCTACGTGGCAAGCATGTGTAAATAACCAATTGTGTTTATATATAGTAATATATATACAAAAACACACATACTCTATCTGTACACATTTCTACATCATCCACGACGGTCATTCACGGCAATCACCCATCACCAATAACTTGTTTTCAAATCTGTTAACAATAAATTGTTATCAAATCTCAATACATGATAAATCCACAAACTATTCTCAGATCTATACAACATTCTCAATACATCATTCACTACAAATCTTCATCCTAAAATCTCACCGCTGACCAACGCATCTTAGACTCCACCGTTCGCCGCCATTCACTAGCGGTCTCTCTCTTTGTAAGCTTTTAACCCTAATCCCCAATTTTTTTCTCAGATGTGTTTGTTGATAGATCTGATTTTTGTGAAGATGATAAGGACCACCAACGACGTAATCTTTGCCGTTGACCGCTGCTCTATATTCGCTGCTGCGACGCGGTTCTTCAAATGATGACACAACGAATCAATAATAGGGTTTTTTTTGTGAAGATGATAAGGACCACCACCGAAGGTAAAACCCTAAACCCTAAACAGCCGCCACCTCAAAACTTACCTACATCAGCGATTGATCCGAAGTTGAACCATCAGGAGGATGGCGTTCATCCTTACGAGCATTTTAAGGGTGATTTGGGTTCTCCTGCTGTCAAAGATTCCTCTCAAAAGAGTTCGATCCCTACACCCTGCACTCCAGATGCGGAACTAGCACGAATTAGGGCAGAATTTGTTGCTCATGAAGATGTTGGTGGTGAGGGTGATTCGAGGGTGGTTGTGGGTTGAGGGTGGTAGTCGGAGATGGTGGTGGTTGGTGGATGGGGTGACACCTTTAACTTTTGTCGCAGTCCGCCGCAGAGGAAGATGATATTTTAACCGGGGGTGCCGGAACTGGTGGTGGCGGAGGAGTTGAACCGGTGGTGCCGATTCCGGTGATGAAGATGAGGCTTTAAATTGGGGTTAAAGATGAAGATGATATGATGATTTGATTTTATGTATTGAATCTGGTATATTTATTGCCTATACATATACATACATACACATATTGTTATATATATAATATAATTTGGCCACCTCATCATGACAACTCATTAAAAAAAACCAAGTTATCAAAATATGGCCACGTCACTCGTGCCATGTAGGATTAATGATGCCACCTAGGATTGAAAACTAACTCAGTTACTGATTTTTTAACTGAGTGGTGAAATGACAAACAAAATTAAAAGTTTGGGGTGTCACAGATCAAAGTGTTAGTTGCGGGTGTTATCGGCCAACTCTTCAAAGTTAAAGGTGTTAAAATCCAATTGGCCAAAAATGGAGGCCCTTATTCCTTGGTGGCCCTAGGCCCGTGCCTAGGGTGGAAAGCCTAATGGGTCATCCCTGGCATTAATTTGCTGAAAAAACATAAAAAATAAAGGCAAATTGGATTTAAATAATCCCAACTCACTGTTATTGGCCAATAATAATCCCAACTCATTTAATCACCAATAATAATCCGAACTATTCACTTTTGTTTGTAAAATACTCCCAGTTAAAAAAACACTAACTAGGTTTAAAAATTGTTGACGTGGCAGGTGACGTGGCATGCCACATCAGCAATTTTGCTGACGTGGCAGTTGATGTGGCAATTTTTGATGACATGGCAGCTGGTGTGGTAGTCTACGTGGCATTTTTCGATTACGTGGCAACTTATGTGGCAGGTGACGTGGCATGCCACATCAGCAATTTTTTAACCTAGTTAGTGTTTTTTTAACTGAGAGTATTTTACAAACAAAAGTGAATAGTTCGGATTATTATTGGTGATTAAATGAGTTGGGATTATTATTGGCCAATAACAGTGAGTTGGGATTATTTAAATCCAATTTGCCAAAAATAAAAGTAAAATAAATCGGGTTGAACATGTTGGGTTCATGTCGCCTGTGAATATTTGGGTCGGGTTCATATGTATGAGTGTATGACACGATATTAAGGTTCGTCTAAAATTTTCGGGTTCGGGTCAGGTTGAACCCGCCAACACGACCACTTTAGCACCCCTAATTTGAAATAAGTAATTTTGATACATATTTGTCGTGCACCTAGAATTTCAAAGAGTCTTGAGTCCTTTATCTATGGTCAAAATAACCTTCTCAACAAAGGTCACAATATGACAATATTTCTTTTTGGTGTTCATTTACTTTACAACTTAGTAGGGAGGACCAAACTACAAGAGAGTCTCTCTTACACACCTCTTTAATGGTTAAATGCGCCCCGTACCCCTTTTAGTTACTCCGTTTTAAGTATCCTAACCAAATCCCTAGCAATACCCGACAACACGAATTCATGGGATGTATTATTGTTGACAAACTATGTGTCTTAAAGTGTGTATATGGTGTTAAATGGATGTATGTCTTAACTTTGTCCTCTGCAAATTCAGTTTTGTGTTGTTTTCTTGGAATTTAATTTGAAGTTGACATGGTTGATGGTTGTTTAAATGTTAACAGTACCAAATGCATGAATCATAACTAAACTGCATAAATGTGTTGTATGATGTGCATCCGTTGTACTACCTACTAGAGGTGTACAAATCGGTTTTTTTCATCCAAAACAAAAACCGTTTTTTTCTATAAACGGTTTCGGTTACTAACCGGTTTTTCAAGTCCAAAACAATAACCGGTGTAACCGGTTGGGATCGGTTTTTAACCGGTTTTTGCCAAACCGGTTTCGGTTATTAACCGGTTTTTCAGATCAAGAATCCTAACCGGTCTATAACCGGCGGTTCGGTTCGGTTGTAAAACCGGTTTAAAAAAAAAGTTTCGGTTCTAAAACCGATTTTTTTTTTACACCTCTACCACCTACCAATGGACAAAGTAATGAATTGACAAAGTAATGAATTAAAATGTGTGGACTTTAGTCCCCTATTTGTTTTGTGATACTGATTTTAGGGTGTAGGGGGTGGTTAGACACTTGAAAGTGGTAAACTTTAAAATCAACCAATGAGAGTGTGCCATGTCATTCAATAAAAAGTGTTTAAACTATGCTAAAAAGTGTTGGTAATAGTTAGACATTTCATGAATTGGTAAACTATTTAAAAAATAAAGGAAAAATGTGTGGTTGGTTGAGAAGAATTGGACCCCACCACACACCCCTCTCTCCCCCTTTCCTTCACCTTCACCGAATCGGTGAAGGTTCACCGATTTCACACCAATATTCGATAAACAAAAGTGTTGGCATTGGTTCACCGATCGGCAAATGGCGGTGCCGAAGGAGTTTGCCGCTCCACTCCGTAAGGCCTTATGTATTGTCTATTCCACAAAATCATCACACACAAATATTAACAACTTTTGAATGACTAGTTAGTGTGTTTATAAATGGTTGAAACTAGTAAGATTATCCGCGCTACGCTGTGGGGTTTAGTTAGTTTAATATAGCAATCGAAAGAAATATGCATAAAAGAATATCCATACATGTTTACATCGACTGAAAACTATTAAAATGAATTTAAATCGGACTGTGGAATGGGCTGGTATTAAATTAATTGTAAATGGAAACGTAAAAGTTATATTAAATATAATTTGTAATGAAAAAAGAACCTAAAACTAAAACATGAAACATAAAGAAAAGTAAAAAACTAATAATAAAGACTAGTAAAAAAGTTTAAGAAAGAAAAAAAAATAACCAATAGGACGAAAGCACTATTCACACAATTTGTTAAGTGTAATTTACGTCAAAATGTAGACTAACTGAAAACATACATAAAAATAAGCATGAAAATGTATTATATTTGACCCGACTCATTTCCATAGAATTTTTTTTACGTCAAAACATGGATTAACTTAAAAAAGTACATAATAATAAGCATAATAATATATTATATTTGACACAACTTATTTTCAGAAAAAAATTCGTCGAAACGTAAATTAATTTGAATTTATGACGACACGTACGTAAACTTAATTACAAAGTTTTGAAAAAGTTGTAAGTGTTAATAAGAGTTAATTGCATAGTTAGTCCCTATGGTTTGCACAAAATAACATACTTAGGTACTAATAGTTTAAAATCACCTTCTAAGGTATTAACTTTTCATTTTGTAACGTTTGAAGGTATTAACTTCTAGGGTATTAACATAGTTAGTCCCTATGGTTTGCACAAAATAATATACTTAGGTACTAATAAAATGTGATTTTAAACCTACAAATAACGTTAATACCTCCAAACGTTACAAAATGAAAAGTTAATACCCTATAATGTAATTTTAAACTATTAGTACCTAAGTATGTTACTTTGTGCAAACCACAGGGACTAACTATGTAATTAACTCTGTTAATAATTAAAGTTGAGGGATTAAATATAAAAAAAGACAAAAAAACACTAAAAGACAAAAAAAGTGAACATTGTTAACGAAGTTTGCTAAATATATTATAGTTAATTGTACGGTGTGTTTATATTGAAGTAAATTTGCCGGTTCACTTAGCTTTAAGATATACGGTTTGACTCGTCGAACTGACCATGTACATTGAATGATGACCATGTTGAATCTGAAGTTCAATTTTTTTATTGACTTTACATTTTTGCAACATGGATATCTTTTCCATTTTAACAAATGCATAGTTTTAAAAATATTTTCCAGCTTTAAGGGAAAAAAATTACCAAATACCAATAACCAATGGCAATCACATGAAAATGATAGCTTGATATCTTGAACACTGAAGTTGTTGAATGGTCAATTTTTCCAGTTGTTATTAACACAATAATAATAATATCAACAAAATGACAACTAATGATACCTTTTTCAATAATTTAATTTAAATTTATGCAATTTTATTGTATTATATACTTGCTTGGTAATATATATATATATATATATCTTAGTTAGGATTTATAATAAAATAATAATAATAATATGATTCATGATACAAAGAAAGTTGACTGAATGAAGTAATTTCATATGATTTTTTTCAAGTTTAATCTAGAATACATGCAAAGTAATATTGTATAGTATGATTTTACCAGTTTAGGTTGATCACTTTATTAGTAAACTAGTTAATTTACATTAATCTCAGGGCAAAATAGTAATTATTAATTAACAAGGCTTTTGATAGAAAAAACTATAATGTTTGTGCTTCTTCATGAAATAAATGGAACTAAATTAAACTATTAAAAACGTATGAATTTATTCCTAAACATATACAAAGAAATGTTAACATTCTTGCATCTGTCTTTATTTAGAGCATTCACATCCTGGTAAGAGATATACAGTCAAGAAAATCAAGAGCAATTGTGATATATATGAGGATTAGACACCAAAAAATAAACACTCAAAAAATGGCTACAATTTAAGGAATGTGTTTCGTGTCGGCATCGGATTCCTAATTGATAGAGAAAGGTCTGGTAGCAAGAAAAGCTACTTCCAGGAGGTTGTCAAGTGTTTTTGCTCGACGATTCCATTCTTGGGTGGTTGGTTTGGCCCTTGTTTCTGTAACTCGAATCCTAACCCGATATATCTCATTTTAGTTTTACACCATTGTGAACCTTACGCCTTTTTTACTCTCTGATCGAGGTTCTCGGCATTGAAAAATCTTCGTAAACTAAATCACACGTGTATATGTTGACATTTAAGAGATATAGAGTCAAGAAAATCAAGAGCAATTGTGATATATATGCAGATTAGACACCAAAAAATAAACACTAAAAAAATGGCTACAATTTAAGGAATGTGTTTCTTGACGGCATCAGATTTCTAATTGATAGAGAAAGGTCTGGTGGCAAGAAAAGCTACTTCCAGGAGGTTGTCAAGTGTTTTCGCTCGACGATTGCATTCTTGGGTGGTTGGTGTCACGTCCCCCGACCCATCCTGGACGGAATCGGGAGTCGCGAACAGCCAAGTGGTACCGGTGATTATTTTGAAAAGTATTGCAGCGGAAATTTCATCAGGACCGTGAGTTAGGAAAAAAAAATATCAGAGTTTAGAAAACACCGGATTTTATTTATTAAATAGATGGGATAGACCCATATTTTACAAAGGTAGCTTTTATAAGGGATAAACCCAATTACATAAACAATATTTCTTAATTTGATTTAATTAATAAAATAAGCCACTTTTTGAAGCCTTTCAGTGCCGTATCCATCTCTTACTCCAATCTACTGTAATTACCTGAAACGCGTTTTAAAAAGGTTTTGTCAGCAGGAAATACTGGTGAGTTCATTCTTTTTACTAAAACGACACGTTTGTTATAATTTACAATATTAAGAGCGATTACAATGTTTTTATATCAACCAACTACCCTCGGTGTAACACCTCGAAAATTCACGTCCTTTAATGTATTGACACGTGTCATATGTTTGAACGTGTGAAAGAATGTTATGGAAGGATTGAAGTTGACAGTCATGAAAAGTATGTGAATATACGAGTTCTAAATGTCAACAGTGAATAAATACATTGTACATTAACCCTACATGATGCTCATACCTTCAAACGAATAAATTATGGATCATACGAAGCTAAATATGAAAGAAAGTGAGAGATTACAAACTACAGGGGTTAAATGTGTCAACATGTTTAAGTTATACCTCTGAGTGACCTTTTGACAAACCTGAAGCTTTGTAACGGTTAATTATACTCACTAGAATGCACGATATAAATTTCATAAAGTTTCGCTATCGCATGAGAAAGTTATGATCAAATTCGTGTGCGAAGGGTTAAAGGCGTCAACGATGAAGTTTAGGACTTTTCGGGTGACAATAAAGTTAACCGAGGACTAAACAAAATGGGTATATGTCTTGGAGCCCTTATATGTCAAATAGGAGGGTTCATAATGCAAGAACTAAAGTCTAAGCAAAGTTTGAAGAGCCAAGGATCAAAACATAAAAATCTAAAAAGTTGATTTGATGCAGGAAGGCTTCGCGCGACGCAAGGCCCAAGGGGGGGTCCTTCGCGTCACGCCTAGACCCATCTGATCCGATTTTCTTGGGTTCTTGTCTGCCTTTGCCATTGTAATCGACTTTTATCCGAGTTTCCTCATATTGGACGACCCCTAAACAACCCCTAGACACTTAGGGACACTTGTGGATGAATTGTGGTCAGTTGTAGACTTGCATGTCAACAATCTAGTGGGTTCTTGATCACTATATAAAGCCACTAAGTTGCAACAAGTTCTTCACACCTTTCTCTTGCATTCCTGATCATTTATGGAGCTCAAGACTTCTCTCAAGTGATCACTAATCGTGCTTAGGACCTTGGTAAGTTTGCTTAACCTTTCTTAGTTAAGTTTTTGCTTAGTTTTAGCTTAAAAGTCAAACCGTCGTAATTAACGGTTGACTTAACGATTAATCACTAATGGTCCAGTGATTAGTCGAATTGAAAGTAGTTATAAGTTGGTAATTATGTGGGTAATAAACCCTTAAAAGGGTTCCCCCTGATTCCCACTCTAACTAGGTCAAATGTCGGGTCAAACTTGTTATTAAAAAGTCAACAGGATACTTATTTTCTAATTTATGCATGATTAGCAATGTAGAACACATACAACCTGTTTGATCATTAATATAACTTGGTAATTTATGTAAGAACATGTCTAAACATGTTCAACCCGACGATTTACTGTTTAGACCCGGTTCAGAACCGAAAGTCGCAAAGCTTTGACTTTTGCTTTGACTTCAGTTCTGACCCGTTTTGGTATGCTTTAGAAATTCCATAGAGCTTTAATAGGGCCAGGTTACATGCTAGTATAACCCTCTGTGATTATACACCATGGTTCATTAGTTAACCAATTAATATGCATGATTCCGTTAATTGCTCATATGTTGACCATTATGCCCTTTTCACCTTAAAACGTGATTTTTGAAAATGTAAAAGAGTAGAAACCTTAATTACTGATATATAAACTTGCACCTAAAATTTGACATCAGTTTGAGGTGTAGTTTGAGAGTTATGCTCATTAGCGTAATTAAAAGCTTCTTTAGCGATTAAACGGCGTAATTAGCGTATAGCCTATTTAAACTCACTTTTTGATATCAAACTTATTACCCACTGATGTAATATATTATTTTGGGATTTTTGAAGATTTTTAATTAATTTTAGGCTGAGCATAACTTATAGTCATAGGCTTAATCCGGTAATTGTCGGTTTTGCCCTTACGGGCTATAAAATGAGTTTTACATATCTAATCGACTCCAAATATAAGACCCTAATTTCTACATGACAAAATTCGCAGGGGAAACACGTACCATAAAAAATTCTTTCATTAAAATACCTCAACTTATTTAAACTTTAACTTTAACATAGCTTTTATTCTTAAATCCGTCATCCTTCTAATTTACTAAATAAAAACATAGCTTATGTTTATTACAATTTACATTCAACGTCCCCGTACAATCTCTCTAGTGACTCGATCTTCGATCTCTATTCCTTGATAATCGCCTGTGATCCGTACAACCTGCACTCACCACATACATTCAAACATTAGCACACAATGTATAAATAAGATCATTCGCGTACACTTCACATTTCGTTCTTTAATAAACTTCAAGCATTTCATCTGCGTATCCATTTACTGGTGAGGCTTCATGAATGTACCTGCATTACTTATCATTCTCAAGGTACACCATTAATAGCGTTAATCCTCAATGTGTCTTAATCATACACACATACGTACTTACATACATACATACATACATATACATCTACATACGTGCATACACTCATACATACCTTTATACATATCTACGTACACAACTACATACTTACATACCCTTCCTACAGCTTTACATACAGACATACGATCATACATATCCTTATACGTGCACACATGCACATCTACATCCGTACATACCCTTCCTACAACTATACATACGTACACACACTCATACATATCGTTATACATACCTACGTACACCACTACTTACGTACATACCCTTCCTACATCTTTGCATACATGCATACGCTCATACTTACCTACATACATACTTACATAACTTCTACATACGTATACAAATACATACAAACATACATACTTGCTTATCTACATATGTGCATACATATATGCTCATAAAAAGCTTTACGAATCATCGGGTCGAAAAACGACACACCGGGATGCGTTACGGATCATATGGAAGTGCAAAACAAAGCAAAACGGAGAAGTGGGCTAGACAGCCCGTCGGCGACGGGGTGGGTGCCCGTCGGCGACGGCCTCTTAAAATGCCCGTCACCCAAATCCTCCCGTACCCAGTAACTTAAGCCGTCGGATGTTTTTGTGGTTTTGGGAGCCCGTCGGCGACGGCCTTGGCCCCCGTCGGCGACGCCCTCTAGAAAACCACTTTTCCTGCAGATCCGTTTCGTCGTTCGTACGCACTAAAACGCGCATAACTTTTAAACCGTTTACCCGTTTAACCTCCGGTTTCTTCCTACACGCTTGTAAATTCACATTCTATCATAACAACTTAAAATCTCATATCCGGATTAAGGAAATTCTTAACTTACACTCTATCGGCTTATTACCCTCTTACACAAACTTCGACCCGTTCATGCCTTCATCAACATGACTTGTTTGTTTTACCATAAACTCTTATAAACCCAGTAATATCAGTGACATCTACCATGAATTACTAAATTCTTGGACATTATACATCCTCTTGACACATTTGTCGTTCATATACTTATTTTTGACCCGTTAAGGGTATTTGCGCGTTAATTGATTTGTGACATACCAAGACCATACTCTTCTCTTCCATACTTGTCCGAAACATTACATTAATCGCATAACTTGTTCCTAAACTACTTTTAAGATCGTTTACCCCAAAATACCCATCAAGGGCATTTTGGTCAACTTTAATCCCATCATTTACGATGAAAGACTTTAACGCATATTTGACCTCAAACATCATGTTTAATTAACTACACACTTTATTACTTACTTGAACTAAGAAGTGACTACGGAAATCACTTACCTTATGCATCCGCGTTCCCATCCGCTTCGTTGCCTTCTCTTGACCCGTTAGCCATTCATGCTTGAGTCCGCCTTGATATGATTCCTATACTTTCATATCACCAACATCGCATTCTCGTTAGCTTACATCGTCGTACATGTTAGCGACCATATCAATCACATGTTTCACATTCGACTTTCATTAATCGATTCTAGCTAACATAAAACATACAACCAAATTCATATCCCGTTAAACGCATGTAATTCATCATATAATCTTAAATAACGCATATTGACATAACATGTACCATACGACTTCCTATAATCCTGCCTTTACGACAACGTGTCAGTTCATGTTTCTTATGCTTAGTTGACTTCTGAAAGTCAACTATATACCATATTTCACCCTCGACTTATCATCATATACTCGTAACATCATAACCGACTATAAGGACGACACTATATACATTTCGTCATACCCTTGATGTGAGTACTACCTTTTAAGCATAACGTACAACTATTTCATGCACAAATCTTCTAAACTCATACATAACCCATCAAAATCTACTACTAATCATCATACATCATTCCCAAATAACATCAAACATATCATCATCACATTTCTCCTAATTCTTCTAACAAGTATTCATCATATCACTCATAATTCATCAACAATCCATAAGAATTGAACATAGATGATCAATCAAGTCATCATCCTTACCAAAACAAGTGGGTTTCACCTCTAAACATCAAATTAACACAAACCATTCATAACCTATGTTCTATATGATGATTCTAACCCTTATACATAATCAATTTCATACTAACTCACGGATTAGAACATAACCCACTTCACCCATGATCACCAATCTTAGATTTAAGACATACCTTACGATCCCCTTGTGACGGTGATCATTAATTCATGTTCGGTTGTGAATTTGGGCCTTGATTCATTCTTCAATTTGAAGCTTTTGCATGAACTAGGGTTTGGGGCTCTTGAGAGCCCCTGATCGATCTATCCAGAACACACACGATATGTGTGTGTGTGTGTGTGATCTTTTCCTTTTTAATAACTTAACTTTCACTAGTTCCACTTTAGCCCCTCGGATTTTGCCTTTAAAACATAACTGGCACTACCTTCATCATTTAATACTTTTGACCGTACCTTTAACTAGGTTAAATAGCCTAGTTATTTATTTCATGACGTGTCACATATGAACATACGACAAATATTAACATTCAGATTTTTGGGGCGTTACAAGTCTACCACCCTTATATGAGGTTTCGTCCCCGAAACCTTTCTTACCTTTATTTAACACTAATTATTCCTTCTCTACATCCACTCGACACAACCACGAGTTCATCACGACGACTATCATCCAATTTCAAGAACCCATCCCCGGATTCTTATTAATGTTTCTTTCATGTTTATTTCATTATTCATATCATTAACTTCTCCCTAACAATTCCATACCTTCCTTATCATAAATTCGCATATCATTTTCATTTCCTTGACCTGACAACCACGGTTTAATATACATACTTCCTTGACCTGTAATCACACACACCTATGTACTTAACTCTAACGTGATCATCCTTCTACGTTTTCTACAATTACTTGTACCATGCATATCTTTACGTTACTTTCCAACCATCTTTTTCATTTCACCTTACATTTACTCTCACTTCATGCATTATTTAATTTACATACGTAAGTGTATCATGCAGTTCATCTTACGAGAATTTAATCATTACCCGAAACCTTCACTCAAAACTTTTAGGATTTTCCATTTTCTTCTTAGGTTGACTGTAAAAAATCAAACATCACATACCTTACCATACCATACCTATCCTATCCTTCACTTCATAGGTCGATTTCCAATCTTCTGATTCGTACACATTCAGCATAAGTTGAACATTTCACTGACCTCGGTTTCATTTCATAACTCAACGATCCGTAAGCCAGATCGATCCGCCTCTTCACGAGTACTAATCATACCCGGACATGATTCATTCATCCTTATAATGAGCTCCCGCTCTTGCACATTTCATTCAAACATTTATTTTACTAGGTGATTACGCACCCATAATTCTTCTACAACTTCCTATGTACATACTATAACACATTCCATACTTTATTCCTTACATACAATTCTTTTACTCTAGTTACTTATTTCGTCACCCTTGCGGTTTGACCTTTCAAGTCCAACTGACATTTCTTACTTAACAAAGATGCATCGAGGTACACATTCGTGCTTCTTTCCATTCATGCTTACTTGCAAAGGTATTCATTACATTATTCCGGTACTCATGACCAAGCTTACCCTTCCTATTCATACTTAACTTATTGCCCGGGTCGTAGCCCGCCCTACATTATGACTCCCATGAGTCGATTACTAACACATCTAACACCTCACAGGTTCAAACATTCCTTTCATGCCTTTTATACCTTGAATCCATCTCGCGGATTCAAACATTGCATTCATACCTTTCATTCTTTGAATCCGTCTCGCGGATTCAAACATTCCATTCATACCTTTCCTTCCTCGAATCCATCTTACGGATTCAAACATATCATTCATGCCTTTCATCCTTGAATCCGTTTCGCAGATTCAAACATTTCATTCATACCTTTCCTTCCTTGAATCCGTCTCGCGGATTCAATCATTTCATTCATACATTTCATCCCTTGAATCCGTCTCGCGGATCCAAGCATTGCATTCATATCTTTCATTCTTTGAATCCGTCTCGCGGATTCAAACATTGCATTTACGCTTTTCATCCCTTGAATTCGTCTCGCGGATCCAAGCATTGCATTCATATCTTTCATTCTTTGAATCCGTCTCGCGGGTTCAAATATTGCATTCATACCTTAACTTCTTTCATGTTTCGAATCCGTCTTACGGATTCTAACATAGCATTCATACTTTCATTCCTGAGAGTCTTACATTTCTCTTCACCCTCACGTCCACCTACTACTTAATTCTAACGGACATACCTGTATCAATTATCACGATCTCACGAACGTCATATGCTTCACATGTACTGGCCAGGTACACAATCCACATACTAGTTTCGTGCCTTCGTGTAATTGTCACCTTATGGCCGAAGAATTAGGTTTCGGCACGTGTATCATTTTCAAAACATGTTTACTATACCCTCATAGTCCTTCATTAAGCATTTTTCTTTCCTTAATGCATTTTACCATTTCATATACCCGCATATTGAATTTACATACCTGAGTTCAACTTTATCTAATTTCATGCCTTGGTGTCGGTACTTGACCGCATTCGCGGATCATCCTCTTCAATCACTTATACTTACCTTGCATATACAAAACCGTCAGTTTCTTTATACGTATACATAAGTACATACTTACATTTTCTTTTACCTTTGGATCTTGACCGAGTCTTGGATTGTACGGGTTCCTTATCACAAGAGCACACAGGTTTGAGTTCAAGCACTTACCTTCTTACACTTGATTCTCTCAAACCAGGGCTCTGATACCAACTTGTAAGACCCTAATTTCTACATGACAAAAGTCGCAGCGGAAACACGTACCATAAAAATTCTTTCATTAAAATACCTCAACTTATTTAAACTTTAACTTTAACATAGCTTTTATTCTTAAATCCGTCATCCTTCTAATTTACTAAATAAAAACATAGCTTATGTTTATTACAATTTACATTCAACGTCCACGTACAATCTCTCTAGTGACTCGATCTTCGATCTCTATTCCTTGATAATCGCCTGTGATCCGTACAACCTGCACTCACCACATACATTCAAACATTAGCACACAATGTATAAATAAGATCATTCGCGTACACTTCATATTTCGTTCTTTAATAAACTTCAAGCATTTCATCTGCGTATCCATTTACTGGTGAGGCTTCATGAATGTACCTGCATTACTTATCATTCTCAAGGTACACCATTAATAGCGTTAATCCTCAATGTGTCTTAATCATACACACATACGTACTTACATACATACATACATATACATCTACATACGTGCATACACTCATACATACCTTTATACATATCTACGTACACAACTACATACTTACATACCCTTCCTACAGCTTTACATACAGACATACGATCATACATATCCTTATACGTGCACACATGCACATCTACATCCGTACATACCCTTCCTACAACTATACATACGTACACACACTCATACATATCGTTATACATACCTACGTACACCACTACTTACGTACATACCCTTCCTACATCTTTGCATACATGCATACGCTCATACTTACCTACATACATACTTACATAACTTCTACATACGTATACAAATACATACAAACATACATACTTGCTTATCTACATATGTGCATACATATATGCTCATAAAAAGCTTTACGAATCATCGGGTCGAAAAACGACACACCGGGATGCGTTACGGATCATATGGAAGTGCAAAACAAAGCAAAACGGAGAAGTGGGCTAGACAGCCCGTCGGCGACGGGGTGGGTGCCCGTCGGCGACGGCCTCTTAAAATGCCCGTCACCCAAATCCTCCCGTACCCAGTAACTTAAGCCGTCGGATGTTTTTGTGGTTTTGGGAGCCCGTCGGCGACGGCCTTGGCCCCCGTCGGCGACGCCCTCTAGAAAACCACTTTTCCTGCAGATCCGTTTCGTCGTTCGTACGCACTAAAACGCGCATAACTTTTAAACCGTTTACCCGTTTAACCTCCGGTTTCTTCCTACACGCTTGTAAATTCACATTCTATCATAACAACTTAAAATCTCATATCCGGATTAAGGAAATTCTTAACTTACACTCTATCGGCTTATTACCCTCTTACACAAACTTCGACCCGTTCATGCCTTCATCAACATGACTTGTTTGTTTTACCATAAACTCTTATAAACCCAGTAATATCAGTGACATCTACCATGAATTACTAAATTCTTGGACATTATACATCCTCTTGACACATTTGTCGTTCATATACTTATTTTTGACCCGTTAAGGGTATTTGCGCGTTAATTGATTTGTGACATACCAAGACCATACTCTTCTCTTCCATACTTGTCCGAAACATTACATTAATCGCATAACTTGTTCCTAAACTACTTTTAAGATCGTTTACCCCAAAATACCCATCAAGGGCATTTTGGTCAACTTTAATCCCATCATTTACGATGAAAGACTTTAACGCATATTTGACCTCAAACATCATGTTTAATTAACTACACACTTTATTACTTACTTGAACTAAGAAGTGACTACGGAAATCACTTACCTTATGCATCCGCGTTCCCATCCGCTTCGTTGCCTTCTCTTGACCCGTTAGCCATTCATGCTTGAGTCCGCCTTGATATGATTCCTATACTTTCATATCACCAACATCGCATTCTCGTTAGCTTACATCGTCGTACATGTTAGCGACCATATCAATCACATGTTTCACATTCGACTTTCATTAATCGATTCTAGCTAACATAAAACATACAACCAAATTCATATCCCGTTAAACGCATGTAATTCATCATATAATCTTAAATAACGCATATTGACATAACATGTACCATACGACTTCCTATAATCCTGCCTTTACGACAACGTGTCAGTTCATGTTTCTTATGCTTAGTTGACTTCTGAAAGTCAACTATATACCATATTTCACCCTCGACTTATCATCATATACTCGTAACATCATAACCGACTATAAGGACGACACTATATACATTTCGTCATACCCTTGATGTGAGTACTACCTTTTAAGCATAACGTACAACTATTTCATGCACAAATCTTCTAAACTCATACATAACCCATCAAAATCTACTACTAATCATCATACATCATTCCCAAATAACATCAAACATATCATCATCACATTTCTCCTAATTCTTCTAACAAGTATTCATCATATCACTCATAATTCATCAACAATCCATAAGAATTGAACATAGATGATCAATCAAGTCATCATCCTTACCAAAACAAGTGGGTTTCACCTCTAAACATCAAATTAACACAAACCATTCATAACCTATGTTCTATATGATGATTCTAACCCTTATACATAATCAATTTCATACTAACTCACGGATTAGAACATAACCCACTTCACCCATGATCACCAATCTTAGATTTAAGACATACCTTACGATCCCCTTGTGACGGTGATCATTAATTCATGTTCGGTTGTGAATTTGGGCCTTGATTCATTCTTCAATTTGAAGCTTTTGCATGAACTAGGGTTTGGGGCTCTTGAGAGCCCCTGATCGATCTATCCAGAACACACACGATATGTGTGTGTGTGTGTGTGTGTGATCTTTTCCTTTTTAATAACTTAACTTTCACTAGTTCCACTTTAGCCCCTCGGATTTTGCCTTTAAAACATAACTGGCACTACCTTCATCATTTAATACTTTTGACCGTACCTTTAACTAGGTTAAATAGCCTAGTTATTTATTTCATGACGTGTCACATAAGAACATACGACAAATATTAACATTCAGATTTTTGGGGCGTTACACCAAACCTTTTGCTACTGATTAGATATGATAAATAAATTATTTTAAGCCTTCTGGAATAATAAAAATATCAGCTTTATGTATAGAACCCGGAAATGGCTTCTAATCGCCTTTTTAAGCGTTTTTAACGCGTAGTATGTACTAGAACTATTTTAAACATACAATGGTTGATACCTACTGATATTTTGGGTAAATTATAATATTTTAACAGTAAGCAAAAGTTGTTAAACTCAGACTTCAGTTTTGAGCTTTTCGGCTTATGTGAAATTACCAAAATGCCCCTACGGTGCATAGTTTGGTTGTAATTGATAAATTTCACATGTATACTTTACCCTACTGTTATAACTTAGTAAAATAAGTATTTTGGCTGATTATAGCAGACCTGTAACTCAGGTTAATACTTAAACTCTTTTATAACCTATTAAATGACCAAACTACCCCTACGGGGCATAGTTTGTGTTTAAATTCGTTTCGGGCATAATAAAAGACAACTTACTGATGTCACAACATATTTGAAGCATATTAACTTCGGAAACCTGTATATGGCTCTCATGAATACCCGTTACGCTTATTACGCGTTCGGTTCGGTTTATGTAACTAGTTTACATAAATTAGCCTAAACGGGTCAAACCTTATCGGTTTTATCTCAAAATCCAGAATGTGTATGAAATACCCATATTAAGAAAGTCTCCGAACTTGTCGGGTCTAAATCACATTCTATCCGGTCTTCGCTTAATCATGCGTACGAACCGTATCTTTGAAACTAACCGGTCTAAGCTTAAGCTTAATTAAAGACCCGTTAGGATTCTAATAGGTTATTATAAACCTTCGTTCCAGATTAGGAGGACCAGTAAAAGCTACTTGCATTTGCTTATTGTGATTATTACTTTGCTTAGGTAAATACTTTTAACTTATTTTCCCCTATACGGGCTTGGGTTACGGTATATAAAATACCGCTTGGTCGGGCATTAAATCTTCCATCGTTTGGTGGTTAATTGAATAATTTAATCGGCCCGTTTAAATCGTTTTGTTTACTTAAAGCATTTGGGGGGTTAATGACCATGTCCCGGATATCCCTAGCATCATTTTACGAAATGGCCACGACTTAAGCGCGGGGTGTAGGCGTACACCCGTCAGTGCACAAAAGAATAATGTGGTGTGTCTATTGATCTTTAACCCGGACACGATCCGGGCTACTGAACGCATAAGGAACATGTAATTCATTTACAAGATTATATATTTAAATAATTATCCCAAGTTATAAAATGTTTATGCCACGTGCATCCAAATCAATTTTTAATCATTTTTAAAATGAGTCAGTTGATTGTATTTACCAGTGTAAACTGACGTATTTTCCCAAAAAGATTAAATGCAGGTACTAAGCGTAATAGGCTGGATTCTCTCCTTAGCATCAATAAAGAGTCTCGCAAGCTTAAGATGCCTATCGTCTGTTGAACTACTGTTTCCTTTTTATTTCGATCCTTCTGTGGATAAAATTTCAACTGTTTGTGATACACGATATTACAATATTCTATTCGGTTGAAATATAATATCTTTCATTTGCTTCCGCTGTGCATATTAAATGTTGTGTTGTTTGACTATTATGTTGCCAACCACGTCACGATACTCTCCACCGGGCCCACCGATGACACGTGGAATTTAGGGGTGTGACACTCGGTATTTGTCACTAGACTCGTTTCTGTGACTATGGTCATATCACCCATTGGCTAACTCGTTGTCCAATGGTGAAGATTATCAAGTAATGTATACAAAACCCCACATACCGGCTGTAATATGGAGATTACAAAGACTTAATCCCTGTAATTATAAGTTTATAACTTTGAAAACATTTTAAGAATTTATAAAGCATTTTGATAAAAAGAGAATGACTCACATAATAAGCATGCAGATTTATACGGGTAGAGCTTAGCCTATAGATAAGCCTTGATATATTGCAGATTTATACAGGCAGAGCTTAGCCTATTGATTAGCCTTGTAACTTAGTGCACACAAACTAGGTAAGTAACTAATACAGCATTTACGATAACTCACGAAATTAAAACCCTCACAACGAATGACAAAGTGCAATCACTTAAACATCCATCGGATTCACAACGAATGACAGAGTATTCCCCGAGTTCAGGTGGTACTCAAACATCCTGTCGGAATCACGACTAATGACAAAGGATAGCACTTAAACATCCTGTCGGATAGTTTCAATCGATCGGATATTGAATCGTAGCAGCGATCGAGTTAATACCCTGTATCAAATGCCAGAATTCAAGTCCCAATGCCTGCTATTTATACATGAAAATTGACCCCCTCGCGTGACGCGAGGGGTCACCCTGGGCGTCGCGTGGCGCGAGGGGCCACCTTATCTCATATGGTTGCCACGTGTGTTTGGAGTTCAGCTAAGTCGACAGAATTGATATTTTCGAATTTGACAGCAAATTATGTGGATAAGCGTAAAATAGGAAATACCTCCCCCCCCCTGAGTTTTAGGGGCCCTGATCCTGATTCTGATTGTTCTGAAATTTGTAAGGTTTGTGCAAGATTACTTAGGGGTCTTAACTAAGGTTTCCTTGTGAACAAAATATAATAATAAATAATAGTTTTGATGAGAGTTGTTATGGTTTGGGATAAAAAGGAATAAAACAATGAGAAAAGATAATGAACTCACTTTGAAACTTTAGGGTTCAACTAGAAAGTCTCCGGGTAGAATATTGGGTATAACTTCTGAGCTAATTAAAAATATATAATACACTCGTGTTAAGTATAGTACCCCTCATTCAACCTTGTCCCTATGTCACGAGACAGAACCCCAACAACTTAGTCGGGCAGAGCCCTGACATATGTTATGAGGCTCAGATCAATCGGAAAGGGTAGCGGTGATCGGAAGTTAAAATACTTAAAACGGGATAGGATCTTACTATTATTATAGTGTAAATAATAGTAATAAAAATATATATATGAAAATAGACAAACAGGGGAAAGTGAAAGAAAGCTAAAGAGTATCTAACTTTTAGTAGTACATGGATCTATTTATACTACCTCTTAAGATTTTTAAGTTACATGCCTTCAGACACGTCTATCCCTTCAATTGGTAGAATTACCAATTTATTCCTTTGATGACACATAGATTGGATGGATAGAATTTTCGAGATTCTTTGGAACACGTATAGCAACTTTCTAAATTTTAGTTATTATTATTTTATTCTTATAATTAATTCACCTGCTTCACTTATTTGGCTCGTATAACTTTTTAAAATATAGCGTTCTAGAAATTAATAAATATGTTATTAGAACGAGAATATTTGTGTCTACATTTGGGTCTAAGTTTCATTAAAAATAGAGTAGGTTCAAATACAATGTATTTTTATTTAAATGGTTCCTGGGCCCGTCTAGGTACTTCATATTTCTAATTGTCCACTTACTCGTAAACTACCCGTCTAATAATATAAGTTTTTATATACTTTTATTTTATTTAGAAAGGTCACCCATATACTGGCCAATTAATTAGTATAATATTTCAACCAACTATATATAAAATAGTGTTTAAAACTATTTGAGTTGAAAAAAATAAACTAGTTACTAGTGGTTAATAAATTTAACCAAACCTATAATTCTTATATAAAAATAGGAATGTTACAGTTGGTTTGGCCCTTGTTCCTGTAACTTGAATCCTAGCCCGATATATCTCATTTTAGTTTTACACCAATGTAAACCTTACGCATTTTTTACTCTCTAATCGAGGTTCTCGGCATTGAAAAATCTTCGTAAACTAAATCACACGTGTATATGTTGACATTTAAGAGATATACAGTCAAGAAAATCAAGAGCAATTGTGATATATATGCGGATTAGACACCAAAAAATAAACACTCAAAAAATGGCTACAATTTAAGGAATGTGTTTCGTGACGGCATCGGATTCCTAATTGATAGAGAAAGGTCTGGTAGCAAGAAAAGCTACTTCCAGGAGGTTGTCATGTGTTTTTGCTCGACGATTCCATTCTTGGGTGGTTGGTTTGGCCCTTGTTCCTGTAACTCGAATCATAACCCAATATATCTCATTTTAGTTTTATACCATTGTGAACCTTACGCCTTTTTTACTCTTTGATCGAGGTTTTCGGCATTGAAAAATCTTCGTAAACTAAATCACACGTGTATATGTTGACATTTAAGAGATATGCAGTCAAGAAAATCAAGAGCAATTGTGATATATATGCGGATTAGACACCAAAAAATAAACACTCAAAAAATGGCTACAATTTAAGGAATGTGTTTCGTGACGGCATCAGATTTCTAATTGATAGAGAAAGGTCTGGTGGCAAGAAAAGCTACTTCCAGGAGGTTGTCAAGTGTTTTCGCTCGACGATTGCATTCTTGGGTGGTTGGTTTGGCCCTTGTTCCTGTAACTCAAATCCTAGCCCGATATATCCCATTTTAGTTTTACACCAATGTGAACCATACGCCTTTTTTACTTTCTGATCGAGGTTCTCGTCATTGAAAAATCTTCGTAAACTAAATCACACGTGTATATGTTGACATTTAAGAGATATACAGTCAAGAAAATCAAGAGCAATGCTGATATGTATGCGGATTAGACACAAAAAAATAAACACTCAAAAAATGGCTACATTTTAAGGAATGTGTTTAGTGACGGCATCAGATTCCTAATTGATGAAAAAAGGTCTGGTGGTAAGAAAAGCTGCTTCAAGAAGGATGTCAAGTGTTTTCGCTCGACGATTCCATGCTTGGGTGGTTGGTTTGGCCCTTGTTCCTGTAACTCGAATCCTAGCCCGGTATATCCCATTTTAGTTTTACACCGTTGTGAACCTTACGCCTTTTTTACTCTCTAATCGAGGTTCTCGGCATTGAAAAATTTTCGTAAACTAAATCACATGTGTATTTGTTGACGTTTAAGAGATATACAGTCAAGAAAATCAAGAGCAATGGTGATATATATGCGGATTAAATACCAAAAAGTAAACACTCAAAAATGGCTACAATTTAAGGAATGTGTTTAGTGACGACATCAGATTCCTAATTGATGGAGAAAGGTCTGGGGGCAAGAAAAGTTGCTTCCAGGAGGTTGTTAAGTGTTTTCGCTCGACGATTCCATTCTTGGGTGGTTGGTTTGGCCCTTGTTCCTGTAACTCGAATCCTAGCCCGGTATATCCCATTTTAGTTTTACACAATTGTGAACCTTACGCCTTTTTTACTCTCTAATCGAGGTTCTCGGCATTGAAAAATCTTCGTAAACTAAGTCACACGTGTATATGTTGACATTTAAGAGATATACAGTCAAGAAAATCAAGAGCAATGTTGATATATATTCGGATTAGACACCAAAAAATAAACACTCAAAAAATGGCTACAATTTAAGGAATGTGTTTAGTGACGGCATCAGATATCTAATTGATGGAGAAAGGTCTGGTGGCAAGAAAAGCTTCTTCCAGGAGGTTGTCAAGTGTTTTCGATCGACGATTCCATTCTTGGGTGGTTGGTTTGGCCCTTGTTCCTGTAACTCGAATCCTAGCCCGGTATATCTCATTTTAGTTTTACACCATTGTGAACCTTACGCCTTTTTTACTCTCTGATCGAGGTTCTCGGCGTTGAAAAATCTTCGTAAACTAAACACACATTTATATGTTGACATTTAAGAGATATACAGTCAAGAAAATCAAGAGTAATGGTGATATATATGCGGATTAGACACCAAAAAATAAACACTAAAAAAATGGCTACAATTTAAGGAATGTGTTTAGTGATGACATTAGATTCCTAATTGATGAAGAAAGGTCTGGTGGCAAGAAAAGCTGCTTCGAGGAGGATGTCAAGTGTTTTCGCTCGACGATTCCATTCTTGGGTGGTTGATTTGTCCCTTATTCCTGTAACTCGAAACCTAGCCCGGTATATCCAATTTTAGTTTTACACCATTGTGAACCTTACGCCTTTTTTACTCTCTGATCGAGGTTCTCGGCATTGAAAAATCTTCGTAAAGTAAATCACACGTGTATATGTTGACATTTAAGAGATATACAGTGTAATATTCATAAGTTTATCACGATAAGATAACTAAGTAAAAGTTATTTTTTTTATTGAAAATTTGATAGTTAAATTAAGCTTGCATTATAGTTATTTAAATTAAATTAAATTATTTTGATTCATAAGTTCCTAATATGTTATATGGCATGGAAACGTAGAGGAGAAGAAAAAAATAATAATAATTGAAAATAATTATGTACTTTCAAAGTTTTTATTCATTCCATGTGACCTTAGTTCTCGTTCATAAGCATTCTCAAAGTATTTTTGTCCTTCTCAAAATTAATTTAATATCTCCTTGAACTAACCCACCCGAAGATTTGGGATTACGAAACCGATCATCAACCGATTTTATACTAGATACTCCTCCTTTGTAAACAAAAACCACGATATCAACAGTCGCCATCGTGCCCACGTTCTTTTTCTTAGTTGTAACCGTCGCACTTCCAGTTGTCACCATAAATTCCGACACCTAAAGCCTTCGAGCTGCAACCAGTTGCGTTCGACGACCTTGACACCCTCCGAACAACCACCACAACTTCTCGCCGCTGCAATCAGACCTTCGACTCATGATTCAGCCGACGTGAATCACCACTGCCGCTCACCTTAGTTCCGCTAAGTACGACCGTTCGAAGCGCGTATTGTGTGTCTCCGGTTAGCTCCGTTCGACTTTTAAGGTAATTGATTGAACCCTCTTCCGATTCGAATGTATATTCGAATTTTTAGTTTGTTTCGTTTCTCCCGGCGACCATAATAAAACTCGATAACATATTTAGAGTTTGAACTGGGTAATGGTCTGGTTCGCTTCTGTTCGACTGATACCACACCACACCATAGTTATATTAGTTTAATGCATCTGTATGAATTGTATTGTGTGAGTTACAAGTGTGTGTTATCTTGTGTGTGGTTACAGTGAACATATGGTGTGTGTAGGGTATGGTTTAATGGGATGTCTATGCATGTAATATTATGTGTGTGTATGTATGTATATAATATTATGAGTGTGCATGGTGGATGTGTTAATTAGTTGCAGGTGTGTGTTTATAGGTTGGGCTAAGTATGTGTGCGTTGTATGTGTACAGGAGGGGTGTAAGTAAGCAAATATGTGTGCTACCTTTACTATTTTAATTTAATACATGTTTAGAAAATATATTTTTTCTTTTACGTATAATATGCTAGGTTTTTACCCGGGATTGCTTCCCGGGCTCGGGAAACTTAGTTATATTAATTATTATTTGTTATTAATACAACATCATTACATCAAGCATCTCATTGGATTCAACAATTGTCTTCAACCCGGGATTGCTTCCCGGGTCGGGGCATGAGCATGTCTTCAACCCAAGAATGAGATTTGTTTTCAAGCTTAATAACCTCCATAAACTGCTTCAAACAGAAAACCGAATTAATAATCCGCGAATGAATAACTTCCCCATTTAAAGCAACAACACTTTGGAGTAGCAGTGTCAACGGTCTATACCGGTTTATCTGTTTTGTGAGACGAAAGTCCATTTCCTATAGCATTACAAAACAATGAACTAAACCAACCCAATCGTATTTCTCATCACATCTAGTTTCCTCTTTTTCGAGCTCCAAATTTAACATTAAGGTTCATAAAGGTCAACATCCTGCATAAACAGGATTAGACAATAAAAAAATCAACTACATATATTTGCTTAAACAAAGAAATTACACCACCTGCACCTGCCAAACCGACACGCTTGCCAGCACTCATGTTCTCGGCCATTGAACAGCATAATCAATGTTATAAACCATAAAGTGTGCATATTTAAAGTTGAAAAAAGAGACAATATTATACATTAGATATTTCAAATTAAAATTTGTGATTCAGCTTCAAAATTTAAAACACACTTGCTTACTCTTCATTGCCATCAAAATGCTTCCGAGCTACAGATTAGCAAAAGGTGATTATTACAACCTTGAATCCAAACATTATCTATTGTAATACATTTTATTACAACTTATTATCTCATTCAAATAATTAAATCTCAAGGCATTACACTATGCAATTCTTGATCCTAAATACTCGAATAAATATTGTTATTATGTATTGAATATGAGTCTCATATATCAAGTACATCCTTTTGAGTGAAAAACAAATGCATAACCTAATTCAAAAAATCCATTTCCTCTACTTACTACCAATTTCAGTTGGCGTCTTCGCATCGATCGATAAAGCATGTAACCCGTTTTCTAACTCATCCTCCAACAGAGAATAAACAATCCTATGCCGCTTAACCATACTCTTCCCTTTAAACTCCTTCAAAACCACTTTCAACTCAAAATGTGTCTCCCCATTGTCACTACCCCTAACCCCCGCATGCCCCGCGTGCTGATACGACACATCTTTAACCTCCAACTCAACCAGTGCAAGCTCTATTTTTAATATCTCCAATATCCTCTGTCCTCTACTACCCAAAACACCAACACCAACATCCACATCCTAATCATAATTATTGGATATTGAATTCTCAATTGAATTCTCAAAATTCGAACCAGACTCGGCTTTTTCGACAGGTTTTTAATCTCATTCCCTGATTCAAACCCTTTCGCAGCTTCAACAAAAAAAGTGAAGGCCTTTTTCTGCATTAACTTCAACATATTTAAAAACCCATTATTTCTGGAAGGTGTTAAACTCTATTTCAACCCCAAAAGCACAATAAAATCAGGGGAAACCCTCAAGAGTTCTTGAACTGTATGACCCAACAAACCTTGGACAAGTAAAGCAGCTAAACCTTTAGTAAGAACAAAGTGCAAATCTCTCGCCATCTCTGATATATATTGCTAGAGGCACCGTTTCATCATCCGATTTATGGCAAAAAGAGTGAAGAGTTGTTCAATCAGCGGGTCTTTGCAAACCAGAACTTGTACCGATCTCAGTTTCATTCCCTGCGACAAGAATCCAAATCAATTTCTGAATTTTGTGATGAAGCTAAAAATTTATATGATTCTTTACATGCAATTGAAGATCCAATCACTAAAGAAAGTCTTGTTTAACAAATTCTAAATGGATTGCACACTTATCATCAAATGTTTGTAAGAAACATTGAAAATATTGATTTTAAACCTACTTTTTCTCAATTACGGGCGAAATTACTTACTCATGAATCTCATCTGAAATAATCTGCACCTCAGTTCACAAGCTCTGTACCGATATCTGCCATGGCTGCTATGAATATTAATGCTTTACCACATGAATCTTCAAATAATCCTCTGTAGTTTGTCAAGAATCATAGCTATCAAGAATCATCCCAAAGCTTAATATTTTCACCAGATCTCTTACAAAGTACTCTCTTACAATGTACTAAAAACACTATTGATTTGACCCATTTCAGCATTGGATAGAACGTAGTTTCAACCACTGTTGTAACTCAACAGTGGTTTAACTCACTGTTTTATCCAAAGTGGTTTCAACCACTGTTTTAACCCAACAGTGGTTTAACTCACTGTTTTAACCTAACAGTGGTTTAACTCACTGTTTTAACCCAACAGTGGTTTAACTCACTGTTTTAACACTGTTGGGTTAAAACAGTGGGTTAAACCACTGTTGGGTTAAAACAGTGAGTTAAACCACTGTTGGGTTAAAACAGTGGCTGAAACCACTATTGGGTTAAAACAGTGAGTTAAACCACTGTTGGGTTAAAACAGTGAGTTAAACCATTGTTGGGTTAAAACAGTGGTTTAACTCACTGTTTTAACCCAACAGTGGTTTAACTCACTGTTTTAACACAATATATCGTATTGAACATACATAGACAGATGCATAAGAGCAATATGTATACCTTCCTTGAATGTAGAAGAAAACTGCTCTAATGTCCCAAAAACCGAAGGCATACAGAAATGCATGATATAGTTACTTTTAACAGTTAGAATAATCTTAATATAGTGCTCCAGTCATGAGTAGTCTTCTAGGCATAATATAGTGTTCCAGTCATGAGTAGTCTTCTAGGTGTTCAAGTCATGAGTAGTCTTCTAGGCATAATATAGTGCTCTCTGAGAACATTATACAAAACCTGAAAAGAATCAACCAATCAAGAAGCTCAAATACACCATAAGATAACCTATATAGCTACTTTTAACAGTTAGAATAATCTTAAACCTACACTGGAAGGGTTTTTAAGTCTTTGCGCCTCATCAATAACAGCATAATGCCATGGAATTTGTGAAAGAAAGTCCTGATCAATTAACGCTATATCATATGTTGTAAGGAGGACATCAAAAGGTAGGGCCTGGACCTGCATGACGCAACAACACAAGCATTGATATATCCAAGTCAGCGAAAACTTTATCCGCTACCTAACGATAAACTTACATTGGTTGATAACGATTATTTTTCCACATTTTCATACATTTCCCTTCTCAAAGCGCGTCTGTATTGTTTGTCTCCAACATAACGGAAAACCTTCAATTTTGGGGAGAATTTGGTAACTTCAGATATCCATCCATCTGTCGCACTGAGCGAACACAATATCACTGCAAAAGACAACATATATTTATTAATCATCAAATTGCGTTATGAACTTATTATACGATTAGAAGAACAGTTGTTTCTTCTTATTATTATTATTTACTTATAGAAGGGTCCGTGTATTCCTCAACAAAACTTTAAGTAACTCAGGAAGGAGATGGCTTGCAATGTCTTCCCTAGGCCCATCTGTCATGTAACATGCGTAATCTTAATATTCTAGTAGGTAATGTAACATGCATACTGTAACTAAAGATATTTGATTGAACTTTGTGGGTTTTCAGCCTCCATGTACAAATGTAACTATACCTCGTCTCCTGCAAATACAGATCAAACAACCCAATCAAATAATTATTCTCGAGTTAATGGCACTACTATGATGCGCAAAGATGCATTAAGAACCATCAGAATAGCCTGGACTCGGATTTAATAAACAACATTAAATATCTCTTGACCCTTATATAGTTTTGTAATACCAGATATCAGGTGCGAAATATAAACATGCCAATTACTGTTACCACTCGAAGAACTAAAAGTAATGAAATTTCACAAAAAACAACACTGCTTTACTATTACGTTAATTCAAAAAACAACACACACTAACACATTTTATAGAAAAGTGAAATTAATTTTTTTTATTATCAATCTGAACGAATTGTATGTTCATTACCGTTCCTATTTATAGTCTACATAGTTAACTAATTGACCCACTAACTGACTTAATCACAGTTCTTCTAAGCTAACCAACTGGCTTAACTACTAAAATTCCCACCTATAAGCTGACACGTATGAAAAGATTCTTACCAGCCCCTTAAGTTTAATAGATACAAGTAGGACATCTAATACATCCATTACTTCTACTTCAATTCCATGAGTGGTAATATCGTAATAAAATAGTAGTTTCAATAAAAGTATTTCAGTCAACCAAGAAAGTTTGACCAAAGGAACTCACCTTGAATATCTTGACAACCACATTTACTCTCCTCTTGCATGTTCCACAACTTCAGTATAATCACAGTTAAGAATGTCATACTTTTTCAATTTGAATATTTTCATAAGCCATTAAGAATGGCTTCATTTTTTCAAGACGTCTCTTAGAGGTATGGGAGGCTTCTCATCAATATGAAGATTGGAATCAAACTCAGCCATTAGTAAACCCAAAAGTATCATTGATATTAGCTCTCTCGAAATTAGTTCCAGTTCCATGATTGTAAAATGATGAAAAATCTTGAGCTGGAACCGACATCGAACAATCAGCAGAAGTATCAAATGAAGCATCTGGATAATAAGTGACCCTGAAAAAGGCAGCCATAAAAGAACCAAGTTAAAAACTATCCGTAGCAATTATAAATTTAACATGAAGCACTAAGTCTCATAAGTGATAGGTAAGTTTGTTTGAGAAGCCAAAAGATTATTGTTGTGGGGTTCGCAATGCTCATTAGCCTCATGAGAAGCCGACTCATTACAGGGTGCCATATTTGATGGTGGATCAGCCGGCAGATTCTGCCCAATGTTAATTACATAGTTAAGTAATTACACTACCTATTACTGAGATATATGTTTAAAATATTATCATGAAACATGAATTTATACAAGTTTATCATATTCATAACAATATTTATTTAACTCGCATCATGGTGCAAGTACTAATATGCAGGCATGTGTTATTTTGCTACATTATCTTGATACATGCTACGAGAACAAACTGAATATGGTAAATTAATATATCTTCATATCGTACACGAAATATAAAGTACTTTTATATAGGTATGTATCTTCGCAATTGCCAAAATTACAAAACTGACATTTTAAATCAACAATTCAACAAAGAATCAAACTGCATCAGATTGGTAACCAATCGTGTACAGATTGAATTGCAGTATCTTACAGTAATATGGGCCAAGACCTAGACTAATGTAAAACAAAAAAGGTCACTACACATTTAAGATGAAATTAAATAAGATAACCTGATTACGTTATCGCCTTATTGGTTTCTTTCTTACTAACCATGATCTACCTCATGTGATTAAATACCAAGAAACACTATTGTCGTCAGCTCTGTTAGTTAGTTGCACAAGAACGTCATCAGTAATCCTCTCATTCAGTGGCTGGTCTATCTTTGATACATGAAATATCCCAGTTGCATGAAATATCCTGAAAAATAAATACCAAAAACAGTAAGAAAACAAAAAAACAAAATTATTTCACATGTTTCGACTCTAAAGGGGTAAACTGGTCTATTCACTTATTCAGCAACTTTATAAAATTGTCTATTTAGTCTAATATTACCTTCCTATAGATAGAAGCAGCCTGCAAATGGGATTATCAACCCATGCCAGTAAGCATTTGATTTGGTTTCCATTTCGTGTTTCATCAGCAGGGTCCGTTTGGCCTGTCAACATACAAAATAATACCTAAATAATCATCATCATCATCGTACTCAGTATATCCCACCTATAGCAAAGCTAAGGTAGGGTCTGAGGAGGGTGGGATGTAGACAGCCTTACCTCTACCCCGTAGGAATAGAGAGGCTGCTTCCAATGAGACCCCCGGCTCGATTGTGGTTTTGCATCAAGCCTTGGACATAAGGCACATAACACTCAGCAATTGAGACAAACGCCAATTGGTGCATGTACCCCCTTGTCTTTCGGCTATCAACGCCACCACATGATGCCTGATTAACGATCCCCTCTTTTTAACGTTATTTTCACGAAATTAGTAAAATAACGTTAAAAATTAGTGCACTTTTGCTTTTGCCCCCCCCCCCCCCCGAGCGCCCACACATATATTACATTATATGAGCAGACCGCAAGCGGGGCTCACCTAAATAATCTGACCTAAATAATCAGATCAATAATTTATTTTTAATATATAATTAGTGTGTAAAATAACGAACCCGATCAAGTTCATGGTCGGCTATCTTTTTACCATGCAAGCCTCTTAAGACGTTCTTGCAAGCATCAACAGCAATATGTATCTGGATTAGAATTCAACTGGTTAGAAAACAATAATAATAATAATGATAATGGTCTTCAATATGAGATATTACTTTCAAAAACTGAATTAACGCACCTTGCTCGGTGTAGATGTTACAGAAATAAACTAACTGAATTAACGCACCTTGCCAAGGCACCTTCACCTACTTGCATTTTTGCCCTTAGTTCCTGAAAAAAAACTATAAGCCATGTCATCATTTTCTACATCATTATATTTCAGTACCTCACATAGCTAATCCGTCGGATCTAGATCGAATCGGTCATTTTGTGTTTCAAAATTGATAGAAATTTATATAGATAAACTAACTGATGATGATGATGTTCAATCATAGAGCTGCATAGCCTAATTAACTAAGTAACAAAGGTTGAACGTGAAAGAAAAGTAACCTGTAACTTGAAACTTTATTGATCAACAAACAGGGATGAAGTAACCGGTGATGCCCTAATCGCATACACCTGCAGTTTTCTTCTATCTGAACAGGAGGAAGAACAATATTTCCATGTTTTAAAATTGGAATTCACACAAATATAAAACGATTATTACATGTAACACTAACCATTAACTAACCTTCATGGAAAGCTTAATTCATGTTGTCTAGTTCTTCCATCGTCCTTTATATTGATAGGATTATTACATGTAACACTAACCGATATACTAAAGCTTAAACCTTTCTCTTATCACACATATTCTTGAAAGGAAGGCATATCTCACTTGACAAATAAGAACAGAACCCAGTTCTCATAACACAAAAGCTTATAACAACACATCTTCAAAAGAATATGGAAACGAAAATAATAAGCCCTAAAACCCTAAAATCGACTGGTTATATAACAGAGACACACGAATTGAAAAATAAAGTACAAAATATGAAGCATAGTTGTTTAGATCTGAAAGCAGAGAGACAATACCGAGTAAATCCGGCGATAAATCCGGATTAGATTTTGGAATCCGGCGATTGATCTGATAATTTTTCAACATGTAACAACCTGTTTAGATCGAAGAACACAACTGGAACTGAATCAACCTGTTTAGATCGAGACACATATATGAAGAATCAATATATATTGCAAAATTTATGTTGGATCTACGAATAACATATTCGATTTACCTTGTCAGATGTGGAGGTGCTCTGGATTTGGATTTGAGAGAGGGATTGAATTTTGAAAGTGGAACCAGAATAATGTAGGTTATATATGTATACGGTTTGAATTTTGAATTTGGAGCCAAGATTTTGAATATGGGCAGTGGTTCATCAGTGGTTTGCCCTTTTGTATATGTGGGCAGACCTTTCAAAAAGTGAATGTGGGCCATCTTTTTTATGAAATCAGTGGTTTGTAAATAAAGGGAAATAAGAAGGAGAAGGCACTGTTGGGCGGGAAAAAGCAAAAATGAGGCCCTAATTAAGTGACACGTGGAAAGTGATGCCCTAATTAAGTGACAAGTGGCCCAAATCACCTTTCATTTATTATATATAATAGACTAGGTTTTTACCCGGGATTGCTTCCCGGGCTCAATAAAATTACTTTGTTAAAAACTATTTATTAGTAAATAATCAAAATCATACTATTTTCTCTAACTTTAGGCGTTGTAGCAGCCCCAATAAACTTGAATTGTTGTAGCAACCCCAATCTTCTAATACGGGATCCTTGTTCAAATGCGGTGAATAAAATGGTTGTACTCTATTTAGCTGCACAAGAATCAGCTGCACAAAAACACCATATTTAGCTGCCACGTATCATCTCATCAGAAGATGTTGTTTACATCAGACCGCGAACAAATTTTTAGCCGTTTCCGGTTTGCGAATCTTTTGAAATTATGTCAGTTGTCCTTCACGGAGTCACTTGATTCCGTTAACTTCCACGACGGTTGTCCTCTGTTTCTGTCGATGATTTCATTAATGGCGTCAAACACGAGCTTCCTTTGGAGCTTTGAACATCTTTCCGTATCTTTTTCCAATGACTTTTAAACATTCTATTGCTTTTCGAGAAAGTAGATAACGCTTGAGTAGTCTGAAAGATATTTTGATGCTCAGAATATTTTTACAATATATGTGATGTGAGAATCGTCAGCGCTGAACTCTATGTCTTTGGTTAAAGTTGCTGAAGAAATAACCAAGCGCCAGATGTGTACGTTCCCTTCCGTCAAAGAACGCAATTACCGCTCCTCTTATATCTAATGCACAAAGCCACAACCAGTGTTCCATTATTCTGTTGAACTATAGGCAATCTAAAATCATAAAAGCAATTTATTATCATAGTTCAAATTTCTTGTAGTTAGTTCACACCAATAAAATCATAAAAACAATTTATTATCATAGTTCAAATATCTTGTAGTTAGTTCACACCAAAGGTTTAAACTTTGGTGTGATTTTGTTATATCTTTTAGCATCAAAAAGTTATTTTGCTTAATACTTGTTGTAAAGTTAAACATCACTGATGAGACCACATTAAAAGTATATCCATCTTTCTCATAGAACCTACGAATCCCAAAACCAATCACAATTCCATCATAACCACTCTTATTCTTTCATATCAAAATGTGAAAAATGCATATAAATTGGAAATAAAGAATAACATATCCAGGATTAGAACAAATACCAGAGGTCCGAAAAATGAGCGCTGCCATTAATTGGTTCCTCCGAGTACCAGTTGTACATCACTGACAATCTGACATACAAAATTCGCATCAATTTAACTTTTTAAATATCAAACACCACTAATAGAAAAAACTGAACTATCATAATGTAACCTCAAAAAAATTGAAAATTGAACTCGTTAATCAACAGATCAGTTACTCAATCACTAAATTGTAATTACTTAGATATAAAAAGAACCATTACCTTAGAATCCGCTTTGTAGCCTGGTGTGAAAGAAATCAGGTGACTTTGAAAGGAGACACTATTCCATGCTACAGCCATGGTTTAGAAAGATCAACACCCTCGATTCGGGATCAATAGGCAGCCATTGACACATAAAGAGCTCTATTCCTTTTGAACTTAATAATAGTTTATACAAACATGATTTTTCAAATCAGTTTTTTTGTTTAGTTTACTTCTTAATCTTCTAGATAACACAGCGAATTATCTGATATTATAAGTATCAAATGCATATATTGTTACCCGTTTTAACCCAACAGTGGTTTCAACCACTGTTTTAACCCACTGTTTTAACCCAACAGTGGGTTAACCCAACAGTGGTTTAACTCACTGTTTTAACCCACTGTTTTAACCTACAGCCATGGTTTAGAAAGATCAACACCCTCGATTCGGGATCAATAGGCAGCCATTGACACATAAAGAGCTCTATTCCTTTTGAACTTAATAATAGTAATAGTTTATACAAACATGATTTTTCAAATCAGTTTTTTTGTTTAGTTTACTTCTTAATCTTCTAGATAACACAGCAAATTATCTGATATTATAAGTATCAAATGCATATATTGTTACCCGTTTTAACCCAACATTGGGTTAACCCACTGTTTTAACCCAACAGTGGGTTAACCCAACAGTGGGTTAACTCACTGTTTTAACCCACTGTTTTAACCCAACAGTGGGTTAACCCACTGTTGGGTTCCAACATTGGGTTAACCCACTGTTTTAACCAAACAGTGAGTTAACCCACTGTTTTAACCCAACAGTGGTTTAACTCACTGTTTTAACCAAAACAGTGGTTTCTTTTGATAAGGGTGACCCGTTTACTAAAAAAAAGCTTTGCCCTTTACTCAATATATATATATATATATATATATATTTTAATTTTTTATAATTTTTTATATTATTATTGAGTTATTCTCAACCCATCTTGACTCGAACCCATCCCGACCCAAACCTATCCCAAGCCAAACCCATCCTGACCTTTTTTTTCCTTTTACCCATCACTTGCTTCTAAATATCATCACTTGCTTCTAAATATCATCAGTTCAGCTATAAATATCATCAGTATGCGATACTCATGTCTAATGAAATCCACTTACACCCAAATCACTTGCTTCTCTAAATTATCGCTAATTGTGTTTTACCTGTCATTGATCACTTATCATCAGCCTCGATCACTAATTTCAATTGTTACTGGAACTCGGTTACTAATGTATTGCAGATCACATCAAAAAGGTTGATTAGATGAAACAAAATAATCTGGTTAAGTATGAAGCAACAAATACCTGTTTAGCAGTAACAATATTGCATTCTTAAAGGGGTGATTATCTCTCTTATGATATTATTTGTTGCTTCATACTTAACCACATCTGAAAATTAAAACACCAAAAGTTAGTATGATTAAAGGGTATTAAACTTAGCTTCTATGGTCAATCAAATCTGTTTGACCTATGAAAGTCCAACGACCTACTTTTGAAATTTGCATTGATGTAAATCCATCTCATTACATGATATAGAAAGCACCAAAATAATAAACAAGCATTACCTATTTAAGAAGAGCTATATAAAATATCAAAGTGAAACTTGATAACATATATGAATCGATTTAACCAAGAACTCACTTAGGCATTTAATCAAAGAGGTGGTGTGCATCATTATAAATTAATTTAGTATTGAAAATTGCACATGAATAAACGAAATCATACCTTCACTTTGGTGATAACTGATAAGAAGCGTCTCATTACTTAGATCTCAGACGATATTTTACGCACGCTGGGTTTCGTTCAAGCATTTCATCAAACACATGGTGTGCATGTTATTTTATCACGTTAAACACAAAATACACAATCTAATCTAGTTATCTGAACAAAAGATTGCAAAAAGATAAAGCATTTAGAGTCTTGAGGAGCAGGGCATCAATTTGATAAATCAGACCAAAAAAAGTAACAAAAAACATCAATCCGTGAATCATTAATTACGTGAATCATGTGATACCTGAGAAAGTTGGGCGAGATTGAAACAGAATCTGAGAATTTAATAAGAGTATTCGTGATGTATGAACACACTTTGCAGCAAAGCTGGTGGATGGATTATCTGAATAGGCAACTGTTGGTAACATCTGTATGTATCCAAATGTTAAGATTAGCATATTAAATTATTATTATTATTATTATGTACATTCTAAGAATGGTGACTGACATCAATTGCTGCAGCTGGTGTTGGCTGTAATATTGTTCTGTCACGTGAATCTTGTTGCCATAAATGAGTCTGCATAAAAATTTACAGTGAGCACTTTGAAGAAAACACAATCAGATTAAAACATCATATAAATTCAGCCCATATGGCCAAATTACTGTCCAAATAACAGAAAAATATAGATTTAATGATCTTTTTGGATTATTCCCATGGTTGCAAATTTCAAAGAATAACTTTAGTTATATCAAATGAGTTAACACATGAACTAACATTGAATTTTTCAGGTCAATTTAAATTTAAATATTTTCATATATTAATCAGTTTTCACTGTTTTTACATGGAACAGTTTACAAATTGACCCTAACTAACATCATCACATACAGAAACACATTAATAATAAAAACAACAAAACATAAATCAAACATCATCTTCAAAATAAACTGAAATCAATAAATCAATAAGATCTCTAACCTCTTATTCAAACTCTCAACTTCTTCATCCGTAACCTAACCTCCAAACACCACTTTACTGATTCCATCCGACGGCTGCAATTCATTTCAATCATTTCATCAACTATAAACACAAATTAACAAAACCTAAACAACAAACACATCATAATTTCCACTTTATAACTGTTTTTAACGCATTTTGACCACTGACTGACCAAAATCAGTGTCATTCCTTCCTCAACTTTCAAAATCTGCAAGTAAATACAAATTTTTGTTACATATTCTAGAAGGTGACTATTTACAAATACCTAGATGTTATTACCTTGAGAACTTTAGTGACTACAAAACAAAGCACAGATGAAAAAATCATATGAAGAAGTGTCAACCCAAGTGGATATGGAAAGTTTATCTCCTTTGATGACAAAACCCACTGCATCTCCACGAACAAAAAAATCAAGTAAGATAAATCATTCTATGAAACCCTAATTGCAACTTTAGGTATAATAGATCGGTTAATATAGGGGAAAAAGGTTTTGTTTGTTTATATTATGGTCATTAGTTGGCAAAGAATGGGAATAATTAAAGATCACACAATAACAAAACTAAAAAGTTGAAGGGATTATATACCTTCTGCACCAAAGCAGTAAGTTGATTCTATGCAGTAGAGTGATCATCATCATGGGCTTCTTGGGAGTTTGGCGATTCAGGTGCACTCTGTTGTGTACTCAATCCTTAAACTGATAGCACGATCCAACCTTGAAGCCAAAATTTTCTGCACAAACTCAAGTATTATAGAACAATAACACATATATGCTAATTTAGTTGACTAATAGAGTTGTAAAATAATGTAGTTGGAATTAGTTTCACCTTGTTGTCTGTAGCATCTTCGACTAAATTATCAAGAAGTTCCAATTCACTGGCAATATTGTCAATGTCGAATGTGCAGTCGTCCTCATGATTTGCCATTTCAACCTCACAATCCTTTTTATCAGTAATTTCCCTAAAGTGCTTACAAACAAAATAACAAACAAAATAACAAATTCATCCACCACATATCCTACAAACAAAATCCAAATCTGTGAAGTTAAATAAACATATTACATCTGTAATCTTGTTATTATAAACAGAATCGATCCAAACCTTCTATATTAACCGATGAACCGCCAAATAAACAACAACAGGAGCAATAAAATGGAACCCTAATTTCAAATTTTGAACAAGTAATTTTTAAAAGAGAAAACTGACATAAATCGAATAACAGATCAACATAAATCGATTTAGGGTTTGAGAGAGGAGACGCCACTTTACCTTCAAGAAAATCAAGAGGTGATAACCTTTAACTTGAAGAACATGAGTGTGTCACACCACAACGATGAATCCATCTATTATACGAACAAACCATAAAGAATAAACCATCCGGTTGCACCATGCTTATTTGTTAGTCAGAAAATCTAATAAGTGAATGAGGAAGAAGATTACCTGGAATCGCAGATCTAGTTTTTAAATCGCAGATCTGGTTTTTAAATCACCAGAGAAGTTTGAAGATGTGGAGGACCCTAGGGTTGAACAACAAAATGAAAAACATACAGATCTATACATATATCAACGATTAACATAAGAGAGATTCAAGATGATTTGAGGTTATTAGATGAAAGGTACCTGGAATCTCAGATCTGGTTTTTGAATCGCCATTTGAATCGCCAGAGAGAAGAGAGAGAAGAGGGAAAAAAAATTTGGATTGAGAAGCAGACAAAAGAATATATACAGAAGAGGAAAACACTGTTGGGCGGGAAAAAGGGCATTTAGGGGCTCTCTGGTGTTGACACGTGGCCCAAATAACTTTCATTTATTATATATAATAGATTTGTGTCATAGATGTTGGCTTGTGGGGGATACATGAAAGTGTGTGTTGTAAAAAAAAAATAATGTGTGTCAGTGGTAGGACAATGCATAGTGTGTTCATGAGTACATATGGTAGGTTGAGTTATTCTAATACTAAGGTTGGCTAAATAATTCTTTGACTAGTTATTAAAATAAAAAATAATACAATAATAATGCTTTTACTATTATGTATTGGTATATTTTATAGATTAGTATGGGTACGTTTGTGATCGTCGGGGAAAATATTAGAACGAACTTTCAATTTAATAAAATAATAAACTGATCTCGAAAATGCGGGGTTTAGGTTTGCATAATTTTGAGGACGACACGATTAGTGGATTTTGATTTTTTGCTTTGCTTGCTAATAAGGTACGGATTCTGTTTTCTTTTCATCATAGTATTTTTATTCAAATCCGTTACTTTGTAGTACGGATGTTTTCGTCAGTAGTTTCTGTTTCGCATTGTTATATGACTAGTGTATATTGTAGCATGCAATAGACCTTATACCTTGTGCTCATTATTGCATGTTCCCTTTAGACTAATGTCAAGATACATTTATTTTTATACGGCTTTGTACTCTGTCACACGAGCAATTATAAGTTACTTGTCGTTGGGGCGTCAACGGCATGGCACTCATCGTGACGGTGCGTAACTAAAGTTCACGGCGTCTCTAGCTTGTGCTTGTGTAGCATTTGGCCCCTAGAGGCGGATAGATCGATCTTAGCTCTGACTCCTGACTCCTGTTGAGATGGAATAATGTTTGTACGCCTACACGCACCATCTCGGCACATGGACTATAGCCATGTATGCCTCTGTTTAGGCTCGTGGGTGCTTCTATATTACGTGACTTCTTTTACTGTTATATGTTGTTACGTATGTCTTGTCTCTGTTATGATATCTGTGATATGATTATATGCTTATGATTATGTTTAGCATTTGTTATCTGTTCAGTATAAGTTTGGGGATTCAAATTATATAAGTATCTGTTTCAGTGCCAAAATCTAGACTTGTTTAACGTCAGTACTGTTCATGTTTCTGTCCGCATGTCTGTCTTACTTTTACTGTTGATTTCTCCGTTACTGGGCAACTTTTTGGCTCAGTCGTAGTTTCTTTCTTTCTTGTGTTGTTTTGTGTGTGTTTTTCAGGTAATCAAGGGAAACGGGGACGAGTGAGAGGAAAAATGAAGTTTAAGAAATTTTTGAAGTTTCCGTGTTTATTTATTTTCAGTAATTGAATTATATAAGACTTAGGTTTCTGGTGGATTCGAGACTTTTAATCCTTGGTTTCTATCGTTTATTGGAACTCTTTGGTTTTTGATATATGTAATAGTGACATGCCAGCCTGTTCCAGGCTGGGGTGTTACATACAGTCAAGAAAATTAAGAGCAATGGTGATATATATTCGGATTAGATACCAAAAAATAAACACTCAAAAAATGGCTACAATTTAAGAAATGTGTTTAGTGACGGCATCAGATTCCTAATTGATGGATAAAGGTCTGGTGGCAAGAAAAGCTGCTTCCAGGAGGTTGTCAAGTGTCTTCGCTCGACGATTCCATTATTGGGTGGTTGGTTTGGCCCTTGTTCCTGTAACTCGAATCCTAGTCCGGTATATCCCATTTTAGTTTTACACCATTATGAACCTTACGCCTTTTTTACTCTCTGATCGAGGTTCTGGGCATTGAAAAATCTTCGTAAACTAAACACACATGTATATGTTGACATTTAAGAGATATACAGTCAAGAAAATCAAGAGTAATGGTGATATATATGCGGATTAGACACCAAAAAATAAACACTCAAAAAATGGCTACAAGTACTATATAGTACGGGTGCGAAATATGTAGAATTGGTACGAGTACCAATATGATACGGGTATCGTATAGGTAAAATCAATACAAGTACTATAAATACCATAACACGAAATAAAACATAATATAAAAAACTTTTAAAGGTCTATATAAAACTGAGTACCGATATATGTACCAAATACCTAAAATTGGTACAGGTACAGGTACGGTACAGTACGGGTATTTGGGAAAAAAAGCTCATCCCTAACCGCCACCACCATTGTCCGTACACCACCGACCAGTTTATGTGTGTGTGTGTGTGTATATATATATTAAGGCCCTTTAGCTATCTTTCAATGATCTCGTGAAGTCCCCCTAGGTATTAGCATGTGATTCTTCCAACTCAACAATCTTCTTCACCGCAAGGCGTGTGACGTACCAGGATCCAGCCACTAATCACATTGAACTAACAATAATACAATAAATAAAAATTCTCATTCAATGTAATTAGAAAATTCAAAACATTTGTTCAAAACATGTTTACGTTCAGCGGAAGCATAATTCGTTGTTTTAGTAACTCAAAACCAAAGTATGTAAAAACAATCAATACTCCTTGTCTTTACACCAGTCACGGCCCATGACCACTCAAGCTCCCCAGACTGCAAGTCCCACATCAAATGCCTATCGACCTGCAAGCATGCAGAAAAAGTGTATCAAAATAAAACTGGCGAGTTCACAGTTTTGTAAAACGTTTAGTTGCCAAGTGTTTAGTTTCAAAGCATGTTGATAATAACTCGATACTGCAAGACGGCTGTTGTTTGCCCTTCCCCAATGCCTATCAACATTGGTCGAGTGGTTAAGGTCATTAGTTCACGCCCGTCCTATCCAGGTACGTCGTGAGGGTGCCAAACCTAATTGCGCTATCAACTAATAACTCCGTTGCCCTCCAAGCAACTAGTTCGGTAGTAAGATGGGACTTAAGGTGATAGTTTTGTGTGTATTATCCAACATCAACAGTTATAACGTATCCCCTCCACGGATAAAAGTGTGTCGAGTATCCCCTACAGAGATGTAAGTTTGTTTGTTTGTCCCCACTAGACGCATGCTTGTGAAAAGAGTAGTGAACTTACCTTAGATATAACAGCAAAAAAGAGAGTATGTAAAAAAAACTCAAAATAATTTAACTATACTGGGTAAAAAATAAAAATCATGTTAACAACAAACAAAGATAGAGTAAATAAAAAAAAACTCAAAATAATTTAACTATGCTAGGTAAAAATAGATTAAATTTCTTTTACCATTCATTGGCTAATATAATAATAATAAATTTATAGTTAAAATAAAAATTAAAATAGAAATAAAATTAAAATAAAAAAATACTATATATTAATATTAATATTTATATACTATTATTTTGCAACATATTGTTGCATTAGTAGTTGTACACATTGCTTAAAGTTTAGTACTATTAATTTGCATTGTTGCATTATATTATATACTATTAATATTAATATTAATATTAATATTAATTTGAAATTTGAAAGATGTTGGTGTATAGTGGTTTGTACATGATGCTTTATAAGTTTTTTGTGCATAGTTGTATTGTATATGATGCTTAGTGATGTTGTACCCCATGTTTTTGGGTTTTTTTTTTAAATTTATGTTTCACTTTAAACCCAAAACTACTTGATTTTGTAATTTTAACCCAAAAGTTTTTAGTTTTTCCAATTTAAGCTCACAACCCTTTTACTTTCAACTTTGATCCCTATGTTTTTCATATTTCGCAAAATTTTTCGTTTTACGTTTAGATATAAATTTTGCGACTTAACACGGCACAATGTGTGTGTGTGGTTAAATGATTTTACGTTTTGTTATACCCTTCATTCTAAATTTTGCGAGTTAACATGGGCAACGTACGTGTGTGGTTCAGTGCGTTTACGTCGTCTATTTTTTTTCGTTTAATAAGTTCGTCATAGCGTGCGAGTCCTAAATCGAGTTAGTTATTATTTTCTATTTTTATATGTTGGTCTAATTTTCCACGTTAAGACGCCGCAACTTCAATGTTGGTGGCCGTTGGCTATAGGGTGGCAATGGTGCTATTTTTCACGGTTTTACACCCCCATCGCAACGCGTGGAGCTTAATACGATAGGTTATTTATATGGATACAGGTCACGTAACGTAGTAATTATGATACCATTAATTGTATTGAGATTATTTGGTGAATTACTTATTTGTATAAGATAGTAATACAGACTTAACCGATAAAAACATCTTTAACACATTGTAAATGTGAATCTGCTCAACAACATGTCAATTTCGTTGGCCGCGGCGCAACGCGCGCGGGTTAATATTCTTGTTAATATTAATATTAATAATTAATTAAAGAATTAAAGAATTATTAAAGGAATTGAAATGAATAGTGATTTTAATATTATAATAATATATAGTTTTTTAATACTTTTATTATTTTAATATTATAATAATAATAGTTATTTTCTTTACTTTTTTAACTTTAATCCTTTTTTGATATCAGGGGTTGAGATAAGCTTGGTGTCAACCGGTATCGAACCAGTACTGGTATCGAAAATACCGGTATGGTCCTGTTCGGTATCAGTACATGAAGGTAAAAAACGACACTAATACAGAAAACGCCAAAAGTTGGTGTCGAATTGATATTGGAAATCTTTTGGTTCGGGAAATTCAGTGCTGCTACCCGGTACCATTTGCTCATCCCTAATCACGGTTACCGTACGAACAACGCTACCGTACAACTTTTTTTTGTTGATTTTCTTCAACTTTTAATTTTTTCTTTTTTTTAGTTTCAGGGGTATGGACGAGCTCGGTGCCAACCGATACCGAAAATACCGGTTACGGTACCGGTATATGAAGGTAAAAACAATAGTGAACCGGTAACAGGAACGCCAAAAGTCGGTACCGAACTGGTACTTAAGATCTTTCAGTTCGGCAAATTTGGTACCGGTACCCAGAACAATTTGCTCATCTGCAAGTTTTTTTTGTTGATTTTCTTCAACTTTTAATGATTTGTTTTTTTAGTTCAAGGGTAAGGATGAGCTCGGTGCCAACCAATACCTAATCGGTACTGGTACCGAAAATACCAGTTACGGTTCGGTATATGAAGGTAAAAACCGGTAGTGAACCGGTACTAGGAACGCCAAAAGTCATATCGAATTGGTACTTAAGATCTTTCGGTTCAGGAAATTCGGTACCGGTACCCAGTATCACTTGCTCATCTCTGACCACAGGTTTCGTACGAACATCATTACCATACAACTTTTTTGATTGATTTTCTTTTAGTATTTTTTTCTATATTTTCTTTTTATTATTGTCAGCGGTTTCGTGCGCAACGCGCTTGTAGTGATTTCAAAACACATGTAAACACGGACTAAACAACAAAAGACGTTCGTCGTAATAAGACGGCGATAGTAAAAAACTAGTTAAAATTAAAACAACCCTAAACTAACTAAAGCAGCCGTCCTCCTCTTGTCTATCTCCCTGTTCGCTCCTCCATCTTCTAAACCTAAAAAACAAACAGCCGAGAGATCTTCTTTCTTTCTTTCATTCTACGATTCAGCAGGTCAGCCAGCAAGCAGGTAAGCTTCGATTAGCCACCATTTCTTCTCTATTACATTTGAATTGTTGCCATTATGTTCGTCGGAAACGCGATCCCTTGCGAACCCGGATCCTGTTCGTACCGCGAATTGGATCGGACGAACCAAAACGTAAATCTTGCCATGACCAGCGAATTATGTGACTATGACCCAAACCCACTCCTAAATTCATCCTAACCCATTACCCAACCCATCCCTATTTATTATCAAAGCCAGCTTTACAAATTGCACTTGGGTTATTGCAAAGACTTTGAATCATAAAGTGTTCTTGGTAGTTCATTGATTATGATATAGGGGAACGGCTTTCGGTTTATGGTTCATTTGGCAGTTAAATTTTTGTACTTAAACTGCAAGCTGAACTATACTTACTTTCATATGATGATGAAGTCTTTTAAGGGTATTATTATTGTTTTCTTTTTAAGGGTATTACTATTTACAATCTGTAAGCACACAACGTAAAGAAAAGTTGCAAAAAAAGAGGAGTAATGAAGCTTGATGTGAATGTTTTGCGGTACCTCTCCAAAGACGACTTTAGGGTTTTGACCGCAGTCGAGATGGGAATGCGCAATGTAAGTCGGTCAGTCGGCTTTACTTTACAATGTCTTATCACGTTATTAACTTTATTACTTATGCTGCCAGTCGCTCATAAAAAACATGTCTTGCGTTCTTTCCAGCACGAAATTGTACCCGCAGAGCTCATCGAACGGATTGCTTCACTCAGGTTCGCCTCTACCGCTACAGCTATATGGCTATTACGTAATATATATATTTATCTTCTGTTTCTTACTTGCAAAAGACTTTACTATAGTATGAGTTATTTAATCAGTTATCTATAGTTTTTGTTACATATGTTTTTTGGTTGTATATAGGCATGGAGGGACTTATAAGGTGTTGAAAAATTTGCTGAAGCACAAGTTGTTGCATCACGACTCCTCAAAGTGTGAGTAGTTTAGAACACGGTGGCCAGAGCTTTTATCTGAGGGGCTTTATTTATTTATTTATTTATTATTATTATTAATATTATTATTATTAATTTTGGTGTAGATGATGGTTTTCGACTTACATACCTTGGTTATGATTTTCTTGCTATAAAGACTTTGGTTAACCGTGGTGTATTTTCATCAGTGGGACGTCAAATTGGTGTGGGAAAAGAATCTGGTAATACTTTTTTATTTGATACTTCTTTTCCTTATCGAACATTCTAACCTGGCCTGCGTTTTGAAGATATTTTTGAGGTTGCAAATGAAGACGGTACAATCATGGCTATGAAGTTACATAGACTGGGTAGAACCTCATTCCGAGCTGTCAAGTCTAAGCGTGACTACTTAAAGCACCGAAGCAGCTTCAGTTGGCTGTATTTATCTCGCCTCGCTGCTCTTAAAGAATTTGCTTTCATGAAGGTATCTGTGTAAATCCACAATTTTGATTTTTGTAAGTAGATGTGGCAAGTTTGGATGGGACGGGTAACAAGTTCGGGTTGGAACAGGTCATTTTTAGTATGGGCCAAAATGGCCCGGATTGGGTTGACTGTGAATGTTTTTTGTTTCATTTTAGAGTAAATTGGCGTTTTCGTTCCAAAGGTTTGGCTAGTTTTGTGACTTTCGTCCAAAGGTTTGTTTTTCCACATCTGGATCTAAAAGGTTTGAAATTTTGCCATTTTCATCCGGCTCGTTAACTCCATCCATTTTTCTCCGATAAGTCAGGGGTATTTCCATGTCTTTTGTTAACTTAAACAGCAATTCGGTCCAAACCTTTGGACGATAGTCGCATAGTTGTCGATAGGACTATAGCGCGCTTTATGGCGATGCGACTATGTGTCGCTATGTTGGTCATGGCGATGAATAGTGAGCTTAGCGACAGTTTGGGTTTTTTTTTTTTTTTTTGATAATATCAATTAGATATAGCTATAAAATAGCTGGATTTATAGGTTTTTGTTAAATACACACGTAAAATATCATATATACAAGGGTATTTTGATGTAATATACATATAAAAATTTTCAAGATTTTTTTTCTAGTGTAATCGCTATTTATAAAATAGCCGTCGCTATTCGCTACGTAGCCTATAGGTGCCTTGTCGCTATTCGCCATCGATAACTATGGATAGTCGCAAAACTGTCCAAACCTCAGGGACGAAAATGACATTTTACTCTTCTTTTTATTAATAACTATTACTTCAAATTTTTAATTGGTAGTTAGTTACGTACTCAGCTAGTACATTTGTTTGAACTGTTTTAGGTAAGATAAGTTTAATTCGTAAGTATTCTGGTTGAGATTCTTAAGTACCGAGTAAGGATCTTGTTCTCGGTTATAGATCTCAATTTTTTTGTTGCGTAGGCCTTGCAAGAACATGGGTTTCCGGTCCCTAACGCTGTGGATTGTAATCGCCATTGTGTAATTATGTCACTTGTACAAGGCTATCCATTGTAAGTATGCTGTTACAAACGCATTTGAATGTACTACTTGCTTTTTTGTTGCTGAAGTATTTGCACAAAAGATAGATTTTATAGGCATATAAGCATTTGAATATCATATTAATAGTGTGCAGGTGAAGCAGCTGCAAAATCCTGAAACCGTCTTTGAAAAGATCATAGGAATCGTTGTTCGTCTTGCGGAACATGGGCTTATTCACTGTGACTTTAATGAATTTAACATAATGGTATGCGTTTCGAATCACTTCAGTTTTCAACATCCCTTTTTATTTTTCTTTTAACGTTATAACTCGCTTCTGATTTTGTATCTCATCATTAGAAAACTTTTTATGGTGGTTTATTATTCATATATTATTGTTGCAGATAGACGATGATGAAAATATCACGATCATTGATTTTCCTCAAATGGTATCTGTATCTCATCGAAATGCAGAAATGTATGGTTAAATCTTATAATTTATTTTTGAGTAAATTACAAAAATCATCCTTTATGTATGTCACTTATTGCAAACTGTGTCCTTTGTCTTCAATAATTACAAAAAATGTACTCGATGTTTGCAAACCCTTGCAAGTTATGTCCTTTAGCCCTAACTCAGTTAATTTTAATGGTTAAATCTGACCAAATGGACCCCACGTGAGGGTATTTTTGTGCTTAAATCTGAACAAATGGACCTCAAATGAGAGTAAAATGACCAAAATACCCTCATGTGAGGTCCATTTGGTTATATTTAACCACAAAAAATTAACTGAGTTAGGGCTAAAGGACATAACTTGCAAGGGTTTGCAAACATCGAGTACGTTTTCTGTAATTATTGAAGACAAAGGACACAGTTTGCAATAAGTGACATACATAAAGGACGATTTTTATAATTTACTCATTTATTTTTTTGACTATGTTCTAATTTATTTTCATTTGAAGAAAATTTGATTTGATTTGATTTTAGGTACTTTGATCGTGATGTTGAATGCATTATCAAGTTTTTCAGCAAGAGGTTCTTTTTCTAAATTCATACTATTATGACACACTACTATACAACCGTTGATCTGAAATTCTTTCAATTAGGAAATAATGTAATCGTAAGATTTAATTAAATAGATATCTTGTGGTTCAGGTTTAACCTCTCTTTTGAAGCAAATGCTGATGATTCAGATTCAGATGCCGAATCAGATGCCGTAAAGCCTCGGTTTTCTTCAATAAAGAAAGCTTCTGGTTTCCTTGATAAGGAACTTTATGCGAGTGGTTTCAGCAGGAAAGAACAAGATGATATCGAAAAAGTATGAAGCATTGTTTATAATTTTAAATACTTATTTTTATTATTTGTCTAAAGGGTTGCATTTTTTTTTATATATTGTAGTTCACTGAGAAGATACATGGTTCTGATGATGAAGAAATAGAAGATGATGAAGAAACAGAAGATGATGAAGATCACGATTCTTCTAAATTAAATGCATCAGATATCCAAAATTTCGATACTTTATGTTCGTTGACCAAGGTACGTGACATAATTTTGTATATTTTACACGTTATATATAAATTATATAAAGGCAAATTGGAAAATAATAATCCCCTTGCATGGAGGGAGGGTTTGATTCAAAATATTATTCTATTGATTGACATTGATTAAGAGACAGATCTTCCCGCTTACCCCTTCTGAAATTGGCCGATAATAATCCCAAGTCAGTTATTAGCCAATAATAATCCGACCTCGTCCATTTTTTTGTAAAATAGTTTGCCGTTAAAATAAGCTTAACGGAGTTAAGTGTTTTTCCGAATTACAAACCGATGTTTTAGGGCTTTTGATCATAACGAGGATACAAGTCGATTGATGTAAAACTTACCTCGAAATTGTGTTCGAAATGGCTTGAATTTTGTTAATTGGAAGTTAAACACCCGAATTGAAGCACCGTTTTCGTGGGTTGAGGGCAGTATTTCGAGGTAAGTTTTACATCAATCGACTTGTATCCTCGTTCTGATCAAAAGCCCTAAAACATCGGTTTGTAATTCGGAATAACACTTAACTCCGTTAAGTTATTTTAACGGTGGACTATTTTACAAAAAAATTGGACGAGGTCGGATTATTATTGGCTAATAACTGACTTGGGATTATTATCTGCCAATTTCAGAAAGATGAGATTATTATTTTCCAATTTGCCTTATATAAAAAGGGTTTTTAGGACATGTAAGCATCTGAATACATGTTAGGTGCTTTTGACTCACCCAGTTAACCTCTTTGATCCAGTTTTTTTAAGTATGTTTTACGCGTTATATATAAATAATAAATTCCAAGTGTACAACTTAAATTATCCCTTTCCATACAATTGAGTCAAAATGGCCACTTCTATTGTCGTTTTTTAAGCCTATCGTCCAATGGTCGTGTGGGGAGGTTATTGAAAGCCTTATATAGTTATATGCTTATGTTTATTTGTTAGTGTTCGAAAATAATGCAATTTTGCATCATTTAATACGTTTATCACGTTATGAAGGATGAAGATGATGAGCAATCTGGCAATATTTGTGATGTAGTAGAGGATCAACAAAACTCTGAAGAGAAGCATGAAGATGGAAGCGATAAGGTATATGTTTCCTTTCATGTTTGGTGGTCAACTATCTTAACTACCCTTTGTACAAAAAGCCGGACCTGTTACACAACCCGTCTAGCCCTCATTGTGCACTTGTAGTCTTTGTTTCGTGTGTCATTTAATGACAAAAAAATGAATTTTCAGGTGGAAGACGACGAGCAGGATGATAATCCTGAACTTGAACAACGTTTAGCCAAGCAGCGAAGACGTGCCATCCAAGCGGCTCGTGCTGGAAGAAAGACGAATGCTTCAAGAAATTCTTATAAAGACAAAGGTGGCAAATCCTCCCATAATTCAAAGATTCAGAAGAGTAACTGGTGATCTCATCTTTTTATATACTGTGGGTACCATGATATCTGAGTTTTATTTATGTTAGTTAAGCCATTTTCACATTTAATTATAATAATAGATATTTATATTTTTACTAAAGATGCCATCTAAGAAAAAGTATTGTAGAACTCGCTAGGCTCTAGTCGGCAAGTGGTGTACCGACTCACGATTAATTGGATCGGAATTTTTACATGTATTTTTTAGTTTTATCTATATGTAATATATATACACCCTAAATAGTAAAAACCTTTCTATTTGAAATCCACCAAAGCCCATTTTTATTGCTACTAATAACATTTGCTAGGCCCACTAGCTCACAATTGCCCATTTAAAAAGCCCTAAAACAAAAGATAGTGGTGAATCTCCTACTCTATTTTTATGGTTCAAGCCTCCCAAAAATTTCCCTGCAACAGATCAACAAGAATAGGAAAGATGATCATTTTTGCAGCATGAAATTTCCCTGTCTTGACCGACTACCCGATTTGTTGAAATTTAATTAATAGAGGACCGTTTAACAATTAATCATTCATTAATTGCGATTTTTACAACACTGCTAAGAATGGTTAGCAACTCTGTCTCTCTACAGGTTGACCGCCAAAGTTTTTTTCATGTAATAATCTCAACTTTCATTAAATCTACACAATAAACCCCTTTTTCTTTTCTACTTTCATTTTCACCTCTTATATTATTCTCAACTCATTTAACTTTTAAACAGAACTTGGATATGTGTGCTTCGATATAAATTTTACCGAAAATACAGTTTTAACCACTATATGAGTGTCTATACCATAACGAACAAAACCGATTATGATCGAACATCGGTACCTGTATCCGTATTATTAGGACTAGTACTGCTATTCGTTATATATGCCTTTAACCTATTTGGTTTTTATTTAACTTGCTTTTTCTCTATTAACTTGATTGCTATTATCTTTTAAAAATACGCGGTTGTGTTTAATTTTTATTCCTCGACATTTCAACACAAATTTTTAAAACCGATTATGATCGAACATCGGTACCTGTATCTGTATTATTAGGATTAGTACTGCTATTTGTTATATATGCCTTTAACCTATTTGGTTTTTTATTTAACTTGCTTTTTCTCTATTAACATGATTGCTATTTTCTTTTAAAAATACACGGTTGTGTTTAATTTCTATTCCTCGACATTTCGGCACAAATTTGTATTCAAAATAGAGTATCTCTTTTTGTATCATAAGTATGTAGGCGGTGTTGTACTAGTAGCGTTACAAACCAAACCGATCGATTTGATCGAACATCGATACCAATATCGGCATTATCGGAACATATACATGTGTTCGTTTTAATGGTTTTCGATTGATGTAAAACACATGTGAATATCCTTTTTGTCATATCACAACTTTAATTTTTGGGTTTTCTTTTTCAATTGTTTTCGCGAGTACATGTATCATAACAAACCGAACAGATACCGACCGAATTCCCGCCGCGTACCGCGAGGACTCCCACTAGTTTTCTTACAAATATTAACTACAAAATACTAATATTTTACTTAACATATCATAAAACTCTTTTTTCTTTCATTATTTCTCTCATTTTCAAAATTTAACATGAAGTAAAAAGCCACTAAAGGAGTCTCATAGAATCATAGTCATAGGCTCATAGCCCATAGGGGAACGTATATGTGTTACTCCTTTCCTTTTAACAATTTCAATGGGTCAATACCAATAAAACTAATATACTTTCAGGAAAAAGATCTCTAAACCTGACTTTGCTTTCTAAAGTTTTCAAACTACTAAAGCAGAAAACGAGGTTTAAAATGATTTTATATTTAAATAGTTTTTCTTATTAAGAGAAACGGATAACTGGTAATGTAAGACATTGTCAGTGGCGGAGCTTGACCAAAAGTTTCGAGAGGGCGGAAAGTCATGGGACCCAATTTATATATTGTATAAATATTTAGGTAAAGAGTTAATTACATAGTCAGTCCCTGTGGTTTACACAAAGTAACAATCTAAGGTACTAATAGTTTATCATCACTGTTTTCGCAAGCAAGACTCGATGGACGGAAACTCTTATTGGTTTTGGACTTTTGGGTGGTTTAAATGGTTATGGGCTTCACATAACAAGCTCACTATTGGATCCCATGGCCCAAAAAAGTTGTAAAAAAAAAAGAAAAAAAAAAAGAAAGAAGAAACGGTGACAGAGTGGAACATAAAGGAAGTGGGTTGTTTAGACTGAGAGCAGCCCATTAACTAGAATTAGCTCCTAGCTCGGGAGACTAGACGTGTAGTTATGGTGTTTGGAATCGGTTTCTTAAAGTAGAAAAGAATTGCTTTGGTTCGGGTTTAGTTTGTCCAGTTTTAATTGTTTTCAAACCGATTTTAACGAAGGAGTTCCCAATTTAATATAAAACTAGGGATTCGGTTTGAAATTGGGACATGTTTCACCAAAGCGGTTTCATAATCGGTTCCAGTCGCTTTGGAACCTTTTTTTTTTTTTTTTTTTTTTTTTTTTTGCGTAAACCAGTTTTTTTGTTCACCTATACACGAGCCTAAAAAATGAAATTGTTGAGTAGCCTAGAAAAAGTAGTAATAAAAGAAATATGTCGGCAAATTATTTTGTGCGAGGCCATGTAGTTTTTTCTTTCACGACGGTTTTCAAAAGAAAGAGATCAACATTCCAATTGACGATCTTAGTTTCTTTTGTGATTATGGTCGGTTAATTTGAGTCTTGTGATTGCAACCAAGACTATGGTTATCTGTGTTTAACTTTGATATCTATTGTATTTGTATCGACATTTGAATATTTATGAATTGTAACAATTAGGTTCATATTTATTCTTGTGATATTGTTTGGGTACGTTAATTCTTGAATAAATTATTGTTAAATTTCATAATGGTGATATTTCACCCTAGAGAGACTCTAGACATGTACTAGATGTCTCATTGGTGCAGTTTGGTATGATTTGTGTCTAAAGATAGTAAATCAAACAATGTTTGTTATGTCTATGCAACCTATTGAATGATAATATGTAAATTCAACTTAATATGGAGCAATCTAACTTAGTTGAATGATAATTGTGTATAAACATTTAAACGAGTGGTAATCAAATGCATGTAATGAGTACTCGTTTTGGTGTAATTGAGTCAAGCGTTGATTTGACATAAGGTCTAAAGTACGCCACCTGGTTATGCCAAGTACACCCTATTTAGTTTACTTAAGGATCATAATGATTGGTGTGTAAATATAGGAATCGTGAATTCTTCATCTAGGCCAACGGTAGGGTCGGTGTAATTTATGTCTGTAGCTGATTAAATATGGTTTTCACCGATTAAGTCTTGCAACTAAGTAAACATGAAATGGAAAGGGATTGCTTATTTCTTAACTTCATATCGCTCTCATGTGTTTTTGTGTGTTTCGTGTTACTTGCTTCTAATTTCATCACAATATATATTTAACTTAACTTAAAACAAACCTCAACCAAACTTTTGCATTTGCTTTTCTAATCAAACAAGGCGTGTAATACTAACCACATGTGCTCTTTGTGGATATTTTACCTTACACATCCTAGCTATTTTGGTAATTTATTTTTTGCATGACTTAACGACAATCATCAAGTAAAAAAAGTAGAGTTAACAAGAATTCAAGGTTTAATCTCTGCAAACCACAAACAAACCCGATTTGGCCCATTATCCCATGGCAAGCCCAACATGTGACCCCAAGAAGGTAGATTGGCGATCGATTTTCATTTTTTTTTATTTCAAACTAAAGAAAAATAATGAAAATCTCTATTTTTTGTTGCCTAGGGGTGTTTGTGTCTTGTGGGTCATAAACCGGGCCGACCTTAGATAGATCAGACAAAAACCAATGATTCAAGAATACACGACCCGAAAATTGGACCAACGATGTATGTCCAAGCTATTCATCGGTCTAGACTGGTTTTCTTTAAATAGAGAAAACTACATTTTTAAACATTAGAAGTCGTTTTTCTTAAAAGTAAATCCCGGATCATATACATTTTTAAACATTACAGGTAGTTTTTCTTAAAAGTAAATCCCGGATCTTAAAGCTTTTATGGATCATGAAACATGTTTTTTTTCTGCATTTATCATATGCACTGCCGTAGAGAGTTTGAGGAGAGGAGGTGCACAGGCCCCGACCCAAGAAGAATAACAAAGAAAAAAAATAATGCCCAAATATTTAATAAATATTGTGTTTTTTTCTGTTTATAGAAATAAGTACAGTATATGGTTGAGGGACACCGCTAAAGAAACAAATAATTTTTTCTGTTTACAGAAATAGAAGAAGTACATGGTTGGGGACACCAGTAACATTCCAAATCTCTATATATAATAAAGAGTTAAATGCCATTTTAGTCCCTGTGGTTTGGACCATTTTGCCAGTTTAGTTCAAAGGTTTTATTTTTAACCTGTAGGTCCAAAAAGGTTTCACAGTTGTCATTTTAGTCCACTTGGTTAACTTCATCCATTTTTTTTGTTAACGAGAAGGCCAATTTGGTCATTTTGTATGTAATTCTGTTAACTAAAAGGGCAATTCAGCCATATAAAATGACCGAATTGGCCTTCTCGTTAACAGAAAAAATGGATGAAGTTAACCCAATGGACTAAAATGGCAACTGTGAAACCTTTTTGAACCCACAGGTTAAAAATGAAACCTTTGGACTAAACTGGCAAAATGACCCAAACCACAGGGACTAAAATGACATTTAACTCTATAATAAAAGAACAAAGGTTGGGACACTTGTCCCCTCCATATTTACCTGAGACACGTGTCAAATTCTCATTTTATTTACTAACGTGTTCATCATTCAGCCTATCCACGCTCCTGAACCGGGTTATTTTTTTCCTCCATGTATTCTTCGTAACCCTAATTCATTTCTCCTTCAGCCGTTTCTCTATCTTACATCTCTCTCCTTTGTAAGATGCTTCTCCTACATCAGAGATCTACCCTTTTTTTCTACTCATCTCCTTCATCGCAATGTACTAGCTATTTGGAGGTTCGATTTATGTTGATTGACTTCGATTTATATGGGGTAAAATCATTGCAAGCTTGTGTTTCACATATACGATATATTCACTAGGGTTTTCACACAATCCAGAAGTCGACCTGCTGTCGCAGACTACCTCCTGATCCTGTTCTTCATGTAAGATTTTGTTACGTGTCTTATTTTTATTTTTTATTGTCAAGGGATTAGTATGCTATTTTGGTTTAGTGGGGGGGGGGGGGGGTGTCTTATGTAAGTTTTTTATCTATTTATGTGGATGTTACGTATGGAATGAGAATAAGCAGAATTTGAGTCAAGATTATTCCCTATCTCTTAGCTTCTTTCTCTACAATTTAGTTATATCCCTATCAAGGGTATCAGAGCTCCAGTCGATTCCTCATCGGAATTCCTTGCCGTCGCCATGACTAACACCCGTAATAATGAAATCGACAACACCCTCAAGTCCCATGGTAAGGCAATCAGCGACATCCAAGCTGCGTTAGCGGCCCTGATGAAGCAACAGGAACAATCTTCGAAGCAGCAGGAAGAGATTTTGAAGGCGGTGCGTGATAAAGCCGTGCAGTCGTCGGGTAGTTCCTTCGGGTCCTTCTCCGGCCCAGATGGTGACTCAAGAACATCCAAACCATTCCGTATCGGTAAGATCGACTTCCCTAAATTTTCGGGGGACGATGTTGAGGGGTGGGTCTATCGCTGCGAACATTTTTTTTCGATGGATGACACCCCCGATGACTCGAAATTACGCTGTGCTTCGGTTCACTTGGAAGGCGATGCCCTCCAATGGCACCGTGCCTACTTGAAGACCCGTAATGCCACGGTTGCCGAGGTCCCATGGGCGGACTATGTTCGTTCGATCTCTGCCCGTTTTTCTGATGCAATGTTTGAAGACCCTATGGAAGAGATTGCTTCTCTCGTTCAACTTACGGATAACGCCAAGGGTCTACAAGAATATAATTCAGGTTTCGATCGTTTGCTTAACAAGGTTACCGTTAGCGAGCTTTATGCCGTTAGCCTATATTTGAAGGGTTTGAAGCCGGAAATAAAAGGGCCGGTGTTGTACTAGTAGCATTACAAACCAAACCGATCGATTTGATCGAACATCGATACCAATATCAGCATTATCGGAACATATACATGCGTTCGTTTTAATGGTTTTCGATTGATGTAAAACACATGTGAATATCCTTTTTTTCATATCACAACTTTAATATTTGGGTTTTCTTTTTCAATTGTTTTCGCGAGTACATGTATCATAACAAACCGAACAGATACCGACCGAATTCCCGCCGCGTACCGTGGGGACTCCCACTAGTTTTCTTACAAATATTAACTACAAAATACTAATATTTTATATAACATATCATAAAACTCTTTTTTCTTTCATTATTTCTCTCATTTTCAAAATTTAACATGAAGTAAAAAGCCACTAAAGGAGTCTCATAGAATCATAGTCATAGGCTCATAGCCCATAGGGGAACGTATATGTGTTACTCCTTTCCTTTTAACAATTTCAATGGGTCAATACCAATAAAACTAATATACTTTCAGGAAAAAGATCTCTAAACCTGACTTTGCTTTCTAAAGTTTTCAAACTACTAAAGCAGAAAACGAGGTTTAAAATGATTTTATATTTAAATAGTTTTTCTTATTAAGAGAAACGGATAACTGGTAATGTAAGACATTGTCAGTGGCGGAGCTTGACCAAAAGTTTTGGGGGGGCGGAAAGTCATGGGACCCAATTTATATATTGTATAAATATTTAGGTAAAGAGTTAATTACATAGTTAGTCCATATGGTTTACACAAAGTAACAATCTAAATTCTAAGGTACTAATAGTTTACAATCACTTTTGTTTTCGCAAGCAAGACTCGATGGACGGAAACTCTTATTGGTTTTGGACTTTTGGGTGGTTTAAATAGTTATGGGCTTCACATAACAAGCTCACTATTGGATCCCATGGCCCAATAAAGTTGTGAAAGAATTAAAAAAAAAAAAGAGTAAACTGCCATTTTGGTCCCTGTGGTTTGGCCAGTTATGCCACTTTAGTCCAAATCTCAAACTTATTACATCTGGGTCCCTGTGGTTTGCATTTTGTTGCCATTTTAGTCCAAATTTCAAATTTGACCAGATTTCCCTATTTTTTGACTGTTGCAACCTCCTATTTTGTCCTTTAGTGCAGGGGCATTTTGGTCATTTTTTAAATTTCATTTTTTTTTCAATAAAACCCAGATAAAAATAATCATCTCTCTTCTCTCTCTCTTCTCTCTCTATAGCACCACCACCGCCACCTCCTCCCTCTCTCTCTTCTCTCTCTCTATAGCACCACCACCACCGCCACTCCAAACATCATCATCAAAACCCAGATCAAGAACATCATCAAAACCCAGACAAGAACATCATCAAAACCCAGACATCATCAAAACCCAAACATCATCAGAAAATCATCAAAACCCATATCAAGAACATCATCAAAACATCATCAAATATCATATTTGCAATAAAACCCAGATCAAGAACATCATCAAAACCCAATTCCAATATTCCATACCTAATCTCTGTAGCAAAGTTAAAACACAATTTATGATTACGACAAACCATAAATCGACGGTTACACAATTCTATCAGCGAGCCTCACCAATTCTATCAGCGAGCCTCACCTTCACCAACATGAGAGCACTAAACACCTCTTCTTCAAGCTCAACAACTCTTTTATTCAACCACATATATTCACAGTTAGTGAAACAAAACCTAGAAAATCAACAACCACCATCCATCAAGAACCACCATCCATCACCGTAAATCCACCACCGGCAGATCTGAACCACCATCCATCACCGTAAATCCATCACCGTAAATCCACCACCGGCAGATCTGAACCACTTCATAAAACATCCAAAATCCCCAAACACCCAAAATCCCCTATCACCGGAGTTGAACTTCATAAAACATCCAAAATCCCCAAACACCCAAAATCCCCTATGGAGGAGAGATCTGTGTAGAGAGAGAGAGAGAGAACTGAGAGAGAGAGAGAGAGAGTGTGTGGATCTGTGTTGTTTTAGTGAGAGAGAGAGAGATCGAGGGTTATATAGATTGTATATGTATGTGTGTATATTAATATATATATATATATATATATATATATATATATATGTATATTAATTTTTGAATTAAGAAAATGTTAAATGAAAAGCAAAATGACTAAAATACCCCTGAACTAAAAGACAAAATAGGAGGTTGCAACAGGGAAATCTGGTCAAATTTGAAATTTGGACTAAAATGGCAACAAAATACAAACCACAGGGACCCAGATGTAATAAGTTTGAGATTTGGACTAAAGTGGCAAAACTGGCCAAACCACAGGGACCAAAATGGCAGTTTACTCAAAAAAAAAAGAAAAAGAAAAAAGAAACGGTGACAGAGTGGAACATAAAGGAAGGGGGTTGTTTAAATTGAGAGCAGCCCATTAACTTTTTTTAAGGGTGACTTTCTATGTATAGGACCTAGTGGTCACCGGGTTCTTGTCAAAGACAATCCCCCGTCAGCCCCGTCTCCGGACGTGATGTTCTATCGGGCCCCGGTGACACGAGAACCTCGATGGGGTAACAGCTGGGTAAAACCGAGTTGCCCTCCGGATCGAACCATGCCTCGGTAGGAAACGATCCATCATTGGGACGTCCCGCACCTTTTGCTACAGCCGGGAGTCGAACCGGCGTCTCCAAGGAGAACACCAGCCCAACTGACCCAACTGAGTAGCCCATTAACTAGAATTAGCTCCTAGCTCGGGAGGCTAGACGTGTAGCAATGGTAAAATGGGTTTGGAATCGGTTTTTTAAAGTAGAAAAGAATTGCTTTGGTTCGGGTTTAGTTTGTCCGGTTTTAATTGGTTTCAAACCAATTTTAACGAAGGAGTTCTCAATTTAATATAAAACTAGGGATTCGGTTTGAAATTGGGACATGTTTCACCAAAGCGGTTTCATAATCGGTTCCAGTCGCTTTGGAACTTTTTTTTTTTTTTTTTGCGTAAACCAGTTTTTTTGTTCACCTATACACGAGTTTAAAAAATGAAATTGTTGAGTAGCCTAGAAAAAGTAGTAATAAAAGAAATAGGTCGGCAAATTATTTTGTCTCATTGGTGCAGTTTGGTATGATTTGTGTCTAAAGATAGTAAATCAAACAATGTTTGTTATGTAGGGCTGTAAACGAACCGAACGTTCAGCGAACAGTTCGTGAACCGTTCGGCGGGAAGTTCGTTTATGTTCGTTCGTTTAATAAACGAACGAACATGAACAAGAAATTCCGTTCGATTAGTTAAATGAACGAACACGAACAAAGGTCTCGTTCGTTCAATTGTGTTCGTGAACGTTCGGTAAGGTGTTCGTGAACATTCGTTCATTTGCGTTCGTTTATGTTCGTATGTTCGTGTTTTAATTAAAGATTTTTATACTTTCATATATTTTATCTATACTTTTTATACTATTAAACTTTTATTTATATCATTACCCTAACAATTAAACTAGGAAACCCTCTTTCACCCTGTTTATGCACCATTTCCCTTTCTTTTCTCATTATTTACATCGACGAATATGATCTACCTCCGTTCCACAATAAGGGATTCAAGTTCTAGTGCTACTCTCTGGGCCATCCACCTTTATCCTTTATCGCGTTCGCCAAATTTATTTGTGTTCGCTTGTGTTCGTGAACCGTTCGTGAACACGCTCATTCCTTAATGAACGAACACGAACATAAAATTTCGTTCGGTAAGTGTTCATGAACCATTCGTGAACACATTTATTTCCTTAACGAACGAACACGAACAAGGCCTCGTTCGTGTTCGTTCGGTTCGTTTACAGCCCTATTGTTATGTCTATGCAACCTATTGAATGATAATATGTAAATTCAACTTAATATGGAGCAATCTAACTTAGTTGAATGATAATTGTGTATAAACATTTAAACGAGTGATAATCAAATGCATGTAATGAGTACTCGTTTTGGTGTAATTGAGTCAAGCGTTGAGTTGACATAAGGTCTAAAGTACGCCACCTGGTTATGCCAAGTACACCCTATTTAGTTTACTTAAGGATCATAATGATTGGTGTGTAAATATAGGAATCGTGAATTCTTCATCTAGGCCAACGGTAGGGTCGGTGTAATTTATGTCTGTAGCTGATTAAATATGGTTTTCACCGATTAAGTCTTGCAACTAAGTAAACATGAAATGGAAAGTGATTGCTAATTTCTTAGCTTCATATACGCTCTCATGTGTTTTTGTGTGTTTCGTTTTACTTGCTTCTAATTTCATCACAATTTATTTAACCTAACTTAAAACAATCCTCAACCAAACTTATGCATTTGCTTTTCTAATCAAACAAGGCGTGAAATACTAACCACATGTGCTCCTCGTGGATACTATACTGTACACACCCTAGCTATTTTGGTTATATATTTTTTTGCATGACTTAACGACGATCATCAAGTAAAAAAGTAAAGTTAACAAGGATTCAAGGTTCAATCCATGCAAACCACACACAAACCTGATTTGGCCCATTATCCCATGGCAAGTCCAACATGTGACCCCAAGAAGGCGGATTGGCGATCGATTTTCATTTTTTATTTCAAATTAGAGAAAAATAATGGAAATCTCTATTTTTTGTTGCCTAGGGGTGTTTGTGTCTTGTGGGTCATAAACCGGGCCGACCTTAGATAGCTCAGAAGAAAACCAAAGATTCAAGAATACACGACCCGAAGATTGGACAAACGATGTATGTCCAAGCTATTCATCGGTCTAGACTTGTTTTCTTTAAATAGAGAACACTAAATTTTTAAACATTAGAAGTCATTTTTCTTAAAAGTAAATCCCGGATCTCAGTGGCGTATCCAGGAATTTTTCCTGGGGGGTTCCTTTTGGTATATTCTCACTAATTTTTTCGAAATCAGTTTCCACTAACTTTTTCCATTTTTTTCCAAACCGAGGGGGTTCCTGGGAACCCAGGAACCCCCCTGGATCCGCCACTGCCGGATCTTAAAGCTTTTATGGATCATGAAACATGTTTTTTTTTTCTGCATTTATCATATGCACGAGCTTGAGGAGAGGAAGGGCACAGGCCCCGACCCAAGAAGAATAACAAAGAAAAAAAAAATAATGCCCAAATACTTAATAAATATTGTGTTTTTTTTTCTGTTTATGGTTGAGGGACACCACTAAAGAAACAAATAAATTTTTCTGTTTATAGAAATAGAAGTACATGGTTGGGGACACCACTAACATTCCAAATGTTATTCTCGTTTATTTTGTTTTATTTATAGAGGCACTAGTTACTACCCTCGTATTATTAAATTGTTTTGTTTTCCATCTTAAAATTGTTTTTTTTTTTCTTGTTTTTGTTTAGTTTATTATTATTAATTGTTTTGTTTTCCATCTTAAAATTGTTTTTTTTTTCTTGTTTTTGTTTAGTTTATTATTATTAATTGTTTTGTTTTCCATCTTAAAATTGTTTTTTTTTCTTGTTTTTGTTTAGTTTATTATTATTAATTGTTTTGTTTTCTATCTTAAAATTGTTTTTTTTTCTTGTTTTTGTTTAGTTTATTATTATTATTTATATTGTTTTATTTTGATTGTTAGATGCTAAATTTGTTTATTTATTTTTGTAGTCAAGTTATAATATAATAGTTACTAAATTGTTGAAATAATTTGTTTGTTTAGGTTCTGAGTTATAGAAAGGAATAACCACTTACCAGCCTCCATAATTTGACATGATATAATCACTTTAGCATTTCATTTTGAAAGTGCTAAAATGAATAAAATGATAGTATAAAACGTATAACAATCCACAAAATATTCCATCACTAAAGTAGATTGAAAAATTATTTTTTTTTTGGCCAATTGGATTTTAACACCTCAAACTTTGAAGAATTGGCCGATAACACCCGCAACTAACACTTTGATCTGTGACACCCCAAACTTTTAATTTTGTTTGTCATTTCACCACTCAGTTAAAAAATGACTAACTGGGTTAGTCTTCCATCCTAGTTGACATCCTACGTGGCACAGACTTGATTATGTGGACAAGATGACATGGTAAAGCCGACTCCACCAAAACACCTCACTTCTTCTCCGACACACACACACCACTCGAAACCCACCTCAGCATTCCTTTTTGTTTTCTCAATCGTCGGCCGGCCACCACCATTGTTTGGTGGCGCCGGAATGCAACAGTGATAACACCACCACCACAGGCGGCGGCGCTGTGGTGGGTGGTGCCGACCATTGGTTCGAGCAGGGGCGGAGACGAGAACAGAGAGAGAGAGAGAGAAACCCGAAAGAGAGATGAGAGGGAGAAAGAGGGGCGGTGGCGACGACTCACGGCGACGGTTAGTTTCCGGCGACAGACTTCTCCGGCGCCGCTCGGGTTTGCTTTTTTTTGGGTGAGCACTTTATTATCGTATTTCTTTTCTGATTATTTCCTTTCTTTTCCTACGATGATGTTGATGATAATGAGGATGATATCCATTATCTGTGGAACTTTAGAGAGTAAAGAAATAGATGAAGTTTGTAGCAATGTATCTTCACCCGTTGAACTGAATGAGCTGATTGATGAGGTCAACACGTGCGGTCAACCTGCTAATGTTGCAGACGATAAACAGGTGTTTCCATGTGAGCCATCCACCATGAAAACCATTATCAACGGAACTTCTGAGAGTAAAGAAACAGTTGAAATTTGTGACGATTTTATCTTTACAAGCTGAACACAACGAGATGATCAATTCTGGTCAAAGCTAGTCAACTAGTTCGGGTGCGGTTCGAGTCAACTCGGGTCAACAAGTCAGCCCCGATTCGATTGCGGTCCAACTCAGTTCGGTTATGGTTCAAGACTTGTTCGGTTCAGGTTCGGTTACGTTTCAACTCGGGTCAATGTGCCATGTAGGATTAATGAAGAAGAAGATGACTTTTATAACCATGAATGTGCCATGTAGGATTAATGAAGCCATGTAGGATGCCACCTAGGATTGAACACTAACTCAGTTACTGAGTTTTTAACTGAGTGGTGAAATGACACACGAAATTAAAAGTTTGGGGTGTCACAGATCAAAGTGTTAGTTGCGGGTGTTATCGGCCAATTCTTCAAAGTTACAGGTGTTAAAATCCAATTGGCCTTTTTTTTTTTGAACTGCATGAAAATTAAAGGTTACACATCATAGTTAATAGTTACGTATAAACTCATACTCATCATTTTGTAACCATTAAGCATAGCAAAAGCGTAAGCATTATCAATTGTTGATCCAACTAGGTTTTACAACAGTTTTGGCATTTCAAAAATACAAAAAGGTTTCATCTCTCCAGTGGCGAAGCTTGACCCGAATGACGGGGGAGTCGAAAACGAATATACCAAAAAATTTCTATAAAACCAGGGGGTCGAAAACGTATATACCCAAAAATTTCTACACGAAAACTACATATATAACACTACTGAGCGAAAAGTTCGGGGGGTCGGGCGCCCCTCCCCGCCCCTTCTATACTTCACATCTCTCCCTCTACATTCAACAACAACAAAACTTCTAAATTCGCCATTGCTTATAAGTGACAAAGTGTGTGCAAAAAAGTGAAAAGAGTTAACTTCCATTTTGCTCCATGTGATTTGGTCATTTTAACGGTTTTGCCCCAATAGTTTAAAAATAGTCATTTTCCTCACTGATTTTTCTAACTTATCATTATTTTGCTCCCCGCCTCTAACTCCATCCAAAAAATCCATTAACTAGAAGGGTATTTTGGTAATTTTATAGATAAAAGCAAGGGCATGTGAGTCTTTTCACCTAAATAAACCTATAACTTGTTTATTTACATGTATATAAGTAATTATTTTCTGATCCCCATCTTTCCAACCACTCTTTCTACCGGCCACCACCATCCACAACCATCCACCACCGCCTACAACTACCACCTGCCGACCACGACTACCGTGATTTTCAACTAAACGTTTTAATTGAGTTAGAGCCAAGGAGTAAACTACCGAAATACCCCTACTTTTAATTGAACGTTATAACTGAGTTAGAGTCAGGGAGCAAACTGGCAACAAACTCGAAAGATCAGGGAGGAAAATGACTATTTTAAACTCTTGGAGCAAAACCGTTAAAATGACCAAACCACAGGGAGCAAAACAAAAGTTAACTCAAGTGAAAATCTTCATCTTCCAAAAATGTTTTGAATGCTCAATTCTATGAACCATCAATGACGGACCCAGAAATTATTTTCTATGGATGCGAACAAGGAGTTTAACCAAATTTTCAATTCAGAAGCAAATTGTGCAAAAGCTTTCATTTTTTTATTGAACAAAAAAGATTTTTTATTGAACATAAAAGAAAAAGAAGAAATTTTTTAAAGAGGGCGCCCGCCCAGCCAATCAACCCACCCATAACTTAGGTACGCCCCTGTGAATCATACCGAACTAAATAAAAAAAAAAAACGTCTGAACCAGAATGAAAACATGACCAAAAATTCTCTCCGGCCGATTGCGGTTTAGATCTCCGGTCTAGACCTAATTATGCCCGACCCGACCCGATCATCACTATCTCCCAAAAGTGCAATATGAATAAACTTATAATATTCCACAAGTTTCTGATGAGATTTCATTTTCATAAAGAAGGAATGGCATTTAATATATTGAGTTATTCCACAAGTTTCTGATGAGATTTCATTTTCATAAAGAAGGAATGGCATTTAATATATTGAGTTATATTATATAACTAGTATTAACCCCCCGCGTTGCGGGGAGGGGGGCGTAAAACCGTGCTATCAATGTTGCGGGCCGGGAGGTGTAAAACCATGATAAGTAGCAACCAAACGACGACGAACAAAACCAGAAAAAAACGTAAAATAACATCACGAATTTTTAACACCTAGTGACTCACATGACGTAAAACATAGATGAAATTGGATGTATATGACACGTATTGAAAATCTGAGGGTGTAAAAAGAACCTGAGGGACCAAATGTGACAACCAAACAACGTACTAAGTAGCAACCGAATGACGACCAAACCCGAGAAAAAACGTAAAACAAAAACTATTGTAAAAAGTTAAACTTATTTAACTCTTGTCGCAAAATTATAACAAAACTATTTTTTATACAAAACAAAAATTAATATATATAAAAAATAAAAGTTAAACAAAAGTAGAAAACATAAAAGACAAAACCTAAAACAAAAAAAAGTTAATATTCCTTATTATTATATTATACATATTATACATATTAATAACAACTCGTCATGAACAGTAGCACAAATAAAAAAAATATTTGTATATAAATAATATCAAGTCTTTAAAAATAGTAGGTATATATAATAGATATTTTAATATAATTATTATTTTTTTATTGTATGTTATACATAAATTTATTTTATCCTTATAATATATATGATATACACATTTAATATATTTAATTATATGAATCGAACACCAAAGCTACTGGACTTGGTGTATGTTACAAACAGAAGTCCTACGAAAAAGTCTAGTTTCTTTTGTGATTATGGTCGGTTAATTTGAGTCTTGTGATTGCAACCAAGACTATGGTTATCTCTGTTTAACTTTGATATCTATTGTATTTGTATCGACATTTGAATATTTATGAGTTGTAACAATTAGGTTCATATTTATTCTTGTGATATTGTTTGGGTGCGTTAATTCTTGAATGAATTATTGTTAAATTTCATAATGGTGATATTTCACCCTAGAGAGACTCTAGACATGTACTAGATGTCTCATTGGTGCAGTTTGGTATGATTTGTGTCTAAAGATAGTAAATCAAACAATGTATGTTATGTCTATGCAACCTATTGAATGATAATATGTAAATTCAACTTAATATGGAGCAATCTAACTTAGTTAGTTAGTTGAATGATAATTGTGTATAAACATTTAAACGAGTGGTAATCAAATGCATGTAATGAGTACTCGTTTTGGTGTAATTGAGTCAAGCGTTGATTTGACATAAGGTCTAAAGTACGCCACCTGGTTATGCCAAGTACACCCTATTTAGTTTACTTAAGGATCATAATGATTGGTGTGTAAATATAGGAATCGTGAATTCTTCATCTAGGCCAACGGTAGGGTCGGTGTAATTTATGTCTGTAGCTGATTAAATATGGTTTTCACCGATTAAGTCTTGCAACTAAGTAAACATGAAATGGAAAGTGATTGCTAATTTCTTAGCTTCATATACGCTCTCATGTGTTTTTGTGTGTTTCGTTTTACTTGCTTCTAATTTCATCACAATTTATTTAACCTAACTTAAAACAAACCTCAACCAAACTTATGCATTTGCTTTTCTAATCAAACAAGGCGTGAAATACTAACCACATGTGCTCCTCGTGGATACTATACTGTACACACCCTAGCTATTTTGGTTATTTATTTTTTGCATGACTTAACGACGATCATCAAGTAAAAAAGTAGAGTTAACAAGGATTCAAGGTTCAATCCCTGCAAACCACACACAAACCCGATTTGGCCCATTATCCCATGGCAAGTCCAACATGTGACCCCAAGAAGGCGGATTGGCGATCGATTTTCATTTTTTATTTCAAACTAGAGAAAAATAATGGAAATCTCTATTTTTTTTGTTGCCTAGGGGTGTTTGTGTCTTGTGGGTCATAAACCGGGCCGACCTTAGATAGATCAGACGAAAACCAAATATTCAAGAATACACGACCCGAAAATTGGACCAACGATGTATGTCCAAGCTATTCATCGGTCTAGACTGGTTTTCTTTAAATAGAGAAAACTACATTTTTAAACATTAGAAGTCGTTTTTCTTAAAAGTAAATCCCGGATCATATACATTTTTAAACATTACAGGTAGTTTTTCTTAAAAGTAAATCCCGGATCTTAAAGCTTTTATGGATCATGAAACATGTTTTTTTTCTGCATTTATCATATGCACTGCCGTAGAGAGCTTGAGGAGAGGAGGTGCACAGGCCCCGACCCAAGAAGAATAACAAAGAAAAAAAATAATGCCCAAATATTTAATAAATATTGTGTTTTTTTCTGTTTATAGAAATAAGTACAGTATATGGTTGAGGGACACCACTAAAGAAACAAATATTTTTTTCTGTTTATAGAAATAGAAGTACATGGTTGAGGGACAACATTCCAAATGTTATTCTCGTTTATTTTGTTTTTATTTATAGAAGCACTAGTTACTACCCTCCTATTATTAAATTGTTTTGTTTTCCATCTTAAAATTGTTTTTTTTTCCTTGTTTTTGTTTAGTTTATTATTTATATGGTTTTATTTGGATTGTTAGATGCTAATTTTGTTTATTTATTTTTGTAGTCAAGTTATAATAGTTACTAAATTGTTGAAATAATTTGTTTGTTTAGGTTCTAAGTTATACCAAATTTTCAATTCAGAAGCAAATTGTGCAAAAGCTTTTAATTCTGCGAATTGTGTCAGCTGCAGTTTTAATTTACCGGCTACTTGTTTCATAGTTTTAATTTGAGTTACAGACCCCACTCTGGAAACAGAGATACCCACATTCATAGCGGGTCGGATTCCAACATTAAATGGGTCGACAAATAAAACTTGTACAAATCTTTCCATTTTCCGAGTCGATCTAATCCATTCGTTCGTAGAACTATTTACTCGATCGCAGACATTTCTGGAACACCTCTAACAGAAGGACAAATAGTCAATTTTGAAAGAACTTATTGTCAACCTCTTTTAGATATGAATCTATCTGATTCAGAATGGAAGAACTTGTATCAGTATCTCAATTTCAATTCAAACATGGGTTTGATTCACACTCCATGTTCTAAGAAATATTTACCATTCGAAAAGAGGAAAAAACGGAGGCTTTATCTAAAGAAATGCGTTTAGAAATGGCAGTTGTATAGAACTTTTCAATGAGATAGTGTTTATTCAACTCTCTCAAAATGAAATCTATTCCAAACATATATACCATGGTTCCTTACTTCGAGAGGGTATGGATATCTAAAGTTGTTATTTTTAGATATTTTTATTATATTAAGTTTTTATCAATTTAAGTTTTTTTAAGAACTGATTTCTACAGTAACTGTTTGCAGCGTTTATTACCCGATAGAACCGGTTCTTCTGAGGAACCGGTTACAACCATACCCTGAATCGGTTAGTAGCGGTTCTAGTAATTATGGTCTAAAACCGGGTAGGAACTGGAACCGGTTCCTACAAGAACCGGTTCCACCAACGCTCATACAAGTACCGGGTACGGTTAGGAACTGGTTCCGGGTATTAAAAAAAACCTGATATGCCCATCTCTATTTACTTACTATATATCATTAGTGTACTTGCTAATGTCCCCTATTGCAACCAACTATGTAGCATACTTATTGCACGAAGAGCACAATTTAGAAAAGAGTAAACTGTCATTTTGGTCCCTGTGGTTTGGGTACTTTTGCCATTTTAGTCCAAATCTCAAACTTTTTACATCTGGGTCCCTGTGGTTTGCATTTTGTTGCCATTTTAGTCCAAAATCCAAAAACTCTATTTTTTGATTGTTGCAACCTCCTATTTTGTCTTTTAGTTCAGGGGCATTTTGGTCATTTTGCTTTTCATTTAACATTTTCTTAATTCAAAAATTAATATATATATATATATATATATATATATATATTAATATACACACATACATATTCTGCAGTTCATCTTCATCGACAACTTCAGCTCTCTCTCTTCTCTGAACTACCACCACACCACCACCCCCACCCCCACCCCCACCACCGCATCATCGACAACTTCAGCTCTCTCTCTTCTCTAAAACCTGCACACACATGTAATTAAGCAACACAATCTGCAAAATCAACCAGCTGTTAACAATCAATCAGCTGTTATTTGGGGATTATTTGGGGATGATGGTGATTTATTTGGGGAAACTTCGAACCTCCTTCATCAGCATCAACAAAACCTGCAATAAACAAACCTGCAATAATCAACAAAACCTGCAATAATCAAACCTTCAATAATCAACAAAACCCACATCAAAAAAACAACCATGGCAACCAAAAGCTTCAATCTTTATCCATACCCACATCAAGAAACAACAAATCTTTAACAAAAATCAAATCTTTTTACTACTATGATGGCGGCGGAGAGTTCCACATCCACCGTACACCCACCACCGGAGTCAACGGATGAGTTGACCATAAAAAAAAGTGCATCACACCCTCCACCACTGTCTTCCACAACGACCACTACATCCACTACCACCCTTGTCTGTTCATCTTCAAGTTCCAGCCACCGCAACTATTAGGACCAACCATCACTCTCTCTAAACCCTCTCCCACTCTCTAAGAATAACCTCAAATCCACACATCTTTCTTCCCCAAATTCTTTAAGTTCCAGTCGCTGCAACTATTAGCTCCGATCATCACTCTCTCTAAACTATCTCACACTCTCTAAGAACAATCTCAGATCCACACATCTTTCTTCCCCCAAATCTCAGATCCGTCATCGGAGTTCCTTCCCCAAATCAGTGTGCTGCTGAGTTTCTTTCTAGAGAGAGAGAGAGGGAGGAGGTGGCGGTGGTGGTGGTGCTATAGAGAGAGAGAAGAGAGAGAGAGAGAGAGCTCTGGGTTTTAATAAGAGAGAGAGAGAGAGCTGATAATCTGGGTTTTAATAAGAGAGAGAGAGAGAGCTAAAAAAATAATCAGTTTTCAATTTAAAAAATGACCAAAATGCCCCTGCACTACAGGACAAAATAGGCAGATTTCAACAGTCAAAAAGGGGGTTTTTGGATTTTGGACTAAAATGGCAACAAAATGCAAACCACAGGGACCCAGATGTAAAAAGTTTGAGATTTGGACTAAAATGGCAAAAGTGCCCAAACCACAGGGACCAAAATGACAGTTTACTCTTTAGAAAAAGAAAAACCTTAGGAATCCCAATATGACAGGGTGTACGAATGGTTTAAGAGGAGAGTGAAATAAAGCAACGGTTGTGGGCACTCATAAGCCCAGGGGCGTACCCACATATATATTAAGGTGGGCAGGCGCACCCCTTGAAAAAAGAAAATTTAGTGTTAAATTCATGATAAAATCCCGACCGCACCCCTTGAAAATTTTCGTCTGCACCCCTTGGAAATTTTCGACCGCCTTCCTTAGGAAAAAAATCTTATGAATTTATAAATTTTTTTATGTAAACACCGATTTAAAAAAAATGCAACCTAATTAACTTTCCACTTAACTAATTAACTTTCTCTTAACCTTTAACCCAATAAACACACCATAATCCAAGCCCAACCCAATCTAATAATCTAATTTGAACTAAAATATAATAACCCAACCCACCGCAATTCCGGCCACCAAACTCATGAAAACAACATCTTCACCACTCATTCCGGGTATGGTTCGATTACTTTGTTGTTTTCTTGTTTTATTTGGATTTTTAGGAGAAATAAAATTGTTAAAAAAAGGTTGAAATTTTAGTTGTTTTGTTGTTTTTTGAAACTTTAGTTGACTGATTTTGTTGTTTTAGTTAAAGTTTAGTGTGTTTAAATGGTTAGTTAGAAGGAATCAACAATTAAAACTAGGACTTGATTTTAAAGTTGAAAATTATGAAGTTTGGTGATTATTGTTTAAGTGTTTAGTGTTGAAAATTAGTAGTATATAATATATAGAGAAAGACTTGCTTAGAAAAGTAGCTTTAGAAGTTTTGGATAGATTTCAAAAAATGAAAACCCATAGAGCGACATTTTAAATATATTTGTAACGACGTTTGACATGTTTTTGATGATTATATATATTTTTGCTTGATGTTCTTTTGTTTTAGATGACCCGACCCGACTCGATATGAACCGAAATTTTTTTTATATACCAACGGTCCTAAAATCCATAAAAATATTCCGCACCCCTATGAAAAAATTCCTGGGTCCGCCATTGCATAAGCCCCCTTTGAATTCTATAAAGAAAATTTATATGATGTAATTTATGCATTGAGATTGATGGTGGTGCGGTTTGTGGTCTATAATTTATGCATTTTGCCCCCGAGGAAAAGGACAAAATAATAGGATTTAATTTGAGAAACATGAGCTGATTTCATTTTTGGACCAAAATGACAATAAAACTGAAACCATAGGGACCCAGATGCAAAAGGTTTGAGTTTTGGACGAAAGTGACAAAAAAAATGACCAAACCTTAGAGACCAAAATGACAGTTTACTCTTTTTAATGAAAAATGTGCCTGTTTTATTATCTGTTTTGGGCTCCCAAAAGCTTAAGCGGAACCTAACAATACATGACCTTAATCATGACCTCATGACCTTATATTTTTGCCATTTTTGAAGGTTATCAAAAGTGATATAGTTTTTTTAAGTAAAGTATATGTTAATATCTTATAAACCCTATTGCACCTTGAAGTAAGACTATTCGGAGTGTGTGCGTGGGGAGGGAGGCGTGAATGAGTGACATGTGTCTGCTAAGTCGACACGTGTCAGAAAAGTGGTGTGATGCAAAAAGGGAGGAGTGAGATGGGGCGTAAAAGAGTGGCGTTATCCGACGCGTGGCACACATTTTTTTATTAATATTTTATATTTAAAAGTTATATAAAATCTATTAAATTTTAAAAAAGAAAATCATTAATCTTAATATAATAAAGAGTAAACTGCCATTTTGGTCCCTGTGGTTTGGGCATTTTTGCCACTTTAGTCCAAATCTCAAACTTTTTAAATCTGGGTCCCTGTGGTCTCACTTTTATTGCCATTTTGGTCCAAATCTCAAATCAGATCAGATTTCTAAAAAAAACCTGGTTTTTGCCCTTTTCCCAGGGGCATTTTGGTCATTATACTTTTATTATAACTAATTATTAATTAAAAATAATATATATATATATATATATATGTATGCATACCCTCTTCCCAGCACACACACACACACTCTCAGCTCACCCTCTTACCTACACACACACACTCCCTCTCTACATCCTGAAAATCAACTGCCGAGAAGGAGGTGATCGGAGAACATGAATAGAGGGTGCGCCCGTCTTTTCTGGTGGTGGTGATCGGAGATTTGGTTGAAGACATTGGAGATTAGAGGGGTTGGAGATTGATATAGGTGGTGTGGGTGTATAGTGGTGGAGGGGAGACGGTGGTGGAAGGGAGACGATGGTGGTGGGTGTATGGTGGTGGAGATCCCATGGCATTACAGGTTAGCTTTAACATTGCATCTATAACACATCTGCAAAACCTGGAACTCGCCGGAATAACAAAGCTCACCGGAAATGTTCAGAAACCCTCCATCCCCCTCGTTCGGTATACTTTTCTCACCTCTTTTCGTTCATTTTGTCAATCATAACAAAACCCCTATAGATGCAATGTTAAAGATAACATATACAACTTGAATTTGGGGTTTGAGGTAACTATGGTTTCGGGTTGGGGTTAAGTCTTGAAGATGATGGCTTCTCCAAACGGATTGCTTCTCCAAACGGATCTCCGACTAGCTCATCCTCCCCAAACCAATTTCTGGAGAGTGATGGGTGATGCAGATGTTGCCGGTGGTAGGTGGTCGGGGTTCAGATGGAGGTGGTTGCTGTCACAGTGGTGGTGGGGTTGGGATTTGGTGGTGGCGGCGACAATTTTGGTGGTGTTGGTGGTTGTCACAGAGGTAGCAGGGGTGGGGGTTTGGTTGAGGAGAGAACTGAGAGAGAGAGAGAGGTTTAGTTATATATATTTATTTTTAATTAATAGTTAATAATAAGTTATAATAAAAGTATAATGACCAAAATGCCCCTGAGGAAAAGGACAAAAACCAGGTTTTTTTTAGAAATCTGACGGGATTTGAGATTTGGACCAAAATGGCAATAAAAGTGAAACCACAGGGACCAGATTTAAAAAGTTTGAGATTTGGACTAAAGTGACAAAAATGCCCAAACCACAGGAACCAAAGTGGCAGTTTACTCTATAATAAATAAATAAAATTAATAAAAAATTTACATAATTTTAAAAATAACATAAGTTAAAAAAACAGAAAGTTAAAAAAATTGACCGAAACTAATAATTAAAAAAAGCGAAACTAAGAACAATATTTTCTGTTATTTCTTGCTTCGCTTTCTCGTACATTTCTCGTTCTTAGGTCCAAGGTGATCGATTTTCATAGCGAGTTTCATATCCAACCGTTTTTTTTTTCGCCAACTCTTTATTGTTTTTCAAATTTATTTTTCAATCCAAAACTTAGGCGTGGTAAAATGTAAAACAGATTGGGTTTTTTATAAGGTGAGCTAATTAATTTTTTTAAATTGAAAATCTTTTTTTATATTAGTCGTTGGGGTCCAACAGCTATAAGCCAAATCAATTGAAGCACGCTAGGGGTGTTCAGAAAAAACCGTAACCAAATAAAAACTGTAAACCGAACCGTAACCGTAACCAAATAAACCGATCCGAATAACGAATTCGGTTTTTGGTTTGGTTTCTAACCGAAACCGAATTGTGAATATGGTTTTTGGTTCGGTTTATGGATCCACATTTTATTTTATTTGGTTTATTCGGTTTATTTGGATAACCGAATAAACTATTTAACTTAATTAATTATTAAATAAAAATAATAATATTTTATAAATCATATACAATTTTTTAGCCCAAAATAGTTATTTTTTAAGTAGCCCAAAATACCAAATGTAAATCTAAAAACCCAACTCAACATTTCTAAAATAATAGAACTTTAGACCTATAGAAACTAGGTTTTAGGATTTCTACATTTTTTTTTGAGAAAGACTCATGTTTGAAGATTATTTATATTTTGTGTCATTAGACTTGTTAACTATCTATAGTTTTCTATGGTCTATGTTTTGAAGCTTTAACTTTGTGGTTGTGTCTACGATTACTTTATGGATGTGTTTGTTTTATTTCGCAATGAAACTTTCTTGTATTCATATATTGTTAGGTGTAAATTAGTTGCGATGTTCGAAAGTTGGAACACAAACATAAATATAAATTAGGAAAAAAAGTACTTAGTATAATTTGGATAGATTTGGTTTATTTGGTTTCTAACCGAAACCAAACCGATTTGAATTTGGTTTGGTTTGGATCGGTTTGCATATTTCTTATTTGGTTTGGTTTGTTTTTGGTTCGGGGTACAAAATTTTGAAAACCGAATAAACCGAATCGAATAAACCAAATAAACCATAAACCGAACTGATGAACACCCCTAAAGCACGCCACCTCATCACCACATTTCACTCCACACACTAGTGGAGAAATGGAGATGTTGCAATCCCACACACAACACATCCTCTACGTTGTTCGGGGTCGGTGTGTCCAACGTGAAGATGCCACAACGTCATATTTTCACGTCCACACCGTATTGTCTAAAAGAGGTTATATAAGGGTTTTTAATTATTGTTTTGAAAGCATAATCACACCGGTTTGTTTGGGAGAAAAGAATAAACATAAAAATACCAATCCATATAAAGCAAATGAGACAAAGAGGATGAAATTGAAAGCAAAACTGGTAGAAGATCATCATGTTTGTTACTCCTTTTTTGTTCAACATAATTTTGAGACTGTGACACGGGATCAACCTTCACAATTGTCGGTTCTAACACTTAATCCGGTTTTAAATGTATTTTCTTTAGTTCATTTAATAATAATAATGATGACTTATTGATTATAGGTATTTATATCTAATGATGACGAATTATACAAGTTTTTTCTCATATTCGATAGGAAAATGTTGTAAGAATGGAAGTATTTTTCAAATAAATAATTCTTCTATTATAATAATCGATATTGGTTTACGGTACCGACTACCGAGACATGCTACAACATTTGAAAGATAAAACACAAAGAACAAACTCGTATCATATCCGAAGGGATATATACACGTGTCCATTTCGTTAGGGGAAAAATTAAGCACTAAACACCCGTATGTGAACGCGCGTTCAGTTTGGTTTATCCTTTTTTTTTAAATTAAATTATAATGTATTCACTTAAATATAAGCTAAAACAATAAAATCAAAAAATCAATCAAGTTAAACAAATTTAACGAAACGAGTTTGGTCAAATATAATACGTTTTCATTATACGGCTTAAATTTTATAGAACAAAGGTCTTTTCCGTAATTTTTTTTATAAAACGTAGAGTAGAATATATTTATACAAGTTGAAAACTTTTATAAATATTTGAATTTGATTAGTGGAATCTTTTATAAGAAGAAAAACAACCCAACATATTTAAAAACCACAAGTGTGGTTAAAATGGATAAAACTATATAGTCTAAGAAAAGATCTATCCCACCTTTGAAATTACATAAGTAGGGGCTGTTTGGTAGCCTCTTAATGACCATTCAGATGCTACCTCTTAATGGTTTAAAACCTCTGAATGAATAAGAGGTAACCTCAAGTCTGAATGGTTAAGAGGTAACCTCTGAATGGTAAATCATCACATGTCACATTCTTCTACCTTCTCATTGGTAAAATTCTTAATGGTTCCATTAAGAGGTAGCCTCTTAATGACCATTCAGAGGCTACCAAACAGCACCTAAATCTTCCATACTCTTGTAAATCCTCACAAGAAGAGTAGTAAGGGTTAAAAAAGGACCTTTCCTAAACGGTAAAACTTAGTAATTTTATAATGAAATGGCTGAAGATTGTGATCTTAGACATATTGATGAGCGTACAGGACTTGGCACCGCTACCGAAGTTCCTGTATTTGGCAAATTTCGGTACTAATATTTTCGGCACCGGTATCACTAGCTCGGTGTATGGTACTCCCCTCCTCATTTTTTTCTCGGTGTATGGTACTCCCCTCCTCATTTTTTGCCGTATTGCATAAGCGTCTAAAGTAGGGATGCTTTCAGGTAAATCTCATGGGAAAGGTTAAGGTTCAAGTCTCAGGTGGGGTCGAAACACAAATCTATTGAAATATCGTAATCTATACAACAACAATCACCACACCTTGTAATTCATACAAATAGCAAACCTGTCTGATGAAACAGTGGTTAACCAAGGGAGGTTAATTCACTGGTCTCGTCAAGTAGGGTTAATCCCTTCTTTCCGAGGATCGGTGGCTAGATCGTCCGCTGATCTGTCTCCTGCACAAGGAAAACACACCGTGACTCGTATCAAGGAGGATGGGATGGGTGGTGCTCCTTGTTACCACTCTCCGATGTGAGAATCGGTAGTTTGCTTGAGAGCAAAGTGTGTGATAGTAGTAAGAGTGAGAGAGTTGATAAACGATACCTCAAACCTGGTCTGGGATGGGTATATATAGCCGAAGAGTGAAGGAGGGTAATTGAGTGGCTAAACTGACAATGCACAGCCCCTTGCAGATATGTTAGGCACATAGGTCATGGAGGTGACGCCACGTCCCACTGTGGCTGTCAGTCTGTGTGCCAGCGTTGCTTACATGTGGGCTGACAGATGACTGCTATCAGTGCCACTTGCTGTTTTGGCCACTTAAGTCAAGGTGTCAGTCACACTTGCGTCATCAATAGGATGTGGTGCCTGGCCGCATCGCTATCTGCGGTTGTTTCCGCGTCCCTTGCTCTAACGAAAATGTGTACAGGATGCGGTGCTAAGCCGCGTCGCTATGTGCGGTAACTGCCGTTGTTACCGCATCCCTTGTCGTGACAAAAACATCCGTTTTCGTACACAAGGCAAGTCTTCTTATCACTTGACCGATTGGAATCGCTGACTGCGTTCGCGAGTGTCCGCACGGACGCAGATAAGTTGCTGATGGAGGTGTTTGATAAGGGTGATGGTCACTCGCGACTGCTTCGGTGCAAGATTTTGGACCATACCCCTTCACTGTCAAAGCTTACCTCTCTATCTCTCGGGATAGAAAGACTACTTCATGGGAGCATGGGTTGTCTTTAAGGTGTGTGAGGAGGACCACCGCACAAGGCCCGTGATTTCGAGGGACTCATTTTTTTTAAATCCAACATATATATATATATATATATATATATATATATATATATATATATATATGTTAATTTTTTTTAAATAGTATACACATACCAATTCAAATATAGGTCCATTTAAAAAACAATTTTTATGGTTTAGAAGTTAGCCCATTGTCATTAGGTTTATTGAACCCATTTTTATGGTTTAAATAGTAATTGCATTGTTTTAAGTATAAGGGCAAATTTTTTCGAGCTCGAACATAGTACATGATTTCTCATAAACGCCATTGGGAGACCCTGGATTCCAAACTAAACGACATACAAAAATATCGTATTTTGTAAATGTGTCAATCTATAAGGGTGAAGGGAGTGGTCAATCACTCCCCATTTTCACTATCCAATAATCTCATGCCATGTCAAATCACCACTCCCATCCCCATTTTCCACTCAAACACTAACAATGGTCAAACACTCACTCAATTTAAAAAAAATATGATTGGTTGGTTAATGGGGACCCACCATTAACCCCCTCTCACTCCCACCTCTGTCCTCTTCAAACACTCGGTGAGTATACACAGATTTGGACACTCCCCATTCACTGAACAAGGGCCGACATTGGTTCCCCACGCGGCAAAGTGCCATCCCCGCCCCACTCACCGCTACCATACCGTCCACCTTAAGTTGTTTGTATTTATAACCTAGATTTTGAAATTATATATATATATGGAACCCATTAAGTGGAAGTTACCTTTGAAATCAATCTTCACCATTGGATTTGGCTGAGATTAAATCTCAGCCATTTAAACTCATAAAAATAACTGCTATTGTTGCAGTTAAGAGCAGTTTCTTGTGGTTTTCTGAACTGGTGGTTACCTCCGCCTTTTCCTACCCATGACTCCATGTTTACCCCCACCCCACGCCCACTCTCCTAATTCTTTGCAACATTGAAGCTCCCAACCTCCCCACGTTTCCTCCTGTAACTTCCATGTACCCTTCCTTTTAATAGGGATCTCAAACCTACATTTTTGCCCCATATTCCCCTCCATCGCTCTCTATCAATCCATTGCGTTTTGTAAAGTAAAAGTGAAGCATCAATTTCACCGATTCCAAGCATCTCTGTCATCGCAACATCAAAGTTGTCGATTTAGAGCACCGGTTCCTCTTCAAATCTCTCAATTGCTCTCCGATAATTGAAGTACCCAGCGTAATCGTTCAAGGTATGTTGTATGTTAATTGTAGTAAAGCATTTGTGAATTCGATCTTCTTTTGTGTGTGTTGTAGAAGTTGTGCTCTTCATCTTCTTCACCTTCCATTCGGTTCACCAAGTTCTGTAAGTACATAATCTGTCAGGTTATTCTCAGTTTTTTGGTTTTTTAAATTTGTTATTATTGTTGGATTTCTAATGTTTTATTCGTGGATTTTGAGTAATTTGCAGGTCTAATTACATCGCACATAAGTTCACGTTATGCATCACATCACAGGTTCAAGTGGTTTTCAAAGCATTAGTAAAACAATAAGCGTAGCATCAACTGTTCCACGGCCTTAGTAATTGTTTCACACTTATCCCTAAGCATTGAGGAAGATGCTGCTTGGTGAGATATGAGAGGAATTTTATTTTATTTTATTACCTATTAATTATTGCATTTTGAGTGAAATCATCTCCATGACCAGTTAGTTGGAAGCTAAAAGGGATATATGCAACTGAAGTTGTGCTTGGTGGTTACAATTTATGGTGAATTGGTACCACTTAAAACATGTAATCATGGTGATTGAACTGGGGTTATGTTCCTGTACCAAAGATGGGGGAGGAATTATACAGTTTTTGTATGTAATCAAGAGGCCATTGAAGACCTCCATGACAAATAATTGAAGGTATAAAACTATAATCTTATCATTCTAATGCTTTCTTTGGGATATGTAACTGTGTGTTTTGTCTTCTTCTGGTCATATTTCCCAAGAACAATTTATGGTTTCCTTTTCACTGTTACCATTCTACCTATCTTCTTTCTTTGCTTGATTTTAGTTTCCTGTTGTTATTCAAGATTAACCGGTTTCTGTATTCTACTTATGTCTGTTTGTTATGTGTCTGTGTGTTTTGAATTAAAGTGTTTCTCTCACTCTTGGTAGTCTGTCCTATTTCTCACAGCCCTAATTAAAGAGACTTTGTTAGGTGTCTGTTTGTTTTGATGATATCTTTATATTATCGATTACATCGCTGAATTTCTTAACTTCCAGTTTGCTTGATTAGTTTCTATTTTGAATTTGTTGGTCATTGTAGAATTGTGGAAATTGATGTGATGTGTATATAATTTAGGTCTGTTGTATAACTTACATTATGCTTGTAATAGTTATAATCATGTTCTTGTGCTTCTAGGGCTTTCCGAATCAAAACAAGTCGGAGCAAGTTAAATCTCTTTTCTCTCCCTTCTCAAGATGCTTTAAACATGGGAATCGCCAGTTGTTAGGGTTTTGCTAAGTTAGTATGTTCCATTGATTTTCGGTTGAGAATTGGATATAGTTGAAGCATATGCGTTTTATACTGGATGAATTTTTGTTATGCATTTTGTACTGGATGAATTTTTGTTATGCGTTTTGTACTGGATGATTTTTTTATTGAAACAAAATGATTGTTATTTTCGATCTTTTTTGTCTATTGTTGTCTGAATGACCAATCATTCTGTTGCAAATTGCAAAACATATGAAACTGGTTATTCTAAATTGATTGTGTGACATCTATATTCGCGAAAAAAAGTAGATTATGAACATTCTCACCTGATGTTTGTGAGTTGCAGAATGCAATAAGAGTTATGCCACCTTAAGATGTGGTTGCTAATGTCTTAAAGGGCAAATGGGATCATGAGAGGACCAAATCTTCTTTACCGTGATCGCTGAATCCAGTAACGTTTTATCATTTTATTTTATTCTTACTTTCAGTAATTACGTATTAACATTGTTACACATGTGAAGTATGCAATATATATTTGAAGGCTTTGTAATCAACCCTCTTGCAACTTGCAGTTACTAGGTGAACCAGTGTAACGACTCACAAAAACGTCCTAAAAACGTTCCGTAAATATAAACCCGGACCCCTAAAATAACAACTCTCATTAAAAATACTATTTCTTATTTTAATTTAACCAAGAGGAAACCCTAATTGAGACACCCAAGTGATTCTACGCAAACCCTAAAATTTTCAGAACAATCAGAATCAGGATCAGGGCCCCTAAAACTCAGGGGGGGCATTCCCTACTTGACGATTATCTACATAACGTACTCTCCAAGTTGAATTAATGAAATTCATCGACTCAGCTAGCCTACACCCACACGTGGCCACCTTATACACATTTTGTGAACCTTACGGACCGTAAGGTTATTAAGCTTACGGTCCGTAAGCTTGTCAAAAGTTGTGTATAAATAGCAGCGTTTGGCACTTGCTTCTGTACGTTCGTTCGACGAAGAAATTCACTTCAGGCGCGGAGATATCGTCCAAATACTCACAAATTAACACCCAAAATCACTAATTAGTAGGGGGTGCTGCTACGATACAGGGTATTAACTTAATCGCTATTACGATTCATTTTCCGACCGATCAATATATCCAATGGATGTTTAAGTGCCGCCCACATTAGGGTTATACTTTATCGTTCGTCATTAATTTGACGGATCATCGTTAATTCGATGGATGAGGTATTATACTTTGTCGTTCGTCATTAATTTGACGGATCATCGTTAATTCGATGGATGAAGTATTGCACTTTGTCGTTCATTGTGAGAATTTGATCTCGTGAGTTATCGTAATTGTTGTATTAAGTTACCTACCTAGTTCGTGTGCATTAGGTTACAAGGCTAAATCAATAGGCTAAGCTCTGCCTGTATAAATCTGCAATATATCAATGCTTATCTGTAGACTGAACTTTGTCCGTATGAATCTGCATGATTATAATGTGAGTCATTCTCTCTTTTTATCAAATCTATTTACAAAATCATGTTTATTTTCAAAGTTATAATTACGGGGATTAAGTCTTTGTAATCACCAAGTTACAGCCGGTATGTGGGGTTTTGTATACATTACTTGATAATCGTCACCATTGGGGCAGCCAATGGGGGATATGACCATAGTCACAGACACCATTGGACGAATGGGCCAATGGGTTGAGTGGCAAATACCGTGGGTAGTTGGCTTGATATCAGAAACATTGTAATCGCTCTTAATACTGTATATTATAACAAATGTGTCGTTTTAGCAAAATGAATGAACTCACTCAGTATTTCCCGCTGACAAAACCTTTTTAAAATACTTTTCAGGTAATTACAATAGATGAAAGTAAGCGATGGATACGGCACTGAAAGGCATCAAGAAGTGGCTTATTTTATTAATTAAATCAAATTAAGAAATATTGTTTTATGTAATAAAAGCTACCATTGTAAAACATGGGTTTATCCCATTTATTTAACAAATAAAATCCGGTGTTTCTAAACTCTGATATTTTTCCTAACTCACGGTTCTGATGAAATTTCCGCTGCAACGTTTTCAAAATAATCACCGGTACCGCTGGGCTGTTCACGACTCCCGATTCCGTCCAGGGTGGGTCGGGGGCCGTGACAGAAGGTGGTATCAGAGCCACTGCTTTAAGCCTTTAGGTGTTATGACAATAATACCTAAGTTTATATAAAAGAGTTAGGAGATTTTTATTACTGATAGCACACAGGATAGCATTTAGACTTAAACTTAAGAAAAGATGCCTTAGTATTAGCTTCACGATAAGCTAAGTACTTGTGTAAATAAAAAAAAATGATGGATTTTGGTGTGCCATAAGTAATAAATTTGATAAAGTAATATCACAGGATAACTAAGTCCAGAATTACTAATTGAGAGAAGGAATAACAGTGTTATGATTAGAATCACTAGTTGAAAGAATGATCAACAGTGATATGACTACAATTACTAGTTGAGAGAATGATCAACAGTAATATGATCTGAGTCATTATTTGAAAGAATGATCAATAGTAAATTGACACTGTCACAGGAATCGTCTAGTGATCAATATAATAATAAGATATGTTATGGAAATACAAATTTCCTTAATTCTGAATAAAAGCCCTAATAAGATAGGCACATTTTGAAAAGATACTATTTATGGGAAATAGAAAATTTTCTCTGGCAAGACTGGGTATGGTGTGGTAGACTCTCCAGTTTGTCCAGATATACTGGAATTACCGCTCCGGCGCGAATCGGATAAGACGGGATAGATAATATGTGACAAGATTTCCCTAAATAGTATCATGACCGGATATTTGACTGGTTTTTGGAAATATGAATCTGTTAAATACATTGACCGGATAGATAGTATGTTTAATTCAGTATGTGAAATATATGATTTAATAGATATATATATCTATAAGGAAATCCAAAAACCATAAGGATTGACCATTTGAAATAAAACACAAGTATCTGTGTCTAGATTTCTTTATTAGGAATCTCTTTTCCAATATCAAACATTATTTCGTTTGATTATCTGCCTAGTAATTCGAGCGACAATAATAACAATAGAAACCCATTAAGTTGAGATATCATCAAAAGTATAAAGAATTTCTAACGCGTTACCATAAACTATTAACGCAAGTAAGAAGCATGTAAAGTTGTGATAATGTACAAGAAAACACATGAAAATTTAATTATAAGTCCACAGAAGTTGAAGTATATCACACACAACTTTTGAGGCAAGATCTTTGGAAAATATAAATTGGGCACGATAACACCAATGTTAAATTCCTTCAGTAGAAGAACTAAAAGCAGCACTTTGCCACACGATTCTACAAGCGACAAGAATATCGCTAAGGTACGCTAGAACAAGATTTTACAAAAACATCGGTGCACAGTCTAATCAGAGTCATAAGTATTTGCACTGAAAAAGGAGTCGTATACTTTTGCAAATTCCCTAATTCATTTTATTTAACATTCCCTGGTAATGTCATTTAATAACAGTTATCACTCGAAATTCCAGATAGAAGTTCTTATATTTCTTTTGTTGAAAATTCTGACTTCTGCATATAATAAGTTGACTTTCGCATTTTTACTTTTCCTAACGGTCATCATACCTGGAGGATTTATTTCATAGTAGCAAAAAAATTGATTCATTTCATTTCTTGATAAATCCACACGTTACACATGCACCGTTTGTTGCGCATGTGGTTCGTTTAATTTCTGAATTCCACTAGAGGGCTTCATTCTAATTCGTCGTTTTATCCAAACTCAAATATCCTTTAGTTAGACTTGATTTTGGCACGGTGAACCGCAGTATTACTAAATGATAACTCTTAATATCAAGTCAATAAATTTTTGAAAAATTCAAATTTCTTTGGCATCCATGGTTTCTGTTATGACCATGTCCGAACTTTCTTATTTAAACTCGTTTTGTTTAAACCGAGTTAAATTGTTTGAACTTGCTTGCATTACATATTCATTTCAAAATCCCATATGACGGATGGAAGCTATCATATTCAAAATAGTCCCAACAAGTACTTCATTTGGTTTGAACCATAATAGGCTTGTCTAGTCTTCGATTTCATTGAATCATTTCTTTGATCACGATCACCTTGTGGTGATATTTTCACAAAATCTGAAGATTGCGCTAATCTCGGATTTAATTATTTATACTTTGTTGATTTATTCTATACAAGGAATTGTAAAATAATCATGTGCTCAGATAATGATACCCAAACTTATATTTCGGTATATCTCTTAATAGTTATTACAATATCAATCAAGCTTCCGTAATAATTATTGCTTTAACATTTTCAATCGAAAAACATTATATAAAATTTATTTTAACATAAGTGATTACCTAATTTACAAAATAGTATTACTATATTCTTATTAGTCAATATAAGGATTATAAGTATGTGACTTATAATAAGAAGTAAAGAATTTATTGTACACGTGCTTATATTTAACCAAAATGGAAATTTCACAAACTAGGCACTTAGCTCGGTTGGCTAGGCGCGCGAAAGGGTGTAGCCTAGACCCGGGTTCGAATCTGGGGACGGCCGATTTCACCATTTTTAGAAAATTTTCAATTTAAGTATATGTTTAGTTATTTATTACTAATATCAGTTTTATTATTAGTAAGAAAATATTAGTATTATTTTTACTAGAGTTATTGTCAAGGGCAGATATTGGGTAACCTAGCCTTAGTTAGGCATGGACTGATCACCTATGCTTAAACAAGGCAGCACTAACCAATATCCAACCATGATAATGACGAGTTAATATATATAAATTAAGTCGTCATACGTATTTAGTAAATTTTAAATGAAAATATATATACATTGGAAAAATATATATTTTCATAAAACAATATATAAGAATAGTCTCCGTTTTCACTTATTTACAACATTTGTAAATACATTTACAAACGTTATATGGTTTCAAAATAAAAATAAGTAATCCCATAAGAATCGACCCATTAAGTATAATATATGTACAAAAGTATTTGTACGAATATTTTGTATAATAAATATTTATTTACAACTCACATTTAACGTTATAAATAAATATGATTTCTTTTACAAAATGATATTTTGTAAACATAATAACTTCATTTCGGTATTTTGTAATATATCTTATATAATTATTTTACCTAGTATGGTAAAATACTAAAACAATATTTATTTAAAAGTGGTGACCATTTACATATAGTAAAAATAAGTAACAAATAATATATATATTACATAATATTTATATGTGATATATAAGATACGGTTCAGATAAGGACACAAATAAAATATATATTACAATTGTTTTACAAAAGCATAATATAATGGTTAGTCAGGCCAAAATAACTTGTTCTTATTATATTTTCTAGAAGATAGTATGGAAAATATAGTCACTAATAGTGTGCTATTATATATTATTTCAACAAATAAAACAACTTGAAACTCTAAAATAATACACTAACTCTATTGTCTTTTAGTGTATCTTTGCAATTCACTCCTCTCAACACTTTGATTTCTCATATCATAAATACTTGACAAATCATTTTTCATGCTTTGATTTCATTTGGAAACTGTCAAAATCTTCCTCAGTTGCCAATCAAAGTAAGCTTTCTTTTGGCAAAGAATTTTATTGATCCTAAAAGTCCTTCACATTCATTGATCATATATCTTTTGGCTTGAACCTAGTCACTTTGAAAAGTATATCATTTCATCTCATTCGTTTATCATTGATTTCTCGAACTAATTCAGTTGAATCATTGAATTTTACTTATAATACAACTCGTATTCACAAAATTCGATATTTTAAATTCTGAATCATCTACCTTAATATTATTTTTATTAACTAAAAGGTGACATAAGTCTAAAAGAAATATCATAACCCAAATACACTTGGAAGCTGGAATCTGAGATGAAGAAGAAGTATTCCTACTTATTTCAGTAAATCTCGAGGACGAGATTTTTATTAAGGTAGGGAGAATGTAACGACTCACAAAAACGTCCTAAAAACGTTCCGTAAATATAAACCCGGACCCCTAAAATAACAACTCTCATTAAAAATACTATTTCTTATTTTAATTTAACCAAGAGGAAACCCTAATTGAGACACCCAAGTGATTCTACGCAAACCCTAAAATTTTCAGAACAATCAGAATCAGGATCAGGGCCCCTAAAACTCAGGGGGGCATTCCCTACTTGACGATTATCTACATAACGTACTCTCCAAGTTGAATTAATGAAATTCATCGACTCAGCTAGCCTACACCCACACGTGGCCACCCTATAAATCCTTCTTACACTCTATAAATCCTTCTTACACTTCTTACAATAAGAAGCCTTCTTACACTTCTTACAAGTGTTTAGGTTTTTGGTTTTTGGGTTTAGGTTTTTGGGTGGGTGGGGGGTGGGTGTTTAGGTTTTTGGTGGTGATGTAGTGGGTTTAGTTTTAGGTTATTGGACACTTGTCACTCTATAAATCCTTCTTACACTTCTTACAATAAGAAGCCTTTGTAGAATAACTTGACCCATATAAAGGTAACCATATATTTTTATTGTGAATTATATAAAATACAAGTGTACAACCAGTCACCTTTGTCTAAAAAGATCAAATACCGGTGGGAAGTTATTAATTAAAAGTTAAAAGATGTATATTGTTAACTCTTACCTTTAGGCTCAAAAAACAATCACTATAGTAGTCGTTTGATCATACACTTGTCTCTTTCCGACCTTTCTATTTTTCAAAAAACAAGGTTGGCCCTCTTTTTTTGTTGTTCTAATACCAAGCCTTAACTATTTTATAAACTCCTTTATGTGGTTAAGGGGATTGTTGCTAAACGAGTCAATCCCGACTAAGTGTGCACTGGCAAGAAGCGGTGTTCATTTTACCGGACACATTATGCCAGTATGCTCGGCTGTACAGGAAAGCGGTGACCATCTTTTGGTCACATGTGGGCCGGCGAATAAAGTTTGGACTCAAGTGTGCTTATGGATAAATATCCCAGCGCAATCTACACTCAGGACGGTGGTTGAACCGGTAAAACACGTAACAAAAACATGCACTTCAGTGAAAACAAAAGGGGACCTGAATCTTGTAGCAATGGCAATATTTTGGAGGTTATGGATGGCGCGTAATGATCGGGTTTTTAACAGCAAACCTGCCCAGATCGTGGCGGTGGTGGATGACGTTAAAGAAATTGCATTCTTATGGCTTAATTCAAGGTAAAATAGACTGCATGGAGTTGGGGGTTATGGGGAAGTTTTGAGGTGAGTAAGTTATGTTATGTGGGTGATGTTTTTGTTATGTTTTGTACGCTTGTAATATGCCCAACATCTTGCTGGGTTGTTTGTAGTTAGTATATTGGCTAGCTTTGTTGTTAAAAAAATTGGGTTAGATGATTTTTTTTTGTTAAATGAATTTAAAATACAATATCATCATTGTCGTTATCTCTAGATCCGACACTTGATTTTATAAAACATTTATCTCATTCTCTACCATGTGGATATTTCTATTATATTCCCCTTTTATGTAAAAATATATATGAGATTCTTGATAATATCTTAATTGCCCATTTATATTATATGTTGGGGCTGTTGCTATGTATATTGTGTCCAAGAAACTAAAGAAAAAAAAATACAACATTATTTGTAAAAAAGGCAGCTTTGTAGGATGATGCAGAAGCATGGGTTGATGCACTTGATGACGGAGACTTTTAGGTAGTTTTCTTGATGGTCATTTTGATTTTAACAAATATATTGGTTTACTTATGCATTTGAATGCAGCAAGTGAAATTTGAAATAAGTAGTGAGTTAAAATGGCTTTATGTGTAAATTTAGGTGATATAATTCAGGTTCATGATATTTTCTGAACAGGTGCTCAATTTTGGATCAAACATGTCAAAAAAAAGTGGCTATATGAGGAACCAAAACCAGTGAATGAGCATGCAAAATTGAAACACAATAAAGTTGCAGAGTGCATTAGAGTTGTAATCTATTCCCTCAATTAGGGATATGAGCATTTGGTACCAGGTACCGTATCATACCAGTTATATTCGGTAACGGTACCCATTATTTCCATTTTTCGGTACCGGTACGGTCCCGGTATTTTGGTCTATTTACGGATAAATACCGGTACCATACCGGTTTTTTCGCAAACTTTATGGAGCATTTGGAATGCGAGAAACGAGAAGGTATTCAGAGGAAGGGAGGTGAACAAGTATAACATAGTAGAAGAGATAAAAGATATCACATTCGACAGGATGGCAAACAGATCAAACGTGACGGTCGACGGGTATAACTTGGAAAGACCGCAGAAGGTTTAGTTTGAACTTTAAATGTAATGTAATTTGTTTGTTTTAAATGTGTCCAATATAGCAACTTGCTATGTTGGACTTTATTTTGTTTGGTCAGTAATAAAAAAATGTTCCCTGTGCCTGTGAGTAACCTATGAATTTTCTATTGTTGTGGTCTAGATTACATGTTTAGTGAATACGAAACTATTATTCATTATTTGTCTTCTCATTTATTGATCATAGATAACTGAAAACATGGATTAAAACTTGATAATATGATGATATAGATTATCTTTGTTTGTTACGCTGTTAGCTAACCCGTCCACCGGACGGGTATTAAACTAGTTTGATATGATGTAAAGCCGTAAAGGTGTGTGAGGTAGCCTGACTAAAAAAAATACATGTGAGAAAGAGGGTCCAGATAGATAAGTGCAAAGTAAAGACACAAGTGCCATATTTATGGTAATAGTTTAATTTGAGGAACTCAATATCGGTTTGTTTGTACACATATTTATAGTAGTTCTAGTTTAATTTGAGGAAACTCAATATCTGTTTGTACAGATATTTCTAGTACTAGTTGCTACTACACAAACACCAAAATTAAAAATACTTCAAATTTGACTGAATATGTTCAGGTAGATCAATACTCGTACATGTCTCCTACCCAATAAATAAATAAATAAATAAATAAATAAATAAATAAAAACAACTTTTTATTATATATATCAGAAAATCTCAACCTGTTTCATTAGATGGACCATATCTTATACAATATAGGGTTTTAATTTTAAATTCGACTACTCAACTTACACAATATAAAAAGACAAACAGAACAAAGCGGCAACATTGAATAGGGCGTTAATACATCATTTAGTCGACCAAGGATCGACGAACACGGCCCCTACTCCTCTTGGACACTTTTTTTTTATAAAATATTATATGTTGGCATGTTCTGTCTATTCTAACTAATTTTATTAAATACCCATTTGACCCGTTACAAATAATAATAACACGATTGATATATTTTAATACTAATTATGGAAGAGGACGTCACAAACCCTGCTCGCCACTCTCTACTCGCGTACCACACAAACCCTGCTCGGCACCACCAAGGACCAGCGTGAAAACCCACAATCATTCCGGTGACTGTGGTTTTCTAATTGAAGGCAAAGTTCTGATTGCTGGTTCTGTAAAATCTTCCCTGATGACGATGACGACTCTCCTATGCCTAGGTCTTTTCAAATTGAGGGGAAAATTCTAGAAGGCTCCGACGACCTCAGGAGTGGTAAAAGGAAAGGTTGAAAACCTTGGTGGTCGATCTGAAAAGCATAAAAACTCCCTGGCGCAAACCCCTGATGTCTTTTGATATATATATAATCTGTTGGATAAAACCCTAAAAAGATGTTGGATGAAATTACAAAACACCCCTTTCGGATTAGGGTTTAATACTACAGATACATCCCTTTAATATGTGATGGATTATTGACGGAATTTATCGAAGGATCACGGCAACTTTTGTATGATTGTCCAGAGTAGTTGTTTCCGACAAAACCATTTACGACAACATACACATTTTTATCATAATAAAAGCACGAAATTGACCCGTTTATAGTCAAAAGATTTATTTAACGAATAAAAAATCCTTTTTTTAATAAAATTACAAAAACACCCCTCTCAAGTTAGGGTTTAAGGATACCAAAGTTGATTAATTGGCTTGTACTTTCACTAGTTAAATAAATAAAAAAAAAATTAACGTACGTGGGAAGTGGATGCCCCGTCACTTGCCCTAGATACTCAATAAGCCACGACAAATTTAGTCGTCACAAGTACAATATTAATCGTGGCAAAGTATTACACCACACACACAAACACACTTGTTACATCACTCTCTTTTCTTTTCATTTATTACATATTTACATCTTTCTAGTTGCAAACACATAGATATATGTATTAATTCCTTAAACTACCTATGTACTATAAATATCAAACCGCCCCCAAACTATATTGTACGTACACAAGTCATATAACATTTTGCTTTGAATATGGGAAGGACCCCGTGTTGCGAAAAAGTTGGGTTGAAGAGAGGAAGGTGGACCGCTGAAGAAGACGCGATACTTAGTGACTACATTCAGGCTCATGGCGAAGGCTCGTGGAGATCTTTACCAAAAAATGCTGGTACGTTTATGTGTATATAGATTGCATATATAGTTTTACTACCATTTCGCATTTAACATGTACCTATATGATATACGATATATGTTGGTATTATATAGGATTGATGAGATGCGGAAAGAGTTGCAGATTGAGATGGATTAACTACTTAAGATCGGATTTGAGAAGAGGTAATATATCTAAGGAAGAGGAAAATATCATAGCCTATCTCCATGCATCTATAGGTAACAGGTTTGTACTCATTTATCTCCTATCTACATGCATTTTTGAAATATATTAACCTATCCCGTGACATGTCACACTACTACAAAAATGGGTATTAGCGACTGAGTGTACGCATGGTCCGACCAAATGTACCTACTACCTAGGAATCTAGGATTAGTGATCACAAGATATTTGTAACTAGGGTTTCGGTTGTTCGCTTTGTATAATCTCGTCAACATAAAAAAGAAAAAAAAAACGCATTTTTGTCGTGTACATAGTTCGATCACATCAAGATCAATAAATAATCACGCGTAAAATGGTGATGCAATTATATTTATTTGCTTGTCTAGCTTTATAGCATTTTGTCAAACAATGTGACATATAGGTCGCATTTGTTAAGGTCACACCTCTTCATGTCACTTTATGGACCCGTGATAAATTATTGACAAAGTGTCACCGAAACTTTATTTCAATTTATAAAGTGATGTCACCAAACTTTATTTCAATACACAAAGTGATGAAGCATTGTGTATAACTTTAATAGCCATAAATAAAAACTTTGAAGTAGCAAATAATCAATAACTAGTATTAATCCCCGCGATGTGGCGGGCGCGCAAACTATGATAGATAGCACCAATACCACAGTATCGTTAGTGACCACCAACGTTGAAGTTACGACATGTTAATGTAGTGAAATTAGACCGAAATGTAAAACACATAAAATAATAGGTAAGTTCATTTAGAACTTGCGCATTGCGATGAACCTGTCACATGAAAAAAAAATATACGACGTAAAAAAGTTGAACCACACACGCACGTTGCACCGTGTTAACTCGCAAAATTTAGAACAAAACGTAAAAACGTTGAACCATATACGCATGTTGTATCGTGTTAACTCGCAAAATTTCGAGCGAAACATAAAATGAAAAATTTGCGAAATATGAAAAGTAGGAGACCAATGTTGAAGGTAAAAACGTTGTGAGGTTAAATTTGCAAAGATGAAAACTTTTGGGTTAAAAGTAAAAAAATCAAATAGTTTTAGGTTAAAAGTGTAATATTAATTTTTTTTTAAAACTCCCCTAAGCCTTAGATACAACCTCTTTATGCACAAAATTGTTCCAAATTTATAGTGTGGAAATGTGAAATTAAAAGTAAAAATAACTAGTATAATAGACCCCTGTGCGTTGTTGCGTGCAAACCGTTATAATAAGCATACTGGAAACTTTATAATCAAAACGTTTAAGTAAACCCTCGACGTTTTTTTTTTTGAACGGCAAATTTCTTTTATTCGTGTCATCTATGGGACTTGAACCAAGACCTCCCTTTCTCAAGGTGTTTAAAGGGTTTGTCTTTGCTAATAGACCACCACCTCATAGGTTATAATAGACCCCTGTGCGTTGTTGCGCGCAAACCGTTATAATAACATACTGGAAACTCGAAGTTAACCATAAAAAATGAAATTTATAAAAGATGCTACTTTGAAAGTTGTAAAAAAGAGCTTTATATAGTGATTGGTTATTCAGTTTTAATGTTTATTAATGGTGAGTAAATGAGTGATGAAATTTGCAAGCCAGTGAAAGAAGTGGTGTGGAAAAAGCACTATCTGAAGTAGATGTCATTACAAATCATTAGCAAGTGCATTAGAAGTTTGTATAAAATTGAATAGTAGTTAATTGAGTAAGAGGTGTGTCGATCTCTGATAGCGAGTGCAAACATTGCGAGGCTGGTACTGATTCGGTGGTTCACATTTTCACAGCGTGCCCTCTTGCGTTGGGTGTTTGGGAAAAGATAAGTTTGTGGTGTCGGGTTATGAATTTTTTTGTCTTTTCTTTCCGGGGTCTTTTAGATATTCATGAGCAAGGTACAAGAAGGAAGTCGGAAAGAATAGCGTTGCATGGGATTATTTTGTCAGCTTGCTGGTTTATTTGGAAGGCTAGGAATAATCTCAGGTTCAATGGGATAAGGAGTAGTGTTGATGAGATTTTTAGTGAAGTTAGATCGGTTAGTTTTTATTGGTTTAAGCATAGGGCTAAAAATGGTTCGTTTGATTGGGGGGATTGGTGTAAATTTGTAAATATGTAGTCGGTTGTGTTTGTTTGGTGCCGTCCCGGTTTTCGGGTTCGGTGTTTTTTAATGAAGTTCACGTTTCAAAAAAAAAAAGTTAATTGAGTAAGAGAAAAATTGATAATTAATATAGAGTAAATTTCTTTTTGAAAATACGATCCAATCATCGATCTGGTTTGTGGATTCAACTGGTGGGTCAAATAAAGGTGGTTTAAGAGTACATAAGTAGATCGGTTGTGTAATCGGTTCCCGGTCTGATGGACCTGGATCTAAATACAAAGGTTATTTCTCGTGGTTGTCTTTGTTATTTTATTTTTCAAACCATTATTCGTTCCTCCGTTACAAAATATATATAAAAAAAAATCTTTCAAGAATAATTTTCAAGTTTTTCATGGAGAACTATATATGTACCAAAAAAACCCTAATTTCAAAGCATTTTACACCAACTTATTTAACGTAATACGATATTCAAAGTTAATCAAGTAATTATTTGACAAAAACCTTGACATGCACTGACGTAGATTATTTTTATATAAATACAAATACTAACAAGATCAAATAATAAGAAAAACGATCAATTACTTAAGTTTCCAGCGGTTTGACGGCTCTATATATTCAGCTATATAGTATTTCGTTGTTCAAAAAAAATACTTACGTTGAAGGAACATTCGGAGACAGGTGTTTTTACTTTTTGGACCCTATGGATCATGACGTCGATCATATCAACAACGTAGATTATAGATCATTGCTTCATATCTACAACATGGATTATAGATCATATCTTTATACATACAACATAGATTATAATGTTATTTGAAATCAATCAAAACCGGGCATACCAATTTAAGATCCAAACAGTTCATTTTAGATGGTTTGGAACATGGAACTGGCTATGAAAACCGAACCGATTGTTTAACTTTTATTATTTATATATCCTTCTTCAATTATAGAATATGTAGATTTTTATGTATCTATATAATCAACAACATAAATTAAACTGTTGTTGAAACTTATGAACCAGACATATAAAGCAAGTTGGTCGCTTTGAGATCCAAACAATTCCATTTGGGTGGTTTCTCGGTTTAAGGGTTCGGCTCAGTTTGAAGCTTGGAATTAAAATGACCGTGAAAACCAACCGGGCGTTATACTTGTTTTCTTTATGTATTTTTTTCAGTTTTAGGATACATAGTTATTTATGTGTTATATTCATGAAGCATATTTATGATTTGACATTTAAAAAATATTATGTTCTACAATTAAACAGTTAAACCTTGTTCACTTTAGTTTTTTTTGAACTGTTAATTTTTTCCTCTTAAATACTTACACCTCTCATGAATTGAATTTTGGTCTTTTCACAAGAAATAATTCCTCTTGACCACTAGGCTATAAGCTAAGTGTCGTCTTCACTTAAGTTTATGAGTCTCATTCATAAGTAAGAAATTATGCATTGACTTTATGCCCATGCAATTTAATGCATGTTTTGAAGGTCCTGTGTGTCGAAAATGACACCTCATCTGTTACTACTATTAAAATTAAATCGAACGAGAATGTGCGAACGTCACAAGAAAAAATGAAAGGAACCAAGAATATTCTATTATTTCATCTATTACTAATAAAAGTTATTATACTAAACCGACTCTTTTGTATATAATAAAAAGTTAGAAAAATATATGTTTTATAAACAATAAAATAGCTATAAATAAATTTTCTATACCAAATAAATACATAAACTAGTTGCGTCACGTTGTGAGCACAAGATTCATTTTCCTGTCTATCTTATTTCACTATTCGTATTCTATTTCTAAGTCTAAGAAATAAAACTATGATACAATCACATTATTAGTTAGTTATACGTGATTCTAGTCATATTTTATCTTGAAATATTTTGTATAATTAATAAATCTTCATCACTAACTACTTCATATATATATATATATATATATATATATATAAATAGGGAGAGGATCATGAGAAAACTACATATAAATGAGAAAACTAGAAAACTAACTAAAAAAAACTAAAAAAAAGCTAAAAAACATACCAATTTTTTTTTTTTACAAATTTTTAACAAAAAATCGCTAGTTTTTATACATAAAAAAATTAAAAATTTTTTTTTGTTGTATTGCAAATGTGCAATATATGTGATTATATGTGTACTATATCCGTAATAGTGCACATGTGCAATACAACAAAAAAAAATTATTATTTTTTTTTTGAAAATTTTTTTCCAGATATAAAAACCTGCGATTTTTTTATAGAAATTAAAAAAAATTGGTATGTTTTTTGGGCTTTTTTAGTTAGTTTTTTTGTTTTTCTCATTTAAACTAGTTTTCTCATGATCCATCCCCTATATATATATATATACACAACCTATGTAATACACGGGTTTCGAACATTGTTTTTTTTTATATAAAGTATAAAGAAGGGTGCCTACTATAGTTGCAACTTGCAAATATATTTGGTCTGGAGTTAAATGTCATTTTAGTCCCTGTGATTTGGGTCATTTTGCCAGTTTAGTCCAAATGTTTCATTTTTAACCTGTGGGTCCAAAAAGGTTTCACTGTTGCCATTTTTGTCCACTGGGTTAACTTCATCCATTATTTCTGTTAACGAGAAGGGCGATTCGGTCATTTTGTATGGTCGAATTGCCTTTCTAGTTAACAGAATTACATATAAAATGACCGAATTGCCCTTCTGGTTAACAGAAAAAATGGATGAAGTTAACCCAGTGGACTAAAATGACAACGGTGAAACCTTTTTGGATCCACAGGTTAAAAATGAAACCTTTGGACTAAACTGGCAAAATGACTAAAACCATAGGGACTAAAATGGCATTTAACTCTTTGGTCTGATTATGAAAGCATTGGTTATTTTGTCAGGTGGTCTCAAATAGCCGCCCACTTGCCCGGGCGAACAGACAACGAAGTCAAGAACTACTGGAACTCACACCTAAGTCGGAAAATCATCCCATCAAGACGACCGTCAAATCCACCGAACATAACCATCCTGCCGAACGTTAACAAACGCAAAGGCAGAACCAGCCGGTCCACCATGAAGATCAACAAGACTTATAGACAATCAACTATTCCTAACCCTAAAGTGGCTGCACCACATGAACAACATACAACAAAACAAACCAATGTAGACCCATGTGTCACTAGTTATGAAGATGAGATGCTTAGCTTTATTGAAATTTTGGAGCCAGAAATGTTAACTATGGCTACGGATGGTGGCTCGATGGGTAGTGTGGCAAATGAGACCGCGGCAAGTGTGATTAACGAAGGAAAAGATGGCGTGAAAGCGGTTAGCGAGCAGGTGGAGGTTGGTGGTACAAGCTCATCAAATGCAGATTCATTTGATGAATGGAATTGGGATTTTGATGTTGAAGATTGTGTGTTAGGGTTAGGGGGTGAAGAAGATGACAACATGTTGTCATGGCCATGGGAGAGCACTACAATAGATGATGACAATTTTCTAGGGGTAGATGCATGGTTTCAGTCTTAATTAATCAATTCATTATCATTTTAGTTTACTAATAACTTAATTATGCATGTATATATCTACATAGGATATGATAAATTTCATTACAGAACGCTAATTATTGCGGAAACAAAAAGAAAAACTCTAAATCACTAAATCTTAGAGCATTCACATCCAAGGCATCATATTCTCAGTGTGGTGTTTTTAAAATATAATGAAATATAAAAAGTGGTTGTGAATGGAGGAGAGAGAAAATGTTACTGTTCATCTATATATTTGGGGGACACTGTTCACCCCTTATAATATTTTAATATATTTTGAAAGTGATTGTGAGTGGAGGAGAGAGAAAAGATAATAATAAAGGTACAAAAAAATATTATTTAATTGAAAAGGAGAGAGAAAATATAGTTTTTTTACTGTAATTTATGGTGAAAATATAGTCGGATGGATGTGAATGCTCTTACATTTGTAACTTTTTCATTTACTTTTTAGGTTTTTAGGATTAAAAAATGCGTGATTCTTTTTGTTTTGCGTATTATCGCAATATTTAGTGTTCTGCATAAAACCCGGTAACTCACCCGCCCGTGGGCACGATGATAAAATTACCGGTAAAACTCGTTTGGCTCAAGGATCCAACCCAGGTTTCCCTGGGTCTCCTATAATTGCCCACCAGTGCAACCCGTTTGGCTCAAGGTTTCCCTGGCTACATATTAGTTTTTTTTTTTAAATTTTACAAGTATATATGTTATTCAACGTAAACTCAATCTTAGTTTTTTTTAACTATTGTAACACCCTGAATTTTCCAAAGGCTAAATATTAGTGATAAACTATATAAATAGAATTTGTTTTAAATTAAATTATGTGAAATGCTATGGCTTAGCAAACGTAAATTACTATATATTACTATATATTAATAAACGAATTGAAATGAATAGTAATTTTAATATTATAATAATATATAGTTTTTTAATACTTTTATTATTTTAATATTATAATAGTTATTTTCTTTACTTTTTAACTTTAATCATTTTTTTAATATCATGGGTTAGGATAAGTTTGGTGTCAACCGGTATCGAACCAGTACTGGTATCGAAAATACCGGGACGGTCCTGTTCGGTATCAGTACATGAAGGTAAAATCCGTCACTAATACAGAAAACGCCAAAAGTTGGTGTCGAATTGATATTAGGAATCATTTGGTTCGGGAAATTCAGTGTTGCTACCTGGTACCATTTGCTCATCCCTGATCACAGTTACCGTACGAACAACGGTATCGTACAACTTTTTTTTTTCAGGGTAGGGATGAGCTCGGTGCCAACCGATACAGAATCGGTACTGATACCGAAAATACCGGTTACGGTACCGGTATATGAAGGTAAAAAACGATAGTGAACCGGTATCAGGAACGCCAAAAGTCGGTACCGAATTGGTACTTAAGATCTTTCGGTTCGACAAATTTAGTACCGGCACCCAGAACAATTTGCCCATCTCTGACCACGGGTTTCATACGAACAACATCGTTACCATACGAATTTTTTTGTTGATTTTCTTTCGTTTATCTTTTAGTGTTTTTTCTACATTTTCTTTTTATTCTTGTCAACAGTTCCGTTCGCAACACGCTTGTAGTGATTTCAAAACACATGTAAACACAGACTAAATAGCAAAAGAAATTCGCCGCAGCGCGGCGAACTTCTTTAAACCTAGTTTAGAAAAATAAATGTGTTTGACATAATTAGACACGTAATTATATAATTGGATGTGAAATTAATAAGTTTACATAAAGAAAAATTATTATATTTTAATTTGGTGTGGAAACCAACGTATGTATTTTCTACATCACTTTAAAGAACTTTAATTAGGTTTGATTCATTTAAATTGTGGTATAAATGTATGATAAAAATAAAAAAAATGCTTTCAAAAGGTTGTAATGGCACTTGGCTTTATAGCCTAGTGGTATCTTAGAAGTGAGATAAGGCTTTGAGACCGATAGGTTCTGAGTTCGATTCCCACAATGGGGTATTTCTCATATTTATTAGCTTTCCTCCTGAATTGGTGTATAGGCATTATGTCTAGAGGAGATGGATATGATCGGGTGATTCCGCTAGTGACACGATGATACTCCAATGGTCCGTCAGTGATCCAAATTTGCCGTTCAAAAATAAGGGTTGTAATGCAAATTAAATATTGTAAACAAGAGATGATTTATTAGAGAAAAATTGTAACCGGTTATTCGTTTTATTGACCAACATCCCTACAACGTCTAGGTCTGTTTGTTATGGGGTAATGGAATAGATAAGGGAATGGAATGGATGGGGTAATAGAATGGATGAGGTAATGGAATTGATCATTACCATTTCATGTCTTGTTTAGTTACCATGTGTGAATGGAATGAACAATTACTTTTTGTTGTTTGGCATGCGAAAAAAGATGAAGTAATAAAATCAGATGGTGTTGGTCAGTGATGGGCGATGATGGTGTGTGGTGCTAGGTGTCAGTTGTAGCGGCGATGGTGGTTGGCGGTTGAGGTGGATGGAGACGATGGCGGATGGTGACAACGGTGGTGGTGGTGGTGGTGGATGACGGTGGAGGTAGGTGGCGGCGATGGGCTGGTGGCGGGGGTGGTCGGAGGTGGTAGCAGCGGCGACGGTTGTCAGAGGTGGTAGCGGTGGTGGCGGTGGGTGGTGACAGTAGCGACGGTGGGTGGTGGCAGTGGCAATGGTGGCGGCGATGATCGAAGGTGGATGGTGGCGATGATCGGAGGTGGCAGTAGCGACGGTGGGTGGCGGGGACGAAGGCGGGTGGCGACGGTAGGTGGTGGCAGCGGAGGTGGGTGACGGCGGCGGATGACGGTGGTGGTGGCGGTAGCAACGGTGGTGGTTTGTGGTGTTGTTAATGAAGAGGGAATGGAATGGAAAAAAACAGGAGGGACAGATGGAATGATTGAGGGAATGTAATGCATTTTGGAATGGACGATTTCATTCCATCGACCAACCAAACACTCTTTTCTTCATTCCCTCACAATGGTCCATTCCATTCCACCTCTCATTCCTACATACCAAACGCAACCCTAATATTAAGTCACTTTCTTGTTCTTTTCCTCTTGGAAGCTTTTCGACATGATATATTTTTCATACCAAATTTTCCTACAACAACGACAATCAAATATGCATGTATACATGTATTGAGTTTGCATGTTTCTTTGAAGACTCGGTGAATTTTTGGGTTATAAGATACGGATGACCAACATGTTATTTTTATACGCATTACCTATTATTTTAGGAGTAAATTACAAAAATCGTCCTTTATGTATGCTGCTTATTGCAAACTGTGTCATTTGTCTTTAATAAATACAAAAACCGTACTCGATGTTTGCAAACCCTTACAAATTATGTCCTTTAACCCTAACTCAGTTAATTTTCATAGCTAAATCTGACCAATTGGACACCACATAGGGGTACTTTAGTCATTATTCCATATATTAATAAGCAACTTCTATGTGCATCATTACTTGTACCTTTGGCTTAAGGAGTGCTTAAAAAAAACGTGATTTTTCCACTTCTAACCCAAATTATTCCATATATTAATAAGCAACTTCTATGTGCATCATTACTTGTACCTTTGGCTTAGGCAGTGCTTCAAAAAAAACTTGATTTTTCCACTTCTAACCCAAACAATTCATATTTTACATTTTAACCCCTTTTCACTTTTTCTTACTTTTACCTCAACTTTTTCCATCTTTTCTAATTTAACACAACACTTTATTATCTACAACTTTCGTACCCTATACTTTTTATCTTTCGCGTCGTTCTAAATTTTGCGAGTTAACATGTCGTAGCGTGCATGTGAGCTTCAATGTTTTTGCTCTATTTTTTCATATTTGAGTGACCCGTCGCAACGCGTCCATTTTCCCCTTTTGAAAAGTTCGCCGCAACGGACGGGTCGTAGATCGACTAAGTTATTATTTTCTACGTTTTACGTTTCTGGTTAATTTCTCTGTATTAAGACACTATAACGGGTGTGTGTGGTTCAATGATTTTAGTCTGCTTTTCATTCAGTGTAATTTTTACCATTTTATCTATTTTATTTTTACGATGTTGAGAGTCGATGTGGTTGTGGCATTGGTGCTACTTGGCACGGTTTTACGAACGTTTTTAACCTATTAAATTTTTTACTATTTTTTTGTTTCGGTTTACCCATATACTTCCTTTACTTAAAAACTATTTTTTACGTGCTTATTTTATGTACGGGTATGTGTAAATATGATTTCTTCTACATTTCAACGTAAACTTTTTTTATAGACGAGTCAGGTCAAATATAATACGTTTTCGTTTAAAGAAACCATTTTTACGTGCATATTTCTATGTACGTTTTCGTATAAATTCAAGTTGTTCTACGTTTCGATGTAAACTTTTTTGGGAAATGATTCAGGTCAAATATAATATGTTTTCGTGCTTATTTTATGTACGTTTCGTAAAGTTTGTTTCGAACCGAGTGGGGTCAAATTATGGTTTTTTTTTTCTCCCCTTTTTTCGAAAGCTCTAATTAATCACTTTCGATTACATGTGCATATTTTCCTTCATACCCGTTACGTTTTCTTTGTATAAGTTGGGTCACATATAATACTTTATGATTGTTCGATATGAATTCCATTTACTTTACGTTTGATCCAATCACAATGCTTATACAGGTTACACTGAGTTCAACTGCATACGTCGAAATGTGTGTTTTCATATGGTTAATGCATCATATAACGTTAAAACTAATCCATTCAATGTTTACGATGTACTCGCGCCGCAACGCGGGCGTGTCTTAACCCTAGTTTTACCTTAAAATCTAACAAAATAAACTACTCTCACCCCGTCTTCTACTTCAATCATATAACCTTTTCCTCACACTCCCACTATCCGGACCCTTACTATCAAAATGAGTAATAACAATGATCAACTTCCAAAATCCACACATTCAACAATATTCGGTAAAGGCCGTTACAAATTTTGGGCGTTAACAGCCATCATCCTCCTCGCATTCTGGTCAATGCTCACCGGAACCGTCACTCTCCGCTTCTCCGCCGACAATCTCAACCGTTTCTCCGACGATATCGCCGACGGATCACCTATCCGCAACGATTTCGACATACCTGTGAGTTTTTTTACTGTTTATGTGAGTGATTTTGGTGTTAATTTGGTTGATTGATTGAGTTAATTGATGGTTTTGAGTAGGAGATTGAGGAGAGGGTGAAGGTTGTTGAGCATATGTGGGATGTGTATGTTAATAGCCGTCAGATCAATTTGCAACGGTTCTGCAGGATGCGTTTGTGGCTGCTTATGAGGATTTGACTAGTGATGTAGTTGAAGTGAGAGAAGCTGCTAGAACGGAGATTGCTAAGACGTCTTTTCGATTTATTGATCTTGATCTACCGCCTCCACAATCAACGGTTTGTTAATTTTGATGGAGACCGGCTTTTAGGTATCGGCCGATTCAACGGTGGGGGTGTGGTGGTGGTGGTGGTCCGGTGGGGTGTGTGCAGGTGGTGGCAGTGGTTCGGTGAGGTGTATGGCGGTGGTGGTTGGTCTGGTGAGGTGTATGGCTGTGGTGGTCGGTCCGGTGCTGGTGGTCCGACAATTAGAGAGTGAGAGTTGGTGTGTGTGTTCAGTATTTATAGGTATTTATAAATATATCTATATATATATAATGTTTTTGATTATTTATTTTAGTATTTAGGTAAAATGACCAAAGCACCCTCATGTGGGATCCATTTGGTCATATTTAACCATAAAAACTAACTGGGTTAGGGCTAAAGGACATAATGTGCAAGGGTTTGCAAACATCGAGTACGGTTTTTGTACTTATTAAAGACAAAGGACACAGTTTGCAATAAGTAACATACATAAAGGACGATTTTTGTAATTTACTACTCATTATTTTAGTTTGGATTATTTGTCCTTATTTTTTATTTATTTTTAAAGAAAACTTCATAAAAACACACCTCTGACCCAAGCGGGCAAAAGGCCAAACAATAAGACAACACCTCCGACCAGTGGCGGACCCAGGATTTTGGAACAATGGGGTCCAAATTTTCCGGTGTTCAAAATTTTCAGGTTTAAAAAAAAAACACAAAAAAATGTAACAAACAGGTATCGAACCTAGGGTCTTTTGTGTGTAAACAAGGGGTTTTACCACTGCACCAGGCTCACTTTCATTGTTATGGGGTCCAACTTAATAATTTTATGGGGTCCGTAGCAAATTTTATATACCGCTTCTACTACTTTTTAAAAAAAGATTGGGGTCCGGGGACCCCGTTCCGCTATACATGGGTCCGCCCCTGCCTCCGACCCAAACGAGCAAAATGCCAAACAACAAGACAACACCCCCGACCCAAACGGGCAAAGGGAAAACAATTACAGCATATATATCGAGTATTTACACCAATCCATCCAACTAATATCTATACAAGAAGATCTATTTTTAATCCACCCATAACCCCTCAATTTTACCTCCCCTAAAATATCTTGCGGGCTTCGTCTAATCTGCTTGAATAAGACTCTTAGCTTTCTTACCTAGTTGCGTGAAATTGTGTATCTCCATAATGTCTTTGAAGTCGAAAGCATATATCTGAGGCAATTCACACCAAGCACTGAAAGCCGACCAAACCCTCTCCACCACTGGACATGCAGTATATAAGTGCTCCACCGTTTCCTCGCATTCTTCACAATAAGGGCACATAACCGAAGTAACATTCACATCCTTCTTCTCAAGTTAACTCTTGTAACAAATTTATCCATATTACCTCTCCACGCCATAATATTGCGTTTGAGCGTGACCCATTTACACCATTCAAAGTTAGGGGGTGACTAACTCCTCTATCCTCAATGAGAGCCAATTTGACGGACTTCACCGAGAATCCTTCCTGTTTGTCTACGTTCCATATCCATATATCCTCATTATTTTGAAATGATTCTACAAATTTGATATAACCTGAGATGATGGACCTACATGTTTCTGAATGTTTAATATGAATTTTTTCTAAGTGTTATTGTGATTTGAAATTTTTTTATTCGACATGATTTCTATTTTTTATTTGGTTTTGTCATATGTTTTGAGGCGTATAAATTGTTTTGTTGTTTTACATGTTTTTATATGTTTTTGGTTTTTAAGGAATGCGTGTTATAAATGTGAGTTGAGACGTAAAAAATCGATCCTAGGAAATAGACATCATCTCGCAATGTATGAATGTTTACGAAGCGATCATAAGGAAAGGAGACATTGTCTCAATATGTATATATATAAAGAATGAAAGTATGTCTAAGACATATGGATGAATCCTAGGAGAAGAGATATCGTCTCAACCACGTTATAGCACACCCTTATGAAACCGTTCATTGATTTTTTCGAGATACAAGTTATACAAGTTTATATGATTTTTTCCATACTCATACCTGGCCTAATACCCGTCTCAAATACTTCGGGTTTCGGGTATACCCGTCAGGCTCGGGTATTTTTGCCTATAAAAACTCTCCCAAAATATTTCCGACATCCCTAAACGCCCTAAAATACACCCCATATACGAAAAGTAGGCCCCAAATACTTTATTTTATAAAAATTAAACAAAAACCAGATTCAGGGGACGCTCGCGGGCCGCGACCCCTTGTCTGTATTTGTCGCGGGCCGCGACCAAGTGGACACCAGGCTTAACCCGGTGCTGCCACATGTCGTCACGCGTGTCGAGGCTATGTGGCCGACTCAGCAAGGCTAGGCCCTACACCCCTAGCTCGCGAGCCGCGAAAACCCTGTGTGTATCCGTCGCGGGGCGCGAAAGACCCCTGGTTAGGCCCTATAAATAGAATCGATCGGCATTTGTTTTCCGTCGTTCAAATCTCGAAACTCTCTCTCTAATTCTGAATAGAAATAATAATATCGGGTATAATACCCACTAAATTAGCGAAGCTCTGCCTCGTTGTAAGTATTATAACCCCCGGTTACGTATTAGATACGCTGCCCGATTGATCTAGTGCTCCGTAACACCTGTCGAGGCTCTGCCCGACGTAGTCGTTGGAGTTCTGTCTCGGAGAGGGTATAACTAATGTAAATTGGGTTATTATACTAACGCGTGTGCATTGTTTAAAATTAATAGATTATAACCAGGAAGTCACAAAGAAATACCTAAAGTAGCAATGTGAGTAATCCTTCTTTTTGTGAAACCTTTTTGTGAACTATTTTTACAAAACCTCAATTGTTTTAAATTATAACAGTGATTGAGTATTTGTAATTCTACAATTATCGTCGGTATGTTGGGGTTTTGTATACAAATTTTGTTACTACACTGTGAGTAGTAACATGACCACAAGTCAGGGTTGACAGTACCGTGGATGGTAATTAAAGTAGAAATATAAACAAATGTAATTGCGAGATCGCCCTCAATACTGTAAGATGATAAAACTTGTTTTGATTAAACTGGGATTCACTCGCTAGTATTTCTTGCTGATAAAATATTTTTAAACGCGTTTCAGGTAACAAAATGTGAAAGCCAATTAGAAGCCAGCTGGACAGCACTGAATGCTTGGAAAAGTGGCTATAAAAGTTACCTAAATAAAGACAATGTTTTATTTCAATAAATTAGTGTTTATCCCTATAAATATGATGTATTGAAAACTTGGGTTTTTCCCATGTGTTTATTGTTATAAAAATGTTGTATTTTACTCCGATAAAATATTTTCTAACTACGGTCCTGATGTAATTTCCGCTGCCAAATTGTTAAACACCGATACCACCATCTCTAAGTAGGTCACGGCCGCCCGCCTCCCGAGGCAGGTGTCGGGGGTTGCGACAGAAGGTGGTATCAGAGCTACAGCCACTGATTTCAGCCACAGAAGTGTTCTGCTGACGCCAAAATTTTAAATTGTGTTAGGAAATAATTATGTGCATATCTATTGTAACAGTTCCAAAAATTTTATTTATAAAATTTAAAGTATATAAAAACTTATATTATTAAACGGGTAGATCACGGGTAAGTTGACTGAAGTACCTAGACGGGCATAGGAACCGTTTAATAATTAAATTATAAAAATACATTATATTTGAACTTACTCCGTTTTTAATGAAACTTGGTTCAAAATGTAGACAAAAATATTGTCTTTCTAATGACATATTCATTGTTTTATAAAACGTCATATTTTAGAAGTTATAAGCACCAAATAAGTAAAGCAAGTGAATTAATTATAATATATAAAATAATAAAATAATATAAACTAAAAATTATGTCTACGTGTGTGCATGTGACCAATTAAAATCTTTGAAATTAGTGAAAAGTATAGTATGCTTGTAATCAGATGGAAGTTTCGTGAGGAACAATTTTCGTGGCCTCCAAGGCTCACATTTAGTATATAAAGGAGTCTAGTACTCATTTTATTCCCTGTTCATTCTTTCGATCTCTCTCTACTTCAATATACCATAATTTCTTTAACCATTTACCCCTAAATACTTCAAAGCCCTGCCCCGTTTTAAGTGTTTTAACCCCTGATCACTGATACCCTGTCCGATTGACGTAGGACCCCGTAACGCATGTCAAGGCTCTGCCTAAGTCTGTTGGGGTTCTGTTTCGTGACGTAGGGATAAAGTTGAATTGGGTTACTATACTTAACACGAGTACTTTATATATTTTATTAAATAATATAACCACCTTCCTAAAACACCCCTGACACCCCTACACTTCCTAAAATATACCCCGTATGCGATAAACGAGCCTGTATACCTTTATTTTAATAAAAATTAAATAAAAATCAAATTTTCTAGTCGCTCGCGGGCCGCGAAAGTGTGGCCGGGGAGCTACGCGGGCCGCGACAGCTAAGAGTCAGGGCGAGCCTGTCACACCCCGATATTTCCACATATTACCGGTGGGCCCAGTAGGGAGTATCGTGACGTAGTTGATATCATCATGGTTAAACATACACAGAATAGCACAGCGGAAGTCTTGGAATATCAAAAATATTATTACAAACCCAAATGTCTGAAAATAACATAGTATTTATTATTGACGAGTCTCTAATATCAAATCCACAGGTGGATCTTCACGGAATGTATAAAATGAAGTTTAGCAGACTTTAGGGCATCTTTAAGGATTTGCAAGATCCTCTATTTCGACACCGAGCAACTCCTAGCCTATTACGAGTAGTACCTGCCACTTAGTCTTTTGAAAAGACGTCAGTTTTCACTGGTAAATACAATTAAATGACTCATTTGAAAAGAGTTTATGAAAATTGATTTAAGTGCACATGGCACAAACCATTTATAACTTGGGATAATCTTTAATAAAATCTTGTATACTGTTTCACATGTTTGTCATACATATGGGGCCGGTTTGGAAGCCGGTCTTGATTAACCGACTCACCACTTACAAAACCCACAAAGGAGTTATCCCCAACATGTGGGTCATTTATATTTTAGCATTTGCATCTGTCGGGTGTATGCCTACACCCCGTGCATAGGTCGTGGTCATTTTTAACTTTAATGAGCCGAGGATATCCAGGACATGGTCGTTAACCCCCAATGTTTATGTTATCAAACAATACAGATTAAAACGGGTTATGCAGATTTATTACATCACAATCCGACTAAATGATCTCATACCCGACCAATACTTGATTCACAGCATAATAACTCAGTCGTATCCAATCTATCTAAATGCAGGTAGCTTTTACCGGGTGGCTCTAGTCTGGAGTGATGGTAATATATAACCAATTCAGAATGCTAACGGTCTCATTTAAGTCGTAGACTTAGACCGGTTAGCTTAAGGTATCTAAAACGGTACGATACGCTAGATTAAGCGATGACCGGAATAGAATGTAATTTAGACCCAACAAGTACGAAGACTTGTATAATATGGGTAAACTAAGTACATTCTGGATTTTAAAGTAAAAACGATAAGGTTAAATCCGTTTCGGCAAACTTACGTAAACTAGTTACATGAACCGATCCGAATGCGTAAATGCATAACGGGCAACCAAATGAATCATATGCAAGTCCCTTATGTGATTATGCTTAAAATATGTTAATACATCAGTAGGATGTTAACATATATGCCCAAAAAGTATTTAAAACCAAATTAAGTCCCGTAGGGGCATTTTGGTCATTTTACCCTTTAAAAATATTTATTTTATCACATTACATCAGTAAGATATAATACATATGTGAGGTTTACCATTTATGGCCAAACTATTCCCCGAAAGGGTATTTTGGTCATTTCACATATGCTTTTACGGACATTTTTGGAAGTCTGAGTTCACGACTTATACCTACTGTAATAATATTAAAATTTACTTAAAGGTTCAGTAGGTAATAAGTCTTAGGTGTTAAATATGGTTTAAAACCATACTATGCGCCTAAATAGCGTAAAATCGCTAATTGACGATAATTAAGGTGTTTTAGGGAAATTTGAGATTTTGATTAGTTTTGAATGCCCAAAATAATTTATTTAATGTATGAAATCAGTAGGAAAAGGTTTGGCATTCAAATCAATCGTTAATCTCATTTTATGCATGAAAAGGGTATTATCGTCATTTACCGAATTACACAAGAACTCCATGTTATGGTCAGATTATAATCTGATAAAAAATTTCAAAAATCCCTAAAAATAATATCTTAACAGTAGGTAATGAGTTTTGGGTCAAAATCCAAGTTTAAACATGCCTTATGCAAGATATCGCAATTTACTTAATAAAAAGCTTCTATTTACGATATCGAGCATAACTTCTATTTGAGACCAAGAACTGATGTGAAATTTTCGGGATATACTTATATATCAGTAACCAATGTTTTTATCCACTCACATTTCTAAAAATCTCATTTATAAGTCAAAAGGGCAATTATGGCATTTATAAGCATAATAACGGACATATGCATATAATTCAAACTACTAAGGACCAAGCAATATAACCTCAGGGGGTTATACTACTATATAATACGGTCCAAATGGAAGCTTAAAACATGGAAGAATTAAGCTTAAACGGGTCAGAACTGAAAGTCAAAGCAAAAGTCAAGCTTTTGCGACTTTCGGTTATAAACTGACCTTAGACTGATAATTGACGGGTTAGGACTGATTAGACATGTTCTAATATTAATTACTAAGTCATTAGAATGTTAAAATATAATTTAAAACCTCTGTTTTATTTATTTAAATCATTTTTAACCTTTCTGTCCAGTTTGACTTTTTGACTAACTAGTTTGACCCGACAATTAACTAGTCAAACAATATAATTATGAGGTGCCCTTTTAAGGGTTAATCACCTATCCTAATATGGTGTCATAACCACTTTCGTTTCGGTCAATGGCTGGACCATTTATGATTAAACCGAAAATCAAAGCTTAATTACGATAACTTGACTTTTCGGTTTATAAACTATAAAACTGAACTAAAGAGAGTGCTAAGACACTTACAAAGAGTCCTAGCTATCTTTTCTACAAGAAAATAAGTTCCACTCAGATTAGAAAAGCTCCAGATTGAGAGGTGTAGAGAAGGAATGAAAATGGCAATTAAAATGGATGAACTTTCATCCTTTATATAGGTTTTGGGAAATCATAGGATCAAGACAAGTGTATAGTGTGTCCTACAAGGCTTGATAAGATTGTGACAAATGTTGTATTATGAGCAAAAGCCTTGGTGAGCACATAACTTGGTGATCAAGGAAGATAATCATGGCTGCAATAAACAAAACAGCAGCTGAAAGCTGTTTTGCTCGCTGGGGACTTTTACGCGCCCCGCGTAAGATTGAGAAGTCTCTTACGCGGCCCGCCTAGACTCACGAAATCAGCATTTAAACTTTCAAACATTGCAAGTTCAGTCCCTGCACCTTTAAATGTATTTAATCTTGCATTTTAGGCACTTTTAACCCCTCTAGTCAGTATGTAGATGATCTTGAGAGTATCACCAAACACCGTTAGGTCCAGTTTCGTTAAACGATCCCCGAAAACACTAGTTTCGTCTCGTTGACGCTTTTAACCCTTATTCTTAGAAATTTGCGTAAACAACACATAACGGTATCGAAATCTCGTGAAATTGTTATCACTTATTCTTGAGAGTAAAATCAAACATTACGAAGCTCTTGGTTTGTTTAAAGGTCACTCAGAGGTAAGAATTAACATGTTGACGCTTTTAAACCTTCGTCGCGTAAACCTTCAAATAATTACACAAACGGCTCCTCTCGTCAACAAGTGGCTCATTTGAGAATACGGACACCGTCTAAGGTCACTCAGAGGCCTGGTTTAGGCATGTTGACACTTTCAGTCCTTCCACATTCAAAGTTTTTGATTTTGATGAAATTAGTCCTTCATAGTCAACGCTTGACTTTATTAGGGTTTATTACACGTGTCAACACGTCATTGGACACGATTTTACGAGGTGTTACATCCTCACCCCCTTAAAAGAAATCTCGACCCCGAGATTTGCTCAAGAAGATGGAAGTACTTTCTGTCGTATAATGGCCTTAACTTCCACAGTATTTTAGGGGCCTTTACGGGCATCCAATTGACCTAGACAATAGGCACATGCTTCTATTCGGAGCTTCTTAACCTGTCGATCCTTGATCGATATAGGTCTTTTAATAAACCTCAAGCTTTCATCAATCTGTATGTCTTTATGAGACATTGCTAGCGATTTATCAGCTAGACATTTCCTTGAGTTACAGATGTGGAACACATTATGAATTCCACTAAGCTCCTCAGGCAAGTTTAGCTTATAAACTATACTGCCGATACATTCGATGATCTCGAATGGTTTCATATATCCAGGGCTTAACTTGCCCTTTATTCCGAAGCGTATGGTACCCAACCATGTTGGTATTTTCAATAGAGTCTTGTTCCCTACTTGGAACTTTAAGAGATTTGCGCTACTTGTTCGCATTGCTCTTCTGTCGATTACTGGTAGTTTTCATACGGTTACGGATTCACATTATCTTACCCGTCGTCTTTTAGGACAGTCTCAGATTCTGATAATTGGGATTTTCCAAACTCCCGACAACGGGCGTTGACATTTTCTCCCAAACAAGGTCTCCAAAGGAGCAGCCTTGATGCTTATATAATGCTATTGGTTATGGAGAACTTAATTAGGGTGAGATAGTCATTCCAACTACTACCCGAATCAATCTTAAGGGATCATCTATTCTCATAGTTAATCGAACAAATCGACAATCCTGGGTAGCTAATAACGATTCTTAATCGTTTCCTAGTTAGGTTGCAATAACCAATACACAAGTGTATAGCATTGCGCCTTCCTTTATCAACAATAATCGGAACTCCTAAGATGATGAGTTAGGCTGTACTAGCCTTTCTTTATAAACTCATTTGGTTAGCTCTCAGTTCTTCCATTTCTGTTGATGCTAACCGATATGGAGCTTCTGTAACAGATGCAGCACCTAATAGGATGTCAATCCTATCTTCACTTTGCCCCTCAGGGGTAAAACAGGGTAGTTCTACTGAGAAGAAATCAAATTATCCAAATATGATAGAGGTAGCTCAATCTTTGACCTTGGTCCACTTACCGTCGCTTGTGCCATGCAAATGACACATCTGTTTTACGAGTGCACGGATGCCTTAAGTAGAGACGCCTACTTAGGCATTTTTATTATGGATATCTTCTTTGAATACCACTAGCTGACTTTAGTACAATATGACTATTGGTATATCTTAGTGGTTCCATGCATTAAACATCCATACTGATCAGGCATGGACGCAATCTATGGGACACACTAGGTTACGCCAATCCTCATATGGTGCTTTCATCAAACATAGTTGGCACTCGCAGCTGATAGAAATCAATGAGAAAATAATTAAAATAACATATATTGTCGTACTCTATTCGAAGAAGAGTACTCTTAGATTTTTCAGAAGGATCATCGTCGAAAATAGAAGAGACGGTCTCTATGGTTTCATTGGTAGGTTCTACCTTATACTTAGCATCTGGAGTTCTTATGAGTATCATCAAAAGTTTGCTAAGCTTATGGTCTACGAAAGACTTATTATGTAACACCCGTCTTTTAATTTTCAAAAGAATTGCAGTAATTGTAAAAAGGAGACTTTATAGCTAACAAAAACTTAGTTAGTAAAGTGAATTACACTTTATCATAGTATTTAACATAGTAAAATAACTGGTTTCAAACATAGATCATTCAGAAGTGTCTACAAAACTACATAGTTTAACTAGATCAGATTAAGGCGGAAGCATCCAAAATTTTTGTGTTCGGTTCTTGAAACATCATCTTGATCGTCATCCACATACTTGCAATACCTAGAAACTGGAAATTTTTAACAAAAATTAGTATTAGAGTTCTTAGAAATATTACATAATCGAAACTACGCTCAAAAACGGATTCGATTAACAAGGATATGCAAAATTTAACATAAAGGTCAGGGCTCTACCGTAACTTACGGTATCCACCGTAAGTTACGGTAGACGCTGGATCACTTTGGTCTGCCGTAAGGCAGTATAGAACTGCCGTAATGTTTTTGTTCTCTACCGTAAATTACGGTGGAGGCCGTAACTTACGGTGGACTCTGTAACTTTGCGGTTTGTCCCATTTATTCATTTCACCCAAACCCAAATCCTCGGATTTCTCATTTTCAACACCCACGCTCCTCTCACTGGTTTGCGTGTTTAGTAATTCGCTACCCGTCACTCGGGCTCAAAATCTGCAAGTAAGGTACTACCGTTATTCGATTCATACCTTCTCTTAATCACCCGTTTAGTTTACCCTTATGGACTTCATCATTCTAACAAACCAACACGCTAAATTCTCGTATTCTAATATGTCATTTATTAACAATAACAAAGACCGAATAACCATATTACGAAGCATTAGCCACGCATTAATTGATTATTCGACCCGTTTGGCTCATCTACGGAATCCTCCACTATGATGACTACCAAACGGCTTTTAACCTAATCTTAACCTATTGATTTAAGTAACGAACATTATCGCTTTAAATCAACACAACATTTATTATATAACTCAACTACACATGTGCTAATTATCAAAATTTACCCAATGTAACGAATCAAGTTACATACCTTCACTGCACGCCCTTCAAACGCAAGTCGCCACCGGCTTGTCCACTCGGTATCCTTTCTTATAGAGTTCAATCATGACACGTTTAGAACTCCTTTTTAAATCATATGTCGCATAATTTGCCTAAACATCACAATTATGCGTTTTAACTTTAAATTTCAGTTTCAAGCCTTCTTTGAGGCATTTCTACGAACACTTTAAGGGCAGATTTTTACATGATTATGTAACAAGTCCCTAACTTATCATTTAGCCCGAATTTACATCAATCAAGCTTTCATATATAAAATTTAACATTCATATTTTAGTAATCTCTTTCTATGAACCATATTACACTAGAATAATGCTCAAAACCTTAGTGTTTATCAATTTCTCACAAAACCCATGAATCACCTTCAATGTTTTCATGAAATTTCCAGAATTTAGACATGATTTCACATGTTGTTGTCTAGGTTTTACTCCTAGACACTATATCATCCCTATAATATCCAATTAACAAACATGCATCATCAAATTTCGGATTTCTCAAATTCATGAGAATTTCAAGTAGAGAATTTTCATCAAATTTTACATACCTTATAACCCTCTTGCAATGAGGATCACTAATCTTAGCTCGGATTTCGTTTTGGATCAGATTTGAACCTTCAATTGATGAGTTTTGTGGATGTTAGGGTTTTGGAGAACCTGGTCGCCCCCTCCCTCTTGTCTGGTTCGATCTCAGCACACTAAGTGTGTTTGAGTTTTTAAATTTTTTTTTTCTATATTAGTTTCAAATTAAACACTTTTGGCCCCTCAACTTTCGTTTTTATTTTGTTTTAACCTCTTAACTACTCATAACTCATTATCTAACTAGGTTAATATCATTCCTAGTAAACTTTTATTTTTCTTATTTATTTACAACTTTACTGTATTATAAGAATTCATATTTTCGGGGTGTTACAAGTCCACCCCCCCCTTAAAAGGGGTTTCGTCCCCGAAACCAAAGTACATACCGAATAGTGTAGGGTAGAGACGTCGCATCTCCTCTTCGGACTCCCATGTAGTGTCCGAACCCTTCCTATGCTCCCACTTGATCTTGACTTGATTGATTGGTTTATTTCGCAAGTGCTTAACCTTTCGATCTAAAATCTCTATTGGCCTTACCGCATAATTCAGGCGATTATCCACCTCGATATCGTTGTAATGGATATAAGTTGTTTCCCCCGCTAGACATTTTCGCAGCTGAGACACGTGGAACGTGCCATGTATTCCACTCAACTCTTCCGGTAGCTCGAGGCGATAGGCTACCTTACCAACCCGTTCGATGATTTTAAATGGCCCGATAAACCTCGGGCTTAGTTTCCCTCTTTTTCTGAATCTGATAACGCCCTTCCATGGGGAAACCTTTAACATAACCATGTCGCCTATCTGAAATTCAATCGGTCTTCGTCTTTTATCGGCATAAGACTTTTGCCTATCTTGGGCTGCTTTCAAATGGGTTCGTACCACTTCAATTTTCTCATTAGTGGATTGGACAATATCTTTATGGGCCAGTTCGCGTGGTCCCACTTCACCCCAACACACCGGGGTTCTGCATTTCCTACCATATAGCATTTCGTAAGGCGCCATGCCGATGCTCGCATGGTAACTATTATTATACGAGAATTCGGCCAGGGGTAGATAAACATCCCAACTTCCGCCGAAATCAATAATACATGCCCGTAACATATCCTCGAGTGTCTGTATTGTTCTTTCACTCTGCCCATCCGTTTGGGGATGGTAGGCGGTGCTAATGAAAAGTTTCGTTCCCATTTGTTCTTGAAAATCTCGCCAAAAGTTTGAAGTAAACCGGGTATCTCTATCCGACACGATAGATACCGGTACTCCGTGACGTGCCACTATTTCGTTTGTATATACCTCAGACATCTTTTCCGAAGTATATGTCTCTCGTATAGGAATAAAATGAGCACTCTTTGTCAGTCTATCTACAATCACCCATATAGCTTCAAATCCCCGAATCGTTTTAGGTAGTTTGGTCAACAGGTCCATAGTGATATGTTCCCATTTCCAAATCGGGATCTCCAGAGGTTGCAGCTTTCCATATGGTTTCTGGTGTTCCGCCTTGACTTGTAAGCAAGTCAAGCACTTCTCCACATATTTCACCACATCCCTCTTCATTCCGGGCCACCAATAATTTCGTTTCAGATCGTTGAACATCTTGGTCGCACCCGGATGAATAGAATATCGGGATTTATGAGCTTCATCAAGTAGAAGCGTCTTCACCCCACAAGTATTTGGAACCCATATTCTTCCGAATCGAGTCTTCAACCCGTTCTTTCCATCCAACAAATCTTTTAACTGGCCGATTATTCTTTCCTTCTTCCAGTTCTCTTCTTTCACTGCTTCTACTTGCGCTTCTCGGATACGTTCAAGTATGCCCGAGGTCACCACAAGCTGCATCGACCTTACTCATATTGGGACATAGTCCGCTTTTCTGCTCAGAGCATCCGCCACCACATTTTCCTTTCCGGGGTGGTAGTGTATTTCGCAGTCGAAATCCTTCACCGTTTCTAACCATCGTCTCTGGCGCATATTTAACTCCTTCTGATCGAAGAAGTATTTTAAGCTCTTGTGATCGGTGAATATAGTGCACTTTACCCCATATAAATAGTGCCTCCATATTTTTAACGCAAATACCACCGCAGCTAATTCGAGATCGTGCGTGGGATATTTCTTCTCATGTATCTTCAATTGCCTCGAGGCGTAAGCTATAACTTTGCCTCGTTGCATCAAAACACATCCAAGCCCCAAAAGTGAGGCGTCCGAATAAACTACCAAGTCTTCGACTCCGTCCGGCAACGTTAATACCGGAGCTTGGGTTAACTTCTATTTTAGCGTTTGAAACGCCCTTTCTTGTTCAACACCCCAAATGAACTTCTCCTCCTTCCGAGTTAACTTAGTTAGCGGCGATGCAATCTTGGAGAAATCTTGAATGAATCTCCTATAATATCCCGCAAGCCCTAAGAAACTTCTAATTTCCGAAGGGTTCTTCGGGGGATTCCATTTCGACACGGCCTCGATCTTTGACGGATCTACTAATATTCCATCGACACTTATGATGTGGCCAAGGAATTGCACCTCTCGCAACCAAAAAGCGCACTTAGAGAATTTCGCATACAACCTTTCTCGTCTAAGTGTCTCTAACACCTCTTGTAAGTGGTGTGCATGCTCAGCATCAAAATTTCGAATACACCAAAATATCATCGATAAACACGATGACCGATTTATCTAACATTGGCTTGCAAACCCGATTCATGAGATCCATGAAAGCCGCGGGTGCATTTGTCAGCCCAAATGACATCACGAGAAACTCGTAATGTCCGTATCGCGTGCGGAAAGCCGTCTTCGGCACATCTTCCTCCTTGACCTTTAGCTGGTGATATCCCGATCTAAGGTCAATTTTTGAAAACCAATTCGCACCTTGTAATTGGTCGAATAGATCGTCTATTCTCAGAAGCGGGTATCGATTCTTTACCGTGAGTTTGTTTAACTCCCGGTAATCGATACACATGCGCATGCTTCTGTCTTTCTTTTTCACGAATAGTACCGGTGCGCCCCAAGGAGACACACTCGGCCTTATGAATCCTTTGTCGAGCAAGTATTGAATTTATGACATCAAATCTTGTAATTCCGACGGCGCGAGCCGGTACGGTGCTTTAGCTACGGGTTTTGCGCCCGGAATCAATTCGATTCCGAACTCTACTTCCCGTTCGGGCGGTATCCCCGGTAAATCTTCCGGAAACACATCTTCGTAATCCCGTACTACCGGTACATCTTCAATCTTCAGTGATTCCTTCTCGGGCTCATTCGCGTATATCATAAATGCCTTGCATCCTTGCTTCATAAGCTTGTGAGCTTTCAACATCGAGCATATTATGGGGTTACCTCCTTTTTCGCCATAGATAGTGACGTGTTTCCCGCTCGGAGATGTTAGCTTTATCTCTTTACGAAAACACACGACCTTTGCGTGGTGCTGAGATAGCCAATCCATCCCAACGACTACTTGAAACTCCCCCATTGACATCAGGATTAGGTCTATCAAGTATTCTTCATTATCGATGCATAATTTGCAGCCTCGACAAATATCACAACTATAAAACTTTTGTTGTCCCCTATTTCAACTTCTAAGGGCACATATAATTTCGTCAATACAAATGAAGGATGTCGAATAAATCCATGTGAAATGAAGGATTTATTCGCACCCATATCAAACAATACACGTGCAGGAACTGAGTTAATTGTGAATATACCTGAGACCACATCGGGTTCTGTCTTCGCTTCAACCGCGGTAAGTTGGAAGGACCTAGCCTTCGCCTTTGGAGCTTCTGCTGGAGATTCTTTAACATCTCTCTTTCCAACTAAGTCTGGGCATTCGGACTTTTTGTGGCCGGGCTGATAACATTTGTAGCCGACCGAGACTTTACCCGGGCATAGAGACGGCGTGTGCCCCGTTTTACCACATATGAGGCACGGTTTGTCTTTGAAACGACACTCTCCTTTGTGCCCTTTTCCACATACTTTACAACTTGGCGACCCGCCTTTAGCATCCATTTTCTTTCCCGATTCTACAGTTCGAGCTTTCTTTGTAGGGCTTGGATTCACATCATGTGCCCTTCGTTCACCCCTTTCAACTTGTTTCTTCAATTCAATTTCTCGTTCCCGAGCAACGTTTATGATCTCGGTAAGAGTCTCGTATTTTGAAGGAGTCATAAACTCCCTATACTCGGCGCTCAACATGTTATAGTAGTAGTATATTTTCTGTTCTTCATTCGTCACTAATTCACTGCAAAACTTCATCTTATCCATAAACATCGCCGTAATCTTGTCTATGGTCTCGCCCTTGTGCCTAAGTTGCATGAACTCTTCCTTGATTCTATTAATGACCGCCTTGGGACTATGATGTTTAAGAAACGGTGTCTTAAACTCCTCCCATGTCATGCTTCAGCCCCTATTTCCTTCTTTTTATTGTCCCACCAATCTTTTGCTTGACCCCTCAACTGACCCGTTCCGTAACCAAGAAAGTCACTTTCGTCACAATGGGCCCTTTCAAACACTCCTTCAACATCGCTTAACCATCTCTGGCATATTATCGGGTCAACCTCCCCGTTGTAAATTGGCGGTTTACATGCCATAAACTCTTTGTACGAACATCCCTTACGTTCTCCCGATTTCCCTTTCATAAAGTTGACACTATCTTCCAACCTTTTGACTCGTTCTTCGACAAGTGACAACACCGTGTTTTGAATTTTGTCTATAAACCCGGATAGACTACCTTCAATTGCCTTCCCCACTTCTTTGGCAATTATCTCTTTCATTTGTTCGGTGCCTGTCGGCACCGGATCATTATCGTTTCCTTTCGACATCTTGAGACTGAAATGTTTACATTTAAACATTAAACATTTCATTTATATCATAGCTTTATTTGTTTTGGTTTAGCCAAGTTCCCAACTTGCTTTAACCGTTCACTTTTGGTGCACTTTCCGGGTTTGAGTGAGTTAACACACTCTTCCCATGCACATCAATTCACATCTCATTTCTTACATAATATAAAATCTACTAAAATAATAAATTAATTCTTACCGGACGATCGATCAAGCTTGAACCAAACACTTTGTTGACAACCTTAAGCTCTGATTACCAACTTGTAACACCCGTCTTTTAATTTTCAAAAGAATTACAGTAATTGTAAAAAGGAGACTTTATAACTAACAAAAACTTAGTTAGTAAAGTGAATTACACTTTATCATAGTATTTAACATAGTAAAATAACTGGTTTCAAACATAGATCATTCAGAAGTGTCTACAAAACTACATAGTTTAACTAGATCAGATTAAGGCGGAAGCATCCAAAATTTTTGTGTTCGGTTCTTGAAACATCATCTTGATCGTCATCCACATACTTGCAATACCTAGAAACTGGAAATTTTTAACAAAAATTAGTATTAGAGTTCTTAGAAATATTACATAATCGAAACTACGCTCAAAAACGGATTCGATTAACAAGGATATGCAAAATTTAACATAAAGGTCAGGGCTCTACCGTAACTTACGGTAGCCACCGTAAGTTACGGTAGACGCTGGATCACTTTGGTCTGCCGTAAGGCAGTATAGAACTGCCGTAACGTTTTTGTTCTCTATCGTAAATTACGGTGGAGGCCGTAACTTACGGTGGACTCTGTAACTTTGCGGTTTGTCCCATTTATTCATTTCACCCAAACCCAAATCCTCGGATTTCTCATTTTCAACACCCACGCTCCTCTCACCGGTTTGCGTGTTTAGTAATTCACTACCCGTCACTCGGGCTCAAAATCTGCAAGTAAGGTACTACCGTTATTCGATTCATACCTTCTCTTAATCACCCGTTTAGTTTACCCTTATGGACTTCATCATTCTAACAAACCAACACGCTAAATTCTCGTATTCTAATATGTCATTTATTAACAATAACAAAGACCGAATAACCATATTACGAAGCATTAGCCACGCATTAATTGATTATTCGACCCGTTTGGCTCATCTACGGAATCCTCCACTATGATGACTACCAAACGGCTTTTAACCTAATCTTAACCTATTGATTTAAGTAACGAACATTATCGCTTTAAATCAACACAACCTTTATTCTATAACTCAACTACACATGTGCTAATTATCAAAATTTACCCAATGTAACGAATCAAGTTACATACCTTCACTGCACGCCCTTCAAACGCAAGTCGCCACCGGCTTGTCCACTCGACGCTCCGGTATCCTTTCTTATAGAGTTCAATCATGATACGTTTAGAACTCCTTTTTAAATCATATGTCGCATAATTTGCCTAAACATCACAATTATGCATTTTAACTTTAAATTTCAGTTTCAAGCCTTCTTTGAGGCATTTCTACGAACACTTTAAGGGCAGATTTTTACATGATTATGTAACAAGTCCCTAACTTATCATTTAGCCCGAATTTACATCAATCAAGCTTTCAGATATAAAATTTAACATTCATATTTCAGTAATCTCTTTCTATGAACCATATTACACTAGAATAATGCTCAAAACCTTAGTGTTTATCAATTTCTCACAAAACCCATGAATCACCTTCAATGTTTTTATGAAATTTCCAGAATTTAGACATGATTTCACATGTTGTTGTCTAGGTTTTACTCCTAGACACTATATCATCCCTATACTATCCAATTAACAAACATGCATCATCAAATTTCGGATTTCCCAAATTCATGAGAATTTCAAGTAGAGAATTTTCATCAAATTTAACATACCTTATAACCCTCTTGCAATGAGGATCACTAATCTTAGCTCGGATTTTGTTTTGGATCAGATTTGAACCTTCAATTGATGAGTTTTGTGGATGTTAGGGTTTTGGAGAACCTGGTCGCCCCCTCCCTCTTGTCTGGTTCGATCTCAGCACACTAAGTGTGTTTGAGTTTTTAATTTTTTTTATCTATATTAGTTTCAAATTAAACACTTTTGGCCCCTCAACTTTCGTTTTTATTTTGTTTTAACCTCTTAACTACTCATAACTCATTATCTAACTAGGTTAATATCGTTCCTAGTAAACTTTTATTTTTCTTATTTATTTACAACTTTACTGTATTATAAGAATTCATATTTTCGGGGTGTTACATATTATTGCCTGTATTAGAAACAGGACACTTAGCAGAAGTTATCATTGATAAATGATAAGGAATGTATGTGACACCCGTGTCACTTCAGTCATCAAACAAATACCAAACCAATTAAATATTGTATTTCATACTTGGGATTTGTATAAATATGTGTATCTTTTGCACATATCAATTCTTGTTCGATTTCAAGCTTTAAATCGCTTTCTGGAAGGTTATACGCGCACTGATGCGCAAATATAACCAGTTTAATGCAACGAACACTCCGAAATTGTGAAATTGGCTTAACATACCTTAAATAACCTTTACATAACTTAGAAATAAGTTTTGGAGGGTTTGGTGTGGCGAAATCAAGTTTATTCGCTTACAGGTACTAATTTCGACAAACTGCGAAAGTATGCCAATTTGTACTGTAACGAACATTTCGGAACATGAACATAAGTTAAACATACCCTAAATATCTTTTGCATAGCTTAGAAATAGGCTTTGAGGGGTTCGGTGTGCTAAAATAAACTTTTTGGTCATTCAGGGACTAAAAGCGTCAAAAAGTGCATAAGTTTGCATTTTCGCGCATATCTTACGTTCTGAATACATCCGGACATCCAAAACTTTATGTAATCATTAAAATATTTTATTTTAATGATTGGCATGATAAAATTCCATTCGTCGCGTAATTTGGATCGTTTTTCGCATTCGTTCGTGTTTCGTCGTAATTAACCGAACAACGCAACCGTACGACAAAACGAACCGACATCCGAGATATTTTTGAGCATTTTTCATGTTCCCTATACTTTAACTTCATTTTAGAGCCTTGAAATGGGATTAACGGGGCTTAAACGTGTCAAAATTGCATCAAAAACCATGTTTTGCACATTCAGGGACCAAAATTGACATTCTGCCTTAGTTATCTTAGGAAGGGACCAAAATGAAAAATCTAAATTCCAGCTTGTTCCAGCTGTTCCCCTCATTTTCACATGGTTTTAATGAAACTAGGGGCTCCCATGGTTTCACAGAACCATGGGCACATGTGTACGGATGAGATCGAAGCTCGTTTTACGATGAACGATCTTAACGGTTGTGCAAAAACTATATAAACCCCACCCCCTTCATTCTCAAACCCACATTTGATCTTATTTTGGCCCTCTAAGTTGGAGTATACACTTCATACCTGAGGGTAAATCGGATCAAAACTTGTGGGGACCCTTTGTAAGTATTCCTTCGTTCTTTTTATGCGTTTTAGCGTTAAAGTCAAACTTTGTTTGACTTTCTGCATTGACCATTTTATGGTCAACACGAAGTTCGTTTGAACTTCATAACGTGAGCGTAATCACGATGGTTATAGTCCCTAGTGACTATATCTACTGATTACCACGTTATCTAGATTTAGTGACGAGTCGTAGTTTCGGCCAAAATGCGTATTCTCGCGTATTTTGTAACCAAACTACTTTTAGGTATCAAAACCGTTTGTTTTGATACCAAACCTGTTTTCTAACTTAACTAAACATGTTTTAGCATATTTAGCTCGTCACTTTAGGTTTAGTGCTTATGTAGAGTCGTAAGTCAAGCGGTCTAAACAACCGCTTAGACTTTCGAACTAGACCCATTTGGTCGATCATTAGGATCCGACCAAACACATTAGGTGACCATAGTTGTATAGGGAATAACCTTCCGAGGTTATACCTTATGGTCACGTCGTTTAGCTAGTTGTATGATAGGTAGTTTATATGCCTTAGGGAAAATTACCAAAATACCTTTTTTACGCATAAATTCATTTTAAGCATATGTAACCTAAATTTTTACATCTAAACTGATTAGGTAACAATATTAGACATGTTAAGGCATATTTTACTTATCATAGGACTAGTTAGGCGGTCCGAACGCGTTTTACGCGAACGACGCGTTAAAGTGGCGTAAGCTACCTTAACGAGTCGTAATGGGTCGTAAGCACTTAGGTTAGGTTTCGTTTTAGTATGCAGGCCTTGTTAAACCATATCATATGAGATCCCACACTCATTTGGTTTACGAGACCTCATCCTATCCGATCTTCCGATTTAGGTCCGGTTTATTTATGTAGTTACCTATATTAGGTGCCACTTGATTTCCGTGCTCCCTCTAGCTTGCTTCGTAGTTGTTCAAGACTTCTAAGCACCCTCAGGTGAGTACATAGTCCCCTCTTTTACTGTTTTCAAATGTTTTGGGGTGAAATATGTGTACCTATTTGTTATGTTCATGTTTTCAAAAGTATAATTGATTATACATATTAGTACTTATCTTTTTACAAACTGAATGATTATTTATGGTTTAAACTCTAATTTTTCAAAGATTATAAAATTAATTGTTGGATAGTACTTATTTTGTTCTCTAGACCGGTTGGTAGTATGATATAGCGCTATAGGATTTGACACCCCATTCCTGTTGTCATGGAATGTCAGAAACCGATATTTTTATCCAAATAGAGACTGCCTTTGTGGTATTTCTATAGTCTCAATTGGCGTAGTTTGATGCACTAAGGTTTGGCTGAATTCTTAAATCACATTTTTATTGTATATTTTGTTATACTCCCAAAAGTATAATTTGATATACTCTCATGTGTGATATTGTACAAAACCAACATATATTTTGATAATTATTAAAACATAGTTTGATATGTTATTTATAAAACCAAAACATAGTTTAATATGTTATTTATGAAACCCAAAACATAGTTTAATATGTTATTAATAAATCCAAAGTATACTTTTAATATACTACTGAAAATTATTATTTTGACGACTAAAGTATATTTAATATACTATTTTAACGATTTTGGAACTGAAATATATTTTAATATATTAGTTATTCGACTTTCTTAAAACCAAAGTATATTTTTATATATACTATAAACTTTTTATCAAAATATTATAAATAATATACTTTATACAAATTCATTTTATCAAGTTATTTAATTGCCTATGTATTATTACTTTATATCATATGATTTCTTATAAATTTTTAATATGATTTATAAAAGAAAACCTTTTACAAGGATCATGACTACTTTTGTAAAAACATTTTCTTTAAACTTATAAGTCATGAATCCTAATTATAATAAAACCTATGTATCTCACAGGCATTTTTTATTCTGACGTACCTATTTTTACACATGTTTCAGGTGCTGTTATGTGATGATTGTTGACGCATGCTATACATAGGAGGGACTCGTGCCTTAGCGACTTTAAAACTTGAAAGATAATAGTTGTATTTATCTGATTTGTAATAAAACAATGAGTTCAATAATTCAATAAAACATAATTATTTATTCCATGGTTGTGAAACAATGATTCTGTTACAACACTCCCCGACGTTTCCGCCACGTTTTGTTGTTTTACGTGGTCGGGGTGTGACAGAAAAGTTGGTATCAGAGCCAATGGTTATAGGGAATTAGGTTATTAGTAATGCTTTGACCTAGACTATAACCTTCCTAGGACCCTAACACAAGTTATCTTGTGTTTAGTTTTAAAACAATACCGTCACTTATCCTTAGGTGACAACCACAATAAGAACACAAATTTCGATTCCGCTTTGAAAACTAATCATCTGTTCTAGGATGATTGATTACTAGGTTTTTAACCTTCAAAATTTTCAAAATCTCGTCAAAGTTTGGGTCTAAATAATGTGTTACACGTGCAAACTGGAAGGGTGGGTGCCTGTACCCTGAGTCTTCTGTCTAAGGCTAGAGTGTTCGTACAAATCCGCATTATCGGACCAGTCACTCTTACCTGGGAACTCTTGGGGTGAGTGTCCACTTATAGGCAAGCATGTCTTCGCGATACATTAATATGACCTACTTACTTTGATTAATCACCATCTCATTTGTTTGCCTTAGGTAACAAACAAATGATCGCAATTTTTATGCATTGTCATTCTGTTTTCATTTCCCTTGTTTCCTCCCATGTCTTTCAATTTCTTCATGATGCCTCTTCATCGCAACAACACTCAAGTATCCGAACCAGGTACTTCAATTGCCCAACAAATAGGCGTCATACTCCAGAGGACCGTTGATTTAGCTATCACCATGACTCGCCTCAGGGATGAAGCCGTACAAGGGAACTGCTCCTTGGTGCAATCAATGCAACCGTCATCATCCGAATTAAATACCATGTTTCAGATGTACCCACGGTGGACGATGGGGACATTTGGTTAACATGTGTTGCTTTGCTGTCCAAGGCAAAGTTGTTGCAAATCCTGCTGCTGCTCAACCTCTTGCAAGGAAACCTTATGCCGGTACTGCGCTGATGTGCAACAAATGTAATGCACCTCACCGAGCTTACCTGTAGTGTCGTCTGTGTGCATCACGTGGACGTCTCGGTCACCTGGCAAATGCTTGTCAATTCAACCCAAACCAAGGTGGTCTAAACCAACCCCAAGTCAACCCTACTCGTATGATCGACTTAACATACGTAGTACCCAACCTTCAAACTCTGCTTCATATGTCGCCTTGGCATATCTAGTACCTTAACCTCATGAACTTTCTACCTTGTGTATCGACTTAAGCACGTTTAGTGCAAGGTTTCGAAACACCTCTCGTTACACAAATTCCAAAAATCCAAAATAGGATCTTTCTATCCTCATAATTAGATCCTTATTGATAAATATCGCTCAAATCGGAGCCCTTAATTGAATTATTCGTATGCCTTAATACGTATATTACAATTCAATAAGGACAAAGCCGAATTCCTATTAAGATCTTTCTATCTCCATAGTTAGATTCTTATATTTAAAGTGCCAAATGAAATCCACGAATTGGCTTCCTGGTGTGCTTTAAACACCCGTGTCCAAAGATAACCAATTAAAGATCAAGTTAAACAATTATGTATGTGCTTATGTGATTCCTTTTATGTCTTGTGTTTTTGTGTAATCTGAATTTTCGTTATCCAAATCCTCGTAGAATCCTCCATATCTCATATGGGGGATTCATAGTAGGATATCCAAAGGTACTATCTTAAATCCTTAATGGACTTTTACGTTGTAGTTAAGTCCCTTGGGTTATGAAGTACTATTCTATAATTGGACCCCTTGAATGGTCTAGTTAAACAGATTGATTTGAAAATCTGATTAGGAATATCATGTGATGATATAATTGTAAAGATCCCTTAAGTGGTCTATTTAAGAAGAATCTACGACAATCTAGTTAAGAAGATCATGTGTTGATCTAGTTAAAAAGATCGTTCGCTGATCTAGTTAAAAAGATCCTTTGGTGGTCTAGTCAAGTCGCTTCATGTTTATTCAATTGATTTTTCCCCTACACATTATGAAATGAACTGTGCGGACTGTGGAAGGAATTACGTAATTATGGATGCATACATAATTATGGAATTCAGTGCACAGAAACCACAACAAGTTTTGTCATGTGTTAAGACCTATAGTGACAAGAATAACGATACGAGAACAATGTAGAAAGGGCATGGTGGATACGCCGCTGGTACTTCCTATATATAAGTGTTCCTTATTACATTGCGAACGTAGCGTTATTTAATTTACTAGAAGTCATGGACCTTGACCAATGTCGTTTATTCTTACACTCTACAAAACTTATCTCAAACACACACCAAGTTTCCTATGATAAGTCTTCATAAGAAACGTTCTTCTGTCCGTAGTTCGAAACTCCATGTTTTGTTACTACAAGGACTTCACATTGATAGTTGGCAATTTCGCTAAGAATCCAAATATGGCCCAGAGTTTTACTTAGGGTTCGAGGGATTCGTTCGAAAGCAAAATCATCACAGTTGTCTTCACAAGTTTCCCCTAAAATTAAATTTCGGGACGAAATTTCCTAAAGTAGGGGAGACTGTGACACCTGTGTCACTTCAGTCATCAAACAAATACCAAGCCAATGAAATATTGTATTTCATACTTGGGATTTGTATAAATATGTATATCTTTTGCACATATCAATTCCTGTTCGATTTCAAGCTTTAAATCGCTTTCTGGAAGGTTATACGCGCACTGATGCGCAAATATAACCAGTTTAATGCAACGAACACTCCGGAATAGTGAAATAGGCTTAACATACCTTAAATAACCTTTACATAACTTAGAAATAAGTTTTGGAGGGTTTGGTGTGGCGAAATCAAGTTTCAGGTAAAAACATGTTCTTTAAACTTATAAGTCATGAATCCTAATTATAATAAAACCTATGTATCTCACAGGCATTTTTTATGCTGACGTACCTATTTTTACACATGTTTCAGGTGCTGTTATGTGATGATTGTTGACGCATGCTATACATAGGAGGGACTCGTGCCTTAGCGACTTTAAAACTTGAAAGATAACAGTTGTATTTATCTGATTTGTATTAAAACAATGAGTTCAATAATTCAATAAAATATAATTATTTATTCCATGGTTGTGAAACAATGATTCTGTTACAACACTCCCCGACGTTTCCGCCACGTTTTGTTGTTTTACGTGGTCGGGGTGTGACAATGTACTTGATAACATCATGTACTGCCTCTTGGCATTCATCTGGTGAGTTCAGGCATTTCCTTTCTCAGCCTCTCCAGGCTTTAGCTGTACCTTCCTTACCAGCTTGAAGCTTTGTAATGCTTCTTTATCTCTGGTGCTATGTCACGGTCCCCGGCCCGGTTTGACCCGGTCCAGGAGCCGCGGGACAGAAATCCCGTGGTATTCATTTAAGCTGGCAGCGGAATGATTAACCGGATCGTTTAAAACTTGAAAATGCCAATTATCTTATTTCATAATTATTTGGGATAACCCCGTAATTTACAATCAAGGCGATTTCACTGGGAAACCCCTATTTTACAAAAACATGTTTATTCATTTTATTGAGCCACATCCTCAAGCTTGTAGTGCTACATGGCACTTTTTCCTTGATCACAGCAGATCACCTGAAACATGTTTTAAAAAGGTTTTATCAGCGGGGAAATACTGGCGAGTCACTCATTTTGTACAAAACGACACATTGTTATAATATACAGTATTAAGGGTGATTACATTGTTTATATCAACCAATTACCCCAAATCGGTATTTGTCACTCGACTATATCTATGACTGTGGTCAGATCACCCATTGGCTAACTCGTTGTCCAATGGTGACGGGAAACAAGTAATGTATACAAAACCCCACATACCGGCAGTAATTGAAGATTACAAAGACTTAATCCCTGTAATTATAACTTTGAAAATAAATAGGGTTTTGTAAATAATTTGGTAAAAAGAAGAATGACTCACATTGCAAGTTTAATCGGGCAGAGTTTAGCCTACTGATAAGCCTGTTAACCTAATTCAAATAACAATGCACACGAAAACTAGGTTAGTAACTTTAATCCAACTTTTACGACAACTCACGAGATCAAAACCTTCACAATGAATGACAAAGTGCGATACTTAAACATCTATCGAATTCACGACGAATGACAAAGTATAACCCAAGTTTGAGCAGCACTTAAACATCCATTGGATTGGTTTCTATCGATCAGACATTAAATCATAGCAGTGATCGAGTTATTACCCTGTTATCATGGCAGAATTTCGTGCTGTGTGTGTGTTTTGTAGTAAACAGATGATAACTCAACGTACGAAATGAGTTTTTACGTCGAACCAACGCCAGAAATCAAGTGCCAAACTCCCCTATTTATACTGGAAAAACAGCTCCCTCGCGTGGCGCGAGGGGCTGTCGCGTGGTGCGAGGGGCACCACCCTACCATAGGGTAGCCCCGTGTCTCAGTAGTTTGGGTGAGTCAACCGTTCGTTCAAATTCGATTCCTATAAAAAACTGTCTAGATAATACCGACTAGAAAATACCCCCCCCCCTGAGTTTTAGGGGCCCTGATCCTGATTCCGACTGTTCTGAAAATTTTAGGGGTTATGCAGGATTACTTGGGGGTCTCAATTAGGGTTTCCTATTGGACAAATTAAGATAAGAATTAATACTTTTAATGAGATTTGTTACATCCTCCCCACCTTATTAAAATCTCATCCTCGAGATTTACTGGAACAAGTAGGGATACTTTCGCTTTATCTCCGATTCCAGTACGAGTCTTTTATGTTTGAGAAACTTGACCTTTCTGTCTTCTATCTGTAGTGGCTTCTCAACAAATTTTAACTTTTCATTTACCTCTATATCTTGAAGAGGTACTACCAGGGATTCGTCAGAAAAACATTTCTTGAGATTGGATACATGAAACACGTCATGCACCCCAGCTAGCTCTTCTAGTAGTTGTAAACGATAGGCAACTGGTCCTATTCGCTGGATTACCGGGAACGGTCCTACGTATCTTGGACTTAACTTTCCCTTCTTCCTGAATCGAACACTCCTTTCCAAGGAGAAACTTTCAAAAGTACCTTATCTCCGACTTGAAATTCTAGTGGCTTGCGTCGATTATCTGCATAATTCTTCTGACGATCACGAGCTGTCTTTAGTCTTTCCTTGATTTGAGTGATCTTGTCGGTGGTCTCTTGCATGATTTCGGGACCTGATAACTGACTTTCTCCTATTTCAGCCCAACAAACTGTAGTTCTGCATTTTCGTCCATACAGTGCTTCGAATGGGGCAGCTTCAATGCTTGCATGATAACTATTATTATAGGAGAATTCAATTAAGGGTAGGTGGTCATCCCAGTTTCCATCAAAATCTATCACACATGCCCTGAGCATGTCTTCCAGGGTTTGAATCGTCCTTTCACTTTGTCCGTCTGTTTGGGGATGATAAGCTGTACTTAAATTTAATCGCGTCCCCATGGCTTCTTGGAAACTTGTCCAAAAATGTGAAGTGAAGCGACTATCTCTATCCGATACAATGGAGAGTGGAATTCCATGTAAGGATACTACTTCGTCTACGTATAATTTTGCCAACCTTTACATGCTAAAGGTTTCTTTCATGGGTAGAAAATGAGCTGATTTGGTTAATCGATCCACAATTACCCAAATCGCATCATTGCATTTTCTGGTTTTGGGTAACTTAGTAACAAAATCCATTGTTATGAGCTCCCATTTCCATACAGGCATTTCTAATTGTTGAAGTAGTCCTGAAGGTTTCTGGTGTTCTGCCTTAACTTGTGAACAAGTTAGACACTTAGAAACATATCTAGCTATATCCTTTTTCATTCCTATCCACCAGAAATTATTTCTTAGATCTTGGTACATCTTATTATTTCCCAGGTGCATGGTATACCTAGATTTATGGGCTTCCTCTAAGATCTTATTTCTTAACTCTCCTTGTTTAGGAACCCAAATTCTCTTCTTATGGAATCTCCAAATTCCATCAACTCCTTGTTCTAATTCCTTTATTCTTCCTTTCATTCCTTCAGCATCATCCTTGATTGTTGTGGTTTGAATGTTTTTCAATTGTTCCATTAAATCTAGTTGTAGATTTAATCTAAGAGAACGAACTCGCTTTTTCTTTTCGTGATACTTACGACTTAAAGCATCTGCAACTACGTTTGCTTTCCCTTCGTGATATTGAATATTACAGTCGTAGTCACTTAGAATTTCCATCCATCTTCTTTGCCTCATATTCAATTCTTTTTGCCCAAATATGTATTTTAAGCTTTTATGATCAGTATAAACTGTAAACTTACTTCCATACAGATAGTGTCTCCAAATTTTAAGGGCAAAAATTATTGATCCTAATTCTAAGTCATGTGTTGTATAGTTTTCTTCGTGCTTCTTCAATTGCCTTGATGCATACGCAATTACCTTTTTGCGTTGCATTAGTACGCATCCTAATCCTAGCTTAGAAGCATCACAGTAAACTTCAAAATCTTCTGTCCCTTTTGGTAAAGCAAGAATTGGGGTGTTTGTTAATTTTTGCTTTAAAATTCTAAAAGCTTCTTCTTGCTTAGGTCCCCATTCAGACTTAACTATTTTACAGGTTAGCTTAGTTAATGGTACAACTATCTTAGAAAAATCTTTAATAAAGCGCCTATAGTATCCAACTAATCCTAGAAAACTTCTAACTTTTGTAGCTGATTGTGGGACCTTCCACTTGGTGATTGCTTCTATCTTAGCAGGATCCACGTGAATACCTTCGTGATTCACCATGTGACCTAAAAATTGCACCTCCTGTAGCCAAAATTCACACTTCGAGAATTTGGCGTAAAGCTTCTCCTTTCTTAGTAAAGTTAAGAGTGCATGTAGGTGCTCACAATGCTCGTCCTGACTTTTGGAATAAATAAGTATATCGTCAATGAAGACAATTACAAATTTATCCAAGTACGTTTTACAGATTCTATTCATCATGTCCATAAATGCTGCAGGAGCATTGGTGAGTCCAAAGGGCATGACTGTAAACTCGTAGTGACCATACCTAGTTCTGAAGGCAGTTTTAGGTATGTCTTCTTCTTGTACCTTCAATTGATGATATCCGGAGCATAAGTCTATCTTAGAAAAATATCTAGCTCCTTGTAGTTGATCAAAAAGATCATCAATTCTAGGCAATGAGTATCGATTCTTAATTGTAACCTTATTCAGTTCCCTATAATCGATACACATTCGCATCGAACCATCCTTCTTCTTTACGAACAACACTGGTGCTCCCCAAGGGGATGAACTAGGTTGTATGAATCATTTGCTTAACAATTCATCTAATTGCTTTTCCAGTTCTAACATTTCAGTGGGTGCTAATCGGTAGGGTGCTTTAGCTACGGGTGTAGTTCCAGGAATCAAATGAATTCTAAATTCTACCTCCCGATCTGGTGGTAATCCTGGTAACTCTTCTGGGAATACATCAGGGTATTCTGAGACTATAGGTATTTCCTTAAGTTCCTTACCCTTAGTGCTAATGATCACCGAAATCATATACACTACTCCTTGCTTTCGTTCATAACTAGCAATTTTCATTACTGAAATGAACTTCATGGGTTTTCGCAGCTTATCTCCTGTAACCATGATTACTTCTCCGGTGGGTGCACGAATTTCTATGGAGTTTTTATCACAAAGGATTCGAGCATGGTTGGCTACTAACCAATCCATTCCTAACATGACATCGAATCCAGCTAAATTCATGGGTAATAGGTTTGCAGAAAATTTATGGCCTAAGAGTTCTATAATTTCTTTTTGCAAAACCGTGTCTATGTTAATAGAGTTCCCGTCTGCCGTTTCTACCATAAAAACTTGCCTAACTTTTGTTAAAGGTAGCTTAAGAGCTTGGCAGAATGAAGTATTTATAAAACTTTGGTTTGCACCAGAGTCAAATAATACTTTCGCATACACGTTGTGAACTAAGAACGTACCAGCTATTACGTCAGGAATCAATTCGGCTTCCTGCGTTGTCAATTGGAAGGCTCTTACGTTCTTCTTAGTAGTTCCTTCTGCAGGTTTGGCCTTGTTATCCGCTGGTTTGACCAACTTAGGGCATTCTGGTTTGAAATGCCCAGCTTCTCCACAGTTATAGTTGTAACACCCCGAAAACGGGTTTGGTAATCAAACTCCGTTAATACTAAAAGACGGGTAAAGTACCGTTAGCAGTAAAAATAACCCGGTAAATATTTGGATTTAAATAAGAAATCCTAATAATTAAATACAAGCGAATCAAAGAATTAAGGAATTGAGTTTATAAGAGCCCGAGTCAACGGGACTTAAAATAAAACGGGTTTTAACTCCCGGAACCCACTAAGTTAACTAGGTAAAATTAACCTAGTTAGTAGTGGGTAATTAAATAATAAACTCTGAGTTATAGTTTCATTTATGAATTTCTAAACTTGAGGGACTAAACATGGGCAACTAGAAAAGTGTTTTATTAAAACACTTATATAAAAAAAAGAAATAAAAAACACACACACATGTGTGTACGTATGCGACCAGGAGAAGCTCCATGGGAGCTCAAACCCTAACTTCAACAAATCAACAAAATTGAAGGTCAAATCTAGCCCGAATCGGATGCATGAACATGTATTAATGATCACCTAGTCGTGGGGATCACAAGGTATGTTGAATTTTATGATTTAGTGATACTTTGAGATTATGATGAACAATCATAATCGAAATTCTGAAATCAATGTTGAATCTATGAGTATTATTATGATGAAATCTTCGTTTAGAAACAAACCCTAGTTGAAAAACTTGATGAATTGGTGTCAATACTAGGGGTTTGATAATTACCCTATTATGTGCTAAGTGGGTTTATTGACAATGTGATGAACACTCGGATTAGAGTGTTAAATTGATGAATATTGATTGTTATGATATAGGTTCTTGATGTAGTTCATGAACACTAGACATAGAGGTTAGATTTTGATGTAAATCTTGGTGAAAATAATTAGTTATGAACTAGTTAGTAAATATGTAAAAGTATGCACATTAGGTGTTTGTTAAATTGCCTAAATGAGAACTAAAGTGTTGAAATTTAGAGTGAAAACGCGTATTTGAATGATATGGCAATTACATGTGATATGAAGTAATAAAGGTTCTAAATACTATGTTGATTTAGACTTAATGTTGTAAACCATGTGATTGAAAGTAGTTAACTTTGATAAACTAAGTTAACTAAGCATGAAGTCGAACAGTAGCTTCGACATAGAAAAATAAGTGAGGTGGAATAGTCGTGATTGTTAATGACTAATTTAACCGCCTTGTAAATGATTGACAATAGTTTGACGCGTAACAAGCTAGGTGAAAGCTTGGAGGAGGGAGCGGGTCAAACGAAGCAAGTACGGAAAGAAAAGCGTGGCGTGGATGCGAGGTAAGTGTAAATTACACACTTATGTAGAATACTCGTTTATTCGATACGTTGTAAACGGGATAGCGATAATATTGGAAATATGGATTTTCGTTAAGATTACCTTGTAGTGTAATCTAATAATGAGGGGAAAAGGGCAAAAATGGAAATTTGTCAAGTGTCGACTAATGTAAACCAAGGTTAAAAGGATACCCATAGCGTAAGTCGAAATGGGTTGAATTTGTAAGAAAAGAGTTTAAAAGAAAAAGGGTATGGTAATAAAATCCGGGATGGGATGGATGTATGAATTGGAAATCAAAAACGATGTTTTTGATTAAATAGATAACGTTGGGCATATAGTCCAAACGGGTCGAATGGTGGTGATAACACCATTTGACAATATGATTATCGACTAATGTGGTTGTCAAGTCTTATGTTAACAGGACCGATTAGCAAATCGGATAATTGCGTCACCATTGATTGTGTGATAATGAAAACGAGGTATAAATCGGGTCTACTTGTTGATCCGGGCCAGGTACGCATAATTAAGTTGTAGTTAAAAGTGCTATTTTGGTCGAATATTTGGAGAGAGAGTCCTTCGTCGAAAAAGGACCAAAATTGACCAAAACGCCCTTGTAGGCTAAATTGAACAAACAACCCTTAAAGGTTGTTTGGAAACGAGTTTCATGATTAGATAAATACTTAGAATAAGTGTAGAAGTTGAAAGATGTAATACGATTAGTCAAATGGCTCTATTTGAGTCTTGCCGTAAAATAATAATCCGAGGGGTAAAACTCGGAACGTATAGATATCCACATTAGATCCAACACACTTATAGTTGTAGTGAAAGATTATTTGACAAGAAATGTGGTAGTATAATGCTTGATGTGAATGAAAGAGACTTATACTTAAAATAGGCTTAATTACCCTTAACAGGTCAAAATAAGCATATGAGCGAAAACGGGTTTAAATTGTGTAATAAACCTGTGATTAGAACCTAATATGGTAGATAACCTTAAATTGAAGAAGTGTAAGGGATATAAGGATCAAACAAATGTGTTTGTTTAATAAAATGTATAAACGGGTTAAAAGTCGATAAAAAGGTAACGAGTCGAAGGCTTAGAAGTCTCAAAATTTATTATGTTGGATGTTGGATTTTAACTCCATATGATGGAGAATTAAATTACGGACGCGTAGGAAAAAGAATCGGGTAAAACGGATTAAAAACGAGAGAGTTATGCTCGTTTCCGCGAAATCGGGTCATGCTGGAAATCTGCAGCACCAGCAAACAACATTCTGTAGAAAACAAGTGCTAGCGTAGCGCGAGCATGCCGTAGCGCTACGCGAGCATGTGTCAGTTTCGCGAAAAATTTTTATTTTAATCAGTTTCGCTTCCCGGACTCGTTTAAATACGTTTTAAGTTACGTATGACTAATCCAACTCATGTTTTATGAGTTTCAGGTATAATTTTAGCACCGGAGGACGATCAAGCACAACAAAGAACCGAACACGATCAAGAAATAAGCTTCCTCACTATGTATCGTTGTTATGTTAAATGACGAACTCACACATGTTATGTTGTATAGTTTTAATTCTGTAAGAAAGTTTAATGAAACCCGTAATTTCAATGTATTTGAAATTCTAATTACCCGTTTATCTTCGTAATCTATACGAAAACCGTTAAATAATAATAAGGGTGTTACAATAGCAGACCCTTGTTTTCTTTCTACAATCTTCTTCACGATGTCCTATAGCTTTGCAGAAGTTGCAGGGTTCATTACATTTTCCAAAATGTTTCTTTTTGCAGTTTCTGCAGAACGGCGGAGTGGAAGATTGCCCAGTTCCTCTTTTCTTGAATTTGTTATTATTACCCACACGAAATCCTTGGGTAATTTTCTGAGCCAATTCCTTCTTCCTATTTTCTTCTCGCGTACGCACCAGTCCGTCTGTCAAAGTGTTGGCTAATTCCACCGCATCATCGATCGTGCGGGGTCTCGCAGCTTTGACAATATCACGGATCTCGCTAATTAAACCCCAGATGTAGCGAGAGATAAGTACCAGCTCTGGCGAAGCCAGAGTAGGCACGATTCGAGCATATTCGAAAAATTTCGAAGTATACCCTCGGCAATCAACGTCTACCATCCGGTGATTGAGGAATTTATTTGCCATCTGCTCTTTTTCATATTCTGGGCAGAATTTTCTTTCCACCAGACGCTTAAACTCCTCCCAACTCATGGCATAAGCCAGGTCACTTCCCTTGGCTTGTAATACCGTATTCCACCATTCTAATGCTTCTTCCTTGAAAAGGTGAGAAGCATACATGACTTTATCTCCCTCGGCACATTTACTTATTTTAATTACTGCCTCGGTTTTCTCCAACCAACGCAGCGCCGCAGTCGCCCCTTCATTGCCTGCAAATTCAACGGGTTTACAGGCAAGAAATTCCTTGTAAGTGCAACCAGGCGTTGCAGCTTTCATTCTTTTGAGAATTGGGGCTTGCGGTACATCATTATTATTATTATTAATGTTACCGCCTCCATTTACGCTATTACTGAATTTGTCTTCATGAGTACGTTTGCTAGGAATAATTTGTTGAGGTTCAACTGGATTCCGAGCAGCAGCAAGGATTGCTGGAATAGCATTGGCTATTCCCTGAGCAACAATATTCTCTATATCTTGCCTATTCAGAAATTGATCTTCATTGTGTGCTCGGATTGGTTACCCTCATTAACTTGTTCATTACCAGCGTGTTCCATCTGGTAATTAATATATATAAGTTATTAGCATAAAATGAATAACAACCAAACATAATAAAATAACCGCGCATAATCAAGTTAACACGTATAGCCAAAATTGTCGATTTTTCGACTTCCATTTTTATATATTATAGTATGCTTCCGTACACACCCGGTATCTTACAAAAGTTTTATTTTTTTGTTATTTTACACGATTATATTATATTAGTATTATTAAACACATATTTCCACAACCACATACGAACTCATCAGCTGGTACTTTAAAAACGACGTTCCCTCTCGTCGTACTTCCAGGATATCCTTTCCCCTACTTCTCGGATTCTATTTCCGGCGTCCACCAACTCCTCACCATAGTGGCGGAGTTCAGCCAGGTTCTCGGTGCTCATAGGTGGGTGTAGTGGAGGCTCTGGATCGAACAGGGGGAAAAAGATATTAGGGTTATTGAGGAGATTCTGAAACTGCCAGTCGGTGGTCCACCACTCTTCTAGCTCTTCTGGTAGAGGTCGGGGGTGGATAATAGGATCTGGGATGGCAGGTTCCAGATTAACTGGAAGTTGAGTTTCAGCTGGGTAACTGAAGAGGTTTTCATTGGCAGGTCCGATGAGGTCACTAAGTGCCAGTTTATGATCCATCTCTTCCCAGAATGACATTTCCTGGTCTTGCCTGGAACTTTCCCCGATTTCTATTCCCTTGCCTTTATCTTTGGGATCCTCCATCTTTATAACTTTTCGTGTTGCTGGTTTCTTCCTGCGCACACGCCTCCAACCCACGAATCTTCTTTTCTTTCTTGGTTTGGGTTTCTCTGGAGGTTGGGCTTGAAATTCCATAGGTTCATCAGTATCGACACAATAACCGGTAAAGTCTATGGAAACTTCCACATTCACAGTATATAGATTGAGATTCTGAAGAGCTTCAGACAACTCATTCATGTTGTTTAGCATATATGAAGAAAACACACAAAATATTTAATACAACCATTCAAGTATTATTGTTTAAACAGAAAACTGGTAAACATTGCGACTTTTGTATATACAAATTACAACTGAAATTCAATATATACTAGGGGTTGTGCATTCATAATTTATTATGTTTCACATACCTTTATATAAGGTTTATTTTATCTTCTCCTACTAAGTTGTTTATTTAAAGAGGCAAAGTTTCTTTAAAGTTTCTGGCTTATAGATGATATGGGTGCTAGTACTGGATCATGGTGTTGGCAGTTTAACTTAATTAAAAGTTAACATTTACTGCTGTAGTGGCTAACATATAGAGATTTGCCCATTGTTCACCTAATTCATTTTCCCACGGTGGGTTATTGCCTATTTCCTGAGTTTCCTTATTAACCATCACTCCTTTTGGTTGTGACTTCTTTATTTTCTCTTGACTTTTTCTAATAATCCAACCTCTTTTCTTAGTGGTAAGTGGTTTCTCAAACTGTGCCTTACGAACAAATATTCCTTCCTCAGTATCGACTGCATGTCTTGAGGGAAATGAGGTTCCCTTATCTTTTGGTGAACTATCTAATTGACGATAGATGTCCGAAATTCTTTGCTTACCCATACTGTAAACTAACAACTAGTCAAATAACACAAAAACACATAATCACAGAATACCAATCAGAAAATTAAGTATTTCTAAATACTTAATTGGCTTAAATCAGTGGCTCTGATACCACCTTTTTCTGTCACGGCCCCCGGCCCGGTTTGACCCGCTCCAGGAGCCGCGGGACAGAAATCCCGTGGTATTCATTTAAGCTGGCAGCGGAATGATTAACCGGATCGTTTAAAACTTGAAAATGCCAATTATCTTATTTCATAATTATTTGGGATAACCCCGTAATTTACAATCAAGGCGATTTCACTGGGAAACCCCTATTTTACAAAAACATGTTTATTCATTTTATTGAGCCACATCCTCAAGCTTGTAGTGCTACATGGCACTTTTTCCTTGATCACAGCAGATCACCTGAAACATGTTTTAAAAAGGTTTTATCAGCGGGGAAATACTGGCGAGTCACTCATTTTGCACAAAACGACACATTGTTATAATATACAGTATTAAGGGTGATTACATTGTTTATATCAACCAATTACCCGAAATCGGTATTTGTCACTCGACTATATCTATGACTGTGGTCAGATCACCCATTGGCTAACTCGTTGTCCAATGGTGACGGGAAACAAGTAATGTATACAAAACCCCACATACCGGCAGTAATTGAAGATTACAAAGACTTAATCCCTGTAATTATAACTTTGAAAATAAATAGGGTTTTGTAAATAATTTGGTAAAAAGAAGAATGACTCACATTGCAAGTTTAATCGGGCAGAGTTTAGCCTACTGATAAGCCTGTTAACCTAATTCAAATAACAATGCACACGAAAACTAGGTTAGTAACTTTAATCCAACTTTTACTACAACTCACGAGATCAAAACCTTCTCAATGAATGACAAAGTGCGATACTTAAACATCCATCGAATTCACGACGAATGACAAAGTATAACCCAAGTTTGAGCAGCACTTAAACATCCATTGGATTGGTTTCTATCGATCGGACATTAAATCGTAGCAGTGATCGAGTTATTACCCTGTTATCGTGGCAGAATTTCGTGCTGTGTGTGTGTTTTGTAGTAAACAGATGATAACTCAACGTACGAAATGAGTTTTTACGTCGAACCAACGCCAAAAATCAAGTGCCAAACTCCCCTATTTATACTGGAAAAACAGCTCCCTCGCGTGGCGCGAGGGGCTGTCACGTGGTGCGAGGGGCACCACCCTACCATAGGGTAGCCCCGTGTCTCAGTAGCTTGGGTGAGTCACCGTTCGTTCAAATTCGATTCCTATCAAAAACTGTCTAGATAATACCGACTAGAAAATACCCCCCCTGAGTTTTAGGGGCCCTGATCCTGATTCCGATTGTTCTGAAAATTTTAGGGGTTATGCAGGATTACTTGGGGGTCTCAATTAGGGTTTCCTATTGGACAAATTAAGATAAGAATTAATACTTTTAATGAGAGTTGTTACATGCTAATCACCACTATATTGTGCAATACGCTTAGATCCTGGGTTAATCGAATAGGGTACTATCCCAAATAATGAATTAAAGTCGGTGACATACTGTCGACAGTCTAGATTTTTCATGGTGAGAGTTAGAAAATCTGACTCCCCTTTTTCCATTTCATGTCATGGACAGTAGGTTTTTCTGATATGGTCCATAAACTTGGACCATTCCATATTGTATAGGGGTACCTTCCCCTGGACCTGATTAATGTCTCCCACCAAGTAAGGGCATCGCCCTTGAACGACTGTGATACGTACTTCACAGTGCCTTTCTTAGCACAACCGTTGATCTTCACAACGGTTTCCATCTTGTTCAATAATTTCATGTAATCAATGGCTCCTTTTTCGCCATTGAAGTCTCTTGGCTCGCAAGGGACAAAGTACTCGTAAGTACATCCTTTCGAGGAACGAAACTCCTCATTTTACATTATCTTCTTTGGTTCATTCTTCACATTCAAAGCGTGAACAAAACTCTCCTCATGAGTAGATGAATGTTGCTTTAAATAAGGTTTGGAGCGGGAAACATTTGGCTCTTTGAACTTTTTCATGGCCTTTTTCCATGGCCTTTTCTATAGCTACGTCAATTACAGCTTGGAGGTTAACTCCATTAATATTGAGGTTTACATCTGTAGCATCATTAGCATCCGTCGCATTATTGCATCGCTACTGTTGTCTACCTCATCCGAGTTTGCCATACTCAAACCTTAGTACTAACCACCAATTTATACAATTGTTAGTCATCATTTTGATGACCTGACATAGATTAGCCACGACATCCATAAACCGTATAGGCTATTATGTTCCGATCATTCCTAATGAATGTTATTTGAAGGAATATCAAATATATTGTTTTTGCCTAGGTCACAAGAGAACCATCAATGGAATTTAAGGTTTGGACCGAGTCCATTACCTGTTTGACAGAGGATTACAATGTCACATATGTCTTTGTCACAAGGACGATTATGAATAGCTCGAAGGCTAGCCTTACATGACTTTTTATCATATATATATATATATATATATATATATATATAGGATCACTCTAAAATGAGAACCACCTCGAGTTGTAAGAACCGTGAGAACTACTTGATCCGGAGCGAGTTGGACCAAATTTTTTTCATAAACGTAGATGCGTGTATTATAAACACATTTGTAAAAAAAAAATTTTAAAAATGTCATGGGTGTAGTTTTTTGCACCACAAGTTTGTGTTTAAGTGTACCGTAAATTTTTACGGTACCAAAAAACACAAACTTGTGGTGCAAAAAACTACACCCACGACATTTTTTTTTTGAATTTTTTTTTACAAATGTTGTTATAATACATGCATCACGGTTCTTACAACTCGAGGTGGTTCTCATTTTATCATTCCCCTATATATATATATATATATATAGGGGATGGTTCAAATGAAAACCACTTTTATTGTGAAAACTCGAAAACTAACTAAAAAAAGCCTAAAAAACACACCAAAAAAAATTTTTTTTTTCAATTTTTTTATAAAAAATCGCAGATTTTTGTATATAAAAAAAAATTCAAAAAATAAAAATTTGTATTACACGTGTAATACTACACATGTGTGTATGTGTACTACACATGTGTAGTATTACACATGTGCACTACAAATTTTTTTTTTTTTTTTTGAAAATTTTTTTTATATACTAAAAGTAGCGAAAATTATTATGCAAAAAAAAAATTTGGTATGTTTTTTTGGCATTTTTAATTAGTTTTCGAGTTTTCACAATAAATAGTGGTTTTCATTTGAACCTTCCCCTATATATATATATATATATGTATGTATATGGCACAGAGGCCCGCCACAAGTGACATAGAAGAATATGGCATAAAGCCTAGCCATGAAGGACATAATAATCATATGGCACGAAAACCTTGTCGCAAGGGACATTTAGATATGGCTCAAAATGGCCTTGTCACAAGGACGTTATGAGATATGGCACTAAAGGCCTGTCTCGGAAGACATTATAGAATCTGGCACAAAAGGCGTACCACAAAGGATGTTAACACTTAATATGTTAACTTGTCATGAACGACAATTTATAGTACATTGGCTTGTCATGAATGACTTTAAAATGTAGCTCGATGTTTAGTCGCAAAGGGCATTAATTTATAAGCCGCAATCTTATTGGATCAGGGGCTTCAAGGTTTGAACATAGTTCTTCACCTCTGGACAGGGAGTCACAGACTACAACTGTCATCATCTTGGAAGACGATCCTTTTTGGGGCAAGGTAATTCAATTGACATCACTAATGGATGTTTGTATATAACCATCGTATCTGATGATATTAGTCACGATCACATCGATCATATTGACTATTAGGTTTGGGTATAACCCACCATTTTGAACAGGGGATCTTAAAGATCACCACTATCTTTGTCTTATTGACAATAGAGTAAAGTATAGCCCTTAGGCATTTCATCACTAGGGATGTTAATATTATGATCATCATACTGATGATATTAGTCAAGATCGCAATGATCACATAGACTATGGGATTTGAGCATAGCTCACCCCCTTGGGCAAAGAATCATAAAAGATTACAATTGTCTTGCCACAATTGGACAATATAATATAGCCCTTAAGCAAAACATCATTAAGGATGTTTAAATTTTAATCATCGTACTGATGATTTTAGTCATGATCGCACTGATCATATAAACTATTAGGCTTGAGCACAGCTCACTACCTTGAACAGGGGATCGTAAAGATCACAATGTCTTTGTCACAAATGGACAATATAATATGGCCCGTAGGCGAAACATCACTAATGGATGTTTATGGTATGATCATCACATTGATGATACTTGCCATGATCTATTCTGATCATATAGGCTTTAAGGCTTGGTCGTAAACCAATACCTTGACGGCTGGTGTGTTTTCTCACGCCACACTGCCAGGAGTGTTAACATGTTCTCAGATGTTAACAAAGATTAATTATCTTAAGAGGGTTTTACCATCATAGCCATGCTCATAGACATATAGGCTAGGTTATACCATTAAGAAGATCTTTTGAAATTTTCAGCTGATCGATAAAGTTCGAGTAAAATTCAGAACTATCTTTGGATAAAGGACGAAATGAATACCTACATAAAATTTTCAAAACTTTCCTAAATTATTAGGAATTTACAATAGTGCCTTAATCAGGACTTTTAGTAATATATTTGTCCACTGAGGTCTAAGAGAAAAATATAAGTCCGTATAAGGACTATAAATATTATAAGTCCATATATGGGTTATAGTGAAATATCATGTCCTCAAAGGGACTATTTTGAAATAACGTATCCCCAAAGGGATTTTAATGAAATAACATGTCCATAAAAGGACGATATTGGTACAGCGTGCACACAAAAAGGGCTTTACTGTACAAATGCCCTCACAGGGACTTTAAGCAGCTTTAGTCCGCGCAGGGACTAAAAGGAAATATAAGTCCGAAAAGGGACTATAAGATATGTCCGCATAGGGATTATTATGATATAACATGTCCATGAAGGGACGTTAATAAACAATTGTCCTCATAGGGACTTTATGTCGAAAGGTACGTTCCCACTGGGACTTATTAATGAAACAATATGTCCTTAAAGGGACTTATTATAAAATATCATGTCCACAAGGGATCTAGATGTAATAATTTTTCCATAAAAGGGACTTCGATGAATCAGCATGTCCATGAAGGGACTATGATGAAATAATATGTCCTTGAAAGGACGGTAATGAATTATTATGTCCGCCAGGGGACTTTGATAAAATAATATGTCTACGAAGAGACTTTTTATGAAATACTATGCCCACGAAAGGACTACGAAGAAATATAATGTCCATGAGAGGACTATATTGATATATCAAGTCCACGGGAGGACTATCTTAAAATAGTGTATCCACAAAAGGGATTTTAATAAAATCACACGTCCATGAAAGGACTATATTGAAATAGTATGTCCACCGAGGGACTTTATTGGAATATAATGTCCACAATGGACTATATTGAAATATAATGTTGTAAGGCCCGCATATAAGTCTAATAAAAATGACGAGTTTAGACACTAAAATTTTGAACTTTTGATTCTTCTAATCTCTTTACCATAATTAGGTAATATTACCAATATTACCAATGCACGATTTTAACAAAATTTGGGCATGACCCGTCCATAAAACGAGTATACCCCTGTTTTAACCATAAACTAAACAAATAAAATTCTACAACCGTTTGACAAGATACGACTAAAAACCAAAGACATCAAGTGTTATAAAGTGTGACTACTAACAAGTCGTACAAAACAAGCATTTTAACCCAAAACATTAATACGGACTAGCGGAAGCGTTAGATGGTCATAAAGTGTGCATATGCTCGCTCCAAAATGCCAAGTTGCCTAAACTGAGGATTTACCTACATTCAACATAAACGAAAGAAGTTAGCATTCCATAACTAACATGATTAACTAATAACCCGATTAATCACTATCGCGGCCTTACATCTTTCCACACATTACCAACCGTTAGACGGTTCATTACGTACTCGTCTCAATGTAGAGACTAACATTCTTTTCTTAACATACCCGTTAACGACGGGTATTAGTATTGTTACTATAACTTTCATTCAATTCATTCATGATGAACGAATATATTCTCTACATGTACTTACACCTCAATCCGAGAAGGCGGGTCGAGTAAACTTTCATTCGTTACATACTTAACCTCCCATACCCGGTTCGACTAAAAAGAACCGGATATGATGCATATCTTTCGCATCTTATTCATTTCTCAACATCCGTTTATGACGGATCTAACTTTACTTCAAAACGATCATAAATTTCAATTTTTACGATTTCAACATATCAACATAATACAATTGAGTCTATTATACATATGTTAACATAATAGAAATAAGGTGTATACTAACGTACCTCGATCTTGTGAACCTTCCGATTTCCTAGTATTGGAACCTTCCTCCTTCACGCCTATAATCACACATTCATTCGTTCATTTAGTACACCAACATCTCATTCATTCATCTTTCAAATCATACACATTATTCTTTTAAGCATTTCATCAAACACTTGGTGTTCATCATAATTACAAGCATTATTTACCAACATACAAGGCATGAATTTCCACTAGTTCATCTTATAGTTCATCCACAATCGATCCTTGTTCATAACTTTACTTACCCTAGATAAATTTTCTATAATTCAAGCATTACAACATCATCATACTTCAAGATTTCACATATCTATAATCACTTTGATCATCCTTTTCATATCACAATTTCATAAAATGGGTTTTTACTAAAATCTTTCAAATAACCTAGAATCAAACATGATTCTTGTTCTAGAAGGTAACCCTAACTCAGATTTCTCACATTTAGACACCAAATTCGAGATTGGGTTAAACCCCTCATTCTACAAATCATCAAATTCAGAAAATTAAACTTACCACTTCGCTAATTAGGGTTAGATTTTCGAAAGGAGGGCTCATGCACTGGATTATCTTATGAATTTGGCTTCAATTCTTGATTTCTTGAAGTTAGGGTTTCACCCCCCTTTCCCTGCTCTCTTGCTCGATCGACCAGAACCCAGATGTGGGTGTTTGGTTTTAATTTTTGTTTATTAATTAAAACATTTAGTTTATTACTTACACATTGAACCCTCCCACTTAGAAAGAGTGTTCAACTTAGGCTTTCCCATAAACTAACTTATCATTTTTGTCATATTTCATTACTATGTTAAATTATTTGTTTAATTTTACTTATTATTATACTAAACAAGTTTTGGGGTGTTACAAGTCTACCCCCCTTAAAGGAGGTTTCGTCCCCGAAACCTGATCACATATCAAAATTAAGAATTACATACCGAAGAGAAAAGGATAGTGTTTCCTCATTTCATCTTCTGCTTCCCATGTAAGTTCTGACCCCTTCCGGGGTTTCCATTGAATCAATACTTGTCTAACGGATTTGTTGCGAAGATTCTTCACTTTGACATCTTTAATGGCTATTGGCCTTTCGACATAGTTTAACCCCTCATCCAACTCGATGTCATCGAGAGGCACTATTGCTGTTTCATCCGCAAGACACTTCCTCAATTGTAATACGTGGAAGGTATTGTGAATCCCGTCTAGTGTAGACGGTAATTCTAATCGGTATGCAACCCTTCCTATTCGAGCTAAGATTTTAAACGGTCCGATATAACGAGGACCTAGCTTACCCCGTTTGCGGAAACGGATTATGCCCTTCCATGGTGATACTTTCAATAGAACATAATCTCCGACTTGAAACTCGATAGGACGCTTTCTCTTGTCCGCATAAGCTTTTTGCCGATCCTGGGCTGCTTTCAGTCGAGCTCTAATCAAATCAATCTTTTCATTCGTCACCGCTATTAAATCACTTGGTGCAAGTTCTCTCTGTCCAACTTCACCCCAACACACAGGAGTTCTACATTTCCTCCCGTATAATAGTTCATAGGGAGCCATTTGAATACCACTATGGTAACTATTATTGTAAGAGAATTCTACTAGTGGTAAATGGTTATCCCAACTTCCCCCAAAGTCTAAAGCACATGCTCTCAACATATCGACAAGCATTTGAATGGTTCTTTCTGACTGTCCGTCAGTCTGAGGGTGGTAGGCGGTGCTAATGTGTAACTTCGTGCCCACACTTTCGTGAAACTTCTACCAGTAACGAGAGGTAAATCTAGTATCCCGATCTGAGATAATCGATACGGGCACTCCATGTCGGGATATAATCTCATTCATATATATTTTCGCTATTCTCTCGGAAGAGTAATCCTCTCGAATAGGTAGGAAATGGGCACTCTTTGTGAGTCGGTCTACAATTACCCATATCGTATCATGCCCCTTTTTCGTTTTAGGAAGCTTGGTCACCAAATCCATCGTTATTTCTTCCCATTTCCACACCGGAATTTCCAATGGTTGTAATTCCCCGTATGGTTTTTGATGTTCCGCCTTTACTTGGGAACATGTTAAGCACTTCGCAACATATTTAACAATATCACGTTTCATACCCGGCCACCAATAATTTGTCTTCAAGTCCCGGTACATTTTAGTAGCCCCGGGATGGACTGAATACCGTGACTTATGAGCCTCCTCGAGTAGAGCGGTCTTTATTTCGCAAAATCGTGGTATCCAAATTCGACCGAATCTTGTTTTGAGTCCGGCCGAATTTTCTTCTAATTTATCAACTATACCTTTCATTCTTTCTTTCTTTAGGTCTTCTATTCCAAGCGACTTTATTTGGGAATCACGTATCATATCAAGTAATCGTGGCATAACTATCATCTTCGTGGATTTTACTCGAATGGGAGGCGGATACTCTTTTCGGCTTAACGCGTCAGCTACCACGTTCGCCTTTCCCAGGTGATAAAGGATATCGCAATCGTAATCTTTAATAAGTTCAAACCATCTCCGCTGCCTCATATTTAAGTCTTTCTGTTCGAAGAAATACTTGAGGCTCTTGTGATCCGAGTAAATTGTACATTTTGCACCGTAGAGATATTGCCTCTAGATTTTCAAGGCGAAAACTACTCCCGCCAATTCTAAGTCGTGAGTTGGGTAGTTTCCTTCATGCGTTTTAGTTGTCTTGACGCATATGCTATAACTTTACCCATTTGCATTAAAACACACCCTAAACCTTGATGTGAAGCATCCGAATAGACAACCAGATCTTCCGTTCCATCTGGGAGTGTTAAGACCGGAGAACTAGACAACTTCTCTTTTAACACGTGAAAGGCTTCTTCTTGATCTTTACCCCACACAAATCTTTCCTTCTTCCTCGTCAGCTTCGTTAAGGGTAATGCTATTTTTGAAAAGTCTTGTATAAATCTCCGGTAATAGCCGGCAAGGCCTAGGAAGCTCCTTACTTCAGTGGGAGTTTTTGGGGAAACCCACTTCATTACTGCCTCAATCTTCGACAGATCGACCAAGACAACTTTCGAGTTTATTACGTGGCCGAGAAACTGCACCTCTCTGAGCCAGAAATCGCATTTTGAGAATTTTGCGTAAAGTTTCTCCTTACGGAGAACTTCAAGTACTTCACGCAAGTGTCTCGCATGTTCAGTCTTGCTTCGCGAGTAGACTAGAATATCAACTATGAACACGATCACAAATTTATCTAGCATGGGTTGGCATACCCGGTTCATAAGATCCATAAACACAGCCGGTGCGTTCGTCAATCCAAAGGACATGACTAAAAATTCATAATGCCCATATCGGGTTCTGAACGCGGTCTTTGGAACATCTTCTTCCCGTATTTTTACTTGATGATACCCCGAACGCAGGTCTATTTTAGAGAACCAACTCGCCCCTTGTAATTGATCAAAAAGATCGTCAATTCTGGGTAAAGGGTAGCGGTTCTTCACGGTCAGCTTATTTAATTCTCTGTAATCGATGCACATGCGCATCGACCCGTCTTTCTTCTTAACAAATAAGACAGGCGCTCCTTAAGGCGACACACTCGGGCGTATAAAGCCCTTATCTAGTAGATATTGCAATTGTGTCATTAACTCTCGCATCTCGGTGGGAGCCAATCTATAGGGAGCCTTCGCAACCGGCTTCGCACCCGGATTCAATTCGATGCGAAACTCTATTTCTCGTTCGGGAGGGAATCCCGGAAATTCCTCTGGAAATACATCCGGAAATTCGTTCACGACCTCAACATCTTCAAGCTTCGGGAGGCTTTGACGAGCGTCGACTACATAAGCTAGGTATGCTCTACTCCCGTTAAGTACAATTTTGTTTCCACGTTTCTTTCCCCTTGAATATTCAATTGCCTTCCACTTGGAGATTGGACAAGCATTACCTTATTTTTACAGTTAATTTCTACACAGTGTCGTGCCATCCAATCCATACCTACTATCATTTTAAATTCCCCCAAAACCATAGGTATGAGGTCGATATCAAATTCCTCATCTTCTATCATGAATTTGCAATTTCTACTAATCTCGTGTAACACATAGTTCTTACTATCGGCTATTTCTACTTCTAAAGGTATCGGCATTCGTTCAATCTTAAATGAAGGATGTTCCACGATTTCATTTGCAATAAACGACATAGTGGCTCCGGTATCGAACAAAACATAAACCGGTATGGAGTTTAATAGAAAGATACCTGAAACCACATTCGGATGGGACTTGGCTTCTTCGGATGTGATTTGAAACATCCTCCCTTTCGCCTTAGAGTTATCTTCGTTCTTTCCCTCCTTCTTTGATCCTTGTTGGAGTTTAGGACACTCCGACTTGACATGTCCTTTCTGGAAACAATTGAAACATGTCTTCGGGTTGCTAGGGCACTTGTAGGATGTATGCCCTTCTTCGCCGCATTTATAGCATCCCTTCTTACCCAGAAGACATTCCCCAGTATGTAGTTTCCCACATGTCTTGCACGGAGAAATACCACCCCTTGACTTGTCCTTCTTTCCGTGGTCTTGGAACTTTGCTTTCTTGGACGGACTTGAACTTGCCTCCTTTTCATTCGATCTCTTTTCACCTCGTTCTTCTTGCCTTTTAATCTCGATTTCTCTATCCCGTGCCAAATTGATAAGCTCGTCAAGGGTTTCACATTTCGAGGGAGTGATGAACTCCCTAAATGTCACGGCCCCCGACCCCATCCTGGGAGCGGGTGCCGTGAACCAGCTAGATGGTATCGGTGTTTATTAATTACGCAGCGGAAAATTTTTTCATCAGGATCGTAGTTAGGAAATAATTTCAGAGTTTGTAAAACACCAAACTTTTAATATTAAACAAATGGGCTAAAACCCGTATTTCATTCAATTGTTTTGATAGAGATAAACCCAAATAAATAAAACATAACTTTCTTCTTTTATTCAGGTATTTATAGCCACTTTATTTAAGCCTTCAGTGCTCCATAGCTGGCTTCTATTATCTTTACAGCAAATTACCTGAAACGTGTTTTGAAGACATTTTATCAGTAATAAATACTGGCGAGTTCATTCCATTTTTATAAAATATATTGTTATACTTTACAGCATCAAGGTTTTTATATTTATTTATATTTTCCCAACTCAGTCAGTATTTGTCACATCGTGGTAATTCCGATGTGAGAGTGGTCATATCACTCATTGGCTCACTTTCATCCAATAGTGAATTTATCAAGTAATAGATATATAGTATATCTCACTATTATATTGGTCACTAGGCGATTCCTGTGACGGTGGTCAAATCACTGTTGATCATTCTTTCAACTAGTGACTCGGGTCATATTACTGTTGATCATTCTCTCAACTAGTAATTGTGGTCATTCACTGTTGATCATTCTTTCAACTAGTGACTCGGGTCATATTACTGTTGATCATTCTCTCAACTAGTAATTGTGGTCATATCACTGTTGATCATTCTCTCAACTAGTGACTATGGACTTAATAGTGTCCCGTGACATTACTTTGTCAAATATATTTTTCTATGGTACAAAACCACTTAGCCCAGAAAATGACATATATCATTTTCTGTCAAATTAATAACTATAACTTTATCAAATATAATATATTAATTAAATAAATGTAATACTATTATTTAATATATTAACGTGACTAAGATTAAAATACAATTCCCGAGATATACATTAAGGTTTATAGTTTATAATACACATTAAATCTTTTATTACTTAGGATATATTAAATATTTATATTAAATATTACAGAAGTAATACCATAATCTTGACCCACTCTCAATGTAATTTCGGCTATAAATAATTAAATCCGGAACACAAGTGTGCAATCAAATCTGGATTCAAGGTGCCACACTACATAAGATCTGACTATACACTTATCTATATTTGGCTCCATTAAATTAGTTCAATCGACCCACCTAGGCTATTATTTAAATTCATAAAGTAATTCCATTTATGTGTATAAATAATAACGATACCACTAAATACATATATAGATAAAAATGGTATCATATCAATACCTGTGTAAAGTATACAATAATAGATTATATTTTCTTTAATATAACTAATATAATGATTAATAAAACTCTATATTATATACACACCATTTAAATGTATTTCAATCATACATTAAATTTATTAATTATTTAATGTAGAAATAATATTAGTTATAGGCTATTGCTACTGGGGCACAATTCCCCCTGTGATTGTGGTCATGTTATTATTGGCTAACTTTTTGGCCAATAGTAACGAGGGTCAAGTAATGTATAAAATCCTACATAGTGGCAACTATTGCATAATACAAAAACTTGTTTACTGTAAGTATAACTGATAAACATTTAGGATTTTGGAAAGCATTTTTAAATATAATTATATCACAAAAAGGTGATAAAACTGTGAGAAAAGAGAATGGACTCACTTTGTACTTTAGGGTTCAACTAGAAAGCCTCCTGGTAGAATCTTGGGTATAACTTCTGAGCTATTTTAAATATATATATATATATATATATATATATATATATATATATATATATTTGCACTCGTGTTAAGTATAGTACCCCTAATTCAACCTTATCCCTATGTCACGAGACCGAACCCAAACGAACTTAGTCGGGCAGAGCCTTGACATGCGTTATGGGGCTCCAGATCAATCGGAAAGGGTAGCGGTGATCGGGAGTTAAAACACTTAAAACGGGGCAGGGCTCTATTATTATTATTAGTATAATATAAAAGAAAAAATTAAATTTAAAGAAAGAGATGGGAAGGCTGGCGAGACCAGAGGGTAGAAAGAAGGGAAATAAAATAGCAATTGAGATGTGGTCTATTTGTGTTCATATATATACAAAAAATTTTACTTGGAATGGAAGCTTACACACACGTAGACATTGGCATTAAATGCCTACATTCCACTTTTGATCATATGCACACACGTACACTATGATTTATTTTATTTTAATATTATTTTATTATTATAATTAATTCATCTGCTTCACTTATTTGACGTTTATAACTTCTATAATATGACGTTCTAGAAAACAATGAATATGTCATTAGAACGAGAATATTGGCATCTACATTTTGAACTAAGTTTCATTAAAAATGGAGTAAGTCCAAATACAATGTATTTTTATAATTTAATTATTAGACGGTTCCTAGGCCCGTCTGGGTACTTCATATTTCTTACAGTCAACTTACCCGTAATCTACCCGTTTAATAATTTAAGTTTTATATACTTTATTTTAATATAGAAAATAGAAATGGCACACATATACAAGCCAATTAATTAGTATAACATTCCAACCAAATATATATAAAATAGTTTTTAAAACTATACGGGTTGAATAATTATTTAAAAAATAAATAAAACTAGTTACTAGTGGTTAATAAATTTAAACAACCTATAACTCTTATATGATAAAAATAGAAACGTTACATCCTCCCCACCTTGTTTTAAATCTCGTCCTCGAGATTTGGGCTACGATGTCTCTTTTAAAGTTATGTCACGTCTTTGTCAATAAGAACAGTATTAAGGTAGATGGTACAGGATCAAAATATCAAATTTTGTGAATACGAATTGTACAATAAATAGGACTTAATGGTTCAACTGAATTAGTTCAAGAAATCGATGTCAAATGAATGAGACGAAATAATATAATTTCCAAGGTGACTAGGTTCAAGCCAAAAGAGATATATGATCAATAGATATCTAAACTGAACGTTTACAAGTTGTGAATGACTTTTAGAATCAACAGAATTCATTGTCAAAGGAAAAATTAATTTGATTGTCAACTGAGGAAGACTCAGAATCAACAAGCTCAAACGAAATAGAAGCACGAAAATGATTTGTCAACTATCGAACCATAACAAGAGAAAAATCAGTGTGTTGACATTTATTGAATTGTAAGGATACACCGAAATACAATAGAGTGTAGTGTATCATTGTCTTAGTACATAATTGCATTAAGGCTATTTTCAATGATGTGTCAAATGAAAGACATACGTGATTTTGAATGATTTGTATGATTTTGATTAGCTCAAGCTACAAGTTTATATCGACGCCACAAGGTGTCGAAACGATTAAAATAGTTCAATAATTACGGTGAACGAACAATTTCACCGTTTTTCAACTGAAAGTTTTAATGAAAAAAATTTCAATTAAATATTATAGGATTTTCAACTGATGATGAAAGACCAAATGAATATCATAGATTTTTCGATCAATGATGAAAGAAACGTTAGAGGTACACCAGAATATAATACGAATTTGTGTACTCTTATCTTAACACATAATTGTATTAAGACTGTTTAAGATAATGAATCAACAGAAATTAAAATCCGTACATCAGGTGTGAAAATGAGATTAGCTCAAACGTCAAGTTAATGAAAACGCCACCACAAGGTGTCGTAACTAAATAAATGATTTAATGAAAGTGAAGACCAAACAATATTATGGTTTTGAATAGATGAAGTATTTGACAGGATGCATTTATTTAAAAACTTTTATTTATACTAGGGTTAAATAAAACTTAACTAAGAGATTACATATCAGCGATTACGTCTGGAATCATTTCTTCTTCTTGCGTAGTAAGTACGAATGCTCGCGCGTTCTTCTTAGCTCTGTCTGTTGTTTTCGCCTTGTTGTCGAGTGCTTTGGTCAGTTTCGGGCAATATGGTTTGATGTGTCCCGTTTCTCCGCAATTGAAACAAATATTAGTTTTCCTTCTACACTCTTTCTCTATATGCCCGGTCATCTTGCAGAAGTCACAGTAGAGTGTTTTCCTAAAACGGCATCTTCCTGAATGCTTTTTGTTACAGTTTCTGCAGGTAGGTTGCTCCAATGACGGTTCAGTTCCTTTCTTCTTGAATTCTTGGGAAATTTTCTGGGCTAACTTCTTCTTCTTGTTTTCTTCTCTTGTGCGGATTAGTCCATCTGTCAGGATGTTAGCTAGTTCAACTGCTTCTTCAATAGTATGTGGCATAGCGGCCTTGACCATGTCTCGGATTTCACTCACTAATCCCTAAAATATAACGAGAAATTAGTACGGGTTCTGGTGAAGCCAGAGTTGGTACCATTCTTGCGTACTCGAAGAACGTCGTCGTATACTCCCGACAATTTACATCTATCATTTTATGATTTAGGAACTTGTTAGCCATTCGTTCCTTTTCATAAGGGGGACAAAATTTCCTTTCTGTCATTTCCTTGAATTTTTCCCAGCTCATGGCATAAGCCATGTCACTTCCTTTTGCTTGAAGAACTGTATTCCACCATTCTAAGGCTTTTTCTTTAAAGAGGTTAGAAGCATACATCACCTTATCTCCTTCGGCACATTTGCTGATCTTCAGAACAGCTTCCGTGTTTTCCAACCATCGCAGAGCAGCCGTGGCTCCTTCACTGCCGGCGAACTCAGTTGGTTTACAAGCTAGAAATTTTTTGTAGGTACACCCGAGAGTCATCGCCTTCTTTTTCTTGGGAAATGGGGTTTTGATAATATCATAATTGCCTCCATTGACACTATGGCTAAAACTATCATCACGAGTATGCTTGCTACTCACAATTTTGGTGTGTTCTACAGGGTTTTTAATGGCTTTAATTATTAAGGTAAAGCATTAGTTATTCCTTGGGCTATCATATTTTCTATAGCATTTTTATTCAAAGGATTTTCATTATTAGTATGAACTTCTGGATTATGTGATACTTCATTCGACATCTGAATTATAGACATTTTCAATTATTAATATCACAGAATAAAACAAGACAATACTTTCAAGAATCATATGTGCAAATATATATCTACATATATACATATGTATAAATCTACAAGAATCGCACATATGTTACTTTGTATTAATTTCCTAACTTTATTGTTTCATATTAGGTATTAAAAGAACACCTAAATAGCTTAAACAAGTGGCTCTGATACCACCTTCTGTCACGGCCCCCGACCCCATCCTGGGAGCGGGTGACGTGAACCAGCTAGATGGTATCGGTGTTTATTAATTACGCAGCGGAAAATTTTTTCATCAGGATCGTAGTTAGGAAATAATTTCAGAGTTTGTAAAACACCAAACTTTTAATATTAAAGAAATGGGCTAAAACCCGTATTTCATTCAATTGTTTTTATAGGGATAAACCCAAATAAATAAAACATAACTTTCTTCTTTTATTCAGGTATTTATAGCCACTTTATTTAAGCCTTCAGTGCTCCATAGCTGGCTTCTATTATCTTTACAGCAAATTACCTGAAACGTGTTTTGAAAACATTTTATCAGTAATAAATACTGGCGAGTTCATTCCATTTTTATAAAATATATTGTTATACTTTACAGCATCAAGGTTTTTATATTTATTTATATTTTCCCAACTCAATCAGTATTTGTCACATCGTGGTAATTCCGATGTGACAGTGGTCATATCACTCATTGGCTCACTTTCGTCCAATAGTGAATTTATCAAGTAATAGATATATAGTATATCTTACTATTATATTGGTCACTAGGCGATTCCTGTGACGGTGGTCAAATCACTGTTGATCATTCTTTCAACTAGTGACTCGGGTCATATTATTGTTGATCATTCTCTCAACTAGTAATTGTGGTCATATCACTGTTGATCATTCTTTAAACTAGTGACTCGGGTCATATTACTGTTGATCATTCTCTCAACTAGTAATTGTGGTCATATCACTGTTGATCATTCTTTCAACTAGTGACTCGGGTCATATAACTGTTGATCATTCTCTCAACTAGTAATTGTGGTCATATCACTGTTGATCATTCTTTCAACTAGTGACCCGGGTCATATTACTGTTGATCATTCTCTCAACTAGTAATTGTGGTCATATCACTGTTGATCATTCTCTCAACTAGTGACCATGGACTTAATAGTGTCCCGTGACATTACTTTGTCAAATATATTTTCTATGGTACAAAACCACTTAGCCTAGAAAATGACATATATCATTTTCTGTCAAATTAATAGCTTTAACTTTATCAAATATAATATATTAATTAAATAACTGTAATATTATTATTTAATATATTAACGTGACTAAGATTAAAATACAATTCCCGAGATATATTAAAAGTTAAATATATAATTGACATATATCGTTTAAGATATACATTAAGGTTTATAGTTTATAATACACATTAAATCTTTTATTACTTAGGATATATTAAATATTTATATTAAATATTACAGAAGTAATACCATAATCTTGACCCACTCTCAATGTAATTTCGGCTATAAATAATTAAATCCGGAACACAAATGTGCAATCAAATATGGATTCAAGGTGCCACACTACATAAGATCTGACTATACACTTATCTATATTTGTCTCCATTAGATTAGTTCAATCGACCCACCTAGGCAATTATTTAAATTCATAAAGTAATTCCATTTATGTGTATAAATAATAACGATACCACTAAATACATATATAGATAAAAATGGTATCATATCAATACTGTGGAATAGATGGTATCTTTGTAAAGTATACAATAATAGATTATATTTTCTTTAATATAACTAATATAATGATTAATAAAACTCTATATTATATACACACCATTTAAATGTATTTCAATCATAGAATAAATTTATTAATTATTTAATGTAGAAATAATATTAGTTATAGGTTATTGCTACTGGGGCACAATTCCCCCTGTGATTGTGGTCATGTTACTATTGGCTAACTTTTTGGCCAATAGTAACGAGGGTCAAGTAATGTATAAAATCCTACATAGTGGCAACTATTGCATAATACAAAAACTTGTTTACTGTAAGTATAACTGATAAACATTTAGGATTTTGGAAAGCATTTTTAAATATAATTATATCACAAAAAGGTGATAAAACTGTGAGAAAAGAGAATGGACTCACTTTGTACTTTAGGGTTCAACTAGAAAGCCTCCTGGTAGAATCTTGGGTATAACTTCTGAGCTATTTTAAATATATATATATTTGCACTCGTGTTAAGTATAGTACCCCTAATTCAACCTTATCCCTATGTCACGAGACCGAACCCAAACGAACTTAGTCGGGCAGAGCCTTGACATGCGTTATGGGGCTCCAGATCAATCGGAAAGGGTAGCGGTGATCGGGAGTTAAAACACTTAAAACGGGGCAGGGCTCTATTATTATTATTAGTATAATATAAAAGAAAAAATTAAATTTAAAGAAAGAGATGGGAAGGCTGGCGAGACCAGAGGGTAGAAAGAAGGGAAATAAAATAGCAATTGAGATGTGGTCTATTTGTGTTCATATATATACAAAAAATTTTACTTGGAATGGAAGCTTACACACACGTAGACATTGGCATTAAATGCCTACATTCCACTTTTGATCATATGCACACACGTACACTATGATTTATTTTATTTTAATATTATTTTATTATTATAATTAATTCATCTGCTTCACTTATTTGACGTTTATAACTTCTATAATATGACGTTCTATAAAACAATGAATATGTCATTAGAACGAGAATATTGGCATCTACATTTTGAACTAAGTTTCATTAAAAATGGAGTAAGTCCAAATACAATGTATTTTTATAATTTAATTATTAGACGGTTCATAGGCCCGTCTAGGTACTTCATATTTCTTACAGTCAACTTACCCGTAATCTACCCGTTTAATAATTTAAGTTTTATATACTTTATTTTAATATAGAAAATAGAAATGGCACACATATACAAGCCAATTAATTAGTATAACATTCCAACCAAATATATATAAAATAGTTTTTAAAACTATACGGGTTGAATAATTATTTAAAAAAAAATAAAACTAGTTACTAGTGGTTAATAAATTTAAACAACCTATAACTCTTATATGATAAAAATAGAAAAGTTACACTAAATTCTGCCTTTAATATGCCATAAAAGCGATTGATCTTCATTCTTTCAGTCTTCACAAAATCCCCACAAAATTTCATCTTATCCATGAAAGTGTTTGATATTTCGTTTATTGACTCGTTTTTCTGTCGGAGGCGTAAGAAATCCTCCTAAATCTTATCAATAGCCGACTGGGGATAATGATATCTCATGAAGGGCTCCTTAAGTTCTTGCCAAGTCATCATTTGGAGTCTATCCTCACCTATTTCCTTGCTATGGGCATCCCACCAATCTTTCGCCTGAAAAGTGAGTTGACAAGTAGCGAACATCACCTGGTCCTCCTTATCATATCGGCTTCGTATAAATACCGCTTCTATGTTTGAAACCCATCTTTGGCAGGCGATCGGGTCGATTTTACCATCATACGTTGCGGGATTGCACGCCATGAAGTCTTTATACGTGCACCGTCATTCTTTGCTTTTACTTTTAGATCCCTCAATCAGTTCTTTCAATTCTTCGATCTTGCTAGTCATCATGGCATCCACAACTCCCAACACCCGACTTTCTACTTCTTGAGCTAATCGTGGAAGGTTAGCTTGCATAACCCCTTCCGCCACTTCTGTGACCTTATTGTTAAATGCTTCTTGACGAGCCGTATCATCATCATCATTAACATTTCTTGCATCAGCCATCTACACAATGTCATGTTTTCGTTTAATACACATCATAAACTTTCAGTATATCATAGTTCATTAGCCCGTATTTACCTCATTCACATTCTTACATTTGAAACCTTACTCGCCTTTTAAACTTCCATCATTCATTCGTGTCATTCGACACGCTACCTTCGAATTTTATAAATGTCTTTCTATCGTAAGCACTAATCGTGGTTACATATATCTTTCTTGGCCTTATATAGACCCTACACGAACATTTAATAGGCCTTCGGACAGTTTGGGAACTCAAATACGAAAAACAAGGCAAAATAAAAATTTTCAGCGGATTTGATTTCCGCTAGCCGTCGGCGACGGCTTCACACCCCGTCGGCGACGGGCTTCGTAAGTGGGTGTCGTCCACAATGTCCGTAGGCAGACAGTTAGGCCGTCGGCAAGCATGAGGGCGTCGGCGACGGCCCCTCCTTTGCTGAGACACTGAAAAAACCATTTTTGGGGTGTTTTTTACTCATTTTTAGGTTCGTTCCATCCATTCGATCCCTGGAACTTCCCATTCAACCTTTCAATATTACTCCCTGTATATCTAACTTAATATTCTCATCATATAAATAATAAACATACTTGTATTCTCATATAACTTAACGTTACCTCATTAGCGATCTTGGAGTGAGCACACTTTCGAACGAGCCGTCGGTTGAGTTCAAGCACTACTGCTTGTGCTCGAATCCCTCAACCTGGGCTCTGATACCAACTTGTAAGGCCCGCATATAAGTCTAATAAAAATGACGATTTTAGACACTAAAATTTTGAACTTTTGATTCTTCTAATCTCTTTACCGTAATTAGGTAATATTACCAATATTACCAATGTACGATTTTAACAAAATTTGGGCATGACCCGTCCATAAAACGAGTATACCCCTGTTTTAACCATAAACTAAACAAATAAAATTCTACAACCGTTTGACAAGATACGACTAAAAACCAAAGACATCAAGTGTTATAAAGTGTGACTACTAACAAGTCGTACAAAACAAGCATTTTATCCCAAAACATTAATACGGACTAGCGGAAGCGTTAGATGGTCATAAAGTGTGCATATGCTCGCTCCAAAATGCCAAGTTGCCTAAACTGAGGATTTACCTACATTCAACATAAACGAAAGAAGTTAGCATTCCATCACTAACATGATTAACTAATAACCCGATTAATCACTATCGCGACCTTACATCTTTCCACACATTACCAACCGTTAGACGGTTCATTACGTACTTGTCTCAATGTAGAGACTAACATTCTTTTCTTAACATACCCGTTAACGACGGGTATTAGTATTGTTACCATAACTTTCATTCATGATGAACGAATATATTCTCTACATGTACTTACACCTTAATCCGAGAAGACAGATCGAATAAACTTTCATTCGTTACATACTTAACCTCTCATACCCGGTTCGACTAAAAAGAACCGGATATGATGCATATCTTTCGCATCTTATTCATTTCTCAACATCCGTTTATGACGGATCTAACTTTACTTCAAAACGATCATAAATTTCAATTTTTACAATTTCAACATATCAACATAATACAATTGAGTCTATTATACATATGTTAACATAATAGAAATAAGGTGTATACTAACGTATCTCGATCTTGTGAACCTTCCGATTTCCTAGTATTGGAACCTTCCTCCTTCACGCCTATAATCACACATTCATTCGTTCATTTAGTACACCAACATCTCATTCATTCATCTTTCAAATCATACACATTATTCTTTTAAGCATTTCATCAAACACTTGGCGTTCATCATAATTACAAGCATTATTTACCAACATACAAGGCATGAATTTCCACTAGTTCATCTTATAGTTCATCCACAATCGATCCTTGTTCATAACTTTACTTACCCTAGATAAATTATCTATAATTCAAGCATTACAACATCATCATACTTCAAGATTTCACATATCTATAATCACTTTGATCATCCTTTTCATATCACAATTTCATAAAATGGGTTTTTACTAAAATCTTTCAAATAACCTAGAATCAAACATGATTCTTGTTCTAGAAGGTAACCCTAACTCAGATTTCTCACATTTAGACACCAAATTTGAGATTGGGTTAAACCCCTCATTCTACAAATCATCAAATTCAGAAAATTAAACTTACCACTTCGCTAATTAGGGTTAGATTTTCGAAAGGAGGGCTCATGCACTGGATTATCTTATGAATTTGGCTTCAATTCTTGATTTCTTGAAGTTAGGGTTTCACCCCCTTTCCCTACTCTCTTGCTCGATCGACCAGAACCCAGATGTGGGTGTTTGGTTTTAATTTTTGTTTATTAATTAAAACATTTAGTTTATTACTTACACATTGAACCCTCCCACTTAGAAAGAGTGTTCAACTTAGGCTTTCCCATAAACTAACTTATCATTTTTGTCATATTTCATTACTATGTTAAATTATTTGTTTAATTTCACTTATTTTTATACTAAACAAGTTTTGGGGTGTTACAAATGCCCATGAAAGGACCAAATAGCAAATGTCCATATAGGGTCTTAAGTCAAAAGGTATGTCCACACAGGGACTAAATAGAAGAGATAGGTCCTTATAAGGACTTGAAAGAAAAAGAATATTATGAAAGAAGGATTCTCTAACGCCTTCCTTGCTCCTTTTCGACTGTCTCTCTTCTTTGTTTACCATATACGGTAGGAACACTGAAGACCTCAGTGAATAAGTAAGTATTCCAATCAGAATCCATTATAGAAGTAGAACTTAAGGATTCAATGGTTAAGGAATGATAGGGATCACGAATTGGGTTTTGACTGATATAATCCAAGTCTGGGATTCCAAAACTTAGAGGTAAGAAATAAGGATCATTAGAATCTTCTGATATTATTTTCAATACGGGAGCCTCAAGGACCACCTGGTATGGACTCCACTGGTAGAAACTTTAAAATTTGAGCCTCAGGGACCTCCGGTATGGACTCTGAAGTCTGATTGAAAGCTTCAATAGGCTTGGTTTTGGGAATGAATCCATAAAGGTCTTCCTCCAAACTGGTCGCACGCTTATTCTATCCATGATACGAAGCTTAACATTCTTGGTCTTCGGATGAGAAGAATATCCATCAATGGCTTCCATGTTTAGCGACATATTCAAAATACATAAAATCGAAAATGATGTTTACTTAATAGGGATGAGAGCATTCCTAATTCAAGTCTAGACTCGGAAGTCGAGGAATGTGCACTGTGTCATTGAGATTAAACACAATAGGCTAGTGTTTAATTCACTCAATGTTGGCTCTGATACCAACATGTCACACCCCGATATTTCCACATATTACCGGTGGGGAGTATCGTGACGTAGTTGATATCATCATGGTCAAACATACACAGAATAGCACAGCGGAAGTCTTGGAATATCAAAAATATTAAACGGTACGATACGCTAGATTAAGCGATGACCGGAATAGAATGTAATTTAGACCCAACAAGTACGAAGACTTGTATAATATGGGTAAACTAAGTACATTCTGGATTTTAAAGTAAAAACGATAAGGTTAAACCCGTTTCGGCAAACTTACGTAAACTAGTTACATGAACCGATCCGAATGTGTAAATGCATAACGGGCAACCAAATGAATCATATGCAAGTACCTTATGTTATTATGCTTAAAATATGTTAATACATTAGTAGGATGTTAACATATATGCCCAAAAAGTATTTAAAACCAAATTAAGTCCCGTAGGGGCATTTTGGTCATTTTACCCTTTATAAAAGAGATTTTAAAGCAAAATGAGGTTCCGGTCTTTGGTAATTAGTAAAAATATTTATTTTATCACATTACATCAGTAAGATATAATACATATGTGAGGTTTACCATTTATGGCCAAACTATGCCCCGAAAGGGTATTTTGGTCATTTCACATATGCTTTTACGAACATTTTTGGAAGTCTGAGTTCACGAATTATACCTACTGTAATAATATTAAAATTTACTTAAAAGTTCAGAAGGTAATAATTCTTAGGTGTTAAATATGGTTTAAAACCATACTATGCGTCTAAATAGCGTAAAATCGCTAATTGACGATAATTAAGGTGTTTTAGGGAAATTTGAGATTTTGACCAGTTTTGAATGCCCAAAATAATTTATTTAATGTATGAAATCAGTAGGAAAAGGTTTGGAATTCAAATCAATCGTTAATCTCATTTTATGCATGAAAAGGGTATTATCGTCATTTACCGAATTACACAAGAACTCCATGTTATGGTCAGATTATAATCTGATAAAAAATTCCAAAAATCCCTAAAAATAATATCTTAATAGTAGGTAATGAGTTTTGGGTCAAAATCCAAGTTTAAACATGCCTTATGCAAGATATCGCAATTTACTTAATAAAAAGCTTCTATTTACGATATCGAGCATAACTTCTATTTGAGACCAAGAACTGATGTGAAATTTTCGGTACATACTTATATATCAGTAACCAAGGTTTTTATCCACTCACATTTCTAAAAATCTCATTTATAAGTCAAAAGGGCAATTATGGCATTTATAAGCATAATAACGGACATGTGCGTATAATTCAAACTACTAAGGACCAAGCAATATAACCTCAGGGGGTTATACTACTATATAATACGGTCCTAATGGAAGCTTAAAACATGGAAGAATTAAGCTTAAATGGGTCAGAACTGAAAGTCAAAGAAAAAGTCAAGCTTTTGCGACTTTCGGTTATAAACTGACCTTAGACTGATAATTGTCGGGTTAGGACTGATTAGACATGTTCTAATATTAATTACTAAGTCATTAGAATGTTAAAATATAATTTAGAACCTCTATTTTATTTATTTATATCATTTTTAACCTTTCTGTCCAGTTTGACTTTTTGACTAACTAGTTTGACCCGACAATTAACTAGTCAAACGAAATAATTATGAGGTGTCCTTTTAAGGGTTAATCACCTATCCTAATATGGTTCCATAACCACTTTCGTTTCGGTCAGTGGTTGGACCATTTATGATTAAACCGAAAGTCAAAGCTTAATTACGATAACTTGACTTTTCGGTTTATAAACTATAAAACTGAACTAAAGAGAGGGCTAAGACACTTACAAAGAGTCCTAGCTATCTTTTCTACAAGAAAATAAGTTCCACTCAGATTAGAAAAGCTCCAGATTGAGAGGTGTAGAGAAGGAATGAAAATGGCAATTAAAATGGATGAACTTTCATCCTTTATATAGGCTTTGGAAAATCATAGGATCAATACAAGTGTATAGTGTGTCCTACAAGGCTTGATAAGATTGTGACAAATGTTGTATTCTGAGCAAAAGCCTTGGTGAGCACATAACTTGGTGATCAAGGAAGATAATCATGGCTGCAATAAACAAAACAGCAGCTGAAAGCTGTTTTGCTCGCTGGGGACTTTTACGCGCCCCGCGTAAGATTGAGAAGTCACTTACGCGGCCCGCCTAGACTCACGAAATCAGCATTTAAACTTTCAAACATTGCAAGTTCAGTCCCTGCACCTTTAAATGTATTTAATCTTGCATTTTAGGCACTTTTAACCCCTCTAGTCAGTATGTAGATGATCTTGAGAGTATCACCAAACACCGTTAGGTCCAGTTTCGTTAAACGATCCCCGAAAACACTAGTTTCATCTCGTTGATGCTTTTAACCCTTATTCTTAGGAATTTGCGTAAACAACACATAACGGTATCGAAACCTCGTGAAATTGTTATCACTTATTCTTGAGAGTAAAATCAAACATTACGAAGCTCTTGGTTTGTTTAAAGGTCACTCAGAGGTAAGAATTAACATGTTGACACTTTTAAACCTTCGTCGCGCAAACCTTCAAATAATTACGCAAACGGCTCCTCTCGTCAACAAGTGGCTCATTTGAGAATACGGACACCGTCTAAGGTCACTCAGAGGCCTGGTTTAGGCATGTTGACACTTTCAATCCTTCCACATTCAAAGTTTTCGATTTTGATGAAATTAGTCCTTCATAGTCAACGCTTGACTTTATTAGGGTTTATCACACGTGTCAACACGTCATTGGACACGATTTTACGAGGTGTTACAGAGCCCCTGAGCCGCCACGTGTCACCATTCGTGTCGAGCCTAGTGGTGAGTCAGCCAAGCTAGGGCCTACCCTAGCTGGCCTCGCTGGCCGCGAAGGCCCTAGTAGATGTTTACGCGGGGCGCGATAGATGGACGGATCACAACTATAAATAGGGTCGCTCAGTTTCACTTTCAATTCGTTCATTTTCTTTCAATCTCTCTCAATTTCTATAGTGAAGGCACTATACCCGGGCATAATACCCCCCTAAATAGCAAAGCTCTGCCTCGATGTAAGTATTATAACCCCCGGTTACGTATTAGGTACGCTGCCCGATTGATCTAGTGCTCCGCAACGGCTGTCGTGGTTCTGCCCGACATAGTCGTTGGAGTTTCTGTCTCGGGGAGGGTATAACTAATGTAAAATGGGTTATTATACTAACGCATGTGCATTGTTTATTTAAATAGATTATATCCAGGAAACCACAAAGGAAAATCCTAAAATAGCAATGTGAGTTTATCCTCTTTTTGTAAACCTTTTTGTGAACTGTTTTTACAAAACCTTAAATATTTTACAATGTGATTAAGCAGTGATTGAGTCTTTGTAATCTTCAATTACTGCCGGTATGTTGGGGTTTTGTATACAAAATAAGTCGAGACGACAGTAACACGTTACCATTGGACAAAGAGTTAGCCAATGAGTAATATGACCCACCAGTCAGGGATTGACAATACTGAATGAGTAAATTGTGTAGATATAAAAAATGTGATCGCTCTCAATACTGTTTAATGATAAAATGTGTTTTGATTAAACTGGGATTCACTCACCAGTATTTCCCACTGACAAATGTTTTTAAAACGTGTTTCAGGTAACAAAATGTAAAAGCCAATTAGAAGAAAGCCAGCTTGAGAGCACTGAAGGCTTGGAAAAATGTGGCTATAAAAGTTACCTAAAAGACGATGTTTTAAATTCAATAAAATAGGGTTTATCCCTATAAACATGTTGTAATAAGAAACTTGGGTTTACCCATGTGTTTAATATTATAAAATATGGTGGTTTTACTCTGATAAAATATTTCCTAACTACGGTCCTGATGAAATTTCCGCTGCCAAAATTTGTTAAACACACAATACCACCGAAACTGGTTCGCGTCCGCCCGTTCCCGGGAGATAGGGATCAGGGGTTGCGACATCTGTATATTATTGTTTTGTATTATTTGACAATTTGTTAGTTTACAGTATGAGTGATCAAGGTCCGTCAGACGCTTATCGTCAATTGTCTAGTTCTCCTAGAGATAAAGGAACTTCTTCCCAGCGTACTCCCTCGGCGTATTCAGCTGAGCGTAGGAAAAGAATGAGGAAGTTAAACCAGCAGAGGGCTTAAGCAGCAGCAAATAGAGAAATGAATGCCCAAACTCAGGACATACTCAATAGGCGATTAGCAAACTTTCACATATTAGCAACTACTGCCGCAGACCCAAATTTAGAACAAATTATTGCACCACAGCTACTACCCTTGTTTCCAACTCAACCCATGGAAATAGAATCTAACCCAGGAGACCAGGTTCTCATGCCTGCATTCTACCCAAATGAATTCCCTAGAATCCCAGCACCCAATCCCCTAGCATACGATTCATGGAATGATGAACATAGATATTACCAAGAACTCTACCCACAGGAGGAGCCCATGCAAAACCCTGTAGCACCCTACCCTAACCTTGACCCTCTAGATCCATATTGGGATAATGACCAGTATGACAGGGAAATACTAGAAAACCCATTCCCATACGAAGAATCGATGCCCCAGTATCCTGACCCAATACCAGCACCAGCACCACCCATGAGTACCGAAAACATACAGGAACTCCGCACCTTTGATGAAGAGTTAGTGGATGAAGGAGACAGAATCAGACAAATAGGGGAAAGGCTCATTTGAAAGTATGACGAACATAATATGCAATACTGGATGAACCCCTAGTCATAATAGTAATAATATATATATATATATGTGTGTGTGTGTGTGTGTGTGTAGTTTGAAAAAAAAACTAAACTAAGATAGATAATCCCATAGTTACTGACGCATAACTAGTATTATATTTTAATTCCAGATACAGTTTGTACTAGATGCATATATATATAAAATAGAGTAAATGTCGCAATGTATGACGATTTTGATCAATATGTTTGTCGGTGTGATTGTTTACATTACATCCTATTTTGTGATATTAATACATGGTAAATGTTTATAATCCAGATGGACAACAAAGTAAATCAGGAAAACCAGAATAACGAGAATAATGGAAATCAATTAGATAACAGTGACATCCAACACATAGTGGCACAAGGAATTATAGATGCTATGTCTTATATCCTCCAAAATGTTAAAGAAGCGGAAAATAAAAGTAAAAGTGGAAGTAAGCGACCACCTACTGAACTCGAGCACAACGTAAACAATGGACCATTACTTCAATTGCCTATTCCAAAAAGAAGAAGAACCATGTCTTATGGTTGTTCTTACAAAGAATTTTGGTCTTGTAAACCAATAGAATTCTCTGGCAATGAAGGAGCCATTGCAGCTCTACGCTGGATAGAAAAGACAGAAGCTGTCTTAAAAATAAGCAAGTGTGCAGAGGAAGATAAAATCATGTTTACTTCCAATCTTTTTAAGAATGTAGCCTTAGAATGGTGGAACACTATTCTCCAGTCTAAGGGAAGTGACAGAGTCTATAATATGGAATGGACTGAGTTTAAGAACATGGTTGAAAGGAAATTATGTCCACCCAATGAGAAAGAACAAATAGCTAATAAATTCTTAAACCTTAGAATGACTGGAATAGACTATAAGGGTTACACTACCGTATTCTTCGAATATGCTAGAATTGTGCCAACCCTAGCTTCACCAGAACCAGTATTAATCTCCCGTTACATCTGGGGATTAGTCAGTGAAATTAGACACGTAGTCAAGGCAGCTAGACCACAAACTATAGAAGAAGCTGTAGAACTAGCAAATACCTTGACTGATGAATTAGTACTTACTCAAGAAGAAAACCAAAGGAAGAACCTAGCTCAAAGGCTTACCCAGGAATTTCGCTACGGTAATTCCAACCGTGGGAAAAATATAGGTTCTACTTCTGCACCTTACTGTAAGGCCTGCAAGAAGAAGCATTCAGGAAGATGCTCCACATACTGTAACTTCTGCAAAATACCAGGACATAAGGAAGAAGACTGTAGGAAGAAACCCAACAATGGAGTATGCTTCAATTGTGGGGAAAAGGGACATATTAAGCCGAACTGTCCGAAACTAGCTCTAGCCATGAATAACAAGACTACTAAGAATGCTAGAGCATTTGTTCTGACAGCTGAAGAAGCAAAGATGATTCCGGATGTGATCGCCGGTACGTTTTTAGTTAATGATGTTTTTGCTAAAGTATTATTTGACTCTGGTGTGAACCAAAGTTTTATTAATACTTCATTTTGCAAACTTATCAATCAACCATTAACTAAACTGCAACAAGAATTTCTAGTAGAAACGGCAAATGGGGAATCCGTTAGAATCACTGAAATCTTGCAGGGAGCAAGAATATAAATTTTAAACCATAATTTTATTGCTAATCTTTATCCAATGAATCTGCCTGGATTCGATATTGTATTAGGAATGGATTGGTTAGTAGCCAATAAAGCCAGTATTTTATGTGATCAAAAGTCCATACAAGTAAATTCACCAAAGGGTGAAAAGATCACAATTAAAGGAAATAAGCCATCTCGATCCACGAAATTCATCTCTGTGATGAAAAAAGCCAGTTGTGCAAGAAAAAGGTCACTAGTGTATATGATTTCCATAATCATTAACACTAAAGGAAAAGAATTGAAAGATATTCCTGTAGTATCTCAATTCTCGGATGTGTTCCCAGAAGAATTACCAGGACTACCACCAGATAGGGAAGTTGAATTCAGAATTCACCTATTACCAGGGACAGCACCAATTGCCAAAGCACCGTACAGTTTGGCACCAGCAGAGATGCAAGAACTGAAGAAACAACTGGATGAACTTCTGGAAAAATGATTCATACAACCCAGTTCATCACCGTGGGTAGCACCAATCTTGTTTGTCAAGAAGAAGGACGGATCAATGCGTATGTGCATTGATTACCGAAAACTGAACAAGGTCACGATTAAAAATCGGTACCCATTACCGAGAATCGATGATCTGTTTGATCAATTGCAAGGAGCTCGATTCTTTTCTAAGATTGATTTACGCTCATGATATCATCAATTGAAAGTACAGGAAGAGGACATTCCTAAGTCTGCTTTTAGAACAAGGTATGACCATTATGAATTTACCGTCATGCCATTTGGTTTAACCAATGCCCCAGCTGCATTTATGGACATGATGAACAGAATATGTAAACCTTATCTGGATAAATTCATAATTGTTTTTATAGATGATATTCTTATTTACTCTAAGAATAAAGAAGAACATGCAGTGCATCTGCATGCACTCCTAAATTTGCTGAGAAAAGAAAAGCTTTACGCTAAATTTTCGAAATGCGAATTTTGGTTAGAAGAAGTGCAATTCCTTGGACATATAGTTAATCATGAAGGAATTCATGTGGATCCCACAAAGATTGAGGCAATTACTAAATGGAAAGTCCCCGAATCACCAACGGGGGTGAGAAGTTTTTTAGGACTGGCAGGTTATTATAGACGGTTTATTCGAGATTTTTCTAGAATAGCCATCCAATTAACAAAACTAACTTGTAAATCTGTTAAGTTTGAATGGGGATCAAAACAGGAAGAAGCCTTTAGAATCCTTAAGCAAAGATTAACCAACGCACCCATATTAGCATTACCAGAAGGAATTGAAGACTTTGTAGTCTATTGTGATGCTTCTAAGTTAGGTTATGGATGTGTGTTGATGCAACGATAAAAGGTTATAGCATATGCCTCTAGACAACTTAAGAATCATGAAGAGAACTATACAACTCATGATTTAGAATTAGGAGCCATAATTTTTGCCCTTAAGATTTGAAGACACTATTTATATGAAAATAAATTTGTTGTCTTCACTGATCATAAGAGTCTAATGTATATTTTTGGGCAAAAAGAGTTAAATATGAGACAAAGACGCTGGATGGAAATTCTTAGTGATTATGATTGTAGTATCCAGTACCATGAAGGAAAGACTAATGTAGTAGCCGATGCTTTAAGTCGGAACTTTCACGAAAAGCCAAAAAGAGTACGTTCTCTTAAGTTAAATCTGCAGATAGATTTAAATGAACAGATTAGAGAAGCACAGGAATCAGTAATCAAGGACGATACTTAAAAATTAAAAGGGATGATTAAGGAATTAGAACAAGGAACAGATGGAATTTGGAGATTCCATAAGAAAAGAATTTGGATACCTAAGTAAGGAAACCTACGCCACCGAATATTAGAAGAAGCCCATAAGTCTAAGTATACGATACACCCTGGAAGTGATAAGATGTATCAAGACTTAATAAAGAATTTCTGGTGGATAGGAATGAAAAAGGACATAGCAGCTTATGTTGCTAAGTGTTTAACTTGTTCACAGGTCAAAGCTGAACATCAGAAACCCTCAGGTTTATTGCAGCAATTAGAAATGCCTGTTTGGAAATGGGAATTGATAACAATGGACTTTGTTACCAAATTACCCAAGACAAGAAAGGAAAATGATACAATCTGGGTGATTGTAGACAGATTAACCAAGTCTGCTCATTTCTTACCGATGAAGGAAACTTATAGTATGGAACAACTAGCCAAGTTGTATGTAAATGAAATAGTTTCATTACATGGAATTCCTTTATCTATTGTGTCTGACAGAGATAGCCGTTTTACTTCTCATTTTTGGACAAGTTTACAAAAAGCAATGGGAACCAAGTTAAATCTAAGCATCGCTTATCATCCTCAAACGGATGGACAAAGTGAAAGGACAATTCAGACAATGGAAGATATGCTTAGAGCTTGTGTAATTGATTTCAGAGGAAATTGGGATGATCATTTACCATTAATAGAATTTTCATATAATAACAGCTATCATACCAGTATCAATGTTGCACCATTTGAAGCACTTTATGGACGAAAGTGCCGAACTCCAGTCTGTTGGGCAGAAATTGGAGAAAAGCAACTATCTGGACCAGAGATAGTACAGGAGACAACGGACAAAATTAATCAAGTCAAGGAAAGAATAAAAGCTGCACGAGATCGTCAGAAGAGTTATGCTGATAACAGGCGAAAACCATTGGAATTTCAAGTAGGAAACAAGCTATTATTAAAAGTTTCTACTTGGAAAGGAGTAGTAAGATTCATCAAAAGGGGAAAGCTAAGTCCCAGGTATGTTGGACCATTTGAAATTATTAAAAGAATAGGTGTAACACCCCGAAAACGGGTTCGATAGTCAAACCACGTTAATAATAATGAACGGGTAAAATACCGTAGGTAGTAAAAATTAACCCGGTGAATATTAGGAATTTAATAATTAAACCTAATATTAATTAAAAGAAGGATAAATACTTTGAGAAAAAAAAACAAAGTATAAAAAAGGCCCGAGTTAAAGGGACTTAAAATGAAAAAGGTCATGACTTCCCCGAACCCACTAAGTTAACTAGGAGTGATTAACCTAGTTAGTAATGTGTAACTAAGTAATAAAATATGGAGTTGTAGTTCCAAATAAATAAAGTTAAACTTGAGGGACCAAAACCGTAAAAAGGAAATAAGAATTTTAATTAATAAAATTTTAAACACAACACACACATAGTGTGTGTGTGTGTGCGCGCATCGATCTCCAGGAGAGCTCCAAGGAGCTAAATCCTAGCTTCAACAAAACCTTCAAATTGAAGGATCAATCGAAGGCTAAATTCGGATTTGAATATATATAAACGATCACCAAGTCAAGAGGATCGTAAGGTATGCTGAATTTTTGACATTTATGAAGTTGTGAAAATTGATTAACTTTGCATGATGCGATTTTAGTATGAATCATTGAAGCTAGGGCCGAATTAGTGATGTATATTTGCTTAGGAACAAAACCCTAAGTGAAAATTCTACATAGGTTGCTATGATTTGAATAATTTGATGATTTACCACACTTAGACAAGTGGGTTTTGATTATGTAGTGAAGATGATGATATACACATGTTTAAGATCATCATATTTGATAGTAGAAACAAGGTACTTGAAACAAATTACAAGATTGAGTACTTGTTCATTCATAATTGAAATGGGTTTTTAAGGGTTGTGACGAAATTTCTTGACATTGAAGTTCTTACATAAAGTGTAAGAATTTTACGGTAAATAAAGATAGAATAAATGTTTAAAATCTTCATACTTGCTATATTCAAGAAGAGAGTTCTTGAAAAAGTGCTAAGATGGAAATAGCACATGTACGCGAAATGGGTTTTTAATGAAAGAATGAGTTTTATGTAATTAGATGATTATATGATGTATGTAAACTATGTTGATGAATATAGTTAAATTAGTGGCCAAAAAATAGCGACTATCGAATAGTCGAAGAAATGCCTAAGTGAGTTCGTTGAATGAATATAGTTAAAAAGGGACAGTTGACTTTTGAAAGTCAAACGGACCAAAAATAAGATCGAATGATAATTTTGATAGAAAATACGTAAGGTGGAAAAGTCGTGACTGGCAATGACTAAACTAACCATCTTACGAATTATGATGATAGTTTGACGCTTAACAAGCTAGGTGGAAGCTTGTGGAGGAAGCGGGTCAAACAGATCAAGTACGAAAAGAAAAGCGTGGCTTGGATGCGAGGTAAGTAAAGCTTACACCCTATTTGTAAGATATGTATTTATTTATAGGTTATAAATATGACTATGGTTATATTCGAAATATGGTTCCGACACGAAATGATACGGGTCGGAACATATCAAAAGATGAAAAACCCTGTTTAATGGTAAAAAAATGGCGAAATGGTAATTTGGTCACGAAATGACATAAATAAAAATGAGTTTTCGAACAGCTACTTTATAAGTAAGCCTAACGAATAAAAAGGGAAAATGGTGATTTAGTCATATATAAATGGATAAAAGTAGAAGTTTAAAACGACACCGAGTGGCATAAGCCATGTTGGGTGAACGCGTAAGAAACGGATTTAAGAGACCTGACTATTGGTGAAAAATCCGAAATGAGTTACTTAACGATATGTTAAATAAATACCATTCAATTATAAGCGCAAAATGTTTGGTCGTTTAGACTAAACGGGTCAAATAGTAATGTTGATACCATTTGACAATTAACGACTAATAAATGTTTGTCGAGTCTTATGCTCGCAGGATAAAACGGCTCATGAATTAGCAATGCTATGAATTAGCAATTTATTGGGACAAGGTATTAAAACGGGTCAATATGTTGATCCGAACCAGGTACGTATAATTAAGATTATAGCAAACGTGCGATTCTGGTCAAATAATTAGTGAAAGTCCTTCGTCGTAAAATGAGGGACTACTGTTGACCAAAACGCCCTTGATGGGTAAATCGGGCAAACGACCCTTATGGGTTGTTTAGGAACTTGTATTATGATTATGCAATCCTTAGATACGTATAAAGGTTATAGGCATAAACTTTCATGGGTCAAATGCCTAAGAATGGGTCATTTGCTTAAAATGACTAACCGAAGGGTAAAAATTCGGGATAATGGGTTCATTATGTTAAATCCACCACAAAATAGTTGTGGTGGAATATAAGTAGGTATTTTAAAGTGGGAATGTGAAGTGTGAAAATAGAAGAGCGAGTTTGATGCTTAAATGCATAAAAATCGCTCTAAACGGGTCAAAACGAATTACGCGCATTGTGACAACTGCCAATTTCTAGTAATTTACGTACATTTAAAACAATCATTTACATTATACCGTTATGTGTTTTGAACATCTGAACTGCACGATTACATGATATACATTTTAGAACACTCATTTATGATGCACATTATTCGTTTCTATCGGTTATATTTGAAACAATTTAAACAATGCGTCGAAACAACTAGAATAGTACCTAGTAAACTAGTGTGCTGTCAAAAACGCAGGATTCGCAGAAACCATCTAAATGACATCTTTAGGACTCAGACGAAAGTCCAACATCAAATATATATTAAACCCTAATTGGAAATGCAAGGGTTTGGTCTAATACTTTCCCGATGTCCGGTAACACCAAAAACTGCCCGAAAAGCGCTAAAAGTTACCATTTCAATATTTTTTCGCAAAATTCAGCATTAGTGTTATTACTACAAAGTTCAAAAGTGTTGTTTAAACACAAATTTCATATGAAAATACATAGGGAATATCATTTATATACATAACCGAATTTTTCCCTACAAGTTTCATAAGCGAACCTTTCGACTATCTACTTGCGGAACGAGCGCTAAACAACTAGCCGAACTATATTTTGACATAGTTTACAAACTAGTGAATATTATTTTTAGCCAAATAAAGCTAGTTTATGATCATTCTAGGTCATGAAACCTCTTGAAACTTTGAATCCTTAAAACACCTAAACACTTGAACATTTTATTACATTTAGAAACCTTGAAAAATTACTAACACTTTTAATCACCATAAGACCCCCCCCCCCCATGTATATGACGAAAATAAAGGGGTCCCACACCCTTAATTACTTGCTAAAATATCTAGATATTTTGGTTAATTACAAGTGGATGAAGTTGGTGATTTATTATAACACTTACACATTAATTTTACTAGCACATTACCCACATATTTACACCTTTTTATACACACACAAACTCTCTCATCATCTTCATCCATTTAACCAAGAACACCATCCAAACACCCACTTCATTTTAGTCATTTCTTTGATGATCAAGTTGTACTTCTATGGAGCCTAAGATGATCTAAAGCACTCACAAGTTAAAGCAAGTATTTTCATCCATTCAAGAGCATTCTACCATCAAGATCATCATCTTCTTTGCTTCTTATCATCACCTAGATCATCCCTAGCCACAAGTGCTAGAAGTGAGCTTCTAAATCTATTTTTTATACATATTTATGTAGTTGTTATTTAAAGATCATGATATAACCAAAAGAATCATACAAGAATAAGTTGAAAATACAAAGAAGCAAAATAAAAATCATGAGATATATGTTTGTTTATGTTGTGATTTAAGGCTTATTATTTGAATATTTGATCTAGTCTTAATGAAAAATCATATGAATAACTTGTTAGATAATGTTTAAAAACATGATCTAACAAGTATACATGTCTATGTTAAAAGGGTTTTTGTTAAACATAAAGGTTAAATGGATGATCATAATTTATGGTGTAGTAAAGATATTTAATGTTTTTCATTAAAAACAATACTTCTACAAGATTATGAAAACAAACATACAAGATGGGATTTTTGTAAAAGTGGTTAAAACTAGAATTAAAGCATGGATTTGAACTAGTTAACATATGTTATGATCATACCAAAAATCCTACATGATTTTGAGATCATCTTAATGAGGTTATATTGTAAATCTCATGTGTTATTCTTTAAGAATGTTATGAGTAAATTGATTGGTGAATTCGAAAAGAAAATGATATGTTTATTTAAACATGGTAAAGTGCATATTACAAAGGTTATATGGCCGATTTTTATTAAAAATCATATGTTAAGAAAACCATTATTTTTGGCTAAATCTTTACATGACTAAAAAGATTTTAAAGAATGGTTTTTACAAAAACAGAGTTAGATAAATATATATTTTTGAGAAAATATATATTTGGTCACTTTAACAACTTATGTGCAATATGATACTTGGTGTATTAGTTATACATATCAAAACTAGGAACATGAATTCAATGTAACAAATAAACATAAGTTACATTACAATCAAAGTCTTACAAGACTACATAGAAATTTGTCTTAAAAACAAGTTACGGACAATCCGAATGATCGGACACAAAATATGGTCAAAACGGACGACGGACGAATCTATAACATAACGCCAATCCAAGGAGTTACTATGACGCTTAGGCGGTCTTTCGACGCGAATACATATAAATCACCGACAACAATATCCGGATGTTTTGAAACTTATAAAAACTATTATGTATTCTTTTAACTAAAAAGCCTATATTTAGTAACTTTTATACAAATGAAAGTATATATTTTCACAAATGGGCTTATTTTAACACATGGGCTTATTTTACAAATGGGCTTATCATCCTAATTGGACTTAACATAAATACATGGGCTAAGCCCAATATCAAGACTCATGGGCTAAGCCCAAAACCAAACATATGGGCCAAGGTCCAATAACATTAAGCCCAATAACATTTGGGCCCAACACTATTTAGGCCCAACACTATTTAGGCCCAACACTATTTAGGCCCAACGCTATTTGAGCCCAATAACATGAATTCTTGGGCTAAGCCCAATGACATATAATTGATAAAAATTACAATTATACAATTTACTTATATAAAGACACGAAATCAAGAAGACAAGACCCGATGATACAACTCACAAGATACAAGATTACATATATATATATATATATATATATTTGGTGAAATATATATATAACCGTTTAACAATTCATACATCTAATACACAGTTCAACGAACAACAAAGACATACAAGTCTTACACATATTTAAGACACAAGACTTGTACTCAAGTCATTTACAAAGACTGAAGTGTCTAACAAATATAAGAACATTTGTAGGTCGCAACATTGTTCAAGATGACCACGCGTAAGATCACAAACACTTATCATTCACGGACGCAATACTGTGAGTTCATGTCCCCTATTCATTTTAAATGCTTTACAACTTTACAACTATCGGGGAAAATACATGTTCAATTGTATGTTAAGTCATGGAATGAAACACCTTAGATCATGTGCGATTAGGGTCATACATCTAAGCACCATTAATCCAGTTTGGACCTAGGTACAGATGGTTAGATCTAATGGGTATTGGCGAGCCCCACTATTGGTCGTGGACCCATACAGAAGAGTGCGTTTGTGTCCCAGTCGATAGTAGTCGACACGAAATCGTCTAGGTTTGGATTGCTTCCTAATTCGTCACACATATTAATGTCCTCGCGAAACATTAATGATCAACGATTTCATTGACGCTTTACATACTACATCATTACATACAGATACATTTTATACAACTCACATTTTATGGATACATTTTATACAACTCACATTTTATGGATACATTTTATACAACTCACATTTTACAGATACATTTTATACAACTCACATTTTACAGATACATTTTATACAACTCACATTTTACAGATACATCTCATACAACTAAACTGCATGAACTCGCCAACTTTTGTTGATGTTTTCAAACTTAACATGTATTTCAGGAAATTAGTGGACCATGCAGACATTTCAGTCAAGGAAAGCAAGTATCAAGACTCCATGCCACCATTTGAAGGGTTTGCCTGTTATATACCGCCTCTTTGCGGTGATATAGTGGTCAAAGCCTTGACATTTTAAGACTTACATTTTGGTGTATAAAACAATGACAACTTATTTTCATTTGATGGTTTGTAACCAATACATTTAACTTATGTTGCGTTCTTTTGAAACGATTATGACAATGGCATTGGAGCTTGTTTTTATTCATTTAGTATGTTCACTTATATTGTTATGCATTGAGAACCGATCAGATCACACCTCGCGCTTCCGCTATGAGCGGGTGTGACACGCATAACTCGGAAAATGGTCACGCAATTCACTAAGTACCAAGTATAAGTTAAAGATTGGGAGTTAAAGTAGTAGTTTATGACTTTATAGCAAATAAGAAACAAGTATGGTTAGTGCATTACGAAACGGGTCAAAAATATTATAATTGAATTTTAAGCCGAGGGCTTAAAATCCAGAAAATTGTTAATCCGGATGTTGGGTTTTAACCCCATGTGATGGAGAATTAAATTACGATCGCATAGAAAAAAGAATCGTGTAAAACAGATCAATAACGAACAAGTTATGGTCGTTTCCGTAAAAACTGGTATTGCTGGGAAAATGCAGGTCTGGGAACAAAACTTGCTGGAAAAGGTGCTCCCTCGCGCCACGCGAGGGAGCAAGGTGGTGCCGGCGCGTGGCACAACGGAGACCAGTTTTGAAAAACTGTTTTTTTTTTAATTATTTTTCCTCGCGAACTCGTTTAAACACGTTTTAAACTACGCATGACTAATTCAATTCATGTTTTATTTATTGTAGGTATAACTTATTGTACCGGAGGGCGATAAAGCTCAATAAAGAACCGAACACAATCAAGATACAAGCTTCCGCACATTGTTTCGTCGTCATTTTGAACGACCGGCTTATTTACATTATGCTGTATTATTTTAATATTAAGTAAACTTTTAATAAACCCGTATTTTCATAAGTATGTGTAGTCGTAAATATACATTCATTTGTCGATATTTATATAAATATCGTTAATTATTAGTAAGGATCTTACAATAGGACCTGTAGCATACCAGCTACAACTGGCAGAAGAAATGGCAGGAATACATGATGTATTTCACGTATGTAATCTCAAAAAGTGCTTAGCCGATAAATCATTAGTAGTACCTCTTAAGGACATAGAGGTAAATGAGAAGCTTAAGTTTGTAAAAAGACCTCTACAAATTGAAGACAGAAAGATCAAGAATCTCAAACACAAGAGATTAGTTCTAGTCAAAGTGAAATGAGATTCCAAGAGAGGACCAGAGTACACTTAGGAGCTTGAAGCCGAGATGCAGAGAAAATATCCACACCTGTTCCAGTAGACCTCGAGGACGAGTTCTAAAACAAGGTGGGGAGGATATAAAAACTCTCCCAAAATATTTCCGACATCCCTAAACGCCCTAAAATACACCCCATATACGAAAAGTGGGCCCCAAATACTTTATTTTTATAAAAATTAAACAAAAACCAGATTCAGGGGACGCTCGCGGGCCGCGACCCCCTTGTCTGTATTTGTCGCGGGCCGCAACCAAGTGGACACTAGGCTTAACCCGGTGCTGCCATGTGTCGTCACGCGTGTCGAGGCTATGTGGCCGACTCAGCAAGGCTAGGCCCTACACCCCTAGCTCGCGGGCCGCGAAAGCCCTGTGCGTATCCGTCGCGGGGCGCGAGAGACACCTGGTCAGGCCCTATAAATAGAAACGATCGACAATAGTTTTCCGTTGTTCAAATCTCGAAACTCTTTCTCTAATTCTGAATAGAAATAATAATATCGGGTATAATACCCACTAAATTAGCGAAGCTCTGTCTCGTTGTAAGTATTATAACCCCCGGTTACTTATTAGATACGCTGCCAGATTGATCTAGTGCTCCGTAACGCCTGTCGAGGCTCTGCCCGACGTAGTCGTTAGAGTTCTGTCTCGGGGAGGGTATAACTAATGTAAATTGGGTTATTATACTAACGCGTGTGCATTGTTTAAAATTAATAGATTATAACCAGGAAGTGACAAAGAAATACCTAAAGTAGCAATGTGAGTAATCCTTCTTTTTGTGAAACCTTTTTGTGAACTATTTTTACAAAACCTCAATTGTTTTAAATTATAACAGTAATTGAGTATTTGTAATTCTACAATTATCGTCAGTATGTTGGGGTTTTGTATACAAAATTTGTTACTACACTGTGAGTAGTAACATGACCACAAGTCAGGGTTGACAGTACCGTGGGTGGTAATTAAAGTAGAAATATAAACAAATGTAATTGCGAGATCGCCCTCAATACTGTAAGATGATAAAACTTGTTTTGATTAAACTGGGATTCACTCGCCAGTATTTCTTGCTGATAAAATATTTTTAAACGCGTTTCAGGTAACAAAATGTGAAAGCCAATTAGAAGACAGTTGGACAGCACTGAATGCTTGGAAAAGTGGCTATAAAAGTTACCTAAATAAAGACAATGTTTTATTTCAATAAATTAGGGTTTATCCCTATAAATATGATGTATTGAAAACTTGGGTTTTTCCCATGTGTTTATTGTTATAAAAATATGTTATTTTACTCTGATAAAATATTTCCTAACTACGGCCCTGATGTAATTTCCGCCGCTAAATTGTTAAACACCGATACCATCATCTCTGAGTAGGCCGCGGCCGCCCGCCTCCCGAGGCGGGGGTCGGGGGTTGCGACATTGCCATCGGTAATTTTAGAGTTATTATGTGAAACTGTGTAATGATTTTAGTCACTGGAATATATTGCTATAGTTGTTTGATTTACATCTATTCTTATATCAATGTTCATATGTTATTCAGCGTAAACTCAATCTTAGTTTTTCTAGCTATTTTTTATAACACGATAATATTTTCAAAAGAACATAATGCAAATTTATTGGAAACATTGGTTTGATAATTTACCACCAATGGGGTAAAGATCGTAGGTAAACAAGCAGTGAGCGTGAGTGAGCGGGTTGCCATGTCAACTTACATTTATTTTAGAACGGTATAATTGTATTAACTATATAGAGCCCAGGGCCGGCCCTGAGAATTCGTGTACCATGTTCGAGCTCGAAAAAATGTGCTCTTAGGCCTTAACGAAATTGGGTATTGGTCTCACTAAAGGTCTAAACCTAATGTCAAAGGGGTTAATAACTAATCTAAACCATAAGAATAGTTTTGTAAGGGGGCCTTTGTTGGTGTTTGCATGGGTGTACCCTATTAAAAAAATATTTTACATATACATATCAGGATTTTTCCTTAAAAAACGTGGCCCTCGAAATATCGGGCCCTAACCGGTGGTCCTCCCCACCCACCCCAGGGCCGGCCATGATAGAGCCAATGAAATGCCTCCACGTATCAATTTTTAGTTTTTATTACAATACTTGATTTGATTGTTTTTTTCAAATAATTGTGCTCCTTTGTTTTAAAGTAATAAAAAATAAAAACTGAATTCATGGTCTTGTTTATTTATTCTGGACATTTGAGTATAAAGTTTAGAAAAACGGAGTTGTTTTAAAAAATATATATTTTTTGTCATGTAAGCGGTTTTAACACGTGTTTGGATTGACATTTTGAATGATACGCAATTATTTAGAAATAATTGTTATTAATTGTTTATATACAATTAATATGTGAAAATGTAAAATAAAATATCTCTTAACATCTATATATATATATAAATGAGATGTGATGTGGGCTATGTGGCATTTGATTTTAGCCATTTTTGCTGATGTGGCAAGTTTTTTTTGAGAGTTTAGGAGGGAAATTGGCTTTTGCTTCTACGTTCACTATTTTAACACAAAGATGCCTCATTGACGCGGGATCCGTATTCCTTCGGGTCACCCAATAAACAAAATCGGATCCATATATCATTTTGGATCTCAATTATTGCTTTCAGTTTCTCTATTTCCTTTCTCTCTCAAAACCCTAGATCAAACGTGATTTCCCTGTTCTTCATTCTCATATTCATCAATCGTCACTCTTCTTCCCACATTCTACGGCATCACATCTATCTTCTGATGATTATGTTCAAGGTATGTTAAAGCCTTTCGATTTCTATCTCTGATTTGTTATAAAAGTAGATTAATCGATTTCGTATTTCTTCCTCATTCAATTAGACTTCATTCATTCGCACACCTTCTGTCAGTCTGGTACGTTTCAACCGCATTTTGCATATTCCGATTCATCGCATATCTATTACTTATTCTTTTTTTTTTTCTCAATTTTAGGGTTTTAGATCACTCACCGGTGCCGAAATTGCAGAAATCGTAGGAATCAGAGAGTTTTGAGGTAGTTTTACACTTTTAGTTTTGTATCGTAGTGATTGCACTTCTATCGGATTGTATCATAACTTGCCAAAAGAAAAGGTGTGATGATAAATCTGGAGAAGATTTATCATCACACTTTTTCTTTTGTAAGTGATCATGTATTAGTTGTGGAGATAGTTGATTTTTATATCAGGTTGGTATACTTTACTGTATGTGTTTTTTATTATAATTTGTCCGTAAGGTTCTTTGGGTTGTCATTAATAGAACAAGTTAGGAGTCGCTAGAAGTGTTTATATATTTTTCTTAATCTCACCATGTCGGGTCTTATGTTGTATGCAGCTATTGAGGGTCTGCTTCATTTGAATTTAAGCAGATGTAACATGAGTGGTGATGGGTGCGAGAAATTTTCAAGTAAATCTTCTATCTTTACTGCACTTTTCATGCTAAATAAGTAAATAGGTTTCCCTTGAAAATGTTTGGTTTTTAATTTTTTTTGGTGCTTTCAGGGATAAAGGGTTTAAAAGCTCTCAATTTAGGATTCAATGATATTTCAGATGATGTTTTGGTACATCTGAAAGGTGCCTCTTATCCTTTCATCATATTTTTACTTTTATCAACTAAATATAAAACTAAAGTTTTTCTCGTGTAAGGATATTGCTATGGAGGGAGGAAGTGCTAATAGAATAACTTGAGTTGAAGAAGAAGGAAACACAACTCCCGAACATGATAGGATACCATTTCTGCATTTTTATACATGGAAAGAATATTTTTATAATGCAAACTAATTAACATTCTTTGTGAAGGTTATCTTCTTTCAGTATGTTTGGCTTGTAATCAGTTTAATATGTTAATTTTACACAGGTACAAGTGGGTCGTTCTCTTATTTATAAGACAAAAAGGAAGTTGGGTAAGGGTGGTTTTGGGCAGGTTTATGTTGGTAGGATGGTGACAGGTGGCAGTGGTAGAACGGGACTTGATGCAACCGAGGTATGTTAACACAATACATGCATTGTTTGTTCATGATAACTTATCATATCGAACTATAGTTTTATATTTTTTGCATCTTTTTATAGGTAGCATTCTAATAGTAAAGGTTGCAACTACGGGCCTCCTTATGAGTGGCAAGTATACATGTATGTGTCAAACCCTAATTGTTTCAAAAGATGTTTTTAGGATTTTATTATTTTATAAACTAATATGTGCACATTTATAATGCAAAAAGTTCATTGAACGGATGCTATGGTATTCCATGGGTCCACTACAAGGGCCGACAAGGTGATTTTTGGCTTGTACCTTTTCACTTCTATGACCAGCTTAGTTTTTCTATATTGTAGCATGATAAAAAAAACATCTTTCTCAGGTCATGGATATGCTCAGACCGAGTGTTTGGGATGTTTGGAGTTCATTCGGCCAATCGTTAGACCCGTGAAAATGACAACTTTTGGCATACGGGTCGTATTCTTGAGAAATGGAACGTTACTGGTCAAATTAGTCATTTTTAGTACAAGTTGGGCCACTTACAACTCTAAATGAATGCACCGAGTGAGCTTGCATCTTAGTTTAAACATGTTCTTTAGTAAAAGTATACTTTTTGTGTGCTAAAATGGGTATCACATATTGCGAATATGGTGTGACATCTGTACTTTGAAGTCGATTGCCATAACTTGTGATTATTGAATAGTTGAAAACTTGAAATACACTTATTAGTTATCAACAAAATCTTTGATTTACAACAATCATGAATATTTCATACTTATGTCAACATCGGTTTAAAAAGGCGCACTTGGGGCATGAGGTGATCAGGAAAACGTTCCAGGGCCTTAACAAAGCTGGGTCAAAATTGGTCAAACATGTTGGGATATGTAAAAAACAACCGGATGAGACACATGCATCATTTGGTTGTACATAAATGTTATTTGGCTGTACATAGAGCAACGCCTTGCATATGTGAAGCTCTCGCCTCGGGCTTTTGGACCTAAAAGCCTCCAAGCACCTTGCGCCTTTCTAAACAAAGATGACAATCAAAACTATTGACGTACCATATTGTTTTCGGTGCAGGTATAAGTCTCTAAAGCCCTAAACGATGAAATCTTGACGCGCCATATTGATTTCTGAGATATGGCTTCTTGGTTAGTTTTACAATGCATTCTTTCATCTTAGTTTTTTAGTAAATATAAGAATTAAGATTATTCTAAATATTTCTGTTTGATTGTGGTTATGTAATAATTTAGGGTCTAATAATCTGTTTTTCAAACTGGTTATTCAAGTAAATGTAAAATTATTTGATTTGGTTCCGATTGTTCAAGTTGCAATAATCAGTTTAAAAACACATATAAACACCACCTGTAATGTTTAGGTATGGAAAAAATCTTCATTTTCTATGTTGATTGTGTTGCTTTTACGTTCTTTGTATAGGTTTGAGTTGTTGGGATGCACTGTAACGTGCAACATCGAGTGGAAAAAGTTTTAATTTTCTATGTTGATCGTGTTTTATAAGTAATAATAAGATTGTGGTGAATATTTTATTTGATTATGCTTATCTGATAATTTAGGGTCATATAACCTATTTTTGAAGATCAAATGATTATTGAAATAAATGTAAAATTATATGATCTGATACGGATCGTTCAACTTGCAATAATCACTTTAAAAGCACATATAAACACCACCTATAATGGTTAGCTTTGTAAATTTTTTCATATGTCTATGTTGATCGTTACTTTACGTTCTTTGTATAGTTTTGAGTTGTTAGAAATGCACCGTAACGTGCAACATCGAGTGGATTTCATGGAATAGGCACCAGGTTTGGCTTTATACTGAGATAATGATTCGTTTTTGTAAAAAGAAAAGGGTTTTGCTTTTAATACTGAAAATAAAATCAGGTGCGCGCTACTGTGCAATTGTCGGGGATTTCAACGATTGGTCTCCGACTAAAAATTGTGCAAGAGAGGGGCATACGGGCACGATGATTACGGGTATTGTTTCGTGATACTTGAAGATAAGTTAAGAGACGGTGAAGAACCAGATGAACTCTTTTTTCAACAGTATAATTACGTCTTACGATAAGGGTGATAGTGGTGTCACTGCTGACGAAGTTTTCCAAAAAGCAAACGATGAGTATTCGGAGCCCGGAGAAGATCGGTTTGTAAAGTTACGCTTTGAAATTATTCCTAAATTATACGAGCAAATGTTCGGGCTAAAAGGGCTCCTATTGCTTACTGGTTTGAGACCCGTAAAGGAAGAAAAGCGTGGTTAAAGAAGTACGCACCTGCTATTCCTCATGGAAGCAAGTATAGAGTGTATTTTAACACTCCTAATGGGCCCTTGGAACGGATTCACGCTTGGGCTACTTATGTGAATTCCGGTACCATATTCTCATTATATCTTTGTTTTAGAGGTGGCGTTTTTGACGTATTTACTTATCAGTGACTATAATGGATTAATTCATGTTATAGTAGGTTAACCGAAAAAGTTAGCGAAAAACTGGCTTTTGGTTGTTCAAAGTGTATTTTTAATGCTTTAAACCTTCTAAGTCATTTTATTCAGAAGTTATATTATTATTGCAATATAGGTATATAACTGTATAATTATATGTGATGTACATTACGATTATGAAAAATTCGGACAAAAAATATATTGAATTGTTACCAGCCTATTTATTTTGCCACATCTCCATTGTTCCATCAGGTTCATGTGATGCAGGGTGGAAGCGTGCTGGATATGTAAGATAAGAAATAATATATTTCAATGATTTGTGAATTTGTAGGTAATATTGAGTACTCTTTGTATGATTTTAATTATCTATTAATCATAACACAATCATAAAAATGGCTATTTTCATGATTTTGTCAAGTTTAAATTATGTCCAGCACCCGTATATTCAGTATGTTGACTGAATTTATCATGTTTTAAATCTGATCCATTCTTTAGGTAGCACTTCCACTGGAGACAACTACATGAATGATTTAAAGATTTTGGAGTAGATGTTGTATAAGGTAGTCATCATCTCACTCTCTCATGGGGTGAATGTTTGATTTTAAGAAGATTATTGGTTTTGTTTAATACAAGGAATCTACTTTTAGAATAAGAAGACTGGGCTCAACAACCATCCACATTCCAGGAGGTAACTGAACTAGACGGGATAACAACGTTGTTATCCATCTTACCAGACAGATTTGGCATCGACCTATGGGTCTGGAGTTCGGATGCATCTGGTGTATTTTTGCTAAAGAACTTCAAACAAAAATGAATTTAACATCTTCTTCTGAGCATGGCACGGTCTTTGAATGGAACAATTGGGTATCACTTAAAGTCATTTTTTAGCGTGGAGGTTGGGGTTGGATCACTTGCCTATGAGTACAAATCCGGCAAGACGAAGTGTTAGTATTGGGTCTATTATGTGCAACTTTTGTGGAGCATATGAGGAGTCTGCAGAACATCTTTTAGTATCGTGTGGGATGACGCAAACTATCTGGGACTTTATTAATACTTGGTACATGCTTTATTGCTTCTTTTTCTTTGAATTCGAGGACCAGTTGAAGTTTTATAAGCAAGCGAGAGACTCTGTGAAGTGGAGAAAGGTTGTCTACTCCATTATTCTAACGGTCGTGTGGTGCATTCGGCGAAGTCAAAACAATATTATCTTCAACCGTAAACAACCTAAGGTGGAGAGTTTAAAGTAGGAAATTAGAGTTTTTGCGTACCTATGGGTTAAACATCAGTCAAAATCCGTTGGTTTATCATGGGAAAATTGGCGAAATTTCATGAGAAACCCTAAATTTTATGCAACTGCCGGACTCTAAATCTTCGTCGAACAGAAGAGGTAAGTTTAATTTTATGGTTGTTTTGGTGTTTTTTGATCCGATAATTGTTATAGGTTAAATCGTTTATGCTAATCTGTATAATTTTTTAGTTATTTTTATTATTTTTTATTTTTGAAAATCTAACTATGATATTTTTTAAAATTTGAATGTCTTTGTTTTCTTAGTAATAAATTTTGTATTGTATTAATTATCAATCCATTAAAGATTTTGTTATTTCCTTTATTTTTAGTATGATAATTTTCCGGAATTAAGGTTTCTATTTCTATAAATAAATGGTGATTTATTTTTAGTATGATAATTTACGGGATTGGATGTTAGTGATTTAATTTTCAGAATTCAAATTTTAAATTTTAAATTTTGAGGTTTCTATTTTAAATTTTAAATTTAAAATTTTGAGCAATTTTAAATTTCGTTAGTGATTTATTTTTAGTATGATAATTTTCCGGAATTAAGGTTTTCTTTTTCTATAAATAAATCGTGTTACGTTTTTTGAAACCTCAAATTTAAAATTTTAAGGTTTCTATTTCTATTTCCAGAATTCAAATTTTAAATTTAAAATTTTGAGCAATTTTAAATTTCGTTAGTGATTTATTTTTAGTATGATAATTTTTCGGAATTAAGGTTTCATTTCTATTTCCGGAATTCAAATTTTAAATTTTAAATTTTGAGCAATTTTAAATTTCTTTAGTGATTTATTTTTGAAACCTCAAATTTAAATTTTAGTGATTTATTTTTAGTATGATAATTTTCCGGAATTAAGGTTTCTATTTCTATAAATAAATGGTGATTTATTTTTAGTATGATAATTTATGGGATTGGATGTTAGTGATTTAATTTTTCAGAATCAATTTTTAAATTTTAAATTTTGAGGTTTCTATTTAAAATTTAAAATTTAAAATTTTGAGCAATTTTAAATTTCGTTAGTGATTTATTTTTGAAACCTCAAATTTAAATTTTAGTGATTTATTTTTAGTATGATAATTTTCCGGAATTAAGGTTTCTATTTCTATAAATAAATGGTGATTTATTTTTAGTATGATAATTTTTAGTATGATAATTTATGGGATTGGATGTTAGTGATTTAATTTTCAGAATTCAAATTTTAAATTTTAAATTTTGAGGTTTCTATTTTAAATTTAAAATTTAAAATCTAAAATTTTGAGCAATTTTAAATTTCGTTAGTGATTTATTTTTAGTATGATAATTTTCCGGAATTAAGGTTTCTATTTCTATACATATATGGTGTTACGTTTTTTGAAACCTCAAATTTAAAATTTTAAGGTTTCTATTTCTATTTCCGAAATTCAAATTTTAAATTTAAAATTTTGAGCAATTTTAAATTTCGTTAGTGATTTATTTTTAGTATGATAATTTTCTGGAATTAAGGTTTCTATTTCTATTTCTGGAATTCAAATTTTAAATTTAAAATTTTGAGCAATTTTAAATTTCGTTTGTGATTTATTTTTGATACCTCAAATTTAAATTTTAGTGATTTATTTTTAGTATGATAATTTTCCGGAATTAAGGTTTCTATTTCTATAAATAAATGGTGATTTATTTTTAGTATGATAATTTTTAGTATGCTAATTTACGGGATTGGATGTTAGTGATTTAATTTTTATCATTAATGTAAGCGATTGAACATTTTTAAATTTTTTTGTTGATTTTGTTTTTCATGTGAATCCCTAACTCTGTGATTACAATCGGAATCTCATCATTCGTTAAACAACAGAGGTTAGTTAAATGTTATAGTTCTTTAATCTTTTTTAAGTTTGTGATATTTGATTTTATCATTTCTGTTCAGTTTTTTTTTAATTAGTAATATATGTTCTAAATGTTTTATTGTTTGTATTTTCTCATGGTGAACCCTTCAATCTTTTGTGAAATTCGGACTCGGACTTTTCGTCCACCAAAACAGGTTAGTTAGATGTTCTTCGTATTGTTTGTTTTTTTATATGTAAATTCTTTCCTTTTCTTAGTAAATTTTGTGTTTAGTGTTAATTTGAAACTTTATGTGATGTTATAGTTCTTTAATCTTTTTTAAGTTTGTGATATTTGATTTTATCCTTTCTGTTCAGTTTTTTTAATTAGTAATCTACGTTCTGAATGTTTTATTGTTTGTATTTTCTCAGGGTGAACCCTTCAATCTTTTGTGAAATTCGGACTCTGACTTTTCGTCCACCAAAACAGGTTAGTTACATGTTCTTCGTATTGTTTGTTTTTTGATATGTAAATTCTTTCTTTTTCTTAGTAAATTTTGTGTTTAGTGTTAATTTGAAACTTTATGTGATTATGGTTTGAAGTTCATATGGTTTTTTTGGCAGTTATCATTTTTTCAATTTAGCTTTAAAGATACATTTAATTTCTCAATAAAGTTGTTTTTTGTTTCTATAAACATATTACTTTTTAAGGTTAATTTTTGTATTTGGAATTATAACTCAGTTTCTGTAATTAGACATTGTTTCTATAAACAGATTACGTTTTTTTTTTGTTAGTAATAAATTTTGTATTGTATTAATTACCAATCCATTAAAGATTTTGTTTATTTTATTTTATTTATGGTCTGATATGTTTTTCCGGAATATTGATTTTGTTTCTATAAATAAATTGTTTCTAAATTAGATTATTATGTATTGTAAGTGTTTAATCCCAATTTTTGAAGATTTCTCTGTATTTTTTGTGTTGTTCTTTATGATATACATTATCCGATTTAATCACTGCTTTTTGCAAACAATATCAAGATCGGAGGTTTGTTATCATCATCTACATTCTCTGATTTATGTAATATCTATGAACGTTAATCATGTCTTGGGCATTTATCAAACTTACTGATTTTGGTTTATTTTGATTTTCATGTGAATCCCTAAATCTTGGATAACAATCGGACAAACGATCATTGAACAAACAACAGAGGTTAGTTGAATGTTATAGTTGTTTTCTCTTTTTTAAGTTTGTAATATTTGATTTTATCCTTTCTGTTCGGTTTTTTTTTTTCAAAAATTAATAATATATGTTCTGAATGATTTATGGTTTCTTTTTCTCATGGTGAACCCTCCATCTTTTGTGACAATCGAACTCGGAGTGTTCGTCAACCAAAACAGGTTAGTTCAATTTTCTTGGTGTTGTTTGTTTATTGATATCTATAGTCTTTGGTTTTAAGTTTTGTCTTTATGCTTTATTTTGAAAGTTTATGTGATTATCTTTTGAAGTTCATATGGTTTGTTTTATCAATTATATTTTTTTCTATTTAGTTAGTTGTTAATTCTTTAAGGATACCTTTAATTTCTTTTTAAAGTTTTTTTTTGTTTCTATAAACAAATTACTGTTTTAAGTTTAATTTTTTGTATTCGGAATTATTATTCGGTTTCTGTAAATGGACATTCTTTCTATAAATAGATTACCGTTATATTTTTTAAAAACATTGATTACTTCCTTTGTAGTTATGGATCCTAAAAACAACGCTCCTTCGTTGTTAAAGTTGATTGATACGATCTTATTAGTTGAACTTTATTTAACATTGTTACTAATGTGGACTTTTTATCTGTAGTCGAAGGAGAAGCCACAGACTACCGAAAGTCATGTTGAAGAAGGTGTTGCTGGGATAGTGTTGGTCACTTTCAACTTCAAAATTTTTGAGTCTATTTTTAATGTATGTAACTATGTTTTAATATATATTCGTGTGTGACTTGAAGCAATCATCTTCTGATTTGAAGCGTAACCTTGGTGATGTTTATGTGATTGAAGAGGGATTGGGGTCGGCAGCAAGTAAGCCTCGCATGTGTGTTGAGAACAATGATCTTGACGAAGATTTAGGCAAGAATTGATAAACGAGATTTTGCAAATGGTGGTTACAATAAAAACAATTTATTAAAGTAGAAGTTAAAAAAGAAGTTAATGAAGAAGGTGTTGCTTAAATTGTTTAGTGTTCTTTATGCGATGATTATGAACAAATAAAAGAGAAGTTTGTTGTTCTCAGTATTACATTTTATTAATTTTTACTCATATAGACGTTCTTATCATTTATTCATCCACCTTATTCATCATGCAATTTTTCATTTATTAATATATATGTATGTATTATTTTTTTTACAAAGATAGATTAACAACCCGTGAGTATTCACGGGTTATAACCTAGTACAATACGTACGAGATGAAATAATAACATGCGTGATTAGTTTTATAACATGCATGATTAGGTTTTGACCCCATACGTGATTTCTGATTTTGTACATGCATGATTTCTGATTTTGTACATGCATGATTATGGTTTTTCAACATGCGTGATTAGGGTTTTGAGTTTTATAACGTGCGTAATTTCATCTCGTACGCAACATACGTTAAGGAATATTATATGTTAACCAACCCCTAATTAATATAATGTGTTAAAAATAATAGAAATGTTCATTTATCTCTCACCCTCACTAAACCATAATATATGCTTAAGAAGTGTGAGAGGACACCTTTCTTGTCTACGTAGCACACTTAGGGCTGTAAACGAGCCGAGTCGAGCCGAGCTAGACCCAGCTCGAGCTCGGCTCGAACTCGATTCGAGCTCGGCTCGAACTCGATTGGCTCGGCTCGAGCTCGAATTTCAAATCGAGCTGAGATTTGAGGCTCGAGCTCGACTCGATTAGAATTCGAGCTAGCTCGGCTCGGCTCGATCTAGCTCGAACTAACAAAGAACCACAAAATTTATTACTTAAAAAGCCCTTAAAAATGAATTTCTTCATAGCCTAAGGGCCATAATTGCCACTTAATTTAACCATATGGCTAAATATGCAAGTATAATTAGTTAATTCACTTTCTCCATTGTCTTTACCTTCTTTTATAGGGGAGATACTCCCTTAGTTTTTGTTTTCTAAGCGATGTGGAACAAAAAAAAAATGAATGATGTAAACCTTATCGAGCCAGCTCACGAGCCGAGCCAGGCCAAGCTCGAGCTCGGCTCGTTTATAAATCGAGCCGAGCCGAGCTGGCTCGTTTATAACCGAGCCAATTTCGAGCCGAGCTTTCTTCGAGCTTTTTTCGAGCGAGTTTCGAGCGAGCTGCGAGCCACGAGTTTTTTGAACACCCCTAAGCACACTTCATCTCCTATTCACTAAGGATATATGGTGTGGGATAAATCCACAAATGGCTTTATCAAGTTACATCAGTGTCACGTAGAGTGGGATAAATAACGCCCCCTTTAACATCAACAGTGTGGGATAAAGCCACGTAACACTCTCTTTAACTAGGTTTAAAAAAAATAAGCAAAGAAATCTGATTGGATGACATACATATGGGGCCCTTTTATTCCTTTAGCACTCATGAGGCAGATGGCGAAGCCTACCATGGCGTCCCTCCATAGCGCCCCTGCAGCAATATTTGAGCGTCATGGAGGTGATATGATAGGGGCATGAGCCTACACCGAGTAGCCTAAGTATTATTTATCAACTAAGCATAGCAATTTCATTTTTTCTCTTTCATAACTTTATTCCATGTTTGTTTTGTCCCCTAAAATTTTCGAAAAATAAAAATTAAATCCGGTATCCCTCATAAATTAATACAAGTCATGTGGTTAACAAATTTAAAGGAAAGCCCTTTCAAAGTTATTGTTAATTGGAGACAAAAATAATACTAGCTAAACCATCAACTTCAAAGAAAATCATCTTATTTGTAGAAAAAAACTTATGCCCACGACTTAACAAATTTCAAGAACAACCATAACAGATACATACACTAAAAAAATTAATAATAATAATTCTATGATTTTTGTGTTATTTCATTCTAGATTTTCTTGGTTAATAACTGTGATTTACAAAGTAAAATCTAACCATAAAAACTCCAACTTGGATCATGTGTATCAAACGACCACCTAGCTATTTCGGCTAAAAGGTTATGGCCGTGTTGTTTACTGGAGATCCTAGTTTCCTTTGGAAGAGTTAAGCTCCTCAGACTAGTGGTTAAACCCGCCGCTCTGCCTTTGTTTAAGAATCTTAGATGACTAGTCTAGTCTTTTCACTTAGTAGTGTAGATTTTACCAAAACTTTATATGTATTGATTCCGAAACTAAGGTCAAAATCCGTCGATAACTACCGATAAATTTTGTATCGTTTTTAAAATTTTGTTAACTACTATATTGCTCAATATATATGGGCTAGAATCTATATCTATATATGTTATCAATCCATTTGAAGAATGAAGAATTTACAAACTAGTAGGTTTGTGTAATGTTATTACTACTATTCACGAATCTAGAAAAACACTATCACGGTATACCTTTGCTTGAATGATTCTCTATTTCATAGTAAAAGATAATAAAGTAAATAGTCACAAAATAAGACTATTAATAATAATATTCGATGAAAAAAGTTAGTAAACTTACTATATATTTCATCAAAGAGGTAACAGCTTGTGTTTCCTAAATGAATTAGTATTTTCTAACAATTAAAGAATATGTAAAAACATTAGCTTTATATTTCATAAATTTATAGTAATAAAGAAAAAACTTGCAAAATGTCTAGTATTAGCAAAATAGACTATATCAAATGACCTAACTCTTAATACCTTACCAATTTCACAAACAATCTTGTGAACTTAGACACTAGAGTATCCTTGCGGGGCTCACGGACATCCCTCTCTACTCCATGCTGACGCTATCCACCCATGTCCAGACTGACGGTGGATTTCTCCCCTCTTCTCTCCACCGCATCTCATAATCCCTCATGGATGACGTATTAGTGACGCACCCCCTCCCCTCCCTCTTCAGACGCAAGGATGCGATTTGTTCTTACGAGCGGTTCAAAAAACGCCCATTGCACATGCTATTGCAATATTTTAGGCACTTCTTTTAATAATTTAGACATGATAAGAAAATTATCTTGTATATAACAATTAGAAGATAATTAAATATAACAAACATTATGAGATGAGCTTTGATGTTGATGATCTTTCCCAATTACCACATTTTTGTAGATCTCAATTACAATTTTCTCATCATATTCCTTAATCATCATTTTCCCATATCCATCTCCATTGCAACCAATCATTGTTCTTCCCCTAACCGCGGATGTATTCGCCAACTTCATCATAATTTGCACGTAAGCATCACGGAGTCTTATAAATAGCTTTCGTGGAGACCTCGCTAGCTTCAGTTTAAGCCTCGGAGGTATCCTAACCCGCCACTTTTGTCTCCGCCTTCGTTTTGACTCCTTTAATTAAAATAAATACAAAAAAAAACCTAATCAAATACAATCTTTTGTTCACAAAAGAAAATAATCATAACAAACTAGATAAAAACTAAATGACAATTTTTATCTTTTTTTAATAAGTTCATTTCTAATACCTTCTCCTCGTGACCACCGTGGACGATGGTGTTGGTGGTGGCGCCGAGGCGGTGGTAGCCTCTTCTCCGCCAGTGGGATTTTACAATGTTGTAAACTTTAGTGGTCAGGCCTTCCATGATTGTGTGAGTTAAAGAGAATAGGTGGAGATTAAACTTATAGTAATAATGATATGATATAATTGATGATAAAGATTGGTGCCTACAATTCTTGTTGAGTTCTTTATTGCATGAGTTTGAAATGGATCATCTACACCGTTGGATTTGATATACAAAGTAATTATTAGGTTTTACTTATTATTTTGTATCAAATGGCTAAGTGTAAGGTAACTCTATTTGTGTAGTAAAAATGTTCCTTTTTTAATGATGAATAATAATATTGATTGATGTAGAATTTAGAAAATAGGGAGTCATTTTAGAATATCTTTTTTCCATGTATGTCACACATAATAGAGGTGGCAAAATAGATGGGTTGGTTGTTAGATCAGGATGAGTTTGGGTTAGAATGAGTTTGGGTCAAGATGGGTAAAATGAAAAAATGTCATAATGGATTAGGGTCAAGATGAGTTTGCGTCAGGATGGGTTCGGGTCAGTATGGTTGAGAATAAATCAATAATAATAAAAAAATGGAAAAAAGTATAAAAAATTAAAAAAGCGAAAAAAAATTAAAAAATTAAAAAATTAAAACAAAACTTAAAATCTTTAAGAAATATGAAAATTAAAAAAAAGATAAAAACTTCAAAAAAAAATACACAATTTAAAAAAATCTTAAAAAAAACATCTAGCATACTATTCAATTTCTCAAGTAGATGTCAAACTATTGAATCATGAATATCTTTTTAAAACTCTCAAGTTAAACCCAAAAGAATTCCAACAATCATTGTATTCGTTAATCTTAACAAAAAAATATCCAGCATACTACTCAAATTTTCAATCATGATTGCCTAGAATTGTTAAGTCATGGGAATACAGAACACTATAAGGCTATAGGGTATGGGGAACGTCCCCCACCCCGTCGAGGCCCTGTGACGCCGGCACACCGTGCCCCCCCCCCCCCCCCCCCCGTCCCGTCCTATCCGTCGAGTATAAGACGTTGGCGACGAAGCGATTAATGTGGGCCCCCCATTCAAATGTTACCGTTAGAATAAAAAAAATTAAATTCTAATTTAATTCAAATGTTAACGGTAGTATTTAAAAAAAATACTCACTTCACTCCCACTCTTATAAATACTCACCTCTTTTACACCATTTTTCATAACTTTTCACCCACAACAATCTCATATCTCTCTCACATTTTATAACTCTTCTTCCCTTTTTATAAAAACTCATCAATTTTTATACCATTTTTTACCCACTACCACCCCATCTCTCTCTCAAAAATTACCATGGCTCCACCTTCTTCCATTTCTTCCATTTCTTCATCTTCTTCGTCTACGTGGTATTCATCATCTTCGGAAGAGGATGCAATTATGCACAACATGATTATGAACGCGGCTCAGGTCTTCATGGCGGGTGATAAAGCGTCGTCCCAACGGCTAACTAGACGAGCAAAATTAAACCGAGACCAAGAAGGTACTTTACTATTTTTTCCTTATGTTTTATATAGATTTGAAAATGTATTTTATAATTAATTTCATTTATGTTTCGTTTTAAATTTATAGCCGCCCACGATAAACTAGTAGCCGATTATTTTGCCGACGAACACCCAGCCGAGATTTTTCGACGTCGGTTCCGCATGAGTCGTGCACTTTTTTTACGTATCGCAGGCGACATTGCCCAGTCTGATCCGTTTTTACACTGCGAAACGACGCTAGGGGGCTAAGGGGTTTCAGTAATTTACAAAAATGTACGTCGGCCATTCGCCAACTGGCATACGGTTACGCAGCCGATGCATATTTGACGATGTAGTGGCGGGTACAGGTCCAGACACAAGTTTTACGGTTTCGGGGGTGGAATACATGCGAGGTTACTACCTAGCCGATGGAATATACCCAACGTACTCGACAATCGTTAAAACTATTCAGCACCCGACATACGAAAAAAGAAAAAAATTTGCGAAGTATCAAGAGGGTGCGAGAAAAGATATTGAACGGGCTTTTGGTGTTCTACAAAAAAAATGGCAAATCATTGAACATCCAGCACGTTCGGCTACACCAAAGAGGTTACGACACATTATGTACGCTTGTATCATCCTTCATAACATGATCATTGAAGACGAAGGTAGAGCGATATGCGAGTACGACGAAAACGCGTCTACTGGAAATTCTGTTCCAGTTAGTGGGGAACAACAAGATTTGAACATGTTCGCTCTACGTAACGAGTACACACATCATAACCTACAAGCGGACTTGGTTGTAACACCCCGTGTTTTCACAAGTCAAAGTCAAGGTCAAAGTCAACGACCGATTTCGCGCAACTTGACTTATAAAAATGTCTTTATTTTATTTATATTATGTTGAGTAAGTGTTGTTACTTGCGATAATCGATGAGTATTAATCGTATTTCAATCGACCTACAACTGTGAACTATAGGAAGTAACAATACGATAAAATTAATCAACTAACAATCAAGCTATGCTAATCGAATCGATGTCGAATCGCAACTCGAACTATGTATTTTACCTATTGTTTATACGTGTGTGTGTGTGTGTCTTACGTGTTACCTGTGCATGTTTATTTATGTTATGTTGAGGTAATCAAGCGAACTCAATCGAACTCGAAATCTAACTCGAATGTAATCAAACTTGAACTCGAATCACGATCGAACTAGGATAGATAGTGGAGAAATGATTACGCGAGATACGAAGTAGTTGGGACTAAAAGTAATTAGACTAAGAAACCCTATAGAGTCGCTCGCAAATCGAAACCGAAACGTCAAAAGATCGTCGCACCAAACACACCACCCCGGCGCCATCCGCACGGACAGACCATCCGCACGGATAGCCGCCAGGGGAGTAGTGAGGGCATCCGGACCAGGATTGCCATCCGCACGGATAAACAATCCGGGTGGTGTGCAATCCGCACGGACGACCCTTTCCTCTTTTGGCATCCTATAAATACACGGGCCACTCTCCAAACTTTCCACTTTTGGCAAGTAACGTCCGACCAGCACGCTTTCTTCACCTTTTCTTCGATTTCTCTCAATCCAGGTAAGATCTCGCCCTAAATCTTGTACATTCTTGATCTATACGCACTTCTACACCTTTCTATCTTTCGAATATTAACTTTTCACCGTGAAATCATCGAGATTTGAGGTATTCTAGGGTGACGTCATCATGAAGTTCTCATGAACTTCAAGTTTGACCTCATCCCACCAAGAATAACTCCGATCTGAACGGTTTCCACAAGATTCCACAACAACTTCACCTAAATCTGAACTTTTCTAAAGGATAAAGGAGTTGAAAGAACTAAACCCAAGTTTTCTCCTCCTTTTACCCTCAAAAACGGGTAGAATCGGGTCAGTTCTAGTCTTCTACTCCATGTTAGTGATGCACTAGTCCTAAATCCGGATTCTACCCGCAAGGCACCTGATTTCGGGTTAGACCAGAATGACCATTCTGAGCCGCTGACCGGCCAAACTAGGGTGATTCCTGGCCGGCTTAGTCATGCGGTTAAGGATACAATTCCAAATGGTTGCCACGTAATCAGAACGTCTCGATAGAACGACAAAAGCGACCAAGGGTAGACGAACGGAACAACCAGAACGAGATGCTATCCGTACGGAGATGTTATCCGCACGGACAATCTGTCCGCACGGATAGACTATCCGGACGGGTTATCATCCGGACGAACTACACTTGGGACTCACAACCAAACAAGGTTTGAGTATCGACGAATGAATAATCCGCACGGACGACCCTCTGAATGGATTACTCTTCGGATCATGAGATACTAAGACCTTAAACAATTTTCAACATGTTCATCAGCACGGACAGACTATCCGGACGGATTGTCGTTGTCCGCACGGACTATCATCCGGACGGATTCCACCAACCTCGCCAAGTGACTCACTCTTAAAGTCGTTGTCCGCACGGACTACCATCCGGACGGATTGTCGTCCGCACGACCGGCTTGAAGGGTAGAGATACTTAAATGTTTTCTAAATACTACAACGAAAACTTCAAAGGACAAACCATCATACACAAACACATCCTTACCTTAGGAAGAAACAATCCGCTCGAATAGTTATCCGCACGAACATGTTGTCCGCACGAATGACTAATCCGGACGGACTACCATTCGCACGGATTACTAATCCGCACGGATTGCAAATCCGCACGGATGACTAATTCGCACGGATAACTAATCCGCACGAATGACTGATCCGCACGATCAGCTACCCTACCCACTCTCACTATGTATTGTTTTACGCGCCACTTATCGCTACGTTATCGAATCTATTCAGGCTAACTGTGCTCGCTAAAAGCGCTCCCTTCAATCCATTAATCGCTGTGAGTATACTCGATCCCTTTTTGCTTTAAGCACTTTTGGGTGTTACATACGTTACGAATATTCAAACCACAATTATCACATTACTCAAACTAATTGAACGCTAACCGTCAATGCATGTTATACGTGGCTCATGAATGCTTGTTTGTTATGTTTACACATGGAATGTTGTCTACCTGCCTTAGCAACGATAGTACTATAGTTTGGACTCAGCATCCGTTCACACGGGGGTTGTTAAGGATCTTTTACTTGCATGGATTACAGTGGTAATCATGTATTGCGAACTGCCTCGGGCAGTCAACCCGCAGTCATTGGTATCGATGGATCTATGTCGATAACTAACGTGCTTCATTTCACTATGTGTACGTGCTGGTTATGCGTAAACGAATTCGAACTCTATATGCTATTATCAAACTTGTATGCTCACCTTTACATTTTATGTATTGACTTTATTTTAACGTATGTGACAGGTGCTTAGGTTGCTTGTATGCTCTCTATGCCGTGATGAAATCGAAGCTAGGAACAGGAGTCCTAGAAACCAACAAATAAATTAATTATGTTTAAATCTGAGTTGGCGGAGCAGAATATTTGTCTTGATGTTTGCCTGTAATAATTGTTTAACTGTTTGAGATACGGTATGGGACGTATTATTTAAATTGAATGGTAATGATAGTTATTATGGAAACTTCTGGACAATCTGTTTCGCTCAGTGCCATGCCCCGGTGATTCCGCCATCGGTTGGGGTGTGACATTGGTGGAGTACATTTGGAACAACGCTCAAAACGAACCCGCCGACGACATGGAGGACGAAGACTAGTAGCTTATTTTAATATATTAGGATTTTTTTTAAGTTTATGTTTTTTTTTTAAGTTTATTTTTTTTAAGTTTATGTAATGTTTTTTAATATTAATGAAAATATTTTGTTAGTTTATTTGTTAAATGTTAAAAAAAGTAGAAGATTAAAAAAAATAAAAAACATAAAAGTGGTAGGGTATGATCATCTAGGACCATCCTCCATACCCTCTAGTTTTGTGGGATGGACCATCCTTGGGAGGACTATGACGTGACGCCTACGTGGCGGATCATCCTCCCTTGGAGGACCATCACCATACCCTCTAGCCTAAGCCCTTGTGTACTCATAACCCCCTTTACCCCAACATAACCCCTTTCTATTTTGGGTGTAGTGGATAACCCCTATAACCCCCTTCAATATAGATATGTATGTATGCATGTGAGAGAAACAAAACATAACCCTCTTCTTCCTGTGATGAGCATAACGTTTGGCCACATAACCCCTTCCATAGCATCCCATAACGCCTGGGGGGGGGTTGTTCTGTGTGTTATGAAGGGTTATAGCGCCCCATAACCTCCTTTCACCTTCCACTACGCATGGCCTAAAGCCATTCTAGTAGCTAACCTGTATACACGAAACAATGAGAAGAGAGAAACTATTATGGTATATAAAAAGTCAAGACTCAACTGCATTCCTAATGATGCAATATTAGCAGTAGGTACAATCATGAGTCAAATTGCAGTGAGTTTGCATAGAACATAACAAACTGTTTCATCACTTTTGTATAGGCTTAGTCTATTCACACACGCCCTTTGTCTATTTACACACACTGAAACGGGTGGGTATATTAGCCTTCGATATGCATCGATTCGATCCTTGTATAAGTCATGCCAGGCTGCTGCACTCTCTGTTCTTTTCAAAGTCCAAAGATATTTCAGGGGAGGCATTAGATAGGATCTTTTATTTTGTATTAGACACTCAGTTGTACTTTTGTATTAGGGGAGGGGGGTGGTTACTAGTGATAGAATTCTATCACTCCCACTATCCAATCAAATCATGCCATGTCATCACCCAATATTCTATCACTAGTGATAGAAATGTAGTGGGGGTGGTCATCACTAGTAATGGGATTCCAATGTACAAGTATTAATACACAATGTACAAGTCATACGCATCCCTCAATAATTATTCAATGCGTTATATATATATCACTCGTTATTCCTATCACTCGTTACAAACATAGAGGCGGCGGTGTTAGTGATACTATCACTCGTTATGGGGAGTCCATAACGGACCGCCCCCTCCCCCCTTAGACATTCAGTTGTACTTATGTTTTGTATATACAAACTGATTTTATATATATTTATGCGGTAGATCTTTTATTTACACGATGTTTGTTTCGATTGTTTGCGTTTATTTCATACGTCTCTTTCGCAACTTATTGTACTTTTAATTAAACATGTTCGTGCAATATAACAAACCAACACCCCATTTTTTCCACCAAAATCTCAACCCCCCCCCCCCCCCCCCCCCCAAAAAAAAAAAAAAATAAAATAAAATAAAACAAAAACAAACAAACAAACAGTCAGACCTAAACGCTGCGCTTTTGCCAAAGCGCGGCGCTTAAGTACCAGGTCAACAGACAAGGTCTGATAAGTTCAGTCGTTGTCTGTTGACTTTACACCAAAGCGCTGCGCGCTTTGTAGGGTGGGAAATAAGGATGGGTGTGTGAATATCATGGTCCTTTGTATATTTAAAACTGTCTTTTTGCTGATTGGATGATTATGAGGCTTCAAAACAACTTGGATTCATTTCTGATTAAGCATATCATCAAACAGTTGGCGGTCAATACAAAAAGTACCAAGTGTTTTTATAAGTTTTAAAAGGGCCTATCATCCTGACCCGTTGGAAACAGCCCTTAAACCCAAAACAACCAACCCATGTTATTATTATTGAATTAACAGCCCAAATGGGTCAAATATTATTTGAATTAACAGCCCAAATCGGCTCTTGTCTAGAGTTCAGCGTGTGGTCCACAGCAACTTTTCGACCCCTCAGAGGCGAGGCTTTGTTTTTAGTAGATTAGGGTTTTCTATTCAGAAAGGGATGACGGCGCAGTTTGTTGCTCGTCTACCTGCTATCCTTATGTAATTTGCCCTGATGAATTATTAATGAAAATGTGGGCTGGCTCATGGGCTCTTCGGGCCAAGTTTTCTATAAAAAAAAAAAAAAAATGATACATACATACTCCATTCATCAATCAACGAGAACCAATTCTCAACGTACCTCATCGCCCATCGTTGCTGCAGATTCGCACCTCAGTTTCTCCGGCAGAGATTCCGGCCACCCAACCTCTCTTCCCGACCTCCGGCTCCGGCGGTGTTCTCCTCCGACCACTCAGACACTGGTAAACCCTAATTCCCTAAATTCGCTTGCAAACCCTAATTTTGAGTAGTTTTTAGTTTGTTGTTGAGGATTTAAGGTGCTGTTGGTGAATTTGTAACCCTAACTCTGCTTGTTTATTTGTTGGCTTTCAAATTCGTATGTTGTTGATAGAATTCAGAGTATGCAATCCGATTCCGATTATTCCAATTTCTAATAATCAATTTTTTGTCACTACTATTTAGTATTCATTATATCTTCACTCCAATTGCAAATCTTTTTGTTTCGATAGTTGTTGTCATTTTAGTTTATGATATCCTAGTCTGTATATGTTAGCCAAAATACAAAACCTTGAAAGATTCCATAACTTAGTATAGCTTTAAGTTACAGTCAATACATATAAAAACAATGAAATGTAAAGAGATAGATATATGTATACATGGATTGTGACCCGATGTTCATTAAGAGGATATGATACTTCTTTGGCTTGTAAATGTGGTATTTTTATTATATGACGAACCTTACCCGCTCCGAACTGTCAAACCGACCCAATTTTTCTTATTTTTTGGCTTGTAAATGTGGTATTTTTATGATATGACGAACCTTACCCGCTCCGAACAGTCAAACTGACCCATTTTTTTATGTCCGGTCCTATGAAAATGGATCATTTAAAATCAGTGAACCCACTGGAAAAAAAAAATCCTGGATCCACCATTGTATGCAATGGATAGGTAGTTTAGGATTCAATTGAAACGTTAGAAATAAGATCATTCTACGGTTCGTTTGGACTTTGTATACAGAAAACATCACCAGACAAACAGTAGGGCTGCAATGTCGAAACGGGAGATAAGATTCACCACATCTGCTCAGAAATTGGGTTTAAGTTGCATAGACAAATTAGTTAACTCATAATCCAATGAGATATCTAACACACAAATTTTTCATCCCACTGCGTTTCCATTTCATTCTGTCCAATAGAACCGAAAGTACAACAGTTCCGTATGTTGATAGTTTCATTTATTAGTTTGATTGTTGTTTGTTGAAAAGGTTATACAACATATGGAATCTGATGTAGTGTTGATTGCTTAATTTATTGAGTATCAAGCAGTATAATATTTGCATTTTACATCCTGAATTATTTGTTGCCTACTTCTTAATTTGTTATAATGTTCATTGTGATAGGTGTGGTCTCCATCAACTATGATTTACACAGCTATTGATACATTCTATCTAACCGATGAGCAACTTCAGAACACACCTTCTAGAAAAGACGGGATAGATGAAGCCACCGAAACAACACTTCGAATATACGGCTGTGATCTTATCCAAGAAAGCGGCATTTTACTTAAGCTGTATCCTTTTGCGGCCAACCTTTACATTTTTCATTTGAGTTTCATGTATTCCTATTTTAAAGTAGACTATTTGTCTCCCTGTTAAATAATTGGATTGGAAAAGCCCTTAACTACATACCACACAGACCACAACAAGTAATGGCCACAGGTCAGGTTCTATTTCATCGCTTCTACTGCAAGAAGTCATTTGTTCGTTTCAATGTCAAGGTTTGTTCTTTTTTTTGTTTCAACCTATGTAGTCAAGGATTGGGAAAGGCCTTAACTACAGTCTACATACCATTTGGTTGTTTGTTAAGGAAACTATGTGTTCATGAAATGTTTATGAACACTTACCGAACATGATTTTCTGTTTGTGTTTGTTTGTTAAGGAAATGAACGTGTTTGTGTTCGTTTGTTAATTTTAGGTAACGAATGCAAACACACGCTTATGAACACAAACGGACATAAATTAATGTTCATGAACATAGATGAAAACAAACGAACGCAAACAAGCGTTCATGAACAGATTATATATAATACTTACTTATTAGATATTATATATTTTTATTCATCGGAATTTTGAAGTATTTAAATAAAATATAAAAAAACACTAATGAACTATCAAACATAAACGAACATAAACGAACAATTGAACACGTTACCGAATGTTCATGAACTATCACACACATGGCTTCAACTTTCCTTGCTTCTTTTGATGTACCAAATTCACTAGACCTAAAAGTAAAACACCACCACCCTTTCAATTCTCGAACAAGATTTAAAAAGTCTCCATTTTTCTACTGCAATTCCTCCAAATCACCCCCAAAATCACAGGTTCCAGACCTATCAGAAGGACCCAAGAAGAAAAACCCATCTTTAGCTGATCAACTTCAAACCTTATCCACAACAATCCTCTCAGACACCCCACAAAAACCCACCCAATTGTTGACCAAACCTAAGTCAATCTGGGTCAACCCCACTAAACCTAGACCCTCTGTTCTTAATATTATTCATATAACCCACAAATTAGGGACCTTAGGCTGTTTGCCAAGAAGCTTAATGAGTGTGAGAATAATAAAGATGCTTTCTTGAAGATATCCCACATCCACCCACTAGAGAAAATGCACTTTTGGTGCTTAATAATTTGAAACCATGGGAAAAGACTGTGCTTTTCTTTGATTGGCTTAAAACCCAAGAGTCTTTTTCCTATGGAAACTATATTTTATAATGTTACTATGAAGTCTTTCAGATTTGGAAGACAGTGTCAGCTTATTGAAAATCTTGTTGTTAAAATGATTGATAATGAGATTCCGTTGGATAATATTACGTATTCGACGATTATTACTTGTGCGAAAAGGTCGAATCTTTTTGACGATGGAGATTGAAGGTTAAAGACACATCATCGCCACGTAATCAGCTCCAACTCATCAAATTTGTGCCACGTCGGATAAAAGACAAACCCAGTTAGTGGAGATTTAACTGAGTGGTGCCAGCACAAACAAAAAGTCAAGTTGACGGTGCTAGGTGTCAAAGTGTTAGTTGCGGGTGGCAACGGCCAAAGGCCGATAGTTGGATGTGATAAAATCCAATAACCTTATAACCCTAGATATTATATATTTTTATTCATCGGAATTTTGAAGTATTTAAATAAAATATAAAAAAACACTAATGAACTATCAAACACAAACGAACATAAACGAACAATTGAACACATTACCGAATGTTCATGAACGAAAACGGCGTTCAGATGTTCATTTAACGGAACGAACAAATTTTCTTGTTCATGTTCTTTTGTTTATTAAACGAACGAACTTCCCGCCAAACGGTTCACGAGCTTTTCGCTGAACATTCGGTTCATTTGCAGCCTCATAGAACCTATTCCAATTCTGCTTACATATATATTTTTGTTCTCTCTTTTTTTTTATTTTTTGGGTGGATATCTGTGATTTTTTTCAGAGAATTGCTGCCGGTTGTGTTTTACTTGCGTCAAAGCTCGAGGAAAACCCTAGGAGAGCAAGGCACATCCTCAACGTCTTTTACAGAATGGAAAGTAGAAGGGAGAATCTACCCATAGAGCACTTAGAGGCCTTTTCCGAGAAATATTCCGAACTAAAGATGGATCTGATCAGATCCGAACGACATTTATTGCGGGAGCTCGGTTTCATCTGCCATGTCGAACATCCTCATAAATTCATATCAAATTATCTCGCCACCCTCGAAACACCCTCAGAGTTGCGACAAGAAGCTTGGAATCTCGCAAACGATAGGTATGAATTTCTTAAACTCTTGTCTTTGTTCTTTTATTTATGAACAAACAATGATGTAATTATGTTTTGGACAGCTTGCGCACAACTTTATGTGTGCGTTTCAAGAGCGCAGTTGTGGCATGCGGAGTTGTATATGCTGCTGCACGCAGATTCCATGTACCCCTGCCTGAAAATCCGCCGTGGTGGAAAGCGTTTGATGCTGATAAAGCAGGTATTGATGAAGTTTGTAGAGTTCTAGCTCACTTATACACTCTACCAAAGGCACAATACATACCAGTATGCAAACAAAGCGGTTCTTTTACAATGTCCAATCGGCCATCTGATTCACCTTCCCAACCAATTCCCAAGGTACAATATCTATACTCTATAATAAAAGAAACCAACTTTGGGACACTTGTCATTATTCTAGACCATCCTTAATTGTAAATAATTATTATTTAATTTAAATTATTAAATACCAATTAAATTAATATAAATCTTATCAACCCTAAATTATTGGCATAAACTTAACTTTAAATCGTAAACCTTATCCTTCACATTGAGTATAAAATATTCAATTCAATATATTAAAGTCGCCTATATACTTTTTTTTCAACAAAATCTCTAAGGTTTCTTTTTTTTTTTTTTTTTGAATATAAAATATTAATATTAAAAGATTTCATAAGACACATGACATAATTAATTTTAGATTTTTATTTATTGTTTGTTTAGTTTAATTTAAGAAACTGTATACATAATTAGTTTCTTAGTTTTTTTTTTCCATTTTCTTAAATAATAGGCTATAATCTTGTGTATTGTACGAACGAAATCAGTAATAAAAAACTGTTTATTTACGTTTTTTTAAAACAACAGATAATCATGTTTAAATTGTAAAGTAATTTAAAGATATAATCATCATTATAAATCTAATATAACACTTTCGTAAAATCTATCTTTGGTAAGGTTTAAATAAAAAATATCATTATAACTTATAGATTAAAATGTTTAAGGTAAAAGTTGATTTTGTAGGAAGGTTTAGGATACCTAATCTAACAAAAAAATATTGGTTAGTTTAACATATATATTTAGAGGTCGAAAATTTAGGTAACTATTCTAAAATAAGAAATGTTGATAGTAACTAAATAAAATTTTATACCTTATTCTATTTTATTTTATTTCGGGTAGCTAAGACTTGAAGTTTAGTTATAGGAAGAAAGTATGTCTCAAGTGAAGTCATCTGGTGGCAATCCTCGCCTCATAACAAGTAATGTCGACAGTATCCATAGAAGGATAGAGATGTTCCAGAAGCAGTCTTAAGGAAAGTTAGGGGTTGTTTGGCAACTTCTGAATGGTTAAGTGCTGAATTAGTAAGAGGTCTGAACCATTAAGAGTCAGTATAATGTTTAACCGTTCAGAGGCAAATATCAGACCAATTCAAATTAGTGGTCTTAACCATTCAGACTATGTATAATGCTTAACCATTCAGACATCTATTCACAAAACAAACAGTCTGGACCATTAAGTTATGAACCAGTAAGAGGTAAGAGGTCTGAACCATTAAGAGCCCATTAAGAGCTAAACAAACAACCCTTTAGCCTATTTATGCCAAGGCAGGGGAGTAACTGGTTGGCAATGAGTAAGAGAACGAATTCCCCGTCGAGTCAGTTGACGAGAAAGTTTCTTAACTATTTATTATTTTTCTTTATAATATTTCTTTTCTTTAGTATTTCCTTTTCAATGTTTTTATTATTTTTTTGCTTATTTAATAATTTAATATTTTATTGACTTAATCCCGTGCAATACACGGGGTTCTAACCTAGTATCTATATATTCTATTTTTTTAATATTATTTTAGGGTGCATCATGATTCCAGATATTGGTATGTGTTGTAGGACCTTCCATCAAGTGGGCCCCCAACTCTTGATGATGCAGATACGACCAAAGTGTCTCCTGCAGCTGTTAATCCCGACTCCAAAGATGCCTTAAAAGAAGCAGCAATTGGTAAGTTAAAAGATTCAACAAAGAGTGACGATATTCAGAAGATTCCAGTTGAGGAGGCCAAAGATGAAAGCGTTTCAAGAAGTAAGGAGTATGCAACGGATTCCGGCATTGACCGGTCAAAGGATAGGGAACGGGAACGAGAAAGGGAAAGGGATAGACACAAAACGCGTGACCGTGAAAGAGGGAGAGATTATGAAGATGATAGGGACAGAGAAAAAGTCAAAGTTAGAAGACATCGGTCAAAGGACAGAGGAAAGGATTCAGGTTAGTTTGTTGTGCCTTGTAAATACCACATGTTTTCATTGATCATCTGAAAGCTTACCTGAACTACTTTATGAGCAATAATTGTGAACATCGACTAAAAATTCCATATATTGTTTAGTAGTAAATTAATGATAATGACAATATAGTGTAATCTTGGAGCAAATTTACAGGTGTAAACGAGCCAAGGCGAGCTCAAGCTTGGCTCATGAGAAATTTTCAAGCTCGAGCATGACGTGCACTTGACTCGTTTATTATTTATTAGTCATTAGTTATCTAATTATTTTGTTTATGTACATATCTAGTAATTCTATATAGTAGTATTTACAAATACAATTTTTTTATATATAACATATGTTAGTTGGTTATTTTTATCAAAGTATTTTCATTATGTATATATTTATTATATTACATAAAAGTTATTATATTTGATAAAGGCCATGTTTAGGCTCGCTAGCCTAACTAAGCGCTGAATATGATGCTTGGGCGTGTTTTTTTGTTAAACAAGTTTATTTTTAAGACCGAGTTCGGGCTTGAGCTTATTTAAGCTTTTAGCAAGCCAATCTTGAGTAGCGAGAACCCATAGGCGATTTTAACATCAACTAATATTAGTGAATCAGAGTGGAGCACGGGGCACATTAGAAATTATCTCTATATAAAAGAAAAGAAGTTGAATAGTGCCAACATGATAACATGAGCTTTGGAGCTTGCTAACTTGAGCCTTTTTTTAGTTTAGTATGCTAACATGAGCTTTTTTTTTTTCTTTTTTTGCTTTTTTTAGTTTACTTTTTTTTAATGAACGAAACGATACCGATACGGAAAAACAGCCTTTAACTTTTGAAAAAATTTAAACGGGCAGATACCCTTTTGGTTATATTTTTTTGACTTTTTTTTCGTTTGCTATAACGAGTGCACCGAAACCGAGAGTTCATATCGTTTTCTTTTACGTTTACCTTTGTTATGTACCTTATTGTTTTAGCTTTTCTTATTATTTTGATGTTCAGAGCCCGAGCTACGACACAAATAACATTAACACATTTAGAAATCATTTTAATTTTACGAATTTATTTATCGGTTGTCATGGTGTGTGATACGTAGCCAATTTCAATCACGTCCCTGTGTAACGCGTGGGTTACTACAACCCTAGTTTAGATTAAAAAAAACAAAAAGAAAAATTTTAGTTTTTCAGGTCATCCTGAGAAGGAAACTGAAACTATCTGATAAAGACGGGAATTAGTCTGGGTCGAGACAATTGACAATTGGCACAGTTGGGTTTGCTGCAATCTCTTTATATCCAATTTTCTTAAACATAAAATTAAGGCCTTAAATACGATAGCAAAAACTATATAAAGTTCTATATTTGATAATGGGTTTGTTATTATATATCAACTTTTAGATTAAATGATCTAGGAGATTTTTATTCTCAATGCTCATTTAATTTTCGATATGCTGTTTTATGAAGTCTGATGTTTTCTATCCTGATTGTTAATTTGCAGGACATGCAGAAAAGCCGAAGCACCATTCTTCTCGAGGTAATTTGTTGTCGCAATTTTTATTTATTTGTCGCACCTATAATTTCGAAAAATGATTGGGAGACATGATTGCAACGCTTGAAAGTCAACCTAATCCATTCAAAAGTAACTTAATCTTCGTGTTAGGTTGACTTTCATCGTGTTAGGTTGATTTTCAGGCCTCCCAATCAAGTCATTTTTCTATAAGTGTACTTCTACATTTCATCAATATCAGCCAAATTTATGGTCATGCGCTATTATTCCAGATCGAGACTACCATGGCTCTTCGTATTCTTCAAGGGAGAAGGACCGTCACAGGCATCATTCATATGGCTGAAGAAAAAAACGGTGATTAGGATTGTGTCGAACAGGATTGTATTTTTTTTTACAGAGCACAATGTTGTGGATGATGAGATGTGGCGAGGAGGCGTGTCCGATAGATGTGTTAATTTGGGCTTTATGGACATATGTAACCTGTCTAGTTTGTTTTGGGCATTTTCACAAGAATTTTGTTGGATTGTCTTTAGAAAAAACATTGGACCATTCAGTAACTCCATCCAATTTTTAATTCCAATAGTTTGGTTTTCATATCAATTTTGGTCTATTCAGTAACTCCATCCAATTTTTATATTAATTTCTCATGATAACGTTCGTTAGGATCTGCCGGTGGGTATGGTTGGTAAGGGTAATTGGAAAGGGCCAACATCATTTCATTGAAGATGTTGAGCCAGCGCCCCCCCCCCCCCCCCCCCCCTCTCCTTTTCAGCCGGCGGTGGCATAGGTATCGTTACAAAACTTGAGGCCACACCTTGAGGCTAATGAACTGAGGCTTGCACGGCCTCGGGCTGCTGTTGGATGGTGGCATAGTACGTCCACGGAACATACTCTTGGTAGTCCCGACCTGCTTCGAGGTCACGTTGGTGCCTCTCTTGATCATGGAGGAGGTGGGCGTTGTTGATAGCAATTTGTTGGGCGGTGCCCACTGTCATCCACAGCCTATCCTCTAAAGCATTTCTTTCAATCCAGAGTCGGTCTTGTTCGTCTTCCCATGCTCTTTGACCTTCCAAATAAAAGCACATGTGCAATGACGTGTCATTATCTCATTGGTCCTTAATGGTTCTTATGGTTCTCGCAAGTGGGTATCGTTCTGCCGTGTGAGACTATGAGTGGAGGTCATATATCTAGGCTTCTTAAGCCCAATAGGCCCATTGGAAACTTAATAATGGATCACATATCTAACTACTTTTTTCCTAGTCCAAAACCAAGTCCATGACACAGATATTTTACTTTTGAGTTTAGGGTTAGCATATACAAGCCCATCAAAAGCATTTAACTACTTTTTTAAATGCCCATATATGATGAAAAAAAAACGTATACTAATTACAAACATTTCCGGTCAAGTAGATCTATATATGAAGGGGTGACCATCACTCAGACCATTGTTGATCTAAGCTTATGAGGAAACCGGAGTACCGAACCTTTAGGCATCAACATTCGGACCAACGCCGGCCTGAACTTATAGAAAACAATGTAGAATATCCTAAATTTAAGATAGAAATGATAGTTTGTTCAGAAGGGAAATATTATAAAAAACCAACATACTTTTCTCATAAAAGTCCCTCAACAATCTTTTACACGTAAAAAACAAACATACTTTCTGTTTTGTCTCACAAAAGTCTCTCAACGATTTTTTGAACATTAAAGTCCCTTGACATGTTAAATATGAACAAAATTATTACCATAATGACCGACAAAACTACTGGACAAGGCAAAGCATGCAACAAGTCATTATTTTCGTTAGAACGAATGCATTCATTAGTGAATAGTACTTAAACAACTTCTAATCTCTAAGCATATAAATAATCTCCTCTTAATGGAAGGTGAAAATTCAAAATACTCACATTCAATACCGATTTCTCTCCTTGTATCGATTAATCACGTTACTTACCCTCATCTTTGCTCTTTATACAATAAACAATTACAAAAACAAACAAACATGTTTCTGGTGCCGTTTGAGCACTTCTGTTGATGGTTGAGTATTTCAATCGCGTCCAGTTGGTTTGTTTAAAATATAAGCCAGAATTGAATTGATCTGTCTTGATTCGATTTAGCTGATGAACAACCGTAGTTGATGTTCTTATTGATTGCTATGTTGACGGAGATTATATCTTTGTGAACGTTATTTGCAAACACATGTTAAACAAGATAAAACTAGCTCAAAGAAAGACAAATTGTCACACTCTATTGATGGGGACTTCAAAGTTTAGCTTTGTCTATAATATGTCTTTTGTTTTAAATTGGCATTTAAAAAAAATAAATACTATAATCAAGATAGATATTTATAAGGAATTAAAAAAATTAGCCGTTATTTCTGATATTGATTTTGGACTTTATTGTCTTACTTCTGTTCATTTATTATTTATTTATGATTTTTATTAAATTGACTTTTGTGCATTTGGAACATTCACCGTCTTAAGTTAAGTAATACTTTTAAGTTTCAATAATTAGGGATAATTTATTAATGATTTTTTTTCAAACATACATCATATTTTACGTTTAATGTATTTAATTAAAATGTTATATGTTTCAATATATTGGATCTACTTGTGTTCATTTATTTGTGTAACATTTGATAGAACCAATTTAAAAAAGCCCTTTGTCATATAACTTTACATGAGGTTTTACTATAAAGTCATTGATATTAAAGAAAATGGCTGATAATAGATAATTTGTATAAGATACGATTAGACCTATTTATTGAAAAGTACACTATGTGATTTTTTTTTATTTTTTTTTAAATAATTAAAATTAGAATGTTAGGATCCATCATTTCTCCGTCTTAGTACATAAAACATACAGTTGTGTTATAGACATTGGATATAAAGTAGTTAAACGAGTTGTATTCATGTTTAGAACTTGTGTTGTTCACGTCGTCAAAGACCTGTTAAACCCGCTAAAACACGATTTGACAGCTCTTGACATACATACAATCATACACACGCGATATAAGACATGGGCTTGCCCTTAACAATCATTCACTCCCCTCCAGCGATAGATATTCGATATGAACTTGTCCAACACATATCATCATATACTCTTGGGACAGGTCGTGTGTGATGTTTGACCACGACACATTACGCATACCTTCAATATATGAATCCTAGATCAACTTGTTCTAAACATGTCTAGTCTTCTAGTAATATCACATTTTATCATTGAGATGGAGTCAGACCGGGCCGCACCATTAACATCCGAGCTAAACCGTAGATCATATATCATTTGGTAGGACCGATATTTAAGTGCAACGTAAAAGTAGATTATGAAATTCCACTCTTATGTTGTGTTCCTGAGTTTCACTAAAGGAAGGAAAAGAAATAAAGGAAATGGAATGAAAACTAAGCTAAATAAATTCTTTAGTTTTTCTTTCCTTCCGATTTGGAAGGAAATGGAAGAAAAGACATCCTTTCTTTTTCTTTTCTTCCCTTTACTTTCTTTTCTTCTCTCTCGTTAAGTGAACTCGGGAACAGGGCCTTAACTCGTTACGAGACATGGGTTAAAGTTTCCCTAGCAACATTGATGAAAAAAAGTAGATTATGTAACTTAAAATTGGTGTGCAATGAAAGTTGTCTTATCTTCCTTCAAAGTTGAAAGCATAACTAGTAAAAAAAAGTGGACCTGGCTTTGGTTTGAAGTGAAGTGGAATCCAAGAAATATAAGTTGAAATTTAACTTCATTAAATAATATATAGTTACATGCTATATTAACAAAAACAATTATGCTACAATTATATAACCTTGTATAATATATCCCTTGATATATAAGTAATTGTAAAATTGGAAGTTGATAGAAGTTGAAGCAATTAAGAGAAGAACAAGATATACAATTTAAACAATAACCACTCTAAACACACCTTTAACGAAAGCAACTTGAAAAGAAGATATGGATACTCCTAAAGCAAGCAACTATTATACATGAAACTATCTTTAACTGGAATCATACATTTAAACGGCTTTGTTATACTAAAATACAAGAAAATGTGTGTGTGTGTGTGTTTTTTTTTTTTTTTTTTGTAATAAACCATATTGAGCCGAAACCAAACTAAACAAGTACCAAGAATAGGATGGGATTGGTATCGTAGCCGTACTTGTACCGGTACAGAAAATACTGGTACCGAATTTGAACAAAACTGAGTACCAAATACCGTACTGAATATATTGGTACGGCACGGGTACGGGTATTTTGGTACGGTACCCGTTTTAGTATCATTTTGTTTTTTTGTTTTTCAGCACTCATACAAGTACTAAATAGTTAAAACCGGCACGAGTACCAATACCAAATAGGTAAAATTGGTACGGGTACCAATGCAATACGGTTACCAAATAAGTAGAATCGATACGAGTACTATAAATACTATGATACGAAATAAAATATAATCTAAAAATATTAAGTTCTAGATAAAATTCGGTACCAGTACCCATTTTTACTCGTACACGTACCGATACCGAAAGCACCGAATACCGAAATCAATAAAACCGGGTACCGATACATGTACCGAATACCTAAAATCAGTACGTGTATAGGTACGGATACATGTGTGGGTATTTGGGAAAAAAGGCTCATCCCTAATAAAAAAAATCTAATATCTCTATGTGTCACAGAACGAACACCAGACCGTACATAAGTCATCCAGGTGTAGTTCGATCTAATTTTAGAAATGAGTTTTGGTATAAATAAAACCTTTTTTTTAACGGTGAGAATCTTTTAACTTCTTGTATAAATGAAACCTTTGAAAACTTGAAAATATACATTATACAAGCACCCTCTCAACTTGGGACCATCCTTGATTCTTTGGGCCATGTTAGATACCATTTACAAACGCTATGCACCTCAAACAGTGTGATAGAAGATAATAAGATATATTCTCATCAAGTTGGTTTTGTATATTTGACTCCACTCTTGTACACAAGTAAAAATATAGACCTATAAGAATCATGAGACAAGATAAATGGTTATGCTTGATAAGGGTCAAACATATCTTAATGTAACTTAAAATATGGTTAGATAGTTTGAATAGTAAAAATATGTTAAATAAAAAAAGAAAATAGATTGTATTAAAAATCAAATTTTAGTCCTTAAGTTTTTTATATTTATTCATATTTCTGTGTTTATAATTGTAATTTAAATTAAATTAATTAGACTATGTCAAAATGATATTTAAAAAAAGTAAGTACAATTTAGTTGAATTTACATTTCTTAATTACATGAAAAAAGTTAATACATGGTTGAAAAAATGTTTTGAAAATTAACTTTACAGAACTTATAGATGTCGCGTCAAATTTCACTTTTTAAAGACATGTCTTAACGACTGCATGTGTTAACAAATGACATACGTTCATTCACCTTGTATAAGACTTGGTTTTATTCAAGTCGTACAATACGCAAGTTTTTTAAGACATAATTTCTTTTATTACTAAGTAAATAACATTACATTTACTCGACTCATGTATATACATGAGATTATAACATACTTAAATAATATTACAAATATGTTTAGATAACAACAATAATCATAATCATAATAACATTAAAATAATCATACCTAGATGAATTTGTCAAGCTTCGGTCAATTAAATTAAACTGGCATTAGATGATTAAATAAATAAATTAAAATGGTATTTAAACGTGTATATTATAAAACTAGTAAAATGATTAATATAATTTGTGATATGAATTAATTTATTTTGTGATGAACCAAATAAAACTAGTAAAATAATTAATATAATTTGTGATGAACCAAATAATTTGCGGAAGCCCACGGGCCCAATATCACTAATCAGTTATCAGATTCAAAATCATGACATTCAAAATAGTTTAGAGAGAATTTCTTCCATGCAAAAGTATTTTTTTTATTGTCAACATATGTACTTTGTAAATTAAATTCAAAATCTATTATATATAATAAATGAAAGTTATTTGGGTCACGTGTCACTTAATTAGGGCATCCTCAGTTCTCTTTTCCCGCCCAACAGTGTCATCCCCTTTTCCTTATATAATCTCTCTTCTCATCTTTGTTTACAAACGCCTAGGGTTCCTTCTCTCTCTATATTCAGGCGATTCAAATTCAAATTTCACAAATCCTGCAAATTATTGAGATCATTATTTCCATCCAAACCTTAATCTTCTTCCAGACGCCACCATAAAATCTTCTTTTGTTCATCGATTACTTCATCAAAAGGTTTGTTCTTTTTTTTTTTTAGTTGAAATAGTTCCATGATTTCCTCTTATTTATACTAATCCTTTGTGTTTTGTGTCTTTTCATGTAACCATTGCTAGGGTTATGATATGAGTACAACATCTGTTGATTATTGATCTGTGAATATGTTCACCGCTTATTCTTTTTGAAATTAGGGTTTCGTTTGCTTGAGATTTGAATCTTCCGATTTTTTGGTTAATTTTTGTTGATATGTGGTTTTCCATAATCATGGTATGTGTTTTTGTTTTTGATTTTTACTAAACTTTTGTTATCTGAGTTGTGACTAAATGATGATTGTCAATGATCTGTTGCAGATGATAATGATGATGATTGTTCTACTGATGTTTCTAGTATCATTGTTCCAACATCGTTTAAAGTATGTGTTTTTTGCTACTCCGATTTTCAAATTTTGAGTTTTTAATTATGAAGTGATATACTCTAATTCTCGCTTTATATTTCAGTCTAATGACAGTTGTTTGAAATTCTTACAATATGTTGCGGGTTATTATAGGTTTGTATTCAAAGAAGTATAAAGTTTAATTAAACACAAAGAAAGATTATTAAATTTACAGTTAAAATAATTTTTTCTTATGAGTAAATGATGATTATAATTGACTTGTGCAGAAGATGATGATGACTTGTCCAAGAAAGGATCTGCTACTGTTGTAAGATAAGATTTTGTCTTACTAGAGCAATGGTCTTTCCTGCCTTTTTTGTATTAAAAGAAGCATAAAGTTTGGTTTAAAGCAGCTCTTTATAAACAAAGTTAAGGATTAAGTATATGAGGACAGGGCTACTCTTCAGCAGAAGTGTTTTCATGTACTGCATCTTCGTTTGTTCACTAGAGATCAGCTTTCTATAAATCCTGATGTTAATGCATTGAGTCCTTCCATGGAGTTCATGGCGATTGTTGGAGATATACATTGATTGACTTTATGTACCTAGAGTTTGATTAACCAAAGGAAAACGACTGTTTAGTATCAGCAGTGGTTCGGCGTCTACAACGGATTCAAATTTAGTATTTAATTATCAGTGGTTCTTATGTAACTTTAGTATTTGTAAATACAACAGTTGTTTGATATGTATTATAAATACAACAGTTGTTTGATCTTTATACTACTGAATAAAAATGTAGTACAGTTGGATGTTAAATAAGTTCCTCATTATGATTATTTGGATATAATGTTTTTGAAATTCGTTTTTTTTTTTTTTTTTTTTTTGCAAATAGATGTTTATGGGCAAGCTTCTCTTGAAGGTCAAACATTTGTTTAACCTCAAATATGTTTTTATGTTCAAACATCTGTTTAAGGTCAAATATCTGTTTAACTCCAAACAACTGATATTGAAGGTCAAATATCTGTTTAAGGTCAAAGATATTTAAAATAGTAAAAAATGATAGTTTTCATTAATCCTTAAAAGTCTGTTGGAACCACTGTTTTGGTTCAAACATCTGATTGTTAAATGTTATCCACTGCTGAGAGACAACCTCTTCTTCATTCTTTATGTTGATCACTGACTGTCCAAACATCAGTGTTTCAATCACTGTTAGCTATCCACTGATATTTAAAAATTAAAGTTAACATAAAAAATCCAAATAACCTAGAGTTTGATTAACCAAAGGAAAACGACTGTTTAGTATCAGCAGTGGTTCGGCGTCTACAACGGATTCAAATTTAGTATTTAATTATCAGTGGTTCTTATGTAACTTTATTATTTATAAATACAACAGTTGTTTGATCTTTATACTACAGAATAAAAATGTAGTACACTTGGATGTTAAATAAGTTCCTCATTATGATTATTTGGATATAATGTTTTTGAAATTCGTTTTTTTTTTGCAAATATATGTTTATGGGCAAACTTCTCTTTAAGGTCAAACATTTGTTTAACCTCAAATATGTTTTTATGTTCAAACATCTGTTTAAGGTCAAATATCTGTTTAACTCCAAACAACTGATATTGAAGGTCAAATATCTGTTTAAGGTCAAAGATATTTAAAATAGTAAAAAATGATAGTTTTCATTAATCCTTAAAAGTCTGTTGGAACCACTGTTTTGGTTCAAATATCTGATTGTTAAATGTTATCCACTGCTGAGAGACAACCTCTTCTTCATTCTTTATGTTGACCACTGACTGTCCAAACATCAGTGTTTCAATCACTGTTAGCTATCCACTGATATTTAAAAATTAAAGTTAACATAAAAAATCCAAATAACTGTTGATGAAATTATGTTCCATATAAAATTAGTAATTAATGGTAATTTTTTGAGCTTTGGACATCTTAAATATGGAAAATGGGAATTTCAAATTGACAGATATTTTTTCTTAATTAAAGTTAAAATAAAAATTAGAAATGTCATGATGACAATGGCTTTCAAATCAAATCAGTAATTATTGACAATATCGTTAACTTTTCAAATTCAAAATATGCAAAATGGTAATTTAAATCACTGTTGGTTATCCACTGATAGTTAAAAAATTGTCACTGCTCACATTTTTATTCTTCATATCCACTGATATTGACCATCATTGCTTTTACTAAAAAATATCCACTGCTCACATTTTTATAATTGATGCGGTTAATTAATTATAGAATGAAATTATCAAATGAAAACTAGAATTGCAATAAAATTACCGTTTAACCTAATCATTACATTCCAATGAGATAAGAGTTCCTCCAATATTGTTTTGGTGATGAAAATTAAAGTTAACATAAAAAATCAAAATAATTGTTGATTAAATTTTGTTGCATATAAAATTAGTAATTAATGGTAATTTTTTGAGCTTTGTACATCTAAAATATGCAAAATCGGAATTTCAAATTGACAGTTATTTTTTCTTAATTAAAGTTAAAATAAAAATTAGAAATGTCATGATGACAATGGCTTTCAAATCAAATCAGTAATTATTGACAATATCGTTAACTTTTCAAATTCAAAATATGTAAAATGGTAATTTAAATCAGTAATTAATGTTAATTTCTTGAGCTTTGGACATTGAAAATATGCAAACTGGGAATTTCAAATTGACGGTGTTTTTCTTTTAATAAAAGTAAAAATAAAAATTAGAAATGTCATGATGACAATTGCTTTCAAATCAAATCAGTAATTACTCACAATATCCATAACTTTTGAAATTCAAAATATGCAAAATGGTAATTTAAAATTCAGGGGTATTCTCAAATAATACTTTCTATCATATTTTAGATGCAAAATATGCAAAATGGTAATTTAAAATTGACATTCTCTCTCTCTCTTTTTTTTTCCTACAAGCGCAACATAGATTCATAAGATTAAAATTTATTCATTTATGAAGTCCTCCACTCTCCTCCATCAGATTTCCACTCTCCTCCATCAGATTTCCAGAAAAATGCTTGATGAAGTCCTCCACTCTCCTCCATCAGATTTCCAGAAAAATGCAGAAGAGTTTGTTACCCAACTTCTAAAACAGGATCAGATAATCTGCAACATGCTAACTGATCTGAAAAACAAAAGAGAGCATGAAATGACATGACATGGAGAAAGGCCAGAGTTTACGAAATCCTAACAAGTGTTAACTCTAGCGTGTAATAGTTTATAAATATTTCATTAAATTTTAGTTTTCTATGTAATACTTTATTTTAATAATCTCAGTGTGAATAAAAATTCTCAACATGATGCAAACGTCTCCTCTCAACTGTTGTATCATGTTGAGAGTTTCACGATTTTCATTCAAAGTTTTATGATACTTCAGTGTTTATTCGTTCATTGTGTTTAATCTATCATGGGTTTCCAAACATCTGTTGACCAAACGTCAAACATCTGTTCATCAAAAGTTAAATTGAGGTTCACCAATAGTCAAATACATCTTGACCTTAAACAGATGTTTGGTTTAAGACCATTTGTTTAAGGCTAAACATCTATTTATGGCCAAATATCTGTTTATTTCAAATATCTGTTTAAGGTTAAACATTTATTTAACTCCAAATATCAGTATTTCAATTACTATTGGCTATCCACTGTTAGATAAAAATCAGCTACTGCTCACATTTTGTTAGTTGACATCCACTGAATAAAAATGAAGTACACTTGGATGATTATTAAGCTCCTCATTTTGATTGTTTGGGTATAGTATTCTTGAAATTGGTCTTTTCTTGCAAACAGTTGTTTATGGGCCAACTTCTTTTTAATGTCAAACATTTGTTTAAGCGCAAACATGTGATTGTTAAATGTTATCCACTGCTGAAGGCCAGCCTCTGTTTCTTCATTCTTCATGTTGACCACTGACTGACCAAACATCTGTGTTACATTTTGTTGGGTATCCACTGATAGTTAAAAAATAGTCACTGCTCCCCTTTTTATTGTTGACGTGCACTGAAATTTACAATCATTGGTTTTTTCATCAGCGGTTGACACGTGGTCAGTTTTTAGCCTTCAGATCTTTGTAACCGCTGCCACATCAGCACTTACTTTTTCCCTAAATAAAAGCCTGATCAAAACCCCCCCAAACAGGGTTTTACACTGTCGAATTGAATTCTAAAAATTCTCTTCTCAAAGCAGTTTCCAGCCTTCCATTTCGAACCATTCTTCGTCTTCTTCATCAAAATGACGAAATCTATATCAAAATCAAAGTCAAAATAATCATCATCTTCCAAAGATGTCGCTCAAACGGCAGCTGAACCCATTGAAATCCCTTACAAATCCCCTCACAATTACTTGGGTCTACTCACAAAACCCACCATCAACCACACCTTTGATTCCATCATCGACACCATATCTGCATCAAAGTACAAAACTTTGCTTACAGCAGATTCTCCCATTTTCCAACAAACTCAAAGAGAGTTCTGGAAAAATGCTACCCTTGAAAAACAAGGAGACATCGTCATAGCCATCAATTCTTCTATACAGGGAAAAGCAATTCAGATTACTCCACAATCAATCTCAGAAGTCTTTAAACTCGATGATCAGAAAGGTAAAACTTCTTTTTCTAAAACTGAGTTGAAAACTGATTTCTTGAAAAGGGGGTATGCAGAACAACCAAAAAGGGATACCTTACAAAAGGGTTTCTTCCCTTCTGCACCTAGGTTTTTATTCCACACACTTTTGATGTGTGTTTCAAATAAAACAACTGCTTTTAACGAAATACTATTGAAGATCCAATGTCTGGGTTATGCTATTTTAAATAATGAAAATTATAACTATTCCCAGGAGATCTTTATTGACTTAGTAAAGAATGTTGATAGCAAATCATTTTTACTCTTTCCAAGGTTTCTAAGCTACTATTTCAAAGAAAATTTTGGAAAAGAAAATGAAAATTTACTCAAACAAGGTGCATCTTTTAAAATAAGTGGTTTGACAACTGAAACATTTTCTAGAATGATGGCACCTATAAAAACAAAAGCAGAGGTGCCTGAGCAAAATTTAGCAGCTACCACTGCTCCTCAGGCATCTACTGTTGAGCCCACTGCTCCAGGTGATCATAGCAGCACAACCACTGCTTTGAAACCCACACCAGCCATTACCAAAAGGACCAAAAAGAAAATCTCCAGAAAGCCCTCCAAACCCAAAACAAAGGCAACTCTGGAAGATGAGATCCCAGAGCAACTGCCAGTGACAACACAAATGTCACCAAAAACCACTGCTGGTACTTCCTCACAGCAGATGGTAGAAAGATCTCCACCTTTACCTCAAACTCCTCCTGCATCCTCACAAAAGGATCAGGCTGTAAACACAAGGACTCCACATTATGAAGCTCTGGATCCACTCGGATCCATCTTCCACAGTCCTGATCCCAAGGACATGTCTCTTTCAACACCCTTATCCTCACCTCTCATATTACCACAATCCATGATACCTTTGTTGCATGCAGTTGATATAGCTCAGACACAAACCAGTTCCTCTCAATCACCTATCACTGAGAGCATACTCCTACAAGTGACTGGGTCTGATGATTATACCTCTGTTATCCCAGCAGCAACTGAGGAGGTTACACCCCTTGAGTTACAAGTAACTCTTGGTGGTAGTTCAAGTGGAGCAGCAACTACAAGTGATGGATCAACAGATCTACATTTGGACAGTTGTTTCATTAGTAAGACTCCCTTGAAGGCAATTTCTTCTATAGCACCTCTGGTAACCACCAGTGAGTTTGTTTTAACCACTGGTACCATCGAAAGGTTATCAAGTGCTGAAGAAAGAAGTCCCTAGTACCAAGAACAAGGGGCATCAATGGATGATTTCTGGGCTTCATGTCCTAAGTCACACATTGGTACAACCACTGCTGGTGGGGAAACAAATGATTCCATTAAATTGGATTATGATTCAAAATATCAGGAATTGACGGGCAGAGTTGAAAAACTTGAAACATCAGTTGCTGAAATAAAGGATATGGTGCAACAGCTGTTAAAAGCTCAAAAAGCTCAATCCACTGCTGTTCCAGCTCAAGCACCTGCACAACCTGCACTTGCTGCAAATGAGCTATGGAGTGTATTCCAACCCCTGCTCCAAAAAAAAAAAAAAAACAAGCGGCTGATCACCAGCATGCAATACATGTACAAATGCTGACAAACATGTTGGAGTCTAGGTTCAAAGATACTCAAGCAGACATCAAGGCTATAAAGGCCAGTATCCAAAACACCACTAGCAAAGCTCCTTCCACTCTACTATTCGTTGATAACCCCCCTGCAGATAATGCCAAAAAGGGGGAGATAATGAAGCAGTTGAAGAAGAAGGGAATAGAACATGGCCTGTGTGTTGAACCTGAGCAAGAAAAACAGACATCTAAACCACCTCCCAAAGGCTCCAAACCTTAAACCACAAAAACTCAAACTTCCATTCAAACTGTTGATATGGCAGTAGTTTCAAAAACTGCTAACCAAACAGTTGCCATCTCTTCAACACACACCACTACAACACACACTACAACCACTGCCCTACCAGAACCTAAAACTACAACACCATCCACCAAATTACCACCTGCTCAAAAGCAGAAGACATCTACTGACACATCAGTAGTTGTAATGACAACAGAGGTTGAAACACCAGTTGTTTCAACAGCTGTTTGCCAGTCATCCACCACTGCTCTCATCAATGTCACATCACCACCATCACCTCCTGCGAAAAAGCAGAAGACATCAGATGTTACAACATCTGTTGAAATGGCAACAGTAGTTGAAACACCAGTTGTTTCAACAACTGTTAGTCAGCCACCATTCACCACTACCCTCACTTCACTTCAAACCATCTTCACTCCACCTAACAAATCACCCAAAAGCACTCCTTCACTGAATAAAATTTACTCCAGAAAAAGAAAAATAACTCAGGCAGATGAAGACAAACATGATCCTAATGCTGCAAAATATCCACTGGAACTGGAAGCTGTAAAAATTGAGATGAGACAATTCTACACCAAGAATGATCCTTCAACAAGAAGATTCCCTTCTCTCATAGGCTTCATAGTCCCAGAAGATATGGATGAATATCTCAAGCTCAAAGCAAGGCAGGCTAAAATAAGAGCAAAAGTTGAATGTGAAGGTCAAAGTGACGAAGCCATATCTGAAAAATTGGAATTCTTGCTCACTAAGGTCAAGCAGATGGAAGACTATGCACAAGATCTAAACAAAGAAAAGACAGATCAACGAAATAAAATGAGAATAGAATATCTTGCATATATCATGAAAGAAAAATTCTATCCTGCTGAAGAAAAACAATTTGAAGAATGGCCAATAGTTGCTTTAAAGCATGAGGCAAACATGATTGAAAGAATTAAAAGCGATCAAAGAAAGAAGAAGACAGCTCCAAATTGGAACAAATACAAAAAGCTCATTGCTGACCTTACATCTGAGTATAAAAGAAAGAAGCAAGAGCTGGTGGATGCTAAGGTGGATACTGCTGAAGCCATAGCAAAATGGACAAAGCAGTATACCGACGAGGCTTATGAAAGGCTTAAGAAAAGAAGGATAACAGTCTCAGACACTTCTAAGAAGCCTGACTACAAAAAGCTAGAACAGCAGATTGATGCTCTTAAAACACGGATCACATTAGCAGATAACCCTATCATTGTGGAAAACCAAGAAAAAGGAAAATTGCTGACCAGTGAAGAAGAAAAAGAAAAGGAAGCTGAGTACTTCACAGAAGCCATCAAGAAAATGGATCTAAAAGAAGACAAATCAGCAAAGCTTCAAGACCTTGCCAAAAAGGTATTAAACAAACCTGCATCACCAAACACTTCAGACATGACAGACTTTGAACTAGATCAAAAGAAGAGGCAAGAGCAGATTGAAAGAGAGACTGCAGAAGAGATAGCTGCAGCAAATAATGTCATCGAAATGGCCTTCAAACAAATATCTGAAAGTTTACAACTTTTCACAAGACCAATTTCTCCAAACTCATCAGAAAATAAATCTCTCCCAAGAAACCCATTGGGTTCAAAAGTACTAAAGTTGATGTCTGATCAAAAGACCCACGTATTGACCTTGGTCAGATCCAATGGCGAAGTGAAGTACATATCAAGGAAAGAAGCACTAGGTCTTGGTGTTGAAGATTTGCAGGATCTCCTTGAACTTTCACTGTGCAGGGATGAGGATGACTCAAGTTCCAAAGACTTTGAAGAAGAATTTAAAAGACAAGCTACGGAACTTCTGATGAGAAATAAAAATCCAGAATAATGAAGGGTTTTGGCATTATCTGTTCCAGGGGGAGATTGTTGGGATTGAACCCTACCAGAGGAACGGATAATGAAAGCGAAAACTGGTTCACAACAGTGGATTCATAATAAGCAGCTGTTTATACTAGACTTCTCCCTTGAAAGTGATCATAACAACTGATGGCTCTCTATCCACTGTCCGTATACAACTGCTGCTACCCTTTAAACTGCTGACAAAGCCCTAAAGAAGTAAACACTGCTGGTTTTATCTACTGATGACAAAGCACTGCCCACTCAAGGACTGATCAACTTTAAGGAAACCACTGATGGAAGAGGATAGCAGTAGTTTAGTATATTACTTGTTTTATGTAGAATCAGTGGTTAAGAATAGCAGTGTTTGTATAGGAACAGTTGTTACAGGTTGTTAGGCTGTTAGACGTCGGTTTCATGGTGACGTTAGCTGAGATGCCTCAGTGGTTTGGATTGTCTATAAATGGAGCAGTATCCTGTACTATTACATTTGATCGTCTTGAGTGAGTTCTTCTCCTCAATTCAATCCTTTCATCTTGTGCAACCAACCATGGAGTAACAGGCTGAGGGGGAGTTTAGTTTGTAAGCATGCTTGTAATCTTTTGCTTTGATTTGTAATCTTTCAACTTAATGAAAAGCAAATGTTTATCAAAACTATCTTCCTCTTTGATTGTGTTTACAAAGTTTGTTGTTCATTTCCGCTGCACGTAAACTCTGTTCATTTCTATTTGATTTGTTCAAATTATACAAACAAACACAATCACGAAAGCCTCCGATCCTAACAAGGTTAGCTAACGGACTAACTACCGGTGTCTGTGTTAGTGTGTTGCGTGTTCCGTAGCATCGCACGGGTTCCTTACTATAATAATATGGTAACTATCCATTAATAAGGATCACATGTGGAGTTACATTTTGTTAATTTATTGTTTGTTGAACGTTTAGATTAATTAATTACCCGGGAAGCAATCCCGGGTAATTAATTACCCGGTGATGTGAAAACATTGATGTTGAATCCAATGAGATGCTTGATGTAATGAGGTCGTATTAATAACAATAATAATTGATATAACTAAGTTTCCCGAGCCCGGGAAGCAATCCCGGGTAAAAACCTAGTCTATACATATAATAAAAGAAACCATATTTGGGACACTTGTCATCGTATCAGGCTATGTACTCTATAGATAATTATCATTTAGTTTAATATCTTCTAATTAATTATAGATAATCTCCTATGAAATATTATTTAGTTTAAGATTTTAATCTCTTTTACCTAATTATAGATAATTAAGAGAGATAAAAAAGATATCCTTTTAATTTTAAATGGTTGATAAATATGATTATGAAACATAAACGTTATTGATGATAAAAAGAGTCATAATAGATTATATAAACGTTACTGATGATAAAAAGAGTCATACTAGATTATATTATATTTAAGATGTAGATACTATTAAATAATTTATTTAGAAAATATACCATTAAATATTAATCAAAATCTAAAATTACTCAGAAGTTAACCCGTGTAATACACAAGGTTTTTTTTAAGATATAGTTTTTTGATTATTTACTATACAAAATTACATTTATTGAAGATATAACTTTTTGATTATTTACTATACCAAATTACATTTATTCAACCCGTATAATACACGTGGTTTTTAAAAGATATAATTTTTTTATATTTGGTACATAAAATTAGATTTATTCAACCCATACAGTACACCGGGTTTTTCAAGATATAATTTTTTTATTATTTAGTATTTTTTTTTATTATTTGAGGTATAAAATTGTATTTGTTCAATCAGTACAACAACATACGTAGTTCTTAAAGACATAACTTTTTTATTATTTAATATATAAAATTACATTTATTTAATCCGTCTAATAAATGAGGTTTTTAAATATACCTTGTTTTACTATTTAGTATATGAATTTACATTTATTCAGCCCGTGTAATACACGGGGTTCTCACCTAGTGTGATATATTTCAATTTCTTTTATTTTCATTTAATAATAATAGTATCTTTAAATATACTAAATTAAAGCCTTTTCTATTAGGTCTTAACTTAAGTAACCATTAATCAAGTAATCCTCACAACCATTAGTAAAACATTTTGGATTATGTTTGTTTCAACCGTTATATAGCTACAATCAAATTTTGCTTTAGTAGCAATCACCCATTGGCGAAACTTTTCATCCTATTACTTTAGTCATATTTGTTATATTAGCGATTTGATTTGTGTACTATTTTGCTATATTAGCGATTTGATTTGTGTACAATAGTGATTTACATTTGATTCGTTGACAATTAAAGACTACAGGAAATTGTAGAAAAACGGTTATAAACGCTAAAGATCACAGTAAAAACTACAGGAAATAACATAATAGTTGTGATAAAAACGATGTAAGAGACGTAGTAAAGTATTCAATAAAAAGGACTACTTTAAAATTTAGTAACATAAAATTCGGGCTGGAAAATCGTGTTTTAGCGGGTTTAACATACCTCTGACGATGGGAACAACACAGGTTATAAACATGAATACGACGTGTTTCACCACTTTATATCCAATGTCTATAACACAGTTGTATGTGATTGATCCTAACCTTTTAGTTTAGTTATAATTATTTTTTAGAGTAAACTTCCGTTTTGCTCCCTATGGTTTGGTCATTTTAACGGTTTTGCTCCAATAGTTTAAAAATAGCCATTTTCCTCCCTGATTTTTCTAACTTATCTTCATTTTGCTCCCAGCCTCTAACTCCATCAGGGAGGAAACTAGCGACAAACTCGAAAGATTAGGGAGCAAACTGGCGACAAACTCGAAAGATCAGGGAGGAAAATAGCTATTTTAAACTATTTGAGCAAAACCGTTTAAATGATCAAACCACAGGGAGCAAAACGGAAGTTCACTCTATTTTTTAAAAAGTGAACATTATGTACTTTTCAATGAACATATCTAAGTTTATCTTATACAAGTTACCTATTACCAGCCCTAATAAATATAAAAAGTAAAATGAAATTCTCAAATTTTGAGAAATATATAAATAAATATAGTAAGGGAACCATGACAGTGAAGAATCTGGATGGAACAGAACGGGTTATGGGTTTGCGGTTGGATACAAAGTCTAGGCCGAAAAGGTACTATTTGTCAACCGGATGGCAACGTTTCTGGCGAGAAAATAATTTGTCAGAAGGAGATAAATGTGAATTCAAGTTCATCAGAAGTGAACGTAAGTTATTACTTGCAAAAGTCACCAAGAAAAAAACGAAGGTGGTGAAAAGGGCGAGGGGACGGCGGGGGTCATGAACATGGTCATGATGTCGATATGCATCCTGCAGAAGATGGTGTACAGGTGATGAAACAACTGCTTGAATTGCCACATGTGACTATGTGGACATACATTTCAATTATGTATTTTTAAAATGTATTTGTAACCTTTTAAACCTAGAACATGTGCTTCTGTCCACAATCAAAATTTACTTTTAATAAATGATTCACAAATAAAGAATTATGTTGTTGGCAATTGCTAATGATCGTCCAATAAAATTAAATGTGTCCATGTTTCACAAATAACTGAAACACATCTAATACTATTTATGGTAATAAACTAATAATACTACTACCAAGTTTTTTTTTTGAACGGCAATACTACTACCAAGTTGAGCTATTGTTTTTCGATAATGGCAGTACTGTAAATATGCTCCACCTTTTGGCTAGTTATTATACTGTTCATAAGAAGTTTCTGTAGGTCCCTTAATCGTTGGATCTTGACAAGATTGACAATCCAATCTAGCGTGCGGAATCCCCTAGATCAGACAAACACAAAAAACAGTAGAACTGGAAACACAAATCACTTTCAATCTGGTATTCTGTTATTTATCCAACACTAGGTTTACAATCAAATCAATACCTCACCACTCACAAATTCCAATGGAGCAAGATTATCCCAACAATATCATATCAAGTCAAGATTCAAATATATATGGAGCAAGATTATCTTCAAATAGAAACAAAATATTGCATCAAAATCTTCCACTCAATTGCAGATAACATTTGTAATTTGTGAAGTAACTTGCCTACAAAGTTAACTCATGAATCATAATCCTCCACCTAATCGAAATATTTTAAACAATTTCGCCATCAATTAACAACTTGATTACAAAAGGCACACCACAATTGATTACTTTTGGACCACACTATACGCTCATCTAATATCAATATCAATATTAATATTAATTAAGTAATAATAGTAATAATATAATCAATAATATAAGATAATTTAATTTAGGGGTAATTTCATATATACCCTTACGAACTTGCAAAATATCATATATACTCATGACTCATGTCAGTTCTGGTTTGGCTGCTCCTATATGCCTCATATAGGCCTATAGGGGGGGGGGGGGGGGGGCTATAGGACCCCTCGTATATGACTCATGCCCCATATATGCCACGTATAGGCCTATATGGGGCGTATATAAGTTTTTTTTAACAAACATTTTATACAATATTAATCGTTTTAGTAAACTTTTATTACAAAAATAAGTTTTCTATTTTAAATAAATAAAAATAACAAGTACAAGATATGATACAACACCTGTATAGGCCTATACGAGACCTAAACCACATCTATAGTACTATGCGAGACCTATACTATACCTACAGGCCTATACGAATTATTATAATTAATATGAGTTTTTTATAATTAACATTAGAGTTATTATAATTAATATTAGAGTTTTTAAAAATTAATATTAGTGTTATTGATATTAATATGAGTTTTTTATAATTAATATTAGTGTTGGTGCATTCATCTGTCGACTTCGTCTTATATCGAGTCTTGGTTTCGTTGCAGATCTGATCAAGCATGATGTCATCATATACAATGATGACATCATAAAGATGATATCATCATGTGCAACAAGTACACGAAATTGAATGCTCACATAAGACAAAAGTGAATTTCGTTTGAGATTTTGTTATGATTTCGTTTGAATTGTAAACTTGTATTTCCGTTTGAATATGTTATGTGTGCTTCAAACGAAATTAGGACACCTATATATAGGTGATGATAGCTTGTCATTTGTAACAGGATCTGATTTGTGTACCGAAGTGCTGCCGGTCTGTCTACTGCATGTAATCGTTGTCAAATCAATATACAAGACGTTTAAAGTGATATTCAAGCTGTTTCATAGTCTATATGTATGTTTCCGCCTTTCATATAGATACGAACTCTTCTGAACGACTCATTCAGGTCGCGATTCGATCCTACAAGTGGTATCAGAGCTCAGGAGGAAGAGTTCTTGCCAAATTCAGCTTGAAAATCTGTTTTCTACACCTTCTTTCACAAAATTGATAAATTTCACGGTCAAAATGGTCTGATTTTCATATATAACATACATAACAGTGTTTTAACCAATCCTTGAGAGTTTTGGACCTTAAATCGAACTAAAACTTGATAAAATACGTAATTTTGTTTGAAACATATCGAAAAATGATGATGTCAGCAGCTCTTCAAACGAGATAAGAGGTTGATTCCGTTTGAAAATTGCGATTTCGTTTGAAAAGATCAGGTGATCTCGTTTGAAATTGGTGTTTACGTTTGAAAGGTGGAATCCCGTTTGAGAAATTGAGTAATTCCGTTTGAAGACTATATTCCGTTTGAAAGTGATTTATGTGAAACATAAAAAAAAACGTGGTTGTCAATAAGTTGAGAAAAGAAATCACGTGATTTGTGTCAGGTTGCATCGGTTTGATCAGTCATTTAGTCAACTTTATCAGTAGTGTTAAGTGATTCATTAAGTGCAATCGGTGATTTTAAAACAATAGTCATATAGTGCATGTGAATTCATAGTAGCCCAATCGGGTGCTACTTACTACACCCCCTAGTTACTTTTTACACCCCCTCCTCTCACATACTTACAGGTGGGGCCCGCGTGGGACCGGCAGTTTTCCTCTCACAAGGGGGTATATTCAGGAGGGAGGGGGTGTGTTTAGAATCAGCCCAATCAAAATGTGTTGAAAGATAAAAGTGTCTGCCATTAAAAAGTTTGTCGATACATGTGATCTTTAAACCAACAATCATTAATTGTTTCAGTTCATGTGATAAGTCTTATAAATCGGCCCAAGAAATAATTGCATGTGATTTGACAGTTTTGTTATGTTGCATGTGATATTCATAATTGTTGTCATCGAAAATGATTCATGTGCATGTGACTTAGTTCATCAGTTCAACTAAATTGATTTACATCAAAAGTCATTTGTTAATCTCCAAACAAAGAGGTCCAACCAGATTAAATCAGTTTGTCGGATCAAATTGTAATCAGTTTGCATGTGAGACTTTGATTGATATTGATCCATGTGATTTCATTTGTAATCGGCCCATGTGAGATGTATTAAATTGAGAATAGTGACGGCCCATGATGATTCTTTGCATGTGAAACCTAACTGTTGTCGGACACTTAAATACATTTGTTATTTTCAAGATGGCATGTGATAATGTTTGTCAGGTTCATTGTATGGCAGCTTCTTAAATGTTTGCATGTGATTTTATGAGATTCGATAACATTGAAATTTAATTAATTCATGCATAATAAAGCTCACTAAAATAAAGCGGCCCAATTAAGGTTGAGTAAATAAAGTGTTAGTGAATCCGGTTTATTATTCAACAACATTAAAACTAGTTCGCAAATCTTCGACAACGAGTCTTAGATTGATTTCATCAACACACATTGTTATGTATTCAGTCCGTTTAAACTGATCGTTTGTTTGTTTGTCTGCATTTCGTTTGAGACTAGTATTTAAAAAAAAACAAGAAAGTTTGTGTTTGTGAAGCCTTGACTTTGAAACATGGAAGAGGAATTCTACAATGCGTTTGCTACACCCGTTGCACCAGTTACAGCTGCTGAAACATTGTACAGTGAGAACGAAATAGGAACTCACCAGAAACCACCAAAACTTATGTACATTGGAGATTTTAAAGGATGGCAGAATCGATTTGAGAACTGGGTGCAAGCTTACAAGTTTGATTCATGGTGTTCGTTGGAGAAAGACTACGAGAAACCGAAAAACGAACGTGGGCTTGAAAAGGGTTTCAGTGATTTTACAGAGGCTGACAAATTGAAATACACAAGTGAGAAAATGATGATCAGTATTCTTCAACAGGCAATTAAAGAAGACATCTTTGTTTTACTTCAGCATGAGGGTACTGCTAGATCGATTTGGAATGCATTGATTCAAAAGTTCAAAGGAAGTGCAGATATGATCAAGAACAGAAAGGCTTTGCTAAAGAAATCATTTGATATGTTTGTAGCCTTCGATCATGAAACAACGAAACAGACAATTGATAGATATTGTCATCTTGTGTTGGAAATGGGAAGGCTGGATATAAAGAAAGATGACGAGGAATGGGTGGATAAACTTGCTGATGCATTACCGCAGCAGAAATGGGGAACTTATTTGATGATTGTGAAACACATGAGAAAGTTTGAGAATATGAATCTGGCACAGTTTATTCAGAAAATTGAAGAGCATGAGTTGGATATTCAAAAGACGGCTATCATGACAAATCCAAATGCTAAACAGGATGTCAGTCTGTATTATCGAGGAAACAAGTTTGAGGCTACCCCAAGTCCAAGTCCAAAGATTAGTACTGCTTTTAGTGCTGATGGATCCTCTAGTCCGAATGTTAGCACTACTACTCAAAGTGGTGGATATTCTTCATCATTTTCAAGTTTTGATCCAAACAGCAAAACATCAAGTTCTCAACAACAAAGTCCTACAAATCTTCAATGCAATGTGACTTTGAACATTCAAAATGGTCAGAATTTGTCTCCAAAAATAGCCAAGCAACACATGGCATCACTCGTTGCTATGCTAGAATCGTATGAAGGTTTGATTGCTGGCAAGATTGGAAATCCGATGCTTACAAAAGAAGATTATGACCAAATTGATGCAGAGGAACTTGAATTGATGGATGTGAAGTGGTGTTTAGCTAGTGCTTGTCGAAGGGCAGAAAAGTTTCAACAAATTACTGGCAGAGATGAGTTTTGAGGATTGGCTACTTCTCCTTTGGGATTTGATAAATCAAAAGTAACATGTTTCCGTTGCAAAGGAAAAGGTCATTTTAAGAGAGAATGTAAAAATCAAGAAGCAACCGAGAATCAAGAAAAGAACAATTATTATCAGAAATCAATTTTCCATCAGATTGTTCAACAACCGCAAACTGCACCTGCTCGTGCTATTGAAAAGGGAAAGAAAAAAGCTTTATTTATTCATCAAGATGATGAAAAAGTTGCAGAGGGATTTAGTTGGGACAAATACATACCTGGTTTAGCTCTTGTTGCAAGAATTCTTGATGAAGAAAAAGCTAGTGAGAAAAAAATCCCGATTTTTCCAGATCTTGGAAGTGATATTGATACTGATGATGAGGAAGAACATCTCAACAAAGCTAGAAAAGGAATTGATCCTACTAGTTTTAATTTGTTTTTTGCAGATAAAATGGAGATGCTGAATCAGAAGAAGATTGCCAGATTGAAGAAAGAGCTGGAAGCAGCAAGAAGGCTAGCTGATGAAAAGACAAAGACAGAAGCTGGAGAAGCAAATGTTGAACCAGCAACTGAGAAAGTAGTAGAGAAAATCGTTGAAGTGGAGAAAGTGGTGGAGAAGATTGTTGAGGTTGAAAAAATAGTTGAAGTTGAAAAACTGGTCGAAGTTGAGAAAATTGTTGAAATAGAAAAAATTGTTGAAGTTGAGAAATTCGTTGAAGTTGAAAAGACTGTCGAGGTTGAAAAGATTATTGAAAAAATGGTTGAAGTTGATAAACCATGTTTGAAGTGTTTAGAATCTTGCAGAGCTTGTGAGGAGAAAGATAAGAAGATTGCTGATTTGGAGAAGATTAAAGAAGATTTACTGTCCGATGTGAAGTATGTGAAGGAGTCGTATGATGTGCTCAACAAAACAGTTGATAGTCTGAAAAGAACAAATTCAGAAATCGAAAATGCAATGGAAAAAATGAGTGCAACATTAATGACAAAGCAGAGCGTCATCAATGAGTATATCGAAGATTGTGCTAAGTTGAAGAAAGAAGTGGAACTTAAGAAGATTGAGAGTGAAAGGATTAAACGATTACTGTTGAGTTACACTACTTGTGATTATTTGATTGATCGTGTTTATCCTACTGTTGCAGATCTGGAAGCGTTCATGGATAAAAAGACTGAAGATACTGATACTGGTAAGAAACCAAGTGTCAAGTATAACAGATGTCCGCCCCCTATCCATGAAAGTTATTCTCCCAGGAATCCTAACGAGGAGCGTCTAAAAAAGGCAGTCAACATCAAGTTAAAGTCTGAAATCATTGATGAATTACCAGACAATATTGATGTTACATTCACAGCATCTGACACTGATCATGAGTCTGAGTTATTAAAGAAAGTGGTCGATCAGGTGTTGGATATGGATGAAGAGTCAAAACCGGAGTCTAAGTCTGAAAGTCCGAGTTCGTCAGAAAAGAGTCCGAGTTCACCGGTTAAAAGGGTTTACAATAAAGAATTCTTGTTATCAAAATCTAATTTGAATGATGGATCAATCAAAGTGGCTTATACTTTGAAAGATTCAGACAAATTATATTCTGATGAGGAATTTCCAATAAGAAGTGTCAAAACTGAAATGATCAAACAGGTTTTTAAATTAACAGAAATTAATATTTCTGAAATAAAAGATTTAAATCTTCATGAAAAACCTAAAAAGTACACTTCAAGAGTTCAACAAAGATTGAACAAGAAAAAGGGTTACGGTTCTGGTTATGGTTCTCAAAAGAAACCAAACCATAACAGTAATTTCAAAAAGAAAGGTATTGGTTTTAATTCTTTAGAAAATTATAAAAATGAGAAAAATTATAAACCAAAAACAACATTTGTTGCAGGAGGAAGTTCTGAAGATGAGCAGAAGAAACCATTCTGGAATCAGTCAAACCAAGAGTTTCTTACTGAGGTAAAGAGGAATGTGAAGAAGTTTGCTCAAAGAGTTGACAGAAGAACTTGCTTTAAGTGCCAAAAAGTTGGACATATTGCTTGGAATTGTCAACAGTCCAACAACACAAAACAGGAAGTTACTTCTAACTCAAAACTGAAAGAAAAACTTGTCTTTGAAAAGAAACAATCAACTGAGAAATCGAAAGTGTTTGAAAATTCAACTTCCGAAGTAGGTGAAAGTTCAAAACATTTTTACAAAAGAAGAGTTGATTTAAACAAACAAAAATGGGTTGTAAAATCTGAAAGAAGTTCTGACAATGAATCTGATTCCATAAAATCAGAGGAGTCATGTGTTGAGAAAAAGGTTGATAATTCCGTTCCTGAGTTGAACGAGGAAAACTTTCCGGTATTGACAAAAGATAATTTTAAATCAAAAGGTAGAGTTGAGATTTCAGGTCAATTCTTTACTAGTAAAGGAGAATTTGATGCTGAAAAAGCTTTCAATGGAAAAGTCAAACATATTTTCGGGAAGATGGTTGATGGGAAGGTTAAAAGTGCAAAAGATTTTTATAAATCAAAATGTTGGTGGGACAGGTGTGTTCCAGAATCTCCCAAGGCTGGTCAGGCTTGGGGGAAAGTTTTTCCTAACTAAAAATTCTGACTTGCCGGAGCTCCCAGGTTGGTAAGAGTGGAGCAGGAATCGGCATCTTTCTTAAAAGGTTTGATTGGTAAAGTTACAGGTGATATCTTTATATTGTTATATTTTGATTTACATATGGGATGGTTGGTGAGTGAACTTGCAAGTAGTTGAAGAAGGTTTTCTTCTTCAAATGGTTAATCAAGGTCATTAAGTTGAATTTGATTAGACCATACTTACAAGTGGTATTTTGGAGAACAAAATGATGAGTTTATCCCCCTAACCTACAAGTGGTTTGAAAATCAACAAAACTAATTTTCCGGAAAAACCATTTAATTAAAATAAACTTAAGTGTTTTGAAATCACAATGGGAAATTAGTTTGTTGTGAGGGGGAGTTCTGATTGTTTATGCCAAGTGGATGGCAAATTGAAGTGATTTGATATCAGTTGTCACTTTATTGTATAGTTTGTTTTCAAATTTCCTAAAATGTGTTAGCATTTTAGGGGGAGTAAAAATTTCAGAAAATCCAAAAACATTAGAAAATTTGAAAAAGACAAAAACATGATAAAATCAAAAATGAGTTTTGTTGTATAAAAGAGGAAATGATAGTAGATCAGTTAGACTATCACATCATGCTAAAGAAATGTAAAGTCTAAAGTGATAAACGGTCTCACTAAAGATGTGACGGTAGGCTCAGCTAGACTAGTAGATTTGCGATAACGATACAAACCTAAAATGAAAAAGCCTAGTTCTAGTGGGAAACATGGTCGAAAGCATAGTACTTAGTTTTGTCCTTCTTGATTGTGTGCCTACTCAGTAATCGCTGATTGTCGAAAGACATAAAACTGGTTAAGTTTGTGAACTTTCACAACTTTGCTGAAAAATCGCTGTGATTGTGCATTTCATTTTGCAAAGATTTAAACTTGTTTGATTTCTTTATTTTGTTTAAGCATTGGACATCCTCTGCGTATACGTGAGTATCGACCTGGATGTTATTGCCTAAACGTTCTGCTTTATTTTCTTTGGTGTTTCGTTTAAGCTTTGGACCTCCTCTGCGTATACGGAAGTATCGACCTGGTGGTTAAAGCCTAAACAACTTCAACTTGTTTTTATTTCTTATTTTGTTTAAACATTGGACTTTCTCTGCGTATCGAAAGATCGACCTGATTGTTAATGTTTAAACATTCTGCGTTGTTTTCGCACAAATCACATTTGATAAAAGTTTAAAGGCATTACTTGGGTCAGTGTATTGCATGATGAGGGGATATGCTGAGATCGTAGGATCGAATCGCGACCTGAATGAGTCGTTCAGAAGAGTTCGTATCTATACGAAAGGCGGAAACAGACGTATAGACTATGAAACAGCTTGAATATCACTTTAAACGTCTTGTATATTGATTTGACAATGATTACATGCAGTAGACAGACCGGCAGCACTTCGGTACACAAATCAGATCCCGTTACAAATGACAAGCTATAATCACCTATATATAGGTGTCCTAATTTCGTTTGAAACACACATGACATATTCAAACGGAAATACAAGTTTACAATTCAAACGAAATCATAACAAAATCTCAAACGAAATTCACTTTTGTCTTATGTGAGCATTCAATTTCGTGTACTTGTTGCACATGATGATGTCATCATTGTATATGATGACATCATGCTTGATCAGATCCGCAACGAAACCAAGACTCGATATAAGACGAAGTCGACAGATGAATGCACCAACAATTAGTGTTATTATAAATTATATGAGTTTTTTATAATTAATACTAGATTATTAGACCCGTGTACTACACGGGTTTAAGGATATAAAATTATAACTTATTTAATTTTATGTTGTCTTCATAAATTTATATAAGTGAATTTCTTACGATAGTTGGTTATGCGTAAAAACCGATTCTTTTAGAAACAAACCAACTTTACATAAAAAATGTCTTGTACTTTTATTTATCATCATGGCAAAACATAGGGCAAGAGGAATTGTCTTCTTTTCAATACGTATCCTTCTGTTTGGCAGTATTAAACGAAATCTAGGGATAAACATTCGAGTGCCAGTATTACTTCCGGATAATATGAGTACCTCAATAACCTGATCACCCAGTGATAGGACCTGTAGTAGAGTTCCATTACATAAACTATTATTTCGATCAATATAACTCCATTTATGTCATCCGGTGAGTATAGATTTGCATCAAAATTATTATGAATATATTCTATCCTTAAACCAGTGTATTACACGAGTCTAATAACATTAAAAGTGTTTTTAAAGCATGAAAGTAAACCGGTTTTCAAGTATCAGACTAACCTATTATTTACCATTTTTATTATTATAATATTTAATAGATGTTTTAAACATATAGTAAAAAAAATCCTTTTAAAGAATAAGGTGTTGTCACATTAACATTATTTGAAATTGTTTATTATAAGTATAATTGTTACTAATAACTAATTATATATTTTAGATAACTCAAAAGTAAATGATCAATATCTAAGTAGACAATAAAACATTTTTTAGTATTAAGTTGTTAAGAAATTTTTCATTGTTTTGTATTAATTAATTAATAATAATATTATTAGTGAATTCAAAGAGAGTATAATGCCATGTGGTATTATGTAGACTCTTTTATTAGTATGAGAATGCCATGTGGCATTAAATAGACCCTTTTATTAGTACTAGCGGTAAGACCCGTGTGCAAACACGGGTCGTTTCTTAGAAAACCATGCATAACAAATATAAATGATGAATATAGTTATATTTATATAGACTTATAAATAAAATAAATAAATAAGTCAATCGGTAAATATTTAAAGTTTAGAGTATAAAAACTTAAAGTTTAGATTGTGCTGAGTCTTGTTTTTCTTCCATAAGTGTCTGAAGAACCATTTTGATGATGTATTCTTCTTAAGCCTTGTCTTCTTTTGTTAATTCATCCATCTGTTTTTTTTTTTTTTCCTTATTTGATAAAGGATGGTAGCATGTGGAGCAGTGGGTCTCCTGATTGGCAATTTTTGTTGTTTGACTGGAACCACTGCTTCCGGATAATCAGGCTTTTTAGGAGCAGTGGGATCTCTCTTCCTTAACTCTTCCAACATTTTGTAGGTAGCTAACACCTTTTCTTCTGTCCACCTTGTAACCTGGTTCCTTGACCCATAATCAGCAGTTATCAGCTCTTCTTTCATTCTTTTCAGTTTCAAGGCCCTTTCTGGTACATTTTTCTTGTAATTGGCCCAGACTGGAGGAGTTTGCTTTACCTTGTCTTGAATTATCTTTTCAATTCTGGTTATCTCCTCTTGTAGTTCACTGATGGTCCATTCTTTGTATTGATACTTTTCTGCCCTGTACTTCTTGTATGCCATGATGTATTCAAGGTAATCATTTATCATGCTTTCATCATCTTTTTCTGATAATTTCTGACAAAGGTCTTTTGAGAACTGCTCTAAAGTTCTAATTTTGGTGAGCAGGTATTGCAAATTTCAATGAATCTCTTTGTCAGACTTTCCCTCTGTGTCTCTTTTAGATATATCCTCTGCTTGTTGGGCCTTTATTTTGAGATATTCTTCTATATTTCTTGGCAAAGGATAACCTTGAACAGATGGGAGTTTCCTCTTTTCAGGGCCAACAGGTGGATTACAATCACGTTGCAAAGTTCAATTGAACTTTGACTTGACCAATTGATGGTCAAAACCGAAAGTCAAACTATTGGCCAAACTGTTTGACTTTCTGTTTAAACATAAAGAATAAGCATGAAAGAAGACTTACAATAGGTCCTAGCTATCTTTTCTACAAAGAATAAAGTTCCAATCAGTTGAGAGAGCTCCCAAACCAGATTGTAGAGAAGATAAGAAGGAAATGAGCAATGAACAAGTGAAATGGTTGGGCTATTTATACTTGTAGCAAGAACACAAGATCATTACACATGTTTGTGTAGCTTCCAAGCATTAAATCATGGCGATACACTTGTTTGATGCAGGTTAGAAGCCTTGGGGAAGAGATAACTTGGCTACCACACAAGGAACTTACAAGATCAGCCCATGAAGTATCAAACAGTAGCTAAATTCAACTTTCTGGTCGTTGGGGACTGGTTACGGACCGTAAGCCCCATACCCATACGGTCCGTAAGGACCTTGCAGGTCAGCAAGTTTTAGAAATGGCAGATTTAGTCCCTGAAGCTCCAAACTTGGTTTTCGATGCATTTTTGACACGTTTAAGCCCCGTTAACCTCATTTCAAAGCTCTAAAATGAAGTTAAAGTATAGGGAACTTAAAATATGCTCAAAAACATCTCAGATGTCGGTTCGTTTGGTCGTACGGTTGCGTTATTCGGTTAATTACGACGGAAGTCGTAACGGACGCAAAAACGATCCAAATTGAGCGACGAATGGAATTTTTGCGTGCCGATCACTAAAATAAAAATATTTTAGTGTGTACAAAAATTTTGGATGTCCAGATGTGGTCAGAACGTAAGATATGCGCGAAAATACAAACTTACACCGTTTTTGACACTTTTAGTCCCTGTAAGATCAAATAAGCATGTTTTCACACACCGAACCTATCAAAGCTTATTTCTAAGCTATGTTTAGGTTATATATGGTATGTTTAAATTATAATCATGTTCTGGACTGTACGTTGCCTTACGAAACGGCAGACTTTTGCAGTTTGACGCAAATAGTCCCTGTGATTGAATAAACTTGATTTCGCCACACCAAACCTTCCAAAACTTATTTATAAGTTATGTAAAGGTTATTTAAGGTATGTTAAGCCTATTTCACTATTCCGGAGTGTTTGTTGCATTAAACTGGTTATATTTACGCATTTGATCGCGTATAACCTTCCAGAAAGCGATTTAAGGCTCGAAATCGAACAAGAATTGATATGTGCAAACGATACACATATTTATACAAATCACAAGTATGAAACACAATATTTCATTGGTTTCGTATTTGTATGATGGTTGAAGTGACACAGGTGTCACATTTGAGTTCCCATGGAGCTTTCTCCTGGTCGATCTCCACGCACACACACACACTTAGTGTGTGTGTTGTGTTTTATTTATTTGTTTTATTAAAACTAGTTTGCACACTATGCAACATTAGTCCCTTGTGTTTTATCTCACTCAAAAGAAGCTATAACTTGCTATTTATTACATAGTCACATATTACTAACTGGGTTAATTATTCCTAGTTAACTTAAAGAGTTCGGGAAATCATAGCCCGTTTTATTTCAAGTCCCGTTAACTCAGGCCTTTTATATACTTTGTTTTCTCAAAGTATTCGTTCTCCTTTTAATTAATATTAGGCTTATGCATTTAAATCCTAATATTTACCGGGTTAATTTTACCACTAACGGTATTTTACCTGTCTTTACTTGTCACACCCCAACCGATGGCGGAATCATCGGGGCGCGGCACTAGGCGAATCAGATTGCTCAAGAGAATCCATAACAACTAAATTGCGACAGTATTTATTACACTTGTTATCCCATACTAATAAATAATACAATCACATAAGTCATTACAGATTTCTTGTCCTCTCGAACAATACAAATCCGACAACATAGATTTTAGGTGAGTTTCTAGACTTCCTAGCTTGATTTGATGTAGACTGCGACTAAACCTGCAACATACGTTAAAATAATGTCAATACAAAAGTATTGGCGAGTATACAGGTTTGATATGTAATAGTGTAATAGGTAAAAGCTGCGAATTTCCACATACATAAACGTAATACATGACATATATACTCAAAAAACTGATACTACCAGCTAAGCCCTCGAGCTACGATTGCGATTGCTAAACTAGACCCCGTCGGGCGCAATAGTACTATACTAGTCATGGTGGGACGTCGTGAGTATAAGTCCTAGCACATATGTAACTAGCATCATGTATAACTATGCACGTAAGTCATTCGCAAGTGATAAGTAGTTTAAGCATTTGATGTAATTCGATTTGATAGCAACGTATGTTACACCCAAAAGTGCAAAAGAAAAAAAGGGTTCAAGTATACTCACAGTCGGTGCTCAGCAAGCAGCAACTTGGTTGGATTGAAGGGAGCGCGTGTGAGATTATCCTGATTACATATCGATAGCGTCAGCGTTGAATGGTGCGTGAAACGGAGCAAGGTGTCAATGGATCGGACAGTACTCCGATCGGATGGCAATCCGATCAATTGGCCGGTCGATCGGGTGACAATCCGTTCGGATGGTTATCCGATCGGGTGACCATTCGATTGGATTGTTACCTCATTGGGAAATATGTGTTGTGTATGATGGTTTGCCTTTTGAAGTTTTCATTGTAGCATTTTGAAAACATAGAAGTATCTCCACCTTTCAGGTCAGACGATCGAACGGCCGGTCGATCGGGTGGCAACTCGATCGGGTGACTGTTCGATCGGACGGTGATCCGATTGGCAAGGCACTTTGGTTGATGATAAGCTCATAGCAGACTGGTCACTCGATCGGGTGGCAGTCCGATCGGATGACAATCCATTGAAACTGATATGCAATGATTTGTAAAACGTTTAAGTGTTGAGGATCCGAAAGTTAGCCGATCGGATGGTCGTTCGATCGGACGGCAATCCGTTCGTCGTTCAGATCTTTGAATGTTTGAAAATTGTTTAAGTCTTGATTCCAAGTGCAATCCGATCGGATTGCGGGTCGATCGGGTGGCAGTCTGATCAGACGGTAATCCGATCGGACGGCAATCCGTCCCGCAGCCTGGTCATTTCACAACTTGTTTATTTCGTTAAGTTTCTGCGATTTGATCGAGACAGTATGACTACGAGCTAAACAATGGAAACTCCACCGAGTCCAAGTCATTGGATCGGATGGGAATCGCCCCGTCCGATCAGTTAACTGTTCTCGACGGTTGTTCGTGTTCAACACGATAAGCCGGCCATCTCGTTGATAGGAAGCAGTTCTCAAACTGACACATCACTAACGAATGAGCTCTGGTTCTATCGGTTTTTGAGTAAAAAGTTAAGAAAGTTTGTAGAAAACCTTGAAAAACTTAGATTCGGCTTAGATCTAGGTGAGATTTGTGTTTATACACCGTGGAATCTATCAGATCTAGACTGTTCTTGATGAGATGAGGTCACACTTCATTGTTCCTAAGAACTCCATGATGACATCACCTTGGAACGGCTCAAATCCGAGGATTTAACGGAGAAAAAGTGAGATTTGATGGTGAAAAAGATGAAGGAGTGCGTGTTGATCGTAGAAGTACAAGATTTAGGGTGGAAACTTACAAGTGTCGCGAGAAATTGGGCGAAAATGGCGAGAAAGCGTCTGGTCGAGAGAGAGCATCACATCAACTGTTGTTGATGTGACAAGTGGGGTATTTATAGGCAAAGGAGGAGAAAGGCGGTGCAGTGCATCGGATCGGATGGGTGTCCGATCGGTTGGCTATCCGATCGGATGGCTGTCCGATCGGATGGCTGTCCGATCGGATGGCTGTCCGATCAGATCGCCATTCGATCAAACGCCTCCGGCGAGCTGAGTTTTGGCGTTCCGTTTCGATTGTTAAGCGTTGCGATAGTTTGGTTACACATTCCCATCCACATTTTCATATATTTATTATAATTAGCCACGTTGGGTCGTATATACATATCCATATTTCAAAGTTGCGATACAATAACCGGGTTTCGTTTCGAATATGCGTTACTTTGCGACGCTTCACGGTCATCGAGGAGGGTAGAATAGGTCCTCACCCAACGTCATCGTGAACGTTAATGTGTGTGATGTGATGTGCGTTTTGAGTAATGAGTTGCACTGCGACACATCACAGCTATCAAGGAGGGTAGAATTGGTCCTCACTCGACATCTTCGTGGTTGTCAGCAAGTACAATGTGATGCGATAGTGATAAAGTACGCGAAATTATGCGAAAATACGACAATGTAGCGATATATGCGATATAGGTACATTATGATCCGATCTCTGGTGCTAGGCGTAACGAGTATTACGAGTAGTAACAACGCACGAACGTGCGGGTTGTTACATTACTGTTAACGTGGTTTGATTACCAAACCCGTTTTTGGGGTGTTACAGATTTGAGGAGTTTGTTTGGTGGTTTTGGAAGGTGTGGTTTTGGGTTGTCTTACTTTTCTGGTAGGCTGTCTTCTTTTAGGTTTAGAAATACCCTGCTCTTCTTTTTCCATCAAATCTTTCTTCTCCTCCTCAAACCTTTTAGACCCTTTTATTTCCATTGACTCTTTCATGTTTGCCTTTAATGCAGCAAATGCATTTTGAGTCTCATCAACCTTTTTGGAACCATCTGGCCTTGGGATTTCTACCACAAGTTTGGACATTGAATCTAGTGGCATGTATAAATCATCTTCTTTTGCCTTCTTCCCTTTAGTTTTCTCCCCCTTTTTTGGCATCATCAGGATTTTCAACATAGATGATTGAAGGAGGAGCAGTGCCAGTGGTTTGAAACAGATGAGATTTAATGGCTTTGATATCTGCTTGAGTATCTTTGTACCTAGCTTCCATGACATTTCTGACCATTTGAAGTTGAACTTCATGCTGTTGATCTGCATATTGTCTTTGTTTGTGAAGCAGAGGTTGAAACAGATGCCATGGCTCAGCAGGGGATGGAGTAGATGTTGCAGATGGTGCAGCAGTGGGTGTAGCCTTTTGAGCTTGTAACAACTGTTGCAGCATAGTTTTGATTTCTACAACAGATGTGTCAAGTTTATCAACCCTCTCCGTTAATTCTTTGTATTTTAAACCATCACCCAAGTTAATGGGATCATCTGATTTCCCAGCAGTGGTGGTTGTATCAGTGGTTGACTTAGGAAAAGTTTCCCAAAAATCATCCACTGATGCCGCTTGTTCTCGGTACTGGGGACTTCTTTCTTCAGCAGAGATTACCATTTTAAAGTCACCAGTGTATAATGGAAACATACCAGTGGACACTATGGTTCCCAAAGAAGAAATTACCTTCAAGGGAGTCTCACTAATGAAACTACTGTCCAGGTGTAAGCCAGTGGGTTCAACAACTGTAGTAGCTGCTCCACTTGAACAACTGACAGGAATTACAATTCCTGCAGTGTAGCCTCCTCAACTGTTGGTGGGTTACCAGAGATAGAGACACCAGACTCAGTTACTTGTTGTGGTATATTCTCATTGACAGGTGATTGAGAAGAACTGATTTGTATCTGGGCTATGTCAAGTGTATCCAACAGAGGTATCATTGATAGTGGGAGTTGTACAGTGATGATAGGGGTAGAAAGAGAATTTGCCCCGAGAGTTGGGTTGTCGAAGATAGATTCAAGTGAATCTATTGCTTCATATTGTGGTGTCCCTGTTGATACAACCTGATCCTTTTGAGAGGATGCAGGAGGAGTTTTAGGCTCGGGTTGAGATCTTTCTTCCATCTGCTGTGAGGAAGTAGCAGCAGTGGTTTCAGGTGACTTTTGTGTTGTCACAGGTGTTACCTCTAGGATCTCATGTTCCAGAGTCACCTTATTGGTGGGTTAGGGGGGCTTTTGGATAGTTTTCTTTTTGGTCTTTTTGGTGATTTTTGGTGTGGGTTTCACAGCAGGGGTTGTGCTGCTGTGATCACCAGGAGCAGTGGGCTCAACAGCAGGGGTCTGAGGAGCAGTTGTTGCTGCTAAATTCTGCTCAGGTACATCTGTTTGTGTTTTTGAAGGTTTTGACAGCCTTGTGAATGTTTTAGAAGTTAGGCTGCTTATTTGAATAGGATTTCCTTGGATAAGCACATGTGCATTATCCTTTGAAAATTTCTTTTGAAGATAAAAACTTAAAAACCTTGGAAACAATAAAAATGATTTTTTATTAACATTCTTAACCATATTATTGAAAATCTCCTGAGAGTAGTTAAAATTTTCTTCAGCCATGATAGCATAGCCCAGGTATTGGATTTTCAATGGTATTTCATTCAAAGCTGTTGTTTTATTTAACACACACATGACGATTGTATGGAATAAAAACCTCCTGGCAGGTGGAAAACTGCCCTTTTGTAAAGTATCCTTTTTCATTTCTTCTTCATACTCTCTCTCAATGAAATCAGTTTGGTACTCTGTTTTTGGGAAAGACCTTTTACCTGTAAGATCATTGATTTCAAAAACCTCTGAAATGGTTTGAGGTATGATGGTAACTGGAATTCCCCTTATTGATGAAGTAATAGCTAAGGTCTTTTTGTCCTTAGTTTCAAGCTTTGCATTTTTCCAGAACTCTCTTTGGGTATCCAGTTAGATGGTTTCATTGCAGGTCAACAAAGTTTTGTACTTTGAAGATGAAAGTGCATCAATCACGGAATGAAAATCTGTGTTTTGACTTGTTTTTGCAAGTGTACTGATGTGTGCAAAATGCAACATATAAATTACATCAATTGTGGCATAAAACTAACCCTTTTTTAGTACTAATATTGGAAAAAAGTGTGCTTTTGTCTTCCTTTTGTATTTTCAGGATTAATTGAGCTCAAATTAACAAAAGAAGCAAAAAGGCAGCTAAATCTAACATAAATACAAGAAAAGGAACAAACGTGGCATGCCCGACCTCACCGAAAGCATCTTCCCAAGCAAAACAAGTGAACAGAAGGCTGAACACGCCCCGTACTCAGTGAACACGGGGGCGTGCCCAAGTGCCAGCATAAAAGACAAAGCTATAGAAGCTTCTATCGCCCACCACGGGGCCGTGCTCAGCGGACACGGGGCCGTGGTCAACTATAAGATTCGCAGAATCCAGGCAAATCTTGATAGTACAGATATGCTTCTGCACACGGGGGCGTGCCCAGCGGACACGGGGGCGTGGTCAACTAATGCAGACAAACTGCAATTAATGAAGACAGAGAAGAGGATGGACACGGGGCCGTGCCCAATGGACACGGGGCAGTGCCCGAGCTTCTGTTCAGCCTATAAATAGGAGTGCTTGGCTCAAGCTCAAACCATCCCTTGGCACACCACCTCTCTCACACTTCACACTTCACCCACCACCCACCACCACCATAACACCATCATCCACCACCATCATCCATTGTCCATCATAGAGTGTGTGAGTCGTCTCGGGATCCAAGATTGATCGTAAGAGTTCTTGACAATCAAGGCCATGTTTGCCTAAGTCTCTTACATCACTTGGTGAAGACAAAGTGTCTAGTGTAATACTTTTTATTTTTAATCTTTTCTCACTTTTTAATTGGTTATGTATTAATGACTTTAATAACTAGTTTCTTATGTTGAAGGTGATTCTTCCTTATCGTTTGTCCGTGGTGTCTTGGCATTATTTTACTGTCTATATAAAATAAAAGATTTTCACCATTCATATCTCCACGGTCTATATGGAGGTATGTTGGCTACCTGGTCGGGGGTTAAGGGAACTGTTTGGTAAGAGTCTTGCCATTGTTCAGTGTATAGATCCTGCAAAGGACCTGGGTCAAATTTAGTAGGACCTCCTTCAGTACCTACCGGTATTGGATGGCGGGGGTCCAAACTCTTTGATCCCCTCATAAGTTAAGCTACTATTAAAACTTTAACCCGGCTACTTAGGACTGTATCCCTGCTGACTCAGACTACTTAGCCGAGGGTAACGTCACATTCAAAAGAGGGGCCTACCACATTATGCATTAATAACTTAATTAATTATCTTTCAATAATCCGACCCTTTTGGATTGTATCCTTGCTGACTCAAACAACTGGGTTGAGGGTAACGTCACCTTCAAAAGAGGGGCCTACTACAATAACTAAGATAATCTCTTAACAAAGTGCAAAAGTGCGGAAATAATCAAAGGTTATACTATACACGAGTCGGAACCAAGTGATTCATCTTGGCTATCTGTTTTTCTTTTTATTTTATTTTTCTAGTTTAAAAAACCTTTTTTTCTAAATTTTTGATTTGATTAGACGTTGAGGATAAACCGGTACTAAAAGCTCTTGTGTCCTTGGACGACCTCGGTATCTTACCAACACTATACTACGCTCACGATGGGTGCACTTGCCCATATGTGTGTTTAGTGTTAGTAAATATCGCGTTTTATAAATTTAAATCTTGGCTAAAGAAAGTGTAAAAGGGCTTAAAATATACTTAAACTTATATACACACTTCACACGCATCAAGTTTTTGGCGCCGTTGCCGGGGACACAAGGATTTTAAGAAAATTAGGAATCAACGGCCTAATCGTTTTTTTTCTTATTTTTCTATTTTTTTTAGGATTTTCTTAATTTTTCAGCTTCTGCAGAGCTCAGCACGGGCCGTGCCTGGTCGGATACGGGTCGTGCCCAGCATTGTTACTGGCAGTTTTTATTTTCCCAGTTACAGAGAGCTGAGTACGGGCCCTGTCGGTGCAACACGGGGCCGTGTCCAACTCCCCAGTAACAGGGATCCGGAAAACAATCACTGTATCTCCGACCACGGGCCGTGTTCACTGAAAACGGGGCCGTGGTGAACTTTCTGACCAACGTTCTTTTCTGTTTTTATTGCAGGATTTGGAACCCAGGCGACACATTTGAACTTCCTACGTAGTGCATGAGCTCCAGTTCTAGTAGAGACATAAAAGAACCTCTAGAAGAACCCGAACGCTTTCTCAGAAAAAGACTTAAAGCTAAAAACCAAGAGAAAGTTTCGGGGGACCCACCTCCAATGGCGGACCAACCTACCCTCATGGATTACCTACGGCCCACTGTAGGTAATCTCGGCGCCGCTATCAATGCACCGAATGTCGAAGCCAATAACTTCGAACTTCGACCGCATTTGATACAAATGCTTCAAAACTCCGCAACCTTTCATGGGCTTGCGGACGAGGATCCCCATCTACATATTACTAATTTTTTATAAATATGTGATACCTTTCGGATCAATGGAGCATCAAATGACGCCATCCGCCTTCGAATGTTTCCATTTTCACTAAAAGACCGAGCTAAGGCTTGGCTTAACACCCTCCCAGTTGGCTCGGTAAACACCTGGAATGAACTAGCCCAAAAGTTTCTATATAAGTATTTCCCTCCCGCTAAAACGGCTAAATTAATGACTGAAATTAATACATATTCACAAGAGGATGGAGAATCCTTATATGAAACTTGGGAAAGGTTCAAGGAGCTACTAAGAAAATGTCCTCATCACGGTCTTGCGGTGTGGCAACAAGTATCGACTTTCTACAATGGGTTGTTGCCACACACAAGACAAACACTTGATTCTAGCTCCGGGGGACTTCTAGGTAATCGTCGCCCAAATGAAATATATAATCAAATTAAGGAAATTGCTCAAACCAATTTTCAGTGGCACACTCCCCGAGGTAATAAATCTATTGCCCTGGGCGCCCATAAGGTTGATGAAAGCACTTCTTTACAAGCCCAAATCGAGGCCCTTTCTTCAAAAATCAAAAAGTTAGAAATGGCAAAAACGGTCTCGGTTATGGCTTGTGAGGGGTGTGGTGGACAACATGAAAATTGGAGTTGTATGAAAGAAGTAGATGATCAAACAGAAACGGTAAACTACATTGATAATAGACCTAGGCCGTCGGGTCCCCCAACGGGTACCTACAACCAAGGATGGTGTAACCACCCTAACCTTGGTTAGAGAGATCCCGGCAATAGTAGTAACCAATAAAACCAACGAACTAACTTTCAACAACCACAAAACTTTTCTCAACAACAAGGTGGACGAGAAAGGCTTGAAGATACTGTATCTCGCCTCATCTCCGACACCGAAAAGAAAAACTCGGATCGATTTCAACAATTGGAATCGAATTTTAGAAATCAACAAGCTAGCATTCAAAACATTGAAAAATAATTAAATCAAGTAGCTCAAAATTTCTCCGAGAGACCACAAGGCGCGTTACCAAGCAATACCGAAACAAACCCAAAAGCGCAAGTACATCTCATCACATTGAGAAACCGAACCGTGGGTCCCGAGGAGGCTCCATTACCGCCAGCTGAAAGAAGCCAATCCAGCCAAAGCACGACTCCACCCGCGCCCCAACCAGAAAAGGCTTCTCCACCAATTCAAGAGCCCACCAAGACTCCTCTGGTTCCATACCCCGGTCGGTTAATTCGTCAAAAGACCGATGAACAATTCGCAAAGTTCGAAAATTTACTAAAACAATTGCATGTTAATATTCCTTTTATCGAGGTCTTAACCCAAATGCCTAAATATGCAAAATTTATGAGGGACTTCCTCACTCACAAAAGGAAAATTGAATCATTGCAATTAGTTAACTTAGGCGAAGAATGCTCCGCCTTTGTACTCAACAAACTCCCACAAAAGAAAATTGATCCTGGAAGCTTCACGATTCCTTACTCGATTGGGGAATCCCCCATTCGTAATGCACTAGCCGATCTTGGGGCTAGCATTAACCTCATGCCCACATCAATGTTCAACAGACTCGGCCTAGGAAAAACGAGCCCTACAAAGATGAGCATACAACTTGCCGACGGATCCGTCAAATTTCCACAAGGTGTCGCTGAAAATCTATTGGTCAAAGTCGACAATTTCGTCTTCCCGACTGACTTTATCATACTAGACATGGAAGAGGACACCGATGTCCCCCTCATCATCGGGAGGCCATTTCTAGCCACCGCCCAAGCAGTGGTGGATATGAATGACGGAACACTAACATTGAAGTTTGGGGACGAGGAAGTGAAGTTTGGAGTTGGGAAGAGAGTAGAAGACGAAGACTCGGTCAACTACATGAAGGTCATAGACTCAAGCTTGGATGACGCTCTCCGACGGTGTAGCATGGGATGCAAACCATCCCACTTGAGTGACATATGACCAGGCTTTGGGTCTAGCCAAGGACCCTTATAAACGTGGCGCACCACGGAGGCATTCCACGGAACTATCCTTAGTTTAGTTTAGATTAGTTTTTATGTTTTCTAGTTTAGTTTTAATTTTCAGGAATAAAACAAGCTCGGGATGGCAAAGGATGACAAGGGAAACTTGAACCAGCACCCCATGCAGGAAAACAGGGCCATCCGATAAAACTTTCTTCGTTACAGCAAGTTCAGCACGGGCCGTGTCCGCCCAACACGGCCCCGTGCTGCACAGTCTGCAGAAAATGCCCAGTTCAGGTAAACTGGACACGGGCCGTGTTCACCCAACACGCCCCCGTGTCCAGGCTTCTGTTTCTTTTGCTCAACTTTTTGTTACTGGCACCTAAACACGGGGTCGTGCCCGGACAACACGGGGCCGTGTCCAGACGCCCAATAACACATTTTTTGCTTTTTAACACCTTTTTACACATTCAATCAACCTAAAAACTTATTTTTGGGACACATTGAGGACAATGTGTAATTTAAGTGTGGGGGGGTGCTAAAACCTTGAATCTTGCAAGTCCTAATAACAAGCCTTACACAAAACTCTATTGGAACCGCTAATCACCCCAAATTTTTTTCAAAAACTTTCATTTTTTTTACTTGTCTAGGTTTAACTCGGGAAATTCAAGTTCTAAAAAGGTTATATTTTTACAAATTTACAACCGATAGCGTCGTGATAAAAAGAACCAACATAAGAAAATTATGAAACGACATGACAAGCTTAGTTAAAATTTGATTATATATACTTGATCACATAAAAACCCATTCCCACAAAAGTGAGTTTTGAGCCTTTATTGAGCATACAAATACATATCTTTAAACTAAATGCTCATTTTTCGTTTCTTGTGTGAATACCCGCTTGGTTCTTACGACTCTAGAACTTGCCACGACAATACATTCCCGGTCCTTACCAACTTAAACCCGAGTAAGTAAATGATGGAGGCATTAGGACTAACCCTTTTTATTTCAACACCATTATTTTTCTTTTTTTTACCACCTACCCAAAATCCCCCTAGTTAGCCCCTTTGAGCCTAAACTTTTTCATTTCATAACCCAAACCAAAAACCCTTTCACCCACCAAAACCTTTTTATTTTTAACCTTTTATTTTAGTAACAAGCCCGGTATTTCATATGACTTTTCAAAAAAAAAAATGTTGATGATGAAGCAAAAGAGAAATAAACAAACAAGTTTATCAAAAATAACTTTGTTTGAATAAAAGCTTCATTAAAATAAAAGTTGCAAAAATAAAAAGTCCTACGAAAACCGACGCTTGTTACGCTTTTCGCCCTTTCTACTAACCACTAACCCAACCACCTACCTTTAACCCAAGCCTAACCCTTCACCCAAAAGTCCTCTTGATATTTACAAAGGTGTATAGTTAAAAAGGAGGAGGATTGATTGTTTGGCAAGCATATGGTAGGAGTAAGTTTCATGCCGCTCTCGAGTGTTTCACAAAATACATCTTCGGCCGAGTGTTGAGTGATCTCCCGAGAGGTATGTGAACTTGTATATAAATGGAATTTTAAAGAGGCATGTTATGCCCTAATAAGTAATCTATCTTATGAAAAGTTTTAAATAAATCATGACGAATAGGATTGTAAATAAATAAAAATAAAACTTAATAAAGAATCTTGGAAATCCCGACACTCTATGACAAGCCCAAAACCTTATCTTCTACCCATTCCATTTGGAGTGTAAAGCCACATTATAAAGAGTTTTGCTTGAGGACAAGCAAAGATTCAAGTGTGGGGGTATTTGATGTGTGCAAAATTCAACATATAAATTACATCAATTGTGGCATAAAACTAACCCTTTTTAGTACTAATGTTGGAAAAAGTGTGCTTTTGTCTTCCTTTTGTATTTTCAGGATTAAATGAGCTCAAATTAACAAAAGAAGCAAAAAGGCAGCTAAATCTAACATAAATACAAGAAAAGGAACAAACGTGGCATGCCCGACCTCACCGAAAGCATCTTCCCAAGTAAAACAAGAGAACAGAAGGCTGAACACGCCCCGTGCTCAGTGAACACGGGGGCGTGCCCAAGTGCCAGCATAAAAGACAAAGCTATAGAAGCTTCTATCGCCCACCACGGGGCCGTGCTCAGCGGACACGGGGCCGTGGTCAACTATAAGATTCGCAGAATCCAGGCAAATCTTGATAGTACAGATATGCTTCTGCACACGGGGGCGTGCCCAGCGGACATGGGGGCGTGGTCAACTAATGCAGACAAACTGCAATTAATGAAGACAGAGAAGAGGATGGACATGGGGCCGTGCCCAATGGACACGGGGCCGTGCCTGAGCTTCTGTTCAGCCTATAAATAGGAGTGCTTGGCTCAAGCTCAAACCATCCCTTGGCACACCACCTCTCTCACACTTCACACTTCACCCACCACCCACCACCACCATAACACCATCATCCACCACCATCATCCATTGTCCATCATAGAGTGTGTGAGTCATCTCGGGATCCAAGATTGATCGTAAGAGTTCTTGACAATCAAGGCCATGTTTGCCTAAGTCTCTTACATCACTTGGTGAAGACAAAGTGTCTAGTGTAATACTTTTTATTTTTAATCTTTTCGCACTTTTTAATTGGTTATGTATTAATGACTTTAATAACTAGTTTCTTATGTTGAAGGTGATTCTTCCTTATCGTTTGTCCGTGGTGTCTTGGCATTATTTTACTATCTATATAAAATAAAAGATTTTCACCATTCATATCTCCATGGTCTATATGGAGGTATGTTGGCTACCTGGTCGGGGGTTAAGGGAACTGTTTGGTAAGAGTCTTGCCATTGTTCAGTGTATAGATCCTGCAAAGGACCTGGGTCAAATTTAGTAGGACCTCCTTCAATACCTACCAGTATTGGTTGGCGGGGGTCCAAACTCTTTGATCCCCTCATAAGTTAAGCTACTATTAAAACTTTAACCCGGCTACTTAGGACTGTATCCCTGCTGACTCAGACTACTTAGCCGAGGGTAACGTCACCTTTAAAAGAGGGGCCTACCACATTATGCATTAATAACTTAATTAATTATCTTTCAATAATCGACGTCACCTTCAAAAAAGGGACCTACTACAATAACTAAGATAATCTCTTAACAAAGTGCAAAAGTGTGGAAATAATCAAAGATTACACTATACACGAGTCGGAACCAAGTGATTCATCTTGTCTATCTGTTTTTTCTTTTTATTTTATTTTCAGCATTTTAGTTAGTTTTTATTTTTCTAGTTTAAAAAACCTTTTTTCTATATTTTTGATTTGATTAGACGTTGAGGATAAACCGGTACTAAAAGCTCTTGTGTCCTTGGGCGACCTCGGTATCTTACCAACACTATACTACGCTCACGATGGGTGCACTTGCCCATATGTGTGTTTAGTGTTAGTAAATATCGTGTTTTATAAATTTAAAACTTGGCTAAAGAAAGTGTAAAAGGGCTTAAAATATACTTAAACTTATATACACACTTCACACGCATCATGTACACATGTAGTTATGACGGGTTTTGAATGGAAGATCCATGATAAATCGAAGGTGGTTAAGAACGAAGGAAGAAGATGAGTGATTTGAGAGAATTTGGTGAAAACTGCTTTTGAAATGAATTTTGAATTCGACTCGACAGTCAAAACCCTGTTTGGGGTTTTGATCAGGGTTTTGTAGGTAGAAAAATTGAATGCTGACGTGGCAGCGGTTACAAAAGATCTGACGGCTAATTACCGTCCACGTGACAACCTCTGATGAATAATGGATGACAGTTGTTAGGAAACCCCTGATGAATCAATATCAGTGGTTTACAGTGCTGAAAATGAAAACAGTGGCTGACTATAACTATCACTGGATAGCCTATCAGTGGATTAAAACACTGAGGTTTAACAACAGTCATTAACAAAGAAAATGAGATAACAGAGGTTGACTTTCAGCAGATGGATAATATTCAGCAGAACAGATGTTTGAAACAAACAGTGGTTATGGCAGACTTTTAAGGATTTAATGAAATTTTTCATTTTTAGCTATTTTTAAGCATGAATTTTTTATTTTCTAAAAACATTTTAATGCTTTTATTCATAGAAAAACAGGATTTCGCCTGTTATTCCATGTTCAGCATGCCAATCCTAGAGATCAAACTTTCAAAGGTAGATGTGTCTAAAGTCTTTGTTAGCACATCTGCCAGCTGATCTTTAGTTAGAACATGGTGCAGAGAAATCAAACCTTTTTCATAGCAATCCCTCATAAAGTGATGTCTGATACCAATGTGCTTGGTGGTTGAATGTGAAACTGGATTTTTGATGATATTTTCTGCTGCCTGACTGTCCAACATGAGTGGTGTCTTTAAGGCAGTGATACCAAAATCCAGCAGTTGATTTTGAAGCCATAGCAGTTGGGCTGTACAGCTTGCAGCAGCAATATACTCTGCCTCAGCAGTGGATTTTAAAACAGTTGATTTTCAAGCATGTCCCTTCTCCAAAAAAACAATATTTTAACCCAACAGTCGTTTCAATCCCCTTCAACCTCCACAAAACACTATTTTAACCAAACAGTGGTTTTAAACCACCGTTTTAACCAAACAGCGGTTTCAACCACAGTTTTCTCCACAACACTCTGCTTTATCTCAACAGTAGTTCCAAACATCTGTTTTCATCCATCTGTTGACCAAAGTCAACAGATGTATCAACCACTGTTTTATTTTCAAACATCTGTTCCCAATAATAGAGCTTTAATCATTTAAACAGACCTTTGCCAATATTACAAGCTTTTACACTCTCAAACTTAAATATTTATTTACTTAATTTAAATAACAAACATGGTTAATAATTTTAACACAACTAATTATATAAAAACTACAAGTGTCAAACAGAGGTAACTATATAATAAACAAAGTTCAAAACAGCAAACAGCAATCAATAGAATACATCATACTAATTCCAAATCAATGGGCGAAACAGCATACAAAGTTCATCCATCTGTTGACCCAAGTCAACAGATGTATCAACCACTGTTTTATTTTCAAACATTTGTTCCCAATAACAGAGCTTTGATAATTTAAACAGACCTTTGCCAATGTTACAAGCTTTTACACTCTCAAACATAAATCACCAAATTCTTAATTTAAATAACAAACATGGTTAATAATTTTAACACAACTAATTATATAAAAACTACAATTGTCAAAACAGTAAACAACATTCAATAAAATACAGCATACTAATTCATAACCAATTGGTGAAACAGTAGTCTCGATAAGTAAAGCTCCTTTCGGACCATTGTAGTTGTCAACATGTTGGAGGTATTTCAGAAGTTCGTTGCTCAGATCAACTTCAATCATATCCCCCCAGATGCTTGTTATCAGCCACTTGTTGTCTTCAATTATATTAGTCCTTCGGTGCCTATCTACATAATCAACTACACGAGGATTATTGAAAACAAACACCTTCATCCAGCCTTCTTCTTCATATTTGAACAAATCAGCAGTTAGCTCAGCAGACTTTCCAATAACAATCAAATGCAGCCTCTTTGCGATGGTCAAAAAATGCCCTTGGCAAGGATTGACTACAATACTCTCTGGAAAACGAAGCATTTTGAAAGTCTCACTCAGAACATCAAAAGCAACAATGTTCCTCTCACCTAGTGGATACGAATAATTTGAAACCATAAAATATATGGTTTTATCAGCATAAACTTCTGTAGACCATGAATAACCACTTGAACCATAATTATTTACGCTGCCGAAATTTATTGTTCTCCATGACTCATGAGGTCGTGAGTAAACACGAGCAGCAGCTACATTACGGTAAGATCTGATGTTCAGCACTTTGTATCAGAGTTTCGATCATGATTGTAATTGAAGTAGTCATCAGACAAAACCTTATAGCGCCTGGTAGTTGGATTCCAAAGAATCAGCTGACAACAAATCCCTTCATTGCAAACTAACAACAAACCATTAAATGACGATAGAATACGTAAGAAGCTAGGGTGGACATTGTTAGGATAACTTAAGGTTTTTCTTCTAACAACATCCAAATTACCAGCAACTACGTCGTCAACGACAATTGACGTGTCTTTAAAGGAGAGTAGTTTCTTTTGTACTGAATCTCCACTTCGGAGAGCATGCATCATCTGAAATCAATGACTTGACAATTCCCTATAAAAATTCTTGGAAAGACATTTGAAACGGCCAATATCTTCTGCAGAGAGCCTTGTGAAAATCTCGTCAACAATCACTTGAAACCCAAATTTTTCCATTTTGCAGTGAACCAATGCGTCTTTGAAAGTAAAAGAAATTGTAATGATATTGATAAACAAAAAACTTTTGAAGATGATTGAGTAGATGGATGAAAACGGTAATGATCAAAACCTCTGCCCAATGTATTTTATATACCTAATGAAGGCGGTTATGACTAAATACATCGTCAGACGAAAGAATATGATGCGACACTCGTTAGGCTTTTAATGCATTTCCATGGGAAAAATATAAAATTAAACACGTTATTATAATTACAATTAACCTCTTCATTTACCTTTAAGACGCCTTTACCATAAGACATAACTGATTGAGTGACGTGCATTAATTGCAAAGTACATATCCCCAGGCATTTTGAATTTGAAATTACCGGCAATTTCAAAACCACTACTAAGGTATATGTTTGCCAAAGGAAACATATGCTAAGTTATACTTTCTTGGCTATGGACAGTAGTTTGCACTCTTGAATGTGGGCCAGACCTTTGACATTTAAATATAGAGCAGTAGTTTGAAATTAAATGTATTTTAACTCAGAAGACCTTTAACATTTGAATACACAAGGCACTGGTTTGAAATTAAATTAAATCTATTTTAAAGTGATTTATATATTAGACTTTATGATGTAATAATGACATAAGAAAAGCCTTGTTGGACAGCCTCTCCTGCTGACACATCAGCTTTTCTTATGTAATTCTCAGATAAAAAATTGACACATCAGCAATCATCATTTAGTCATAACTCAGATAAAAAATCTATTCATTTGGAATACAAAGATATTGCGAACATCTGTTAAAGTAGGAGATGTTCGCAACAGTAGCAAGTCAAACAGATGTTGGCAACAACAGATGCTGGCAATTGAGAGGAGGAAATTCTTCGAAAAGCTCTATTAGGCAACAACAGATGTTGGCAACAGTAGCAAGTCAAACAGCCGTTAGATCAGCAGATGTTGATTTAGGGCAGATGTTCTCTTTTGGCAAACTTTAACTTTGACAGATCTATACACTAACAGAAATTGATACAACATCAACATAATCTAATTAAACTCAGAGACAATTTCACTTCTACATCAAAAGTACCGATCTGCAATAATCAGATGATATTAAAAATTACATAATAATACTTATTCAGCTTAAAATTACAACGAAACTTTAAAATCTAACAACAACACCAAGAAATTTACGAACCTAACAACAAAAATTTAGTGCTTTTAGCTTAAAATTTAGTGCTTTTAGCTTTAAACTCCATCAATGTATATCTTCGACAATCGCCATGAACTCCACGGAAGTACTCAATGCATCAACATCAGGTTTCTAGAAACCTGATCTCTCGTGAACAGACCAAGATGCAGTACATGAAAACACTTCTTCAGCTATTGAAGAGTAGCCCTGTCCTCATATAATTAATCCTTAACTTTGTTCATAAAGAGCTGCTTTAAACCAAACTTTATGCTTCTTTTAATACAGAAAAGGCAGGAAAGACCATTACTCTAGTAAGATAAAATCTTATCTTACAGCAGTAGCAGATCCTTTCTTGCGTTTAGTAGGAACTACTGCGGGTTCTACATCATCATCATCTGCCCAAAGTCATATATAATCTTTTTGGAGTTTGGTATACTAAGCCTCGAACATGTGGTGTGTAAGATTTTAAAGTTGAACTCCAAAGCCAACAAACCACACAGAGGTTGGTCAAAGTCATATATAATCATCATTTAGTCATAAGCAAAAAATATTTTAAATGTACATTTAATAATCTTTCTTCATGTTTAATTTAACTTTATGCTTCTTTTAATACAAACCTATAATAACCCACAACAGATTTTATGAATTTCAAACAACTGTGATTAGACTGAAATATAAAGCGAGAATTAGAGTATATCACTTCAAAATTAAAAATTCAAAATTTCAAAATTGGTGTAGCAAAAAACACATACTTTAAACGATGTCGGAACAATGATACTGGAAACAACCGTAGAATAATCATCATCATCATCATCTGCAGCAGATCATTCACAATCATCATTTAGTCATAACTCAGATAACAAAACTTTAGTAAAAATCAAAAACAAAAACAAACGTAATCATATATATCACATTACCATGATCAAGGCAAACCACATATCCCCACAATAATTTCTGAAAGTGGGTCAGAGAGAGCTTCAGTTTTCTCTTATCCTTTATGAACAAATGCCTAGTATTGAGAAGAAGGGATTTGATGGAGAATATAAATCAGTTTATATAAGAAGTTGATTGAAAATACAAAAGAAGAGAACACGAGAATGTAAATATGAAGAGTGAAATGAGAATATAAATCAGTTTATATCAGAAGATGATTGACAGAAGTGAGTGAGTGACATGCATTAATTGAAAATTATATATCCCTATGCATTTTGAATTTCAAATTACCCGCAATTTCAAAACATCTGCTGCTAGGTATATGTTTGCCAAAGGAACCATCTGCTACTTTCTTGTAGATGGGCAGTGGTTTGCCCTTTGGAATGTGGGTCAGACCTTTAACATTTGAATACATAAGGGAATGGTTTGAAATTAAATTAAATCTATTTTAAAGTGATTTATATATTAGACTTTATGATATAATAATGACATAAGAAAAGCCTTGTTGGACAGTCTCTCCTGCTGACACATCAGCTTTTCTTATGTCATTGGGATTTCTCATTTTATAGAAAATATAGATTAGATTATTAGTATTAGATTAGTGTTATTGATATTAATATGAGTTTTTTATAATTAATATTAGTGTTATGGATATTAAAAAGAGAAAAAAAAATTAAAAATATATGCCGCATATAGGGTTAGACTGGGCGTATAGCGTGGTCCAAAAGACCATTATAACCATGTTTTGCCCTCAGTCTAGGCCTAACTCAGGGCTAAAATCGTAATTTGCATTATATACATACGCCTCATACAGGCCTATACTAGGCATATAAAAGAGGCAAAAAAGACCAATTTACCCTCCAGTCTAGGCCTAACTCAGGGGTAAAATGGTCTTTTTCGTCTAGACGCGCCATATAGGCCTATACGAGGCATATAAGACAAAATATGACATAATCAGATATTCTCTTGAAAATTGAAAAAGGTTATACGCGACGTATAGACCTATACGAGACGTATACGAAGGTGTGTAAATAGGGACTAGGGTGTGTAAATATGTAGACCCTTCTAATATTCAAATTAAAAAAGGAGACTGACCGACTTATATGTGTTGCACCATTTTGAACCGTTGGATGAAAAGATATAGCCGTTGGTGAGACGCTCCCCCTTTTCCCTTTTTCGTCTCTAGTAAGGCAATATTTTAAACTCAATTCTTTCTTCAACCTCTCTCTCTCTTTCTCAAATCAAATCAAATCTCTGTTTCTCAACATGCCGACGACGATGCGCTCCCATCGGAAACCACCTCTAGGGTTGAGATCTCCCATCCGCCTTCGTCCCCGCTGCCCCCTTCAGTCATCTCTACCTAATCTTCAAACCCCATCAGGTTCTTTTTTAATTGATTTCTGAGTTTTTATATGCCATGATAGGTGTTTGTGAAAATGTCTAACTGACTTTTTGTTTCTTTATAGAAGAAACCTTTGAAAAAAAAATCATTCTTTTGGTTTAAGAATGGTTATAATTTGTTCTTTATAGTTGGTTTAATTCTGAACTTGGTTGGTTAATTGTTAAGAGATTTCTGGCTTTTCTTTGTGGTAAACTAATATATGTTACCATGCCAAGTGTTTGTGAAAATGTCTAGATGGGATTTTGTTTCTTTATAGTATTTTTTTTTGTTTAAAAATGATGATAATTTGTTCATTTTAGTTTATTTTATCTTTAAATTGGTTGATGAATTGTTAGAGACTTGCATTACAACTACCCATCAAAATCAGCGGCGAAGCTTGACCCGAATGAAGGGGGCTCGAAAACGTATATACCAAAAAATTTCTATAGAAGCGGGGGGGCCCGAAAACGTATATACCCAAAAATTTATATACGAAAACTACATATATAACACCACTGAGCGAAAAGTTCGGGGGTCGGGTGCCCCTCCCCGCCCCTTCTATACTTCGCCACCGATCAAAATTGCAATTTAAAAAAAATTAAGCTGGGAAAGTACTAATTTTGTGTAATTGTTGATACCAAGTGAAATTGGTCTAGAAATTATAGCTAAAATAACAATAATCTAACACCTGTACCAAATTTGTGTTTATTTGAAGTTTATGTCATTGTGTTTTTCCCCAATTTTATTTGTTTTGCTTGATTTTACAGGCACTTCAACCAAGTCTCGTTTACCTAAACAATCTTCGGTCAAAGAAGAATCTGAACTCCACCCTAAATACCACACGATGTCTTGTGAACTAAACGCCTTAACGAAGATGGTTCAAGATACTCTGTGGGGATCCACCACTACAAATCAATCTGTAACTGAGGGGCCTTTGTTTCAAAGGGGCAAGTTTTATGAAGAGTATTCTGCAAGAAGAAACGAGAGGCTGAAAAGGAAGCGAGGCGAATCTGTGGTTGAGAAAAAGACTCCATGCAAACAGTATCTTGGAGTTAGAGTCGAGTCAGCAAAGAGAACAACTGCAGAAGTCAAGAAGTTTGAGAGCGCGAGGAAGATGATGACCCCGATGATGGAGAGGAGACAGACAGCAACGACACAAAGATATTAGCTAAGAAGTAGCTGCAAAGAAAACAAGAAGCCACCATTGGCGGTGAGCTACATGGGCGGTGTGACTGCAAGAAAAGGGTACTAGTAAATGGTTTCATTAGACAATGGTTTAGGATTATGGATAATGTTCTTGGGTTTGTGTTTGATTGTTTATGATCATGGATGATTTTCTTGTAACATGCAAATTTCATAGCTTTATCATGAAATGCATCAAGTGCTTTTAAAATATGATGGTAGTATTTATGTTTGGGATATATTAGACTTAGAAAGACATGATCATTTTAGATAAATCATATGTTTTGAAAGATATGTAAAAGTGCAAACATATCATTATCATATACTTCTATGTAATCGACCTAATCCGTACTAAAAAGTTATCTTCATAAAATGTAACACAAACTTGTAAGTGTTCAAAGGAGTGCTTCAACCTATGATTTGGACGACAATATAGTTATATATATGAATTTAAATCAAAAGTTCGATTTAAATAGGATGGTCAACGTTCATTCAAAGAAGTGGTCACGACCTAGGACTCGCAATTGAAACAAAAATTACTCTAGTTGATCTTATCACAACTATGAAGCCCCGACTTTTGTTCATTTTTTGAACGGCAATCTATCCTACTCCTGCTCTACTCCTAAGTCCTAACTTTTGTTCTTGACTTATGGAATTTAGCTTATTAGTTTCAAGGTTGTTTCATAGTCATGATCACGGGGATGCATAACATCTATGATTTATTTAACTTATAAAGCTAACACTTGTAATCTTATGATGATACGGGGATGCATGACATCTATGATTTAACTTTAAGCACTCATACGGATTATTTTTGTGCTGTCCAAAAGTTTTACATTTTGGTTTTAAGTATTAAAATAAAAAGTAGGAATATATGTGAATTACATGGATTTTCCATGTGCTATACAAAGGGTAAATTACTTTCTGAGTCTCTGTTTTTAGGGGTTTTAACCATTTGAGTACAAAATCAAAATGTTTAACGCCCTGAGTCCCTATAGCCACTTTTATTAACCATTTGAGTCCAAATTTCTAACACTGTTAGAATTTTTTGGTTAAGTATTGTTAAATCACCAAAATACCCGTATAGTTAAAAAGAAAAAAATAAATTATTATTAGATTTGTTATTGACTAACCAAGGTTCATTTTTCTGTAAACCAAGATATGAACAAGATTATGGTCAAGGTTTACCGTAGAACTGAAAAGCGGAGAACTCTTCAGAGGCAGTTTGGTCGAATGCGAAGACAAGTCAGGTCGAGAATGTCTCCTTCACCACCGCTAACTGATATACTGAAGAGGTATGGTCCCAAATCCATACGCACATGGCAGGGACCACACCACTTTTTTCCAGCATGGTGCTTACATCAGCAGAGTGCATCCAGAAGCTTCTGGAAGAAATCGCAGGTGACACAAAAGATGCTCCCCCAAACATAAAGGATGACACGTGTCACCAATAGACGGACGCCAGCTGAACCTGCAAGATATCTATAGGACAGGCCGACAACCACTGCCAGAATTCTCCTAACTGGACGAATAGGGGCGCGCCACGTCATCCACTACTCTGGTAACAGCAGAGGAGACCAAGAGGATATTCCTCTTGGTCGGACAGCTGGCGCTCGATGGGAGCTGGCAGGTCGCCTCTTCCCTCCTTCATCCTTCGGCTATAAATAGAGGACTCATCCTTCAGGTTTAACATTCTGCTCTCTCTCTATTTTCACCTACAACACACACTATTCTCCTTAGAACAGTACTTATTCTCACGCCGGAGGGTGGTCACAAGGAGAACCCCCCTATCCCCTCCTTGTGGCGAGTCAACGGTGTTCTGTTTTGCAGGAATATAGCGATTGACGAGTGGAGGAAGAGATTGAACCCTAATACACGAGACAACCTAGCTGGATAACCTTGTGTTAACCAGTGTTTCATCATTGGCGCCCACCGTGGACAACCTAGCTAGTTGGTAGATGATACCTTGACTGACTAGCTAGGGCGTTTTATGTTATGTTAGAAGCATGCATAATGGCAGAGTGAAATTTCATAGGGTGTTTTATGTCAAAACTGATGTCGTCTTCATCTGCTGCAGGAGGATGGAAAGCTAGCTAGGTCTCACAACTTGAACATGTCTGTCTTCATTCGAGGCAGCAAAGTTTATAATTATTCCCGACATGCTTAACAATGCTCCTATGTTCAACCGCTTAGAAGCTAGAATTAAGAAGTGCTCTCAGATGTTGTTCCATTATTTAAGTTTCTGAATTTTTATATGTTTTTGAATCATGAGATGAAACTTTCTTGCTTCAAGGGCAAGAGTTCTGCACTTGGTGTGGGTCGAGGAGGCCGTGCTGTTGCCATGCGAGCTTGGGTAAGCATTACTTGACTTGTTATTGTCATGATATTATTTCTGTAATCAAGTGATAATTAATGCATTAAAGATTTATTAAATTTTGAAGTTTATGGTCAAAAAGGGGTTGACCCCACCCTTTGATTATCACTTTAAACTGGCATGTTTCAACCCATTTTATATCGTCTGTGGGTCAAGCCGACCCTCATCACAAACCACCAGATTGTGTTGGCATGTCTGCACCTGTTTTGCTTTGGTCCTAACCAACCAACACTTGCAAAATGATATAAGTAGTGGCATCCCTAGTTTTTTATGCATCTACTTTGAAGAATTCTTTATGCTTTACTAGACGCTTTCCAGTAAAACTTGTGTTATGAAGATCAGACTCGAACACTTTATTAAATTAGTAATTTTACATGTCGCATGTTGTGGCGGCGTGGAAACATAAAATAACTTGAATCTATACTGTTTAATGAACGCGAATTACATTTGACCCGACTCTTTTCCGAAAAGAAAAACTATGTCAAAACATAAACCAACTGAAAAAATAAATAAAAGTCAGAGAAAAAATTACATTAAAACGTAAATGAGTCAACCATATAAGCCCACTTAAGTGTTATATAGAACCAAACAACAAAAAAGTCCGATGCATTATCAACTTAGGGTGCATGCAGTCAGATCAAAATCTTTACTTGACAGCCCCAAATTACAACTCACCTAACAAACTATAAAGCTTAAATTATACATGAATCAACTGATAACCACGAACAATTTAAACCACGTTTACTATCTCAAACCTGAAATGCAAACAATGTCACCGTCAATGTATCATCCAATGAAAGAAAACAATCCAAGAAAGATTCGGGTCATTGTTTCATCTCGAATGGGTCAAACATGTTCAAAAAAAAAAAGTTAGCAGGAGAACGAACCAAAACACCAAACCATTTAACGATTCATACCTCATGCAATGTGTTGTGCAAGACTGAGTATCTTGACATGCTTCTTCTTCCTTAACTCATGTGGGACCGGGCCAAAGACTCGAGTTCCAATCGGTTCACCTTGCTTGTTGACCAGTACAACAGCATTATCATCGAATTTGACCTCGCTACCATCAGAACGGCCCTTTTGCATGGCGGCACGAACCACTACCCCGTATACCACCTGTCCTTTTTTAACTTTCCCTCCGGGTTGGGCCTCCTTCACTGATGCGACTATTGTGTCCCCTAATCGGGCCCCTTTCTTCCCCTTCAAAGCTTGTATACACATTACTCGTTTCGCACCAGAGTTATCGACCACTTTGAGATTGGTTCTCATTTGTATGAAAGTCCTTATTTGCTGGAAAGTTCATGTATTTAAGAAATGTTTCACATTAATATAACCAAAGGAAATTCACCCACGTCAAGAAAATGTACGAGTGACAAAATGAGCAGGTGTTTGGATAACACGTTGAACCGGTTGGGTAGGCCTGCAAATGAACCGCATGAACTGTTCGGCGGAAAGTTCGTTTATTTAAATAAACGAACGAACATGAACACACGCTTTGTTCATTCATTTATGTTCGTTTATGTCCGTTTAGATTTTAAGTAGTTATATGCATATAAATATAAACATTAAACGGGATTTCTAACTACTCGTATAAAAATAACTAACTAGTAAAAAATGGGCGCCCCGCTTGCGGTATGAGCATATAATGTATATATGTGTGGGCGCAGGGAGGCAAAAGTGAAAGTGCAGTAATTTTTAACGTTATTTTACTAATTTCGTGAAAATCACGTTAAAAGAGGGGGATGATTAATCATGCATCATGTGATGGCGTTGATAGCCGAAAGACAATGGAGTACATGTACAAATCGGCCTTTGTTTTAATTGTTGAGTGTTATGTGCTTTATGTCCAAGGCATGATGCAAAACTACTTTGGAGCCGGGGGTCTCACTGGAAGCACCTCTCTATTCCTACAGGGTAGAGGTAAGACTGTCTACATCTTACCCTCCTCAGACCCTACCTTAGCTTTGCTATTGGTGGGATTTACTGAGTAAGATGATGATGATGATGATGAGTAATAAAAATGGGCTTTTGAATTGAAGTAACGTTTATTAAATTATGTTCGTATAAGTTTGTTTGTTTATGTTCGTTTGCGTTCGTGAACTATTCGTTAGGTTTTAAACGAACGAACATAAATAAACACGAACATGCTCATTTTCTTAACGAACAAAAAAATTGTGTTCGATTATACGTTCGGTTCATTTACAGGCCTACGATTAGGTAATACGTTGAATGGAGTTGTGGCCCATGAAACACTTCTTATTCAATATTATATTGTAGAGAAACACCTCTTATTCAAAAAATAAATTTACTATAATTATTGCGTCGAATATGATTATATAAAATTATATTATTTCAACAATAACCTTTTTATAAAAAAAGATTATGGATGATTTAGGCATTTAAAACACACTTTAGCACTTCTCAACCCATTTGACCTACTGGGCACGTTATTTTTTACGCAGAGATCTTTATTTTACCTGTTAAAAGTTAAAACATGGCCCAGATCTATCTATTCATAAATAAACGGGTCAAAATGTGTACATCTAATTTAAGAAAAAAAAAAGAGCAAACCTGAGCCAAGGAATTGTTACAGGTAGTCTCCTGTGATGATCTTATGATTCCTGATGAGGAACTGTTGAGGCCCCGCAAAAGTGAACGTCCCACTAATTTGGTTTATTTCATGCATATAAAATAAATTTTAATCAGAGCAGGCAAATTTTATGATACAGTCTAAGAACGCAAAGAGACCGTGCATGCAATATTTAGTATCTTCATGGAAAAAATTAGCATACATTAAAGGTTGGAGATAAGTTATAGATGCGAACGTCTGATACAGAGGATACAAGTTTAATGAAGAAACATAAAATGAGGATTGTTACACTTTGGCAAAATTATTCAAGTCAAAGGAGTTTAGTAACACTTCTCAGCACTAAACTGTTTGGCATGCTCATGTGCAATTTTTTAGTATAAACAAAACAAGCAGCTATACTCAAACAAAAATATGACAGCTTCTTTGACCAAGCAACATACTATTACCGCATACGCATTATTAAATTACAGTCTGCATGATGCCACTAATAAACGTCTACATACAACCATGGTTGTAAAAAAAGGTTTCCAAGTCCGAGTACTCGCCGAGTAATCGCTCCAAGGTAGGCTGCCGAGGCGACTTTCTTCAACTCCGCCTAATTACTCGGAATCGATCAAACACGGTCAATCTTGGTCAAAATCGTATCTAGTAGGTCAACTTGGGCCAAGTTTTACTTAAAAAAATTAATAAAACATAATTTCTAAGCCTATCATATTAAAGAATGAATATAATTTTCACGTATTTTGTTATAATTATTAGTAAATTTAGGTTATTTGACACATATTTAATTTCCGAAAACTAATTTCTTTATAATTTAGAGTGTCGGAGTACTCCCCGAGTACTCTCCGCCTAGGCCGAGTACTCTCAACTCCCCGCTTGACCGACTAGGGAGCGCCTAGTGACTTTTGCAACCAATACAGCAAGGTAATTAGTTCATAAATTACAAGTTCACGTCTTTTTTTGAACGGCAAATTGGATCACTGACGGACCACTGGAGTACCATCGTGCCACCAGCGAAACCACCCGATCATATCCATCTCCACTAGGCTATAATGCCTATACACCAATTCAGGAGGAAACCCAATAAATCTGGGAAAAAAACCCTTGTGGGAATCGAACCCAGGACCTAATGTCCACTAAGTCTTATCCCACGCCCTAGTGTCATTAAGGCGTGAACTTGTACAACCCTGTTATAAAGAGTAAAGTGCACATGATGGATGGTTATAAGTTATGCTTTCTTACATGTAGACCATATATTTCTTAACTAAACAACAAGAAAGGTAGATGCTTTAAGAAGAAAAACAGACAAATTGTCTCATACAGAATACCAATTACAAGAATGCTACTGGAAAACTTGATTAGATTACTCGAGCAATCAAACCTTAAAGTGCATACGATGAGACAACTTAGACGTAGAATTTGTTGCCATCTTGAGCCTGTTACAACTTTCTTCTAGTACCTGTAAGCATCAAACTTAATTTTAGCATTAATCCTAACCATAGTCACATAATTCGGTGGTCATGGCACGATTTGGTTCGCCGGATCCAATTCGCGGTACGAAGAGGATCCGGGTTCGCAAGGGACGAGCATAATGGCAACAATTGAAATGTAATAGAGAAGAAATGGTGGCTAATCGAAGCTTACCTGCTTGCTTGCTTGCTGGCTGATTGAACCTTACCTTGCTGAATCGTAGAATCAAAGAAAGAAAGAAAGAAAGATCTGTAAGTCGGCTGTTTGTTTTTTAGGTTTAGAAAGCGAACAGGGAGATAGGCTGCTTTAGTTTAATGGTATTTTAATTTTACTTGCCATCTAACTTATAACTCCGTGTATTACACGGGTGGGTTAAGTAAATAAAAAATCAAATAATTAATAAAGAATTATAAAACGATATTTTTAAGACGCTTTTTTGAAATCCAAACAAAATCTTGTGTCATGTATGATCAAAACTTATGATTTTTGTCAAGTTTATAAATATGAAATCATTTGAACCATCGATTAGAAGACAAACTATAATTGATTTTCTCACGAGTTTTAACAATCATATGAACATACATTTAATAACCCAAATTTTATCTAAATAATAGTGGTCTTAATTTATTAGTTCTAAAAAAATGTTGAAACGTCCATATTAGGCATATAGCTATTATCCAATAAACTTATATAAAAAAAATAATGTTTCAATTTAAGTTAATTAAATAAGTATAAATTATTGTTAATTATTAAATTATATAACTTTAAAATTTAAATAACTGGACGTGAGTTGTATCTTAAAAGGATGGTTGTTTTTTTGATAAATTTATTAGTATGATAAATGTTATTATTATTCTTCTTACGTTTTAAACATATATTAAATTTAAGAGTAAAATGCATGGATAGTCCCTATGGTTTTGTAAAATAACACATATAGTCCACAACTTTTGTAAAATGCACCAAGAAGGCGTGTATCGATGAGGGGGTTGCAGGTGGTGAGGGTGAGGGTGGGGTGGGGCCACTTGAGTTAAATTTATCTTTTAATATTTTAATATTTTTAATACAATAAGGGCATTAAGGTCCTTTCACACCCACTTAACTGAGAAAACTAACCCCCATCCACTCCAGGGACTGTCCGAGTAACAAACTGTCAAACCACAGGTAGCTCCGGTGTAATTTCCAGAAGTTTGGGACTGTATGTGTGAATGGGTACGGTCCCAAAAACCTTGCGCAGGCGCATAGGACCATACCACAACCTTATTCCAAAAAACATCTTGAACAATACCTTGCGCGACTGCGCAGCGGTCCTAAACAGGATTTGGAAAGGAACAGTTCAATAATGAAGGAATATGGTCCCAAAAACCTTGCGCGAACGCATAGGACCATACCATAGCCATATTTCAAGAACATCTTTAACAAGACCGTGCGCGGCCGCACAGTGGCTCTAAACAAGATGAGGAAGAAAACAGTCTTCGATAACCCTGTGCTGGAGGATAAGAGAGATAAACATTCAACTAACACCCTTGCGCGGACCCGCGCAAGGGTACAGTTAGGTTTGAAGACACAAAACTCTTGAACATCTCCGCGCGCCTGAAATCAGGACTTGAACAAAGGTATCTTTTCTGTTACAACAAGATGGACACGTGGCAAGGGCATAACGGTTTACAGCTATAGATCTTCTAGAAAGCCCTAAATGCTCATCGTGCATGACCATTCGGTTATAACCGAAGATGACGTGGCATAATCCTAGACACTCATCGAAATCACAACGATGACGCTAACTTGGAGAAGGATCTACCCCAAACAACTTTCCACATGGCAATTCCCCCACCGTTGATCAAGACTCACGATCCGTGTGCGAAGATTAACGGAAGGAAAAATAACTAACAAACGAAAAAGCACTTTCCATTACTATCTCTGTCGCACCACTTTTTCGCAAAAAACCGGCTATAAATAAGACACTGCAGGTATGATCTCACAAGTTACTTTTCACTTCACTCACTTTTACTACTTCATCTTCTTCCTCGAGATCGTTGTACTTATTCTCACGATTGAGGGTGGTCACGGAGGGAACCCTCATTCTCCCCGTGGCGAGTCTAACGGCTTTCTGTTTTGCAGTGATCACCGGAGAAGGAAACTAGCCAACCAATCGAATCAACGAGATGATTAACCCTTTTTATGCAGAGACTAAACCCCTGATCCGATTGGCTCCGGTCAATTCCGATCACTAACATGAGATCATTTCATTCAAGAATTTTAACAAACACTTGGTGGGCGTTATGCGACACGTGTCGTGCCACGTCACACAGGGGCTTTATGGGACGTTATATCACTTGAATCCGTAGTCATAAAGCCCTTACCCCATCATTACCTAATTATTAATTTTCATTTTTATTAATTAATTAAAAAAACACTTAACTATTTTTTGATCGGTCAAAACCATAGCCCTCCTCCCTCTCAAGAAAAATCACGCCGCTATGGCTATGGCGCTCCACCCAAAATTGACCCCCGTAGCGCCGCCGACGTGGTGTTTAGGGCACTATGGGGTGCGATCGGCCAACAAAAACCAAACATAGCGCCCCACGGAGGGTCTTAGTCTAATCACTTATTCAACTTGAACCAACATATACTTTCAATATTGAACAAGCACTTTTTTTAACGGTGAACTTCATTAGAAAACTACCGACCCAAAACCGGACCGGCGAACAAAACACAACGCAACTACATAATTACAAACTTACACTAGTTTTCCCACGATAAATCTTTGTATTTAGATCTACTCCTAAACCAAAGATAATCGATCGATTTAACTTCACTAACTTCTTTTTTTACCGTCGGCTATACCTGTGACACCCCAGGAAAACCAGGAAACCACGCAACCTAACTCGCTTCCTCAGTAACTACGTGCTAAATTTTGGGACGAAATTTCTTTCAACTTGGGGATGATGTGACAACTCGTGTTTTAGAACTTCTTTGTGTGCTTTGATGTAACATGTTTTGAACGTTATGTGATTATGTGATACGTTGATTTAATGGAATGTTGCGTTATGTGATTTAATGAAACTATTATGTGTGTGTGTATGTATGATTAGTCGCACAAGCCTTTGGACTTTTCTCCCACACCATACTCGGTCCACACTTCTTGCACTCGAACCCAAGGGCAGCCCATGGAGGGTTCGGCCCACTCCCTTATTTCGTATAACACCAAGGGTGTTAGTATAAATCCTACACTTTAGCAAAACACACAAAGTTTAGCAAACCCTAAATCTCTCTCCCTCTCTCTCGAAGCCTCTTCTTCGAAGACTTTCTTGTTCGGATCAACCCTTGTTCTACTCTCTAACCGGTTAGTATCTCACTATTGATTGTATGTTAGATGATGTTGTAGTTTATATGTTTCTACATGATGATTTTAGGGATGACATATGATTTTGAATATAATGCAAATTGATGAGATTGGTGTTCATATAATCGGCTCACATGTGAAGTATGTTAGATCAATATAGGGTTTGATAATCGTATGATGTTAAAGATGATCTAGAACCGAATAGATGTTAATCGGCTATCATGTTTTGTTTTTGGATTGTTTATGCTTTGACTAGATGTTAAGATGTTGTTTATGCTTTGAATTTGGTTAGGGTTTATAGGAATTAATGGATAAAAACCTTGATTTGGTCGAATAAGGGATTGAGTAGAAACTGTTGGTTGTGTTGATTGATTGTGTGCAAATATGGAAACTGTTAGAATTGATTTGCAAATAAATGGTGTAACTGATTTCCATGAATTTCGGATAATAAACCTGATCGCACAAGATTCCCTTGATCGCACAAGATCAGATCACACAAGATCCGATCTGATCGCACAAGTGCAATCGCACAAGCTTTAGTCTCACAAATTAAATCACACAAGCTAGGTACAACTGATTAAAGCACACTGTACAATTTAGACATGCATGACCGCACAATATATTGTGGATCGCACAAGATGGTGCTGATCGTACAATATATTTGGCCGCATAATATATTAAACCTTGTTATGTTAGTGGGCCTTACAGCCCAAATCTGACCGCATAAGTTAACTTGAATCGCACAAGACTATGTGGACCGCACAAGAATAGTTAATTGATTAAAGTTATGGGTCGCACAAGTCTTGGACTGCATATGTTTTATTGGGCCGGGTTTATGTTGGATCGCACAACCCATTGTGGATCGCACAAGTTGTGCTGATCGCACAATAGGTTGGGCCGAGTATTCGTATTGGGCTTTTACTTGAACTTGTCTGATATCGTTCTACGTGTATGTCATAAATGCTATGTGTTCGTAACTTGCTAGTTCTGTGTAAACATACGTGCACTACTTGAACCTAGACCTGACTCGTATGGTAACCATGTTAGGACGTGGTTGACCACTAGCAGCTCGATTGACCTTTCTGTGTATCTGCCGAGCTAACCTAAGGTGAGTTCACACTTCTACGAGGCATGGGATTCCCGGTGGTTGGGAATGGGTAATTGATTTAAAGGAAACCTGCGTATTCTTCTTGGGTAGAATACGTACCTCCACCCTCTTAATTGAAGGGTGACAACATTGGAACCTGCGTGATCTCATTATATGGGGCACGTACCTCCACCCTCTTAATTGAAGGGTGACAACATTGTTAGTAGACCAAAATCTCTATCATAAGTCCCTCATTTTTATATCGACTTAATCGCCGGGCCAATGGCGAACGGGTCATTAGTTAAATAGCGCTATTAGGTTTGACAAGCCTCACACCGTGCCGCAGAGGACGGGAGTGGACTAATGGATCTGGGCACGTCAATGATGATAGATATTGACTTAGGGCACCCAACTTTCTCAGTCAGTAGTCGATATGGTAACGGGTCTAGTGGGATATTCATGGGGTAGCCCCCACGGCTGGGAGCCAGAGTAAAAGAAAAGGATTAATCATGTTTTTAAACTATGGGGTAACCCCCACGGCAAGTAAGCCAGCTAAAGGAAACCTATGTTTTTGAAACAACTTAAAACAAACACCCAACTGTGAACTCGCTCAACTTTGTTGTTGATTCGTTACTATATGCCTTGCAGGTCGTTAGGTGTTTAAATGGAGCTCGCACAGGAGGACGAGGTCGTTGTGGGACATGGACTGTTGAGTTCCATGTTAAACTTATGAACTTATAACTTATGTTTTGGTTTGAAACTTTATGCTTCCGCTGTTGACTTAAACTTTGTTGAATTGTTTTTGACACCAATTATATTGTTTGGTTTGGGACTTTTATTTATTTAATTTATCATGTTCAATATGATTGGTGGCTTGATCCTGGTTATGTCACGCCTCCAGCGGTGATACTCCGCGTGTGGAATTTGGGCATGTGACAGATTGGTATCAGAGCCATTGGTTATAGTGAACTTGGTTTTAAAAAGGGAAAAGCTTTTTGACAAAACCAGACTATAACTTGTACAGTGCTCAACGATCCACAACGACTCTTCGCTCCACGTGCAAGACTCAATACCATAGGTGATATGGTTTATATTTGTATTGCCTACCTGTTAGTTTACATAGTGCATTGATCATGGTATACTTAGTTAGTGTAACAATGATTGCTTGAAACCCTATGTGCTTGCTCTCTTCTGTCATCCTATACTTACGCACTTTCGCGACACCTTTCTCACTTGTGTTTCCTTCGATGTGAAGATCATGAGTGGACGCCTGAACTTGACTCAAGCCCAGCTGACGGCTCTAATCAACGAACGAGTTGCTTAGGCACTCACAGCAGCTCAAGCAGGAGGTATAACCTGCCATTTCGACCTATCCTAGGATGTTTAGATCCTACTCTCGTGAACCTACTCTCGTGCTTAACCTTGTCTTTTCTTCTCGCGCAACAGGTCAGAATGCTCAGCCTCGAGTGTGTACGTTCAAGACCTTCATGGACTGTCGACCAAGTATCGTTAACGGCACAGAAGGAGCTGTAGGTCTCCTCCACTGGTTCGAGAAGATCGAATCCGTTTTTGAAATGTGTGAATGCCCTGTGGCGAGCATGGTGAAGTTTGCTATGGGAACTCTTGAAGGTGGTGCGTTAACTTGGTGGAACGCCCAAGTGCAAATGCTAAGGTTGGCCGCTGCTAATGCCACCCCATGGAATGACTTTAAAGATCTGATCAAAGAGGAGTATTGTCATTGTGATGACATCCATAAGCTGGAAGTGGAGTTTTACAATTTGAAGATGACGGGGTCTGAGATTGAAGTGTATACGAAGAGATCGAACGAGTTAGCAGCTTTGTGTCCTACCATGGTAGATCCTCCCTACAAACGTATCGAGCTTTACATCAAAGGTTTAGTACCAGAGATTCAGAGCATGGTGACTTCAGCTAACCTCCCTACAATTCAGCGGGTTATACGACTATCCCACCGTCTCACCGATCAGGCAGTTGAGCAGAACAGACTGCCAAAGCGTATTAGTGCTACCACTACTTCTGATGCTCCTAGTGATAACAAACGCAAATGGGATGGAAGCTCAAGCAAGGGTTCAACTACTGTTCAGTCTCAGTCTCAGCAGCGAAGGACCGACGACTACAAGAGACCTAGTCAATAGTCTTCTGGTAACCAAGGTCAAGGTGGGTACAAGGGAAGCCACCCTAAGTGCAATCGATGTAACTTGCACCACAACGGGCCGTGTAGCAAGGGCAACTGTCAGAGATGTAACAAACCAGGTCATGCAGCCAAAGATTGTAGGAGTCCTTATCCTGCGAATCAGAAACGACAGCAGCAGACTCCACAAAACCAGCCCCAACAGCAGCAGCAGAGGGGTAACACTAAAGGATGTTTTCAGTGCGGTGCTGAGGGCCACTTCAAAAGAGACTGTCCCCAGCTGAACCACAACAACAACAACAACAACAACAACAGGGGAATGGAAACAACAGGGATAACAACGATGGCAATGGTGCCAGGGGACGTGCTTTTGTGATTGTCAGGGTGATGCGAGGAACGATCCCAACGTTGTGACGGGTAAGTTCCTACTGGATGATTTCTTTGTTTCTGTTTTATTCGATTCGGGTGCCGATACTAGTTACGTATCCTTAAAAGTTAGTCAGATGCTTAAGTGTCACACCCCCAAAATCCACACGCGGAGTATCACCGCTAGGAGGTGTGACTGACCAGGATCAAGCCACCAATCATATTGAACATTGTCAGTAGTAAATAAAATTCAATCCAACAATACGAAAGGTGTTCAAATCAAAACATAGTTAAGTGTTTAGCGGAAGCATAAATGTGAAAACCCAACATAAGTATTAAGTTCGAAATGTTATAACGTTTTTTAACATGACACCCACTGTCCATGTCCCACAACGACCGCGCCTCCCCGTGCAAGCTCCATGAGTACCTAACGACCTGCAAGGCATGTAACAACGAGTCAACAACAAAGTTGAGCGAGTTCACAGTTGATTGTTCAGTTATTGAGTTCGTTTCAGAAATCATAAGTTCGTTTCATAACCATGTATTACCCAATATCATTGATTTCCCAAAACCTTTTCACGATATTTAGTGGGGGTTTCCCATGTTGTATGTTACTAGACTAGTCGTATCCATAAGTGTCCTTCCCAATCCGAGGACAGTGTTAAGTATGAGTGTACGTAGGTTTTACGTACGTGCCCTTCTCAATCCAAGGGCAGTAGCAAGTATGAGTGTACGTAGGTTTTACGTACGTGCCCTTCTCAATCCGAGGACAGTAGTAGGTAGTCTAGTAGTGTTGATAATATAAATAGTTATTCAATCCCATTCCCAACCCATCGGGAATCCCATGCCTTAGGAGTGTGAACTCACCTTGGTTTGCTCGGTATGCTAAACTATGTGCTCACAAGTAATCAGTCAAGTCCTATAGTATGCACGTATACTCAATCAGTTCAAGTTCATAAAGTTTCTCATGAAATCAATATCACAGGGTGTGTTTGGCAGTTAACATCATGCATCACTCAACAGTTAATCACATTCATACTATTCACGTTTCACATAAATGTCCTTTGCAGTTTATTATAATATAATAATCCAATAACACACTTAACAGAGTTAGCAAGCTTAACTGGATTAACATATATAACAGAGTTACATATTTAACAGAGTTAACATCTAACAGAACTAATAAACTAACTGAGTTTGCTGAACTAACAGAGTTAATTAACTAACAAAGTTAACACACCAGTAGAGTTACATAATTTAACACAGTTAATAAGGTTAACAGAGTTAATAAACTTAACTCAGTTAATAGATTAAACCAGGTTAGTGTTGTCACACTAGACGAAATCACATTCTTGGCAAAAATCGCTTGGGACGAAAACACTTGGGACGAAAACCCCTTTACTGGCGAAATCACATTTGACGAAAACTCAAGGGTTTTCGTCGGACTTTAGGCTTGGCGAAAACACCTTGTGTTTTCGTCTGGTACATCATCATCAACAGCGGTTACGTATTCCAAAACCCTAACGCATCATCTAATCATTCAATCGGACCAAACTATGTAATCATATAAATTACCAAATCTCTATACAATCATGAATATCATTCAATTATTATTCAATCATCCATCAACAGCAAGTTGTTGTGATCACTAAGATTTTGTCATATCTTAACATAACACCCTAATCTGCTAGACATATCAGATCAACATTATCAAGCATAAATCGTATGCATAACACAACCGATTTTTACATCAGATTGTAGGAATTCCTATCCAATATATCCATTCAATCTACCATCATTCAACATAGCAGTTAACTCATGATATCACACCAATAAACCACAATGATTTCCATTAAATAACTATCACTATTTGATAACTAACCCGAACAGGAGAAACAATGAACCAGACAAAATGAGAGGCTTCAAGGGCTTCAAGGTTGCCGTCGCAAGGTGGGAGGTGACTAGGGTTTTCGGATTAAACTCCTACGTAAAGGTTGGAACTCAAAACATATAATAGATCGTCACTGGGCCAAGGCCCATTCCTGTTTTCATTGGCCTCCAAGTGGACGAAAACACTTGATGTTTTCGTGGAGGGGTGTTTGGCAAAGTTCCATTTACATTAATTAATACATATTAATCATATTATTCATACCAAACATATCTCAATACAGACACACATATAACGCACACTACGAATCTATAAACAACACGTATATTGCATATCAGATAAGCTAAGTCGAATAGAGACCTTGAAAACTCGGGTTGTCACATTATCCCCAACTTGAAAGAAATTTTCTCCCGAAATTTAGCACGTGGTTACTAAGGAAGCTAGTTGTGTTGTGTTGTTTCCTGGTTTTCCTGGGGTGTCACATCATCCCCCCGTTGATTTGGAATTTCGTCCCGAAATTCCGCAGTAGCTTCAGTCTCAGTAGTGGTTGCACTGTTTTCGAACAACTGGGGATACTTGAGTTTCATTTGGTCTTCTCGTTCCCAGGTGAACTCTGGGCCATGACGGGAGTTCCAACGAACTCGAACAAGAGGTATTCTGGTGCGCTTGAGGACCTTAACGTCCCGGTCCGTGATTTCAACTGGTTCCTCGACGAATCGCAACTGATCGTCAATAGTGAGCTCCTTCAAAGGAACTATGAGGGTCTCATCTGACAGACACTTCTTCAGATTCGACACGTGAAAAACGTTGTGAACTCCACTGAGTTCTGTTGGTAGGTTTAGTTTGTAAGCCACTTTACCTATCTTCTCAATGACTTCGAACGGTCCGACGTAACACGGATTTAGTTTGCCCCTTTTTCCAAAACGAACCACACCCTTCCAGGGTGAAACTTTGAGTAGCACTCGATCCCCAACGTGGAACTCGAGTGGTTTCTTGCACTTATCAGCGTAGCTTTTCTGACGGTCACGAGCTGCCACCATGCGTTGTCGTATCTGGTCAATCCTTTCGGTAGTATCAACTACGAGTTCTGGGCCAGTGATTTGGCTGTCGCGAATTTCTGCCCAGCAAAGAGGTGATCGGCACTTACGCCCGTACAGTGCCTCAAACGGAGCGGCTTGAATGCTAGTGTGGTAACTGTTATTATACGAAAACTCCACTAGAGGGAGATGTTTTTCCCAGCCGTTGCCAAAATCGATTACACATGCACGAAGCATGTCTTCAAGAGTTTGGATGGTGCGTTCAGACTGCCCATCCGTTTGCGGATGATAAGTGGTGCTCATGTCCAATCGAGAGCCAAAAGATTTGTGCATTGCTTGCCACAGTTCTGAAGTAAAACGTGCATCACGATCAAAGATAATAGAGGTCGGCACTCCGTGCCTCGAAACCACTTCCTTTAAGTAAACGTCTGCTAGAGTGGAGAACTTATCCGTTTCCTTGATAGCCAAGAAGTGTGCAGACTTTGTGAGTCAATCCACGATCACCCAAATGGTATCATTTCCACGTTGAGATCTAGGCAAGCCAGTAATGAAATCCATGGAAATTTGCTCCCATTTCCATTGTGGTATTTCTGGTTGTTGGAGTAGGCCTGATGGTTTCTGATAATCAGCCTTGACTCTCGCACAAGTCAAACATTTGCTGACGTAAGTTGCTATGTGGGCTTTCATGCTAGGCCACCAGTACGTAGTCTTCAAGTCGTGGTACATCTTATCCGAACCAGGATGTACTGAGTAGCGAGACTTATGTGCTTCATCCATCACCAGCTCGCGTAAGTTTCCATAGTGTGGGAACCAAATGCGCCCTGTAACATAATAAGCGTCATCTTCCTTTTGTTCTAACCATTGCCTTAAGCCGCGTAGGACTTCAGCCCTGACGTTTTCTGGTTTCAATGCTTCTACCTGAGCATCTCGTATCTGTGCAGGAAGACTAGATTGGATGGTAAGTTGTAATGCTCGCACGCATTTAGGTGTAGTATCTTTTCGACTGAGGGCGTTGACCACAACATTTGCTTTGCCCGGATGGTACTTGATTTCACATTCGTAATCATTCAATAGCTCGACCCATCGACGTTGTCGCATGTTCAACTCCTTTTGCTTGAAGATATGCTTGAGACTCCTGTGATCGGTGTAGATGGTGCACTTGGTACAGTACAGGTAATGTGTCCATATCTTGAGTGCGAAAACAACAGCTCCCAGCTCCAGACGTGTGTAGTGTAATTTCTTTTGTGAATCTTAAGTTGGCGCGAGGCGTAAGCAATGACTTTATCCCGTTGCATCAATACACAGCCAAGACCCTGGATTGACGCGTCACAATAAACCACAAAGTCGTCTGTGCCCTCAGGTAATGAGAGAATAGGCGCGCTACAAAGTCTATTCTTTAAATGTTGGAACGCTGATTCCTGAGCATTACCCCAACGATAGATAACGCCTTTCTGAGTTAGTGAGGTGAGGGGTTGTGCAATCTTGGAGAAGTCTTTGATGAACCTTCTATAGTAGCCCACCAAACCCAAGAATTGGCGGATTTCTGTTGGTGTACGGGGTGCAGGCCAGTTCCTGATCGAGTCTACCTTGGATGGATCAACGTGTATCCCATCCTTGTTTACCACGTGGCCTAGAAAGTGAACTTCACGAAGCCAAAAGTCGCATTTTGAAAACTTAGCGTACAACTGCTCTGCTCGAAGTAGTTCCAAAATAAGTCGTAGATGGTGCTCGTGTTCCTCCTGACTCTTCGAATAGATCAGGATGTCATCGATGAAAACAATAACGAACTTGTCCAGGTAAGGCTTGCACACTCTGTTCATAAGATCCATGAAGACTGCGGGTGCGTTTGTTAACCCAAATGGCATGACCAGAAACTCGTAGTGGCCGTAGCGAGTTCTGAATGCTGTTTTGGAGACGTCCTCGTCCCGGACTCTCAGTTGATGGTAGCCTTATCTCAGGTCAATCTTTGAATAGAAGCTCGACCGTTGCAACTGGTCGAATAAGTCATCAATGCGTGGAAGAGGATAGCGATTCTTCACGGTCACCTTGTTGAGTTCGCGGTAGTCGATGCACATTCGGAAGGTACCGTCTTTCTTCTTTACAAATAATACTGGAGCTCCCCAAGGCGAAGAGCTAGGACGTATGAAACCCTTGCTCAAGAGCTCTTGCAATTGCGTGGACAGTTCTTCGAGTTCTGATGGAGCTAAACGATAAAGTGCTCGAGCTATGGGCGCTGCTCCAGGAGCTAGCTCGATTTGGAATTCGACCTGGCGATGAGGCGGAAGACCAGGTAAATCCTCAGGAAACGCTTGAGGAAAATCGCGTACTACCGGAATATCCTCTATTTTCCTCTCTGTCGTTGATGCGTCAGTGACGAGTGCTAAAATAGCAGTGTGGCCCTTTCGCAAACACTTCTGGGCCTTAAGAAAGGAGATGATGCCCACAACAGCGCCACTCTTGTCGCCTTGAATCACAAGAGGTTCTTTATCATAACGGGGAATACAAACAATCTTCTCTTTACAAAGGATCTCTGCTTGCTGTTGGGATAACCAATCCATCCCAATAACGATGTCGAAACTACCCAAAACTATAGGAATGAGATCGATAGAGAAATTATGACCAGCTAAGACTAGATTACAACCCTTAACTATGTGTGTGGCTTCTAGGCTTTTACCGTTTGCTAACTCTACGGCATGCTTGGTGTTCAAAAGTGTTGGGGTACGTTTAAGCATTTGGCTAACTTTTAGAGACACATAACTGGTATCGGCACCCGAATCAAATAAAACAATAACATAAAAGTCGTCGAGAAGAAACTTACCCATCACCACGTTAGGATCATTCCTTGTGTCACCCTGACCAATCACGAACGCTCGACTCCTGGCACCATTGCCGTCGTTATTACCCCCATTGTTATTCCCATTATTGTTCCCGTTTCCTTGGTTGTGGTTCTGATTCTGATTTAACTACGGGCATTGTCTCTTGAAGTGACCTTCAGCGCCACACTGATAGCATCCCCTGTTGCCCTGTTGTTGTTGCTGATTCTGCAGTGCTTGCTGTTGCTGCTGACGATTCTGATTTGCAGGCCGTGAGCTCCTGCAATCCTTGGCTTCATGACCCATCCTGAGACACCTCTGACAACGTCCCTTGTTGCACTGACCGCTGTGGTGTCTGTTGCATTTGTTGCATTTTGGGTGGTTTCCCCGATATCCACCATGCCCTTGACTACCATATGATTGCTGACCAGGACTCTGGTAGTCATCAGTCTTTCGATGCTGTGCCTGGGACTGAACTGTAGTTGAACCCTTGCTGGAGGTTCCATCCCATTTTCGTTTGTTGTCACTGGGAATAGCAGAAGTAGTAGTAACAGTAGCACCTATACGCTTAGGCAGTTTGTTCTGTTCTACTGCCTGGTCTGTGAGACGATGAGCAAGAAGAGTAACATCCTGGATGGTAACAAGGTTAGAAGCAGTCACATGGCTTTGAATCTCTGGTACTAAGCCTTTGAGGTACAGCTCAATGCGTTTGATGGGAGGATCCACCATAGTTGGACATAACACTGCCAGCTCGTTTGATCTTTTCGTATACGCTTCTATCTCTGACCCCGTCATCTTCAGATTAAAGAACTCCACTTCCAACTTGTGGATGTCATCACGATTACAGTATTCTCGCTTGATCAATTCCATGAAGTCGTTCCATGGTGTGGCGTTTGCAGCTGAAAGCCCTAACATTTGAACTTGCGCGTTCCACCAAGTTAACGCAAAAGGGTACCAGTGGCATACTTCACCCTTCGAGCCTCAGGGCATTCACACATTTCGAAGACCGATTCGAGCTTCTCGAACCAGTGGAGGAGTCCAACGGCCCCTTCAGTGCCACTGAAAGTACTAGGACGACAGTCCATGAACGTCTTGAATGTGCATACAGGTGGCTGAGCGTTCTGACCTGTCGTGTGTGTGTAAAAAAAATTTAAGCACAAGTGTTGGTTTACGAGAGTAGGATCTAAAGATCCTAGAGTAAGTTGTGATGGCAGGTTATACCTCCTGCCTGGGCAGCTGCGAGTGCTGCAGTAACTTGTTTAGTGATCAAAGCCGCCAACTGGGCTTGAGTTAGGTTAACGCGTCCACTCATGATCTTCATATCAAAGGAAACATGAGTGAGAGAGGTTCGCGAAAGTGCGATGACAGAAGAGAGTAAGCACACATGTGTTTTCAAACAATAGTTGTTACGTTTATCTAAGCATACCATGAGCAAAGTTCTATGTAACTAGCAAGTAGGCAATATAAACATAAATCATATCACCTATAGTGTTGAGTCTTGCACGTGGAGCGAAGCGTCGTTGTGGATCGTTGAGCACTGTATAGGTTATAGTCTGGTTTTAATAAAAACTTTTTCCCCTTATTAAAACCAAGTTCACTATAACCAATGGCTCTGATACCAATCTGTCACACCCCTAAAATCCACACGCGGAGTGTCACGGCCCCCGACCTGGTTTGACCCGGTTCAGGAGCCGCGGGACATAAATTCCCGTGGTATTTATTTAATTGAGTTAACAGCGGAAGTTTTCTTCAGGATCTTTTCAAAACTGCAATTTCCTGATTATTTTATTTCACAATTCGGGATAAAACCCTGGTAATTTACAATCATATGATTTCATTGAGAAATCTTTATTTTACAAAACATGTTTCTTTATTTTATATTGAGCCACTTCCTTAAGCTTGTAGTGCTTCACGGCACTTTTCCTGGATCACAACAGATCACCTGAAACATGTTTGAAAAAGGTTTTGTCAGCGGGAAATACTGGTGAATCATTCTTTTTACTAAAACGACCTGTTTGTTATAATTTACAGTATTAAGAGCGATTACAATGTTTCCTGATATCAACCAACTACCCACGATATTTGTCACTCGACCATCCATCGGTAACCTCATTGTCCAATGGTGTCTGTGACTATGGTCATATCACTCATTGGCTAACTCGTTGTCCAATAGTGACGGTTATCAAGTAATGTATACAAAACCCCACATACCGGCTGTAATTTGGTGACTACAAAGACTTAATCCCTGTAATTATAACCTTGAAAATAAACATGATTTTGAAAGTAATTTGATAAAAAGAGAATGACTCACATTGCAGATTTATTTGAGCAGAGCCTAGCCTACTGATTAGCCTTTTAACCTAAATTTAATAACATGCACACGAACTCGGTTAGTAACTAATACAGCATTTACGATAACTCACGAGATTAACCTTCACAACGAATGACAAAGTGCGATACTTAAACATCCATCGATTTAACGACGAATGACAAAGCATAAACCCTAATGTGGGCAGCATTTAAACATCCATTGAATCGTAGCAGGGATCGAGTTAATACCCGGTATCGGAGCAGCACCTTGCTAATATTGAAGGTAATTTCGACTTCAGATTACTAAAACTTCGTTTTTGAAAGTTCGTTTCGACACCATCAGTCTGTGCATGCAACAAGCTATTTATAGCTGAAAAATAGGGCTCACGCGGCCCACGTAAACCCAAGGTTAACACTTACGCGGCCCGCAAGGCTGCCTAGTCTACGAATAGCCTTGATTGGTCATCAGTAGGTGTGACACGTAGGCGACACGTGGATCCGGAACACTTATCCGGTCAAACATGAGTTGACGCGGCCCGCGTAAGACATAGATTGTCTTTTACGCGGCCCGCCTGGAACCCAGAATTTTGTTTTTCTTGATTTTTTTATATGGTTTAGGGTTTCAGGGGTCCGGGTTTGAACTTACGGGTACTTTTATGACAATTTTGAGAGTCCTTACATTCTCCCCACCTTATTTAGAATCTTGTCCTCGAGATTCATTGGAATAAGTGAGGATACTTTCGTTTCATCTTCGATTCCAGTTCCCAGGTGTATTCAGGTCCTCTATTTGAATCTCATTTGATCTTGACAAGTACTAACCGTTTGTGTTTGAGAAATTTCACCTTTCTGTCTTCTATCTGAAGAGGTTTCTCAACAAATTTTAACTTTTCGTTTATCTCTATATCTTGAAGATGTACTACCAAAGATTCATTTGATAGGCATTTCTTGAGGTTGGATACATGAAATACGTCATGTACTCCGGCTAACTCTTCTGGTAGTCGTAAACGATAAGCAACTGGTCCTATACGTTGGATCACTAGAAATGGTCCTACGTATCTTGGACTTAACTTTCCTTTCTTGCCGAATCGAACTACTCCTTTCCAAGGAGAAACTTTTAATAGTACTTTGTCTCCAACTTGGAACTCTAGTGGTTTGCGTCGATCGTTGGCATAACTCTTTTGATGATCTCGAGCAGTCTTTAGTCTTTCCTTAATTTGAGTGATCTTGTCGGTAGTTTCTTGTACAATCTCTGGACCTGATAATTGACTTTCTCCTATTTCTGCCCAACAAACTGGAGTTCTGCACTTTCTTCCATACAGTGCTTCGAATGGGGCAGTTTCAATGCTTGCATGATAACTATTGTTATAGGAGAATTCAATTAAGGGTAGGTGATCATCCCAGTTTCCACCAAAATCTATCACACATGCTCTAAGCATGTCTTCCAGAGTTTGGATCGTCCTTTCACTTTGTCCATCTGCTTGAGGATGATATGCAGTGCTTAGATTTAGTCGGGTTCCCATAGCTTCTTGAAAACTTTTCCAGAAGTGGGAAGTGAAACGGCTATCCCTATCTGATACAATGGAGAGTGGAACTCCATGTAAGGATACAACTTCATCTACATACAACTTTGCCAACCTTTCCATGCTAAAGGTTTCTTTCATAGGTAGGAAATGAGCTGATTTGGTTAATCGATCTACAATTACCCAAATTGTGTCATTACCCTTTCTGGTTTTGGTTAACTTAGTAACAAAATCCATTGTTATGAGTTCCCATTTTCATACAGGCATTTCTAATGGTTGTAGTAGACCTGAGGGTTTCTGATGTTCTGCCTTAACTTGTGAACAAGTAAGACACTTAGAAACATATCTAGCTATGTCCTTTTTCATTCCTATCCACCAGAAATTATTTCTTAAATCTTGGTACATCTTATTGTTTCCAGGGTGCATGGTATACCTAGATTTATGGGCTTCTTCTAAAATTTTATTTCTTAATTCTCCCTGCTTAGGTACCCAAATTCTTTTCTTATGGAATCTCCAAATTCCATCATTTCCTTGCTCTAATTCTTTTATTCGTCCCTTCATTCCTTCAGCAGTGTCCTCTATTGCTGTTTTTTTGAACATTTTTTAGTTGTTCCATTAAATCTAACTGTAGATTTAATCTGAGAGCACGAACTCGTCTTTGGTTTTCATGATACTTACGACTTAAGGCATCTGCAACTACATTTGCTTTTCCTTCGTGATAATGAATATCACAGTCGTAGTCACTTAGGATTTCCATCCATCTCCTTTGCCTCATGTTCAACTCTTTTTGCCCAAATATATACCTTAAACTTTTATGATCAGTATAGATAGTAAATTTACTTCCATACAGATAACGTCCCCAAATTTTAAGGGCAAAAATTATGGCTCCTAATTCTAAATCATGAGTCGTATAGTTTTCCTCGTGCTTTTTCAATTGTCTTGAAGCATAAGCAATTACCTTCTTGCATTGCATCAGCACACATCCAAATCCTAGTTTTGAACTTCAAAATCTTCAGTCCCTTCTGGTAATGCTAATATTGGGGCATTTGTTAACTTATGCTTTAAAATCCTAAAGGCCTCTTCTTGCTTAGATCCCCATTCAAATTTAACTGCTTTACAGGTTAGCTTAGTTAATGGCACGGCGATTTTAGAAAAATCCTTAATAAACCGTCTATAATATCCAGCTAAACCTATAAAACTTCTAATTTCCATTGCGGATTGTGGAACCTTCCATTTGGTAATTGCCTCTATCTTAGCAGGATCTACGTGAATACCTTCGTGATTCACCATATGACCTAGGAATTGCACTTCCTGTAGCCAAAATTCACACTTCGAGAATTTGGCATAAAGCTTTTCTTTTCTTAACAAAGTTAAGAGTGCATGCAAGTGCTGACAGTGCTCTTCCTGATTCTTGGAATAAATTAGTATATCGTCAATGAAGACAATTACAAATTTATCCAAATACGGTTTACAGATTCTATTCATCATATCCATAAATGCTGCAGGAGCATTTGTTAAACCAAAGGGCATGACTGTAAACTCGTAATGACCATACCTTTTTCTGAAAGCAGTTTTAGGTATGTCTTCTTCTTGTACCTTCAATTGATGATATCCGGAGCGTAAGTCGATCTTAGAAAAATATCTAGCTCCTTGAAGTTGATCGAAAAGATCATCAATCCTAGGTAATGGGTATCGATTCTTAATTGTAACCTTATTCAATTCTCTATAATCAATACACATTCTCATCGAACCGTCCTTTTTCTTTACAAACAACACTGGTGCTCCCCAAGGGGATGAACTAGGTTGTATAAAACCTTTACTTAGTAATTCATCTAATTGCTTTTTCAATTCTAACATTTCTGTAGGTGCTAACCGATAAGGTGCCTTAGCTATCGGTGTAGTTCCTGGAATTAGATGAATTCTAAATTCTACTTCCCTATCTTGGGGTAATCCTGGTAATTCTTCTGGAAATACATCTGGGTATTCTGAGACTACAGGAATCTCCTTAAGTTCTTTACCCTTAGTACTAATGATTACTGAAATCATATATACTATTCCTTGCTTTCGTTCATAATTAGCAACTTTCATTACTGATATGAACTTCATGGGTTTACGTGGTTTATCTCATGTGATCATAATTACTTCCCCAGTAGGTGCCCGAATTTCAATAGAGTTTTTATCACAAAGGATTTGAGCATGGTTGGCTACTAACCAATCCATTGCTAACACAACATCGAACCCAGCTAGATTCATTGGTAATAGGTTTGCATGAAATTTATGTCCTGAAAGTTCTATATTTTCATTTTGCAAAACCTTATCTATACTAATAGAATTTCCGTCTGCCGTTTTGATGGTAAAAATCTGCCTAAGGTTGATTAAAGGTAAGTTAAGAGCTTGGCAGAATGAAGTATTTATAAAACTTTGGTTTGCACCAGAGTCAAATAATACTTTTGAATATACGTTATGAACTAAGAATGTACCAGCTATCACATCAGGGATTAGCTCGGCTTCCTGAGTAGTCAATTGAAAAGCTCGAACATTCTTCTTGGTAGCTCCTCGGTTGGCTTGGCTTTATTGTCTGCTGGTTTAACCACTTTAGGACATTCTGTTTTGAAATGCCCAGCTTCTCCATAGTTATAACAGATCCTGGTTTTCTTTCTGCAGTCTTCTTCACGATGTCCTACAACTTTGCAAAAGTTGCAGGTTACATTGCATCTTCCATAATGTTTCTTTCTGCAATTCTTGCAGAATGGCGGAGTTGAAGATTGCCCTGTTCCTCTTCTCTTGAAGCTGTTATTATTACCCGTACGAAATCCTTGGGTAATTTTCTGAGCCAGTTCCTTTTTCCTGTTTTCATCTCTTGTGCGTACCAGTTCATCAGTTAAGGTGTTGGCTAATTCTACCGCATCATCAATAGTGCGAGGTCTCGCAGCTTTAACGATATTGCGGATTTCGCCAATCAATCCCCAAATATAGAGAGAAATGAGTACCGGTTCTGGCGAAGCCAGTGTTGGTACCACTCTAGCATATTCAAAGAATGTTGAAGTATAGCCGCGACAATCTACACCCATCATTCGATGATTTAGGAACTTATTTGCCATTTGATCTTTTTCATATTCGGGACAGAATTTTCTTTCTACAAGACTCTTAAATTCTTCCCAGTTCATGGCATAGGCCATATTTCTTCCTTTGGCTTGCAGTACTGTATTCCACCATTCTAGTGCCCCTTCTTTGAAAAGATTTGACGCGTACATGACCTTATCGTCATTGGTACATTTACTTATTGTAATCACTGCCTCGGTTTTCTCTAACCAACGCAGTGCCGCAGTTGCACCTTCATTGCCTGCAAATTCAGCAGGTTTACAAGCAAGAAATTCTTTGAAAGTGCAACCAGGCGTTGCAGCTTTCATTTTCTTAGGGAGCGGAGCCTGTCGTGGATCATTATCGTGATTAGTATAATTATCGCCTTCGTTTACGCTATTACTGAAGTTATCTTCAGAAATACGTTTGCTAGGAATTATTTGTTGAGGTTCAACTGGTTTCTGGGCAGTAGCAAGTATTGCTGGAATAGCATTGGCTATCCCTTGAGCAACGATATTTTCTATATCTTGCCTTGTCATAAATTGATCCCCCGGATGTTGCTCAGATTGGTTAACCTCATTAACTGGTTCATTATTAGCGTTTTCCATCTGTTAATTAATTTAAATAAATTATTAGTATCGAATAAATAACAATCATACACAAACAATCATACAAATTTCACAACACATATATAATCAAAACTATCGATTTCTCGATTCCATTTTTATATTTATATATATGCGTCAATACACACCATTATCTTACAAAGTTTTATTTGTAGTTATGTTACAGACTGATTTTATTACTATTACTATTATTACACAACCATAATTTCACCACCATCCTATCTCTGGGTACTTTTTAGAAACGACGTTCCCTCTCGTCGTACTTCCAGGAGATCTGTTCTCCTACTTCCCTGATCCTATTTCCTGCATCCACCAGCTCCTCGCCAAAGTGGCGGAGTTCAGCTAAATTTTCATTGCTCATTGGTGGGTTTGGTATAGGTTCTGGGTCGAACTGAGGGAGAAAAGTATAAGGATTATTAAGCAGATTTTGAAACTGCCAGTCATTAGTCCACCACTCGTCCATTCCTAGAGGTTGGGTGTGGATTATAGGTTCTGGGATTGTTGGTTCCATGTTCATTGGAAGTTGATTTTCAGCAGGATATGGGTAAAGATTATTATTGACAGGCCTGACTATATCACAGCTCGCCAATGCGCGATCCAATTCATCCTGAAATGGCAATTCCTCAATTTGCCTAGAGCTTTCCCCAACTTCTATCTCTGTTTGCCTAGAACCTTCCCCAGTCTCCATTTCCATCTGCCTAACACTTTCCCCGACTTCAATCCCCTTTCCTTTATCTAAGGGATTTTCTATTTTAGGGATCTTCCTAGTTGCGAGTTTCCTCCTGCGTACACGCCTCCATCCTACAAATCTTCTCCTTTTCTTAGGCTTGGGTTTCTCCGGAGGTGGAGCGTTGAATTCCATGGGTTCCTCTACATCGGCTATGTAACTTGTAAAGTCTCTAGAAACCTCTATTTTCACCGGATAGAGATTTAAATTTTGAAGGGCTTCAGATAAGTCATTCATGCTGTTTAGCAGATATGCAAAAATATACACAAAAAGCTAAGTTAAAATTTTATAACAAAATTTCATAGATAATCTTTAAATATTATTGCATACCGTGTAACTAATACAAAAGACCACTGACAATTAACACATTTTAGGGTTTACTGTAAAACTTATTTATTTACTGGATAAGATTTCTGGTTTGTAGGTGATAAGGTTGCTAAAACTTGAGTCAGAATATTTAAAGATTTGTATTTACTGCTACAGTGGCTAGCATATAGAGATCTGCCCATTTTTCATCTAACTTGTCTTCCCATGGTGGTTTACTATCTAGTTCTTGGGTTTTCTGATTAACTCTCTTTTCTTTTGGTTGTGATTTCTTTATTTTCTCCTGACTTTTCTTAATAATCAAGCTTCTTTTATTAGGAGAAAGTGGTTCCTTATATTGTGCATTTCGAACAAATATTCCCTCATCAGTATCTACTGAGTATCTTGAGGATTTTGTTTGGGATGAACTTCCCTTCTCTTTTGGTGAATTATCTAATTTAAGATAGATGTTCGAAAGCTTTTGCTTACCCATACTGAAATTAACAAATAATCAGTTAATAATCACATAATCACAAAATAATAATCAGGAAAATTAAGTATTTCTTTAATACTTAATTGGCTTAACTCAGTGGCTCTAATACCACCTTTTTCTGTCACGGCCCCTGACCTGGTTTGACCCGGTTCAGGAGCCGCGGGACAGAAATTCCCGTGGTATTTATTTAATTGAGTTAACAGCGGAAGTTTTCTTCAGGATCTTTTCAAAACTGCAATTTCCTGATTATTTTATTTCACAATTCGGGATAAAACCCTGGTAATTTACAATCATATGATTTCACTGAGAAATCTTTATTTTACAAAACATGTTTCTTTATTTTATATTGAGCCACTTCCTTAAGCTTGTAGTGCTTCACGACACTTTTCCTGGATCACAACAGATCACCTGAAACATGTTTGAAAAAGGTTTTGTCAGCGGGAAATGCTGGTGAATCATTCTTTTTACTAAAATGACCTGTTTGTTATAATTTACAGTATTAAGAGCGATTACAATGTTTCCTGATATCAACCAACTACCCACGATATTTGTCACTCGACCATCCATCGGTAACCTCATTGTCCAATGGTGTCTGTGACTATGGTCATATCACTCATTGGCTAACTCGTTGTCCAATAGTGACGGTTATCAAGTAATGTATACAAAACCCCACATACCGGCTGTAATTTGGTGACTACAAAGACTTAATCCCTGTAATTATAACCTTGAAAATAAACATGATTTTGAAAGTAATTTGATAAAAAGAGAATGACTCACATTACAGATTTATTTGAGCAGAGCCTAGCCTACTGATTAGCCTTTTAACCTAAATTTAATAACATGCACACGAACTCGGTTAGTAACTAATACAGTATTTACGATAACTCACGAGATTAACCTTCACAACGAATGACAAAGTGCGATACTTAAACATCCATCGATTTAACGACGAATGACAAAGCATAAACCCTAATGTGGGCAGCACTTAAACATCCATTGGATAGTTTAATCGATCGGACATTGAATCGTAGCAGCGATCGAGTTAATACCCGGTATCGGAGTAGCACCTTGCTAATATTGAAGGTAATTTCGACTTCAGAGTACTAAAACTTCGTTTTTGAAAGTTCGTTTCGACACCATCAGACTGTGCATGCAACAAGCTATTTATAGCTGAAAAATAGGGCTCACGCGGCCCGCGTAAACCCAAGGTTAACACTTACGCGGCCCGCGAGGCCGCCTAGTCTACGAATAGCCTTGATTGGTCATCAGTAGGTGTGACACGTAGGTGACACGTGGATCCGGAACACTTATCCGGTCAAACATGAGTTGACGCGGCCCGCGTAAGACATAGATTGTCTTTTACGCGGCCCGCCTGGAACCCAAAATTTTGTTTTTCTTGATTTTTTATATGGTTTAGGGTTTCAGGGATCCGGGTTTGAACTTACGGGTATTTTTATGACAATTTTGAGAGTCCTTACATGGAGTATCACCGCTTGGAGGCGTGACTGACCAGGATCAAGCCACCAATCATATTGAACATTGTCAGTAGTAAATAAAATTCAATCCAACAATACGAAAGGTGTTCAAATCAAAACATAGTTAAGTGTTTAGCGGAAGCATAAATGTGAAAACCCAACATAAGTATTAAGTTCGAAATGTTATAACGTTTTTTAACATGACACCCACTGTCCAAGTCCCACAACGACCGCGCCTCCCCGTGCAAGCTCCATGAGTACCTATCGACCTGCAAGGCATGTAACAACGAGTCAACAACAAAGTTGAGCGAGTTCACAGTTGATTGTTCAGTTATTGAGTTCATTTCAGAAATCATAAGTTCGTTTCATAACCATGTATTACCCAGTATCATTGATTTCCCAAAACCTATTCACGATATTTAGTGGGGGTTTCCCATGTTGTATGTTACTAGACTAGTCGTATCCATAAGTGTCCTTCCTAATCCGAGGACAGTGTTAAGTATGAGTGTACGTAGGTTTTACGCACGTGCCCTTCTCAATCCGAGGACAGTAGCAAGTATGAGTGTACGTAGGTTTTACGTACGTGCCCTTCTCAATCCAAGGACAGTAGAAAGTATGTGTGTACGTAGGTTTTACGTACTTGCCCTTCTCAATCCGAGGACAGTAGCAAGTATGTGTGTACGTAGGTTTTACGTACGTGCCCTTCTCAATCCGAGGACAGTAGCAAGTATGAGTGTACGTAGGTTTTACGTACGTGCCCTTCTCAATCCGAGGACAGTAGTAGGTAGTCTAGTAGTGTTGATAATATAAATAGTTATTCAATCCCATTCCCAACCCACCGGGAATCCCATGCCTTAGGAGTGTGAACTCACCTTGGTTTGCTCGGTATGCTAAACTATGTGCTCACAAGTAATCAGTCAAGTCCTATAGTATGCACGTATACTCAATCAGTTCAAGTTCGTAAAGTTTCTCATGAAATCAATATCACAGGGTGTGTTTGGCAGTTAACATAATGCATCACTCAACAGTTAATCACATTCATACTATTCATGTTTCACATAAATGTCCTTTGCAGTTTATTATAATATAATAATCCAATAACACACTTAACAGAGTTAGCAAGCTTAACTGGATTAACATATATAACAGAGTTACATATTTAACAGAGTTAACATCTAACAGAACTAATAAACTAACTGAGTTTGCTGAACTAACAGAGTTAATTAACTAACAAAGTTAACACACCAGTAGAGTTACATAATTTAACACAGTTAATAAGGTTAACAGAGTTAATAAACTTAACTCAGTTAATAGATTAAACCAGGTTAGTGTTATCACACTAGACGAAATCACATTCTTGGCAAAAATCACTTATTGGCAAAAATCGCTTGGGACGAAAACACTTGGGACGAAAACCCCTTTACTGGCGAAATCACATTTGACGAAAACTCAAGGGTTTTCGTCGGACTTAAGGCTTGGCGAAAACACCTTGTGTTTTCGTCTGGTACATCATCATCAACAGCAGTTACGTATTCCAAAACCCTAACGCATCATCTAATCATTCAATCGGACCAAACTATGTAATCATATAAATTACCAAATCTCTATACAATCATGAATATCATTCAATTATTATTCAATCATCCATCAACAGCAAGTTGTTGTGATCACTAAGATTTTGTCATATCTTAACATAACACCCTAATCTGCTAGACATATCAGATCAACATTATCAAGCATAAATCGTATGCATAACACAACCGATTTTTACATCAGATTGTAGGAATTCCTATCCAATCTATCCATTCAATATACCATCATTCAACATAGCAGTTAACTCATGATATCACACCAATAAACCATAATGATTTCCATTAAATAACTATCACTATTTGATAACTAACCCGAACAGGAGAAACAATGAACCAGACAAAATGAGAGGCTTCAAGGGCTTCAAGGTTGCCGTCGCAAGGTAGGAGGTGACTAGGGTTTTCGGATTAAACTCCTACGTAAAGGTTGGAACTCAAAACATATAGTAGATCGTCACTGGGCCAAGGCCCATTCCTGTTTTCGTTGGCCTCCAAGTGGACGAAAACACTTGATGTTTTCATGGGGTGTGTTTTCGTGGAGGGGTGTTTGGCAAAGTTCCATTTACATTAATTAATACATATTAATCATATTATTTATACCAAACATATCTCAATACATGCACACATATAACGCACACTACGAATCTTTAAACAACACGTATATTGCATATCAGATAAGCTAAGTCGAATAGAGACCTTGAAAACTCGGGTTGTCACATTAAGCGTACCCCAATTCCCTTAAACACCAAGCATGTTGTAGAACTAGCAAACAGTAAAAGTCTTGAGGCCACACACATAGTTAAGGGTTGTAATCTCGCTTTGGCTTGTCAGACCTTCTCTATCGATCTTATCCCCATCGTTCTTGGTAGCTTCGACGTCGTCATTGGGATGGATTGGTTATCTCAACATCGAGCAGAGATTCTTTGCAAGGAGAAAATCGTTCGCATTCCTCGTTCTAGTGAGGAACCTCTCGTCATTCGTGGCGAAAAGAGTGGTGTTGTTGTGAGCATCATCTCTTTCCTTAAGGCCCAAAAGTGTTTACGAAAGGGCCACACTGCTATTCTAGCTCTCGTCACTGACACCTCAATGAAAGAAAAGAAGATAGAAGACATTCCGAGCGTACGCGACTTTCCTGAGGAATTACCTGGACTTCTGCCTCATCATCAGGTCGAGTTCCAAATCGAGCTAGCTTCTGGAGCAGCACCTATAGCTCGTACACCTTATCGCCTAGCCCCATCAGAACTAGAGGAACTGTCTGCACAACTACAAGAGCTATTGGACAAGGGTTTCATTCGTCCTAGCTCTTCACCCTAGGGAGCTCCAGTCTTGTTTGTGAAGAAGAAAGATGGTACCTTTCGAATGTGTATAGACTATCGCGAACTCAACAAGGTGACCGTGAAGAATCGTTATCCTCTTCCTCGTATAGATGACCTGTTCGACCAGTTGCAAGGGTCGAGCTTCTACTCAAAGATTGATATGAGATCGGGCTATCATCAGCTGAGAGTCCGAGACGAGGACATCTCCAAGACAGCGTTCAGGACTCGCTACGGACACTACGAGTTCCTGGTTATGCCTTTCGGGCTGACAAACGCACATGCGGTCTTTATGGATCTTATGAACCGAGTTTGCAAACCTTATTTGGATAAGTTTGTTATTGTATTCATCGACGACATCCTGATCTATTCCAAGAGTCAGGAGGAACACGAGCGTCATATGCGACTCATTCTGGAACTTCTTCGAGCAGAACAACTTTATGCTAAGTTTTCGAAATGTGACTTTTGGCTTCGTGAAGTCCATTTCCTAGGCCACGTGGTTAATGAGGATGGGATTCACGTTGATCCATGCAAGGTTGACTCAATCAAGAATTGGCCTGCACCTTGAACCCCAACTGAAATCCGTCAATTTTTGGGATTGGCAGGATACTACAGAAGGTTTATCAAGGATTTCTCGAAGATCGCGCAGCCTCTTACTGTTTTAACTCAGAAGGGTGTCACCTACCGTTGGGGTGATGCTCAGGAATCCGCATTTCAGCAGCTGAAGTTGAAGCTTTGTAGCGCACCTATTCTCTCGTTGCCTGAGGGCACTTACGATTTTGCGGTTTATTGTGACGCATCAATCCAAGGACTTGGTTGTGTGCTGATGCAACGTGAGAAAGTTATTGCTTACGCATCGCGCCAACTTAAAGATCACGAAAAGAACTACACTACTCACGACTTGGAGTTGGGAGCAGTGGTGTTTGCTCTTAAGATATGGAGACATTACTTGTACGGTACCAAGTGCACCATTTACACCGATCACAAGAGTCTCCAGCATATCTTCGATCAGAAGGAGTTGAACATGCGACAGCGTCGATGGGTCGAACTCCTTAACGACTACGAATGCGCAATCAAGTATCATCCAGGCAAAGCCAATGTGGTGGCTGACGCCCTCAGTCGAAAGGAAACTAAACCTAAGCGTGTACGTGCGTTACATCTTACCATTCACTCTAGTCTTCCTGCCCAAATTCGTGATGCTCAGTTCGAAGCATTGAAAGAAGAAAACATCAAGGCAGAGTCCCTACGAGGACTGGAGAAATGGTTAGAACTGAAGGAAGACGGTGCATACTACTTAGCGGGGCGCATCTGGGTGCCCTTTCATGGTAATCTACGTGAGCTTGTGATGGATGAAGCACACAAGTCTCGTTACTCAGTACATCCTGGTTCTGATAAGATGTACCACGACCTCAAAACCACGTACTGGTGGCCCCACATGAAAGCTAACATAGCGACCTATGTTAGTAAATGTTTGACCTGTGCTAAGGTCAAGGTCGAATACCAGAAGACATCAGGCCTACTTCAGCAACCAGAGATCCCGACATGGAAATGGGAGCAAATTTCCATGGGCTTTGTTACTGGCTTACCTAGATCTCAACGAGGAAACGATACCATTTGGGTGATAGTGGATCGACTGACAAAGTCTGCACACTTCCTGGCTATCAAAGAAACGGATAAGTTCTCTACTCTAGCAGACATCTACCTGAAGGAAGTAGTTTCGAGGCACGGGGTGCCAACCTCCATCATTTCTGATCGTGATCCACGTTTTACCTCTGATTTGTGGCAAGCGATGCACAAATCCTTTGGCTCGTGTCTAGACATGAGCACAGCATATCATCCGCAGACGGATGGGCAGACTGAACGCACCATCCAAACTCTTAAAGACATGCTTCGCGCATGTGTAATCGACTTTGGTAACGGCTGGGAAAGGCACCTACCCTTGGTAGAGTTTTCGTATAACAACAGCTACCATACCAGCATTCAGGCTGTTCCGTTCGAGGCTTTGTACGGAAGGAAATGCCAATCACCCTTATGCTGGGCAGAAGTTGGCGACAGCCAAATCACTGGCCCAGAACTCGTCGTCAACACGATGGAGAAGATTGCCCAGATACGACAATGAATGGCGGCAGCTCGTAACCGTCAGAAAAGCTACGCTGATAAGCGCAGGAAACCACTCGAGTTCCAGGTTGGGGATCGAGTGCTACTTAAAGTTTCACCTTGGAAAGGTGTGATTTTCTTTGGCAAGCGAGGCAAGCTGAATCCATGCTATGTTAGACCTTTCGAAAACACTGAGAAAATTGGCAAGGTGGCCTACAGATTGAATCTACCTGAAGAACTCAGTGGATTTCACAATGTATTCCATATGTCAAATCTGAAGAAGTGTCTGTCAGATGAGACCCTCATAGTTCCTCTCAAGAAACTCACCATCGACGATCAGCTGCGATTCGTCGAGGAACCAGTAGAAATTACGGAGCGAGATGTTAAGGTTCTCAAACGTACCCGAATACCCATTGTTCGAGTTCGTTGGAACTCCCGTCGTGGCCCAGAGTTTACCTGGGAATGAGAAGACCAAATGAAACACAAGTATCCCCAGTTGTTCGAGAAAAGCGAAACCACTACTGAGGCTGAAGCTACTGCGGAATTTCGGGACGAAATTCCAAACCAACGGGGGAAGGATGTGACACCCCAGGAAAACCAGGAAACCACGCAACCTAACTAGCTTCCTCAGTAACTACGTGCTAAATTTCGGGACGAAATTTCTTTCAACTTCGGGATGATGTGACAACTCGTGTTTTAGAACTTCTTTGTGTGCTTTGATGTAACATGTTTTGAACGTTATGTGATACGTTGATTTAATGGAATGTTGTGTTATGTGATTTAATGAAACTATTATGTGTGTATGTATGATTAGTCGCACAAGCCTTAGGACTTTTCTCCCACACCATACTCGGTCCACACTTCTTGCACTCGAACCCAAGGGCAACCCATGGAGGGTTCGGCCCACTCCCTTATTTCGTATAACACCAAGGGTGTTAGTATAAATCCTACACTTTAGCAAAACACACAAAGTTTAGCAAACCCTAAATCTCTCTCCCTCTCTCTCGAAGCCTCTTCTTCGAAGACTTTCTTGTTCGGATCAACCCTTGTTCTACTCTCTAACCGGTTAGTATATCACTATTGATTGTATGTTAGATGATGTTGTAGTTTATATGTTTCTACATGATGATTTTAGGGATGACATATGATTTTGAATATAATGCAAATTGAAGAGATTGGTGTTCATATAATCGGCTCACATGTGAAGCATGTTAGATCAATATAGGGTTTGATAATCGTATGATGTTAAAGATGATCTAGAACCGAATAGATGTTAATCGGCTATCATGTTCTGTTTTTGGATTGTTTATGCTTTGAATAGATGTTAAGATGTTGTTTATGCTTTGAATTTGGTTAGGGTTCATAGGAATTAATGGATAAAAACCTTGATTTGATCGAATAAGGGATTGAGTAGAAACTGTTGGTTGTGTTGATTGATTGCGTGCAAATATGGAAACTGTTAGAATTGATTTGCAAATAAATGGTGTAACTAATTTCCATGAATTTCGGATAATAAACCTGATCGTACAAGACTCCCTTGATCGCACAAGATCAGATCACACAAGATCCGATCTGATCGCACAAGTGCAATCGCACAAGCTTTAGTCTCACAAATTCAATCGCACAAGCTAGGTACAACTGATTAAAGCAAACCGTACAATTTAGACATGCATGACCGCACAATATATTGTGGATCGCACAAGATGGTGCTGATCGCACAATATATTGGGCCGCACAATATATTAAACCTTGTTATGTTAGTGGGCCTTACAGCCCAAATCCGACCGCACAAGTTAACTTGAATCGCACAAGACTATGTGGACCGCACAAGAATAGTTAATTGATTAAAGTTATGTGTCGCACAAGTCTTGGACTGCATATGTTTTATTGGGCCAGGTTTATGTTGGATCGCACAACCCATTGTGGATCTCACAAGTTGTGCTGATCGCACAATAGGTTGGGCCGAGTATTCGTATTGGGCTTTTACATGAACTTGTCTGATATCGTTCTACGTGTATGTCATAAATGCTATGTGTTCGTAACTTGCTAGTTCTGTGTAAACATACGTGCACTACTTGAACCTAGACCTGACTCGTATGGTAACCATGTTAGGACGTGGTTGACCACCAGTAGCTCGATTGGCCTTTCTGTGTAACTGCCGAGTTAACCTAAGGTGAGTTCACACTTCTACGAGGCATAGGATTCCCGGAGGTTGGGAATGGGTAATTGATTTAAAGGAAACCTGCATATTCTTCTTGGGTAGAATACGTACCTCCACCCTCTTAATTGAAGGGTGACAACATTGGAACCTGCGTGATCTCATTATATTGGACACGTACCTGTTAGGGGTATCGGATCAGAGTAGGCTCGAGCGGAAGCGGAACAAACACACACACACTAGCAGAAAATAAAGAACACGAGAATTTACGTGGTTCGGTCAAGGTGACCTACGTCCACGGGTTGCAACTAGGGTTTTACTTTTATTAGATGCTCACAACTGTTTTCAGAATGATACAGATTACAATTACATCATAGGTATTTATAGAACAAGATTAGGGTTTCCTACTTGGTCAACAAGTTAACTAAGTGGGCCTAATAACTAGGGCCGGCTTAACCCTAATTAGGGCCGGCTACCCTAAAGCCTACGAACCCAACAATCTCCCACTCGGAGGCTTTGCATAGTCCACAAAGTGCATCCAAGAAACCCATCACCAGTAACTTCAGTAATCTTTACGTTCAAGTCTTCCCAGCCTCCAGTTCCAAGAACAAGCTAAGACTTCAGTCACATCCAAGCCACCTAGTTGCAACCACACCTCTCATCAAGTAACTGAGAGACCAGTTGAAGCTCCCACAAGCTCCAACCCAACAGTCTTATCAGACCCATTCTCTATCTCAACCGGCTTGCACGATCCACCAGCTCCAGAGATACACCGAGAATTAATACCACTCTCCATATTTTGCAAACTATTTCCAGGAGAGCTTTTTCCTTCAGTCGGAACCTTCGTCTTCAAAACCCAACGGTTCTTTGTGATTGTACCCGAAACACGACCCGTGCTCCCACTATCACCAAATCCCCTGACTGGCTTAAACTTAGACCCCTGACCACATTCAACCGACATCCCCAAAGCACCAGGATTCAAGTTCGCAAATTGAATCCTCTTCCGCTTACTAGATTCAGTGAACCAGACTTTATGTTGTACAGGGACGGCTACTCCCTCAACAGGTATCTCAACTAGATACAACGATCCTCGTCTCCTTCCACAGGCAACAACAAGATTTCCATCAATCACCTTCCACTTCCCACCACCAAACTTAACATCTAGTCCCTGTTTATCCAGTTGACTAACAGAAATAAGTTTCTTCGTTAAACCTGGAATTACCCTGACGTTCTTTAAGTTCCATGTAGTGCCCAGTGGAGTCTTCAGATTGACATCTCCCATACCCGTAACATTAAGAACATGACCGTTAGCTAATCGTACCTTTCCAAAGTCTCCTTTTTTCAGATTCACCATCGTCTCCCCGCTGTGCATGGCGTGAAACGAAGAACCAGAATCCATAGCCCAAGAATCTATAGACTCTTCACAGTAAACCAGTACGTCACCGTCAGATTCATTTGACACAACACTGTTTACATGCTGCTTACCATCCTCTTTCTTATGATCAGGACACTCGTTTTTAACATGCCCCTTTTCACCACAGTTCCAGCACCTCATATTCTTCCCAGCTTTAGACAAGCTTTTCCCACGACTCCCACTGTTTCTATTTTTACCTCTTCCCCTGCTAACACTGAGCATACCAGAAGTAGATCCTCCACTAGTGTTCCTCCGGCGAACGTCTTCACCCAAAACACTATCCCGGACTCGATCAAACTTCAAATTTCCAGTTCCAGCAGTTTCAGTGACCGTTGTCACAAATCCTGACCAACTATCAGGTAAGGAAGATAACAAAACCACAGCCTGAGTGTCATCATCCAACTTCATGCCCACAGTTGCTAACCTGGACAAAATTGAATTGACCTCGTTAATGTGATCAGCAACTGAACTGCCTTCGTTCATTCTCATATTAAACAGTTCCCTCATCAAGAACACCCTATTACCGGCAGACGGCTTCTCATACATATTTGACAGAGCTTCTAACATATCACGAGCAGTTGTTTCTTTCATGATATTAAATGCAACGCTCCTCGTCAAAGCCAATGTAATTTTACCTCTTGCCTTTTTGTCCTTTGAGTTCCAAATTGCTTCGGCAGCTTTATCCATTCCAGCAGGTTTTTCTTCCAGTACCACATCCAAATCGCATTCACCAAGCAACGCCTCTATTTGCATTCTCCACCAAGCAAAATCAGTACCGTTGAACTTCTCGATTCGGAACTTCCCGTCTTCAGCCATAGCAAACGAGAAAAACCAGAAAAAACAACAAGGAACCAAGCAACCGAAACCCGAGCAACTTTCAATAAACCAGAAACCCGAAGTACCCGAACCAGCGACTTCTCCTGCAAACCCGAGCGCAAACCAGCGAATAACCAGGGTTCAAGAACCGAAACCCTAATCGCCAAACACCCCAAAACCACCAGATCTGCAACAGCAAACCCTACGGCGCAAACCCTAGACCTTACGAGCCGTAACCAGAGAATAGGTACGGGCCGTAAACAAGTCAGCGGCGACGGCAGCAACAGCAGATCAAGATCTCTCGTCCAGCTCTCTCCTTCTCCTGCGATAACCGTGTGAACCGTGTATTTTACTGAACCTTTGGCTCTGATACCACTTGTTAGGGGTATCGGATCAGAGTAGGCTCGAGCGGAAGCGGAACAAACACACACACACTAGCAGAAAATAAAGAACACGAGAATTTACGTGGTTCGGTCAAGGTGACCTACGTCCACGGGTTGCAACTAGGGTTTTACTTTTATTAGATGCTCACAACTGTTTTCAGAATGATACAGATTACAATTACATCATAGGTATTTATAGAACAAGATTAGGGTTTCCTACTTGGTCAACAAGTTAACTAAGTGGGCCTAATAACTAGGGCCGGCTTAACCCTAATTAGGGCCGGCTACCCTAAAGCCTACGAACCCAACAGTACCTCCACCCTCTTAACTGAAGGGTGACAACATTGTTACTAGACCAAAAACTCTATCATAAGTTCCTCATTTTTATATCGACTTAATCGCCGGGTCAATGGCGAACGGGTCATTAGTTAAATAGCGGTATTAGGTTTGACAAGTCTCACACCGTGCCGCAGAGGACGGGAGTGGACTAATGGATCTGGGCACGTCAATGATGATATAGACATTGACTTAGGGCACCCAACTTTCTCAGTCAGTAGTCGATATGGTAACGGGTCTAGTGGGATATTCATGGGGTAGCCCCCACGGCTGGGAGCCAGAGTAAAAGAAACGGATTAATCATGTTTTTAAACTATGGGGTAACCCCCACGGCAAGTAAGCCAGCTAAAGGAAACCTATGTTTTTGAAACAACTTAAAACAAACACCCAACTGTGAACTCGCTCAACTTTGTTGTTGATTCGTTACTATATGCCTTGCAGGTCATTAGGTGTTTAGATGGAGCTCGCACAGGAGGACGAGGTCGTTGTGGGACATGGACTGTTGAGTTCCATGTTAAACTTATGAACTTATAACTTATGTTTTGGTTTTAAACTTTATGCTTCCGCTGTTGACTTAAACTTTGTTGAATTGTTTTGACACCAATTATATTGTTTGGTTTGGGACTTTTATTTATTTAATTTATCATGTTCAATATGACTGGTGACTTGATCCTGGTCATGTCACGCCTCCAGCGGTGATACTCCGCGTGTGGAATTTGGGGGTGTGACAATACCCGCCCCGTTGTGAACTTCAAGGTCACGGAAAGAGAAGGCGAAAATATTAGGAACCTTGCACCAAGTGCTAATGTAATGCCAAATATTGAACGAGCAATTGAATACTCGTTTTATATAACATCCATTTTTTTATAAAACAGTAAACCATTGACTGCTTAAACAGTAAATCATTTCAAATAATTGGTTAAGAATTGCAATATTCCATCACTTGTTAATTTATCAGAAACATGAAACTGTAATGCCCACTATATAATATTTGGGTAAGGCAACTTAATAGCATCTTAGAATATCAAAATATGCAAATTATCCATAACAACTTAGAAGAAAAAAAAAAGAACATCTTAAAAGAGTTTGAGATCATCCTCAAACAGAAGCGATGATCAATAGTTGCAGCTGGAATAAATCCCAAAAATACTTACGGGCGGGCAGCAAGTGTATACGTTGCCCAAAAAGTTTGTCTTTTTAGCATAAATGTCAATCAGTCAGTCCCAGAACCTTGGATACAACATGAAGTTAGCTGGTTGGATGCGTGCAGCATGTCCGTATTTAGACGTTCCATACTTGTTGAACACGGCAACAAGTTTCCCTGTGACTGACTTCTGGTGTAAACTAACCATCATCTTTGAACATTCCCTGCATAAATAAAAAGCCAACACTGTTACTTGTGTTACAAGATTTAGTTAGTACAAACCAGAAGTGAAAAAGACACGTTTTTGTTCAGTTTAGGAAAGGGTGTGAATTTTTGACACGACACGAACCTAACACGAAATTCACGGGTTTGGGTTTAGTCTAAACGGGTTCAGGTCAGTTTCAAGTTGAACCCACGAACCTGTTTAGTTAAACAGGTTGGGTTGCCGGGTTGACCCGTTTAACCCATTTATATTATATTATATTTTTTTACAAAATGTTTTATGTCATAAATTAAATTGGGTGCGTATTTATGCCATAATTACAAGGATTTTAAAAAGAGAAATTGACATAAGATTTGTGTTTTTTAGTAAATTTTAATATATTAATTTGCAGAAAAAAATAAAAAATAGAAAAATCGGGTTGAATGGGTCGTGTTCTGGTTTGTCTAAAATTTTCGGGTTCGGGTCGGGTAGAACCCGCCAACCCACGAACATGACCCGTTTAGCACCCCTAAATATCCAACTTTCTTTCAAACCAGAACCGGTTGTTTCTGTTCAAATTTTAATACATTGATGCATAAAATCTTAAAGTAAAGCAGCCAACAACAAAAAGTAGGGAAAAAGATCTTACAAAAGATGATTCTCAGAATAGTTAGAATAAACTTCACATGTTTTGGTCCATTTTTTTGATCTGTTGAGGGTACATTCAGCAGTGAATACAGCAGCTGCCGCTAATAATGAAGGTGGGAACTTCAGCATTTGGTATTCCGCCAAGCACATATCAATCAAGTAGAAGGATAGTAACTCCAACTATTTAAAAAGGAAAAAACATCAATCAGAAAAAAAAACACGTTGTAATTGTCACTTTTTCCAAAATCAATAACTGTAACAAAAAATAGAGTAAAATACGATTTTCGTTCCTGAGGTTTGGCTAATTTTACAACTTTCGTCCAAAGGTTTGTTTTTCCGCATCTGGATCCAAAAAGTTTGTAATCTTGACATTTTCATCCGGCTCGTTAACTCCATCCATTTTAGTCTTTTCTGTTAACTTAGAGGACAATTCGGTCTTTTTCACTTGATGCACAAGCATTTAACATAACAAATAGGTAAAAAGACAGAAATACCCCCGACTTAACGGAGAAAAATAGATGGAGTTAACAAAGCAGGATGAAAATGGCAAGATTTAACATAATGTACAAGAATTCAAAACAAAACAAAGTAGGTAAAAAGACAGAAATGCCCCCAACTTAACGGAGAAAAATAGATGGAGTTAACAAAGCAGGATGAAAATGGCAAGATTTCAAACCTTTGGACGAAAGTCGCAAAACTGGCCAAAGACGAAAATTGTATTTTACTAAAAAAAATGATGGATAGAAGTAACATAAAATTAGACGAGACCTCTTTGTAAGATTTTGCGGCTTTCAGAAACCTTCTGACGAACACATATGGAGTTGGAACCGAGAGATTGAATTGAAGGGTGTTCACCATTTCGTTTTCCTGTAAACATCAAATGAGAACTCGTATGAGATTATAGTTTATAATGGAAAGCGGATATTAAAATCTTGTTTTTTTACTTACCATGTCAAGAACTTCAGTTCTTGTGTACGCTTTATCAGAAATCACTATAAAGTCATCAACAACAGGCACAGAAACTTCTTCATATTTGCACGCTAGAAGCATCGCCGTCATTCCAACAAGTTGAAGTTTCTTCCTTGACACAGTTTGGCGCTCCAAGAATCGGTCGATGAGATTGACCGTTAGATATAAGGTCTCTTCCATAAGTTGAAATTTATAATGAACCTGTTGAATTCTCATTAGGTCATGACATCACAAATTACTATAAAACTTTCGGATCTGGAATAAAAGAAGTTAAAATAAATCGCTGCACGATGTACCTCGATTAGCCAGTCCACGAGAATGGCTCTCATCTTATCAGTTATGTCATGTTGTTGTGACATGTAATTAGGTGAAACACAGCTTGATATCTGCAATCATATATGGCATCTTCATAAATGATGGGTCGGAACTAAACATGCTTAAACACGAGTTAACTGATTTCAGTTGTGTAAAATAGTAAGAATCCAAGATACTGTATGCGTAATTAATGATTCCAATAAGAGCAGCATATATATTACCTCTTGTTTTCGGTAATGCGAGTAAATATCATCTATATACTCAACCACAGCAAGTGGATCACCTTTGTCTGCCTCATCAATGTTCAAAACTGGTTCCTCGTATATGTCTTCATCCTAAAATACGAATTCGACGTATTAAACTATTAGTTAAGCATGCTACGAAGAATAAGAATGAAGTAAAAAAGGAGATAATCAAACTACCATCTTATCAATTTCCTCAAGCATTGCTTCTGTGTGTTGCACGAACATTGGTGCACTAAAATCATTGTCAAGATCAATCGTAGTGAACTCTTCGGTGTCCATCCCATCAGGGATTGTTTCGGATTTTGGCTTCTTTCCCTATAGAAAGAAAGTTTATAAATCTTTTTATAGATTTTGGACAATATGCATAAGCTTCTTTTGACAACTGGTCAAATTATCTCAAATGGGTCAAAATTAATATAATTTAGAAAACTAGCTTATAAAACTGGTCAGATAGGTTCTAACTTACCAAATTTTCCATTACTAAGAGAAACAATAGATAAAAGTGGATACCTCTGGTTTGATGGCGATTTGTTCACTGCAGAAACAAACAACAAGATTGGGTCTCATAAGTGAACTGTATCACAAAAAGCAAGAAGTAGTAAAAGGGACTGTTACTGACCTCGTAACGGGTCGACGAACCGGAGCCAGTGGTTTCTTAGAAGGGTTTGTTCTTTTTCTACAAAAACCAAAGATGGCAAACTATCAATATGGGTATTTAAAAAGTGATAAAGATCATTAATCTGTTAGATATAATAGTAAAATACCCCGGCAAACCGTTAGCATAAGGGTATGCTGTTGCAGCAGTAACAATGTTCGGGTTGAGATCACCCAACGCACTCCTGTTTTGCCCAACTGGAACACCTAATTTTCATTACAAAGATTCAAATCTTCGCAGAATTTATGATATTTTGTGTAAACTCACCCACTCAGACGTTTCATCAAACAGTTCATCTGCATCGAATAAAATAAAAAGAAAAAATCATATTATTCATTTAAACTTACCTTGTGTTCTTGTAAGAGGCATTAGATCTGGATAATTCTCTTTAAATCTAGCCATTGCACAATCTATACAAAATTCAAATAAAAAATAAAAAAAAACTTTACTTAATATTCATCAAAACATACCATCAACAACCAACCACTATCAAAATTAATGAAAAATAATGAACATACAAACCAAAATCAGATTAATCAAGAACGATCAAGAAACAAGTATGATCTAGATCTTCAATAAAGATAAAGAACTCACCAGTATTGCAGTAAAGAAGTTCAAATTCTTTGAAAAGTAAACAAAAGAGAGAGGGATTAACAGAAATCTTGATGGGTGTTGAATCGATTAAATAATCTTCAAATATCAATTGATTTTTGATGGACGAAATCTTGAAAATCAATTGATTTTTGACTGACCCATATTATTGTTTTGAAATTGAATCGTAAACGTCGGATTTTTGTCTGGATTTGTTAACAAATTTTGCTTTTAATTCCAACGGCTAGTTAACTAGAGCCATTGGATCGTTCTTTTTTTGTGTTGATCGAATTTTCAAATAGGTCCCTCAAGTTATGGATTTAGTCAGAAGTTACCCTTCTTTCATGGAAGAATCTTCTTGACTCACTAATTTGGATTTGAGTTTTTCTTATAGCCGTTGGATGCTTTTATTATTAAACAAGAGTAAAATGCACGAATAGTCCCTGTGGTTTGGTGAAATTTCACCTTTAGTCCCCAACTTTTCAAAATTACACTCTTAGTTCTTGTGGTTTTACAAGTTGTTACTCGGATAGTCCCTAAAGCTTATGAAGGTTACTCAGATAGTCCCTGTGGTTTGACATGTTGTTACTCGGATAGTCCCTGTGGTTTGACCAGTTGTTACTCGGATAGTCCTTGTCATTTCACACCCACTTAACTAGAAAAACTAACCTCCATCGCTTTGGGGACTATCCGAGTAACAACTTGTCAAACCAAAGGGACTAAGAGTGTAATTTTGAAAAGTTGGGGACTAAAGGTGAAATTTCACCAAACCACAGGGACTATCCGTGCATTTTACTCATTAAACAAAGTTGACTAGTTAAATTAGGTCCTATTTATTGGAAGGGGTGTAAGAGTAGATTTTAGGAGGGTGTTTTGTAGTTAAAAAAAATATTGTTTGGACTAAATTAGGTATGTTGTTGAATTCGTTCCTTAATTTAATTTCCTGTCGAATTTAACACTTGACGGTATTATATCTATCTGTTATACTAAAAGAATACATCTTAGCCACATGGTATATTCTTGGCCAATCATTTTGTTGATGTAGACACCATCTTAGGCTAGAGAATTCCCCTCTTGGGCGCCAATCTCTTTCTCTATTCTCTTTTATCTAAATCTAACTCATGCGCTTATTGACATTGGTTTTTCCATTCATCTTCCAGTCTTCCACCGCCATCTCTCTCCTCTATGAAATCTGTTATCTTCATAATCTTCTTAACCCTTTCCTTTATCGATTGGATGAAAGCTCTGGATGAATATGAAAAACTTTGATCGAATCTATTACCTACGTGTATCGCGTTTCTCAGAACTAGCGCGAATCCCATATTCTGAACCGAAAAGTTTTTTCAGTTGGGTACTATTTGAACATTCTGTATGTTTTGGTATGATTTGATTTGTATAATCCTTTAACATTATGTTACATTTGTTGATTATTTAGTTTTGTTATCGAAAACCCTAATTGTTAAGTAAAATTGTGATTTGTGTTTCAAAAGCCCTAACTAATTAGGGAAAATTGAGATTGGGTTTACAATTTTCAGTAATCTTCAATCTTCTGTATGTTTTGGTATGATTTGATTTGATTTGTAGAATCGTGAGAATTTTAACTAATTAGGGAGAATTGAGTTTGGGTTTACAATCTTTAGTGATCTATAATCTTCTGTATGTTTTTGTATTATTTGATTTATATAATAGTTAGAATTAGAATTTTATCATACATTTGTTCTTTATTTAAACCTGTGTTTCTAATAAATGAATAACATGATTTCATAATATGTATTGTTTCTGATTAACAATTATTCATGATCAGTCATTTACAAAGTAATAATGATTATCATCAAAGCTCAATTAAATACTAATTTCTAACATTTGTTGTGGTTTCCTCAAAATTTGCAAGGGATTATAATGTCATTGAAGATATCATGGATGTCTTACAAGATGTTGTTGGTGTTGCTGTTCAAGACGACCATTCCGATGAATAAGCACTTGAAAAACATAATGTCGATGCATAGAAGTTGTATGGGGTTGCATTGTTTTTTATTAACAATATTTCATATTCACATATCACTTTATAACACATAAAGTTCACTTATGAATGATCCATTTTTCGCCTACGTCGATATATGCGTATTTTAACGTTTTCGGGCGTCGAAAGTCACGTAATATAGGTTAAAATACTTATATTTATTATAAAAACTTCAGTTTATAATCTGATTTAAAACAGTTTTGCAAAAATCACTTTAAAAGCCGATTTTTACCGTTTTTAACGCATAGTCTTGCACCGAACTTTACCGTAACCATCCCAAATCATCACGACCTGATATTTTAACACAACACATGTCATTTACTGATTAAAATGGTGGTTATACTCATGATAGTGTAGGTCTCATGTAAGACACATAAATCATGTAAATTTACCCATTTACTACTTTTAAGCTACATGTACAACATGCAAAGCTACCAAATCTATGACATGATTTTATATCATCAAAAAACATCATATAACATCATTTTTGCAAGCTTATATTCTAATTAATATGTATTTTCATCATACCATAACATTTTCATTTTCTTATGATCATTAAATCATCATGCAAGCTTATGTACAAACATCTAATGCACATTTACTTCATCATCATCATCCAAGATTAAATACACTCATCCTACATTTATTATGATTTCTTAACCTATTCAAATCATAGTCTTTGTTCAATCATTCACCAATCATTACAACATCAAATGCATATAACATTCTTCACATTTATGAACATGCAAACAAAACCCACATATTCATATACATATATACACACATACGGTTCATATATACATACATATACACTTCCAAAATTCCACTTTTCTTATATTCACTTCAAATCATAAGACTTTAACATGTCACTTTTCATAAAAACCCTTTTTGATTAATCATGCAAACACTTTTCATAAATATCATCATGCAAGAATTATCATCTTAACAGAATCAAAACACAAACATTACCATACATATACATACACCTACTGCCATACATACATATATATTACTTCCATTTTTATTTTGTTTAAAAACTCATTTCAAGTTTGTGAATAATTCCAAGATCAAGAGAAACCTTCCACTATCATCATCATCACCAAAGATCAAGAACATGATTTTTAAAAATAAGTTTATACCTTCAAGATTTTGGTGGGTTTTTGACAAAGTTTGATGATATGGAGCTTGAACCTTCTTGGAATCACCTTGAAATCACTCTTGAATCTTCAAAACACCTTGAAACTAGCTTGAAATGGCCATGATCTTCAAAGTAAATATTTGAAATATGTGTGTGTTTTGGCCGAGAGTATCAAAGACAGAAGAAGGAATTGAAAGGTTTGATTCTTGGAAACTTGTTCTAAGTTAAGTGTAAGAAAGTTGGTAATTATTAGGTTCCTACAATTGTAACACATGACACAACAAGGATTTGGTGGGCAAATAAGGTGCCAACACCTTATCCTCCCACACACACTTTCTCTCTTTTAAATTCTTTACATATACATATTCATACAAGAAACATGTATTTAACTGACTACCGGGTATTTTATTTCGCGTTTTAACTGCGTTTTAAGACGTTTAAAATTATTTTTATCATTCTATAAAAATTAACTCGCCATAATATTGCTGAACAATATTTTGTTTGCCTAGACTGGTTGCGTTGTCTGTATTTTGCAGTTTACGCGCGGTATTGCGCAGTACGCGCTTAAATTCGCAAAATAAGGATTTTAAGCGTTTTAATTTATTTTTCTTCACGAATATGATTAAAATTAGGATTTTAATCATAGCGGAATATTTTTAGGATTTTAACATTATCCGAGCGGTCACCGGCGCCCGTTTTGCATTTTGTTCGTTACGCAATAAGTGTAACACCCCGTGTTTCGAAAGTCAAAGTCAAGATTGAAGTCAAAGGAAGAAAAGATTGCTAATTGCGATCTGTCTCTCCTTGCTCAATTCCTGTTTTGACTTCTTTGACTTATAATTAGTCTATTTTATTTTCGCTTTAGTTGTATTATGTGGAGTATCTATTAATAATCGCATGGTAATCGCTATTTATCGCATGTTTAATCGCTTTATCGCTATCGCAATCACACTCACAACTCGAATTACATATTTTGGTTATTGTTATACGTGTGTGTGTGCTTTAGGTGTTACTTGTGCATGTTTATTTATGTTATGTGTGGTAATCAATCGAAACGCAATCGAACTCAATCGCAATCGAAATGGTATGATAATTGGTGGAAAAGAGATAGTGCGAGATATGAGTAGTTGGGATTAAAAGTAATTTGACTAGGAAACTCTATCGCATCACAACGCTCGCAATCAAAATCGAAACAGCAAAACTCATCGCACCGAACACTCGAACAGGGTGACTGATCGACCAGGCTACCAGCCGATCGACCAGCCGTTGGATCGGACTGCCGTCCGATCGGACAGGCTGTCTGAACGGGCTACCTAACCGTTCGACCAGCCCCTTTTCCACTTTGGGTAACTCTATAAATACCCCTTGTCACTTTCAAACTTTCTACTTTTGGCAACTGACGTCCGACCCGTGCTCTTGCTCGCTTTTTCCTTCGATTTCTCACGATTCCGGTAAGATCTCGTCCTAAATCTTGTACTTCCTTAATCTACATGCACTTCTACACCTTTCTATCTTTTGAATCTTAACTTTTAACCGTGAAATCATCAAGATTCAAGATGTTCTAGGATGACGTCATCATGTGTTCTTGAAGAACTTCATGTTTTGGCCTCAATCCACCAAGAACAACTTAGATCTAACCGATTTCCACATAAACAAACAAAGATCTTTCATAGATCTAAACATATCCACGGTGAAAAGGATTGAGAGAAGGTTTTCCAACTTTATTTCAACTCTTTTACACTCAATGCACTCAAAACCGATAGAATCAGAGCTTGTGCCGACTTACTACTCATTAGTGTGGTTGTGTTGGTTCAAGATCCGTATTCTATCCACGAGATTATCGATTCCGGGTTAACCAAGAACAATCGTCCTGAACCGGTGGACTGACCGAACTTGGGTGGTTCCTGTTCGATCGGGTCCCTAGAGCTTAGGATGGAGTTCTGTTGGTTAGCACGATATCAACACATCTCGATAAAGCGACAAACTATCAAAACAACCAAGTGTAAGACGAACAGGTCAACCAGGACGGAGTGCCGTCCGAACGGACTGCTGTCCGAACGGACAGCCAAACCGAACGACTGGCCACCCATACGACTTGCACCTTGGTCCCACACTTAACCATTTTTGCCAACATTTGAAGTCTGAATGTTGAACGACTTGTTGTCCGATCGGACTACCATCCGATCGAACTGCCAATCGAATCATGAGACATTTAAACTTCAACACTTAAACAATTTTCAACATGTTCAATGCACAAAGGATGCCACCCGATCGAACAACCGTCCAAACGAGTGACAACCTGCTATGAACTTGTCCTCACTGAAGTGCCCAACCGAAAGGGATGCCGTCCGATCGACCTTCCTGAAAGGTAGAGACACTTCAATGTTTTCAAAATGCTACAACGAAAACTTCAAAAGTCAAGCCATCATACACAAACACATCCTTCTCAAAGGAAGGAACAATCCACTCGAACAGTCATCCGACCGGATGACCTTCCGAACAGACTACCACCCACACGACTGGCCATCCGATCGGATTACCATCCGATCGAACTGCTGTCCGACTCACTTGTACTTTGCATCGTTTTACGTGTCACTTATCGTTATGCTATCGATCTATTCAGGCTAACCCTACTCTCTAGCGCTCCCTTAAATCCATCAATCGCTGTGAGTATACTCGATCCCTTTTTGCTTTACGCACTTTTGGGTGTTACATACGTTACTTATACAAAAATCACATCGAACACACTATGCAATACTTTAAACGCTAACCGTTACCGCATGTTATACGTGACTTAATGAATGCTTGTTTGTTATGTTTACACATGGAATGCTGTCTACCTGCCTTAGCAACGATAGTACTATTAGTTTGGACTCAGCACCCGTTCACTCGAGGGTTGTTAAGGACAATTTTCCTACATGGCTCACAGTGGTGAGAATGTATCGCGAACTGCCTTGGGCAGTCAACCCGCATTCATTGGTATCGATAGGTTCATGTCGATAACTAACATGCCTCATTTCACTCTGTGTACGTGCTGGTTATGTGTAACGCTTTCGAACTCTATATGCTATTATCAAACTTGTATGCTCACCTTTACACTATGGGTATTGACTTTTACTTTAACGTAAGTGGCAGGCGCTTAGGATGTTTACATGCTTTGTGTGCTGGTGATGAAATCGAGGCTAGGGACGGAGTCCTAGAACCAATAAATAAACAAATGCCTGTAATAAAAATTTGAGTTGTCGGAACAGAACTACTTGACTAGATTTTGTCTGTAATAGTTATATTATCACTTATGACACGGTATGGGACGTGTTGCTTTAAATATTTGGTAAATATAGTTGTTATGGAAACTTCTAGACAATCTGTTTCGCTCAGTGCCATGCCCCGATGTTTCCGCCATCGGTTGGGGTGTGACAGATTGGTATCAGAGCCATAACTATAGGGAATTAGGCAAGACTCGACCTAGTCTGGGTCGAAGTCTTAGAGACCTAGTCTATAGTTAGGAACCAACAGACCGACTCGTACATGTCCAGTAGGGACTATGTATGAGCTTACTGCCATTTCTCGCTATTCTCGCCTATGCTGCACTATCACCACACTCGAATTTTCAATTATGAATAAGCGATTAAGTTGAGATTAGGTGTGAAAACTGCAAACTCTCGACTGAATTGCTTGATCAACCCACATTTTCATCTATAAACACGAGAACTTGCGTTGAACCAGGAGTGAAATCCATACTTTGATGCATAATTCTTTTTTATCTTATCAAAAATAGGAACGAAGTTGTTAAGCTAGGGGTGAAACCCTAACCTTGATAATTTGTTCCGATCTTTATTTTGTTTTACAAAGCTCTCACCAAAGTTTCGACGGACTCCAACGACTGAAGACCACGCAGAGACTGAACGGATACGTGTCATACGCCCAGATTCGAGGCGGAAGCACAAGTCCCGAAGGTCAGATGTGTGCTCAGACGGTCCTTGAGAATAGTCGAATCACTTTGGATAGTCAATGTCTAATAGCCGCAGACGATCTAATTCTCGATTTTTACGTGTTTTGATTATGAGCCTGCAACTGCTGACTCTGATGATTCGTTGATTTTATGTATTTATATGTGTATTTACCTGTTTATGTGTTTAAATTTTGGAGATTTATTCGATTTTGCTTTCACTTCGATCGACACGCACGACTCGCACTGCACTTCTATCTCAAAACGCTGACAAATTGCTAAATTATGGACGACCTTATGCTATGTTGTACGCTTATACTATACTACTCGACAAGTTATTCGCGATCGCTATACTCGAATGCTCGCAGACTTTGAATGATAGGTTGCGGTATTCTGCGGCAGTCGGAATGCTCTACGTGTCTCTATATGCTCCTATGTGCCTCTTGTGATTACATGATTATGTGCTTCTGTGAATTATGTGCTCTACGTGCTTACGTGATTATGTGCTTCTGTGTTTATGTAACTATGTACCTATGTGCTTATGTGATACATGTTTCACTGTGTTCCTGAGCTTTAGAAATAGTAGACGTGTGAGGTGAGATTCGATTATGACGTGTCTAAGACCTATGATGATGTCTGTTGCAGACAATGTCAACTGGACCATCATCTGGATCCCGTCACCCACGACTTTCTCGTCAAGAACAGTGGGACAAACGCCTTGCTTCCATCCTCGCGAAACAAGTGGCCAAGGTTGTGCCTCGGATTGTGAGTGAAATTTACGAGAATGTTAGCAAATCGTCTGAGGAGTCCATAACCGAAGCTCCTAAAGTTGCTACTAAGACTGCTTTCAGCTTCAAGCAGTTCAAGGCTTGCGGTCCGAAGGAATTCACTGGAGAAGATGGCCCGACGACTATGTTTCAATGGTTTGATTCCATCGAAGTCACTCTGCGCCAAAGTGGATGTCCGGAAAATCTCCGTACTCTAAACGCTACCGGCGTCTTCCAGTCCCGCGCATTAGACTGGTGGACGGCTGAGAGAAACAAACGCGGGAATGATGCAGCTTATGAGCTGACGTGGGAAGAGTTGAAGGCCATCATGATGGATGAATTTTGCCCTCCTCATGAACGCCAAAAGCTAGAGGACGAATTCTGGAACATTAAGCAGAAGGAAGGTGACAACGCTGCCCTGACTGCTCACTTTAAGCAGCTTAGCATCATCTGCCCCGATCAAGTGAAAACGTCCGACATGGCGATCAATAAGTACATCCGAGCCCTACCCGACTGTGTTGCGGATTTTGTGCATGCCGCAAAGACATCAACGATCGAAGAAACTTACTTGCTTGCCGCCGAAATCAACGACAAGCGGGTAAAAGCTGGTTTTTGGGATAAAATTTCGAAGAACCTGCACCAAGTCACCGCCGCACCAACCGCTGAAACCGTCGCCGCTCAACCATCAAAGTCCTCACGCCGCAAGAAGAAGAACAACTACAGCAGCTCCAGCAACAAGAACTGTGTTGTCACTACCACTGCTGCTCCACTTCAAGCCGTACCGGCCCAGCAGCGGCCCCATCACCGACCAACACCAGTTACTTATGCACCGCCTGCAAAGCGTGCATACACAGGCCCCCACCCGGCTTGCCCGACATGCTCTTACCATCACCCGGTGGGTCTCGCCTGTCGTTTCTGTGCTCACTGCTAACTGCCGTACTGGTCCCCGTCAACCCCCAGCACAAGCCACTGCTCATCAAGCTCTGCTCCCAGCCCCACAAGGCCAACAAGCGGCTCAGGCACCCGCGGTCAACGCCCGAGTCTGCTTCGCATGTGGTGATCCTAACCACTTTGCGAACATGTGTCCGAACAGGGTTGTGAAACAAGAGCCCCAGCAGCAACAGCCTCAGCAGCAGCAACAAGCCGCACGCGCCAGAACTTTCAACATCAATGTGCGCCAAGCCCAGGCTGACAACAATGTGGTCAATGGTACGTTCCATGTGAATGGTATTTATGCTTCGTGTTTGTTTGATACTGGAGCCGATAATTGCTTTGTGTCGTTTGAATTCGAGAAGTTCCTTAGTCGTAAGCGCTCCCATCTCCCCTCGACGTTCGATGTTGAAGTCGCTACTGGAAGAACTGTCGCCGTTAATTCTGTTCTTCGTGATTGTACTCTCGAGATCAACAATCACATCTTCCCAATCGACCTAATTCCGATGCAACTCGGAAGTTTTGACGTCATAGTAGGCATGGACTTTCTTCGCGAAAACCATGCTAAAGTTGTGTGTTTCGATAAGATGATTCGATTCTCACTCGTGAATGGTGATTTATTGTGTGTCTATGGCGAAACTGCTTCGAAGGGTCTCAAGCTCATGTCATGTGTCCAAGCTAGCAAGTATCTCCGCAAGGAATACAGAGCTTTCTTGGCTAACATTGTAGTAGCGGAGAAGGAAAAGAAAGGAAAGACAGAAGTGAAAGACATTCCTGTGGTTCGTGAATTTTCTAATGTGTTCCCTGACGATCTTCCCGGACTTCCGCCAAGTCGTGATATCGACTTTCATATTGACCTCATTCCTGGAGCCAACCCTATTGCCAAAGCTCCTTACCGACTTGCATCATCCGAAATGCGTGAACTCTCGAACCAACTCCAGGAATTACTTGAGAAAGGCTTTATTCTCCCGAGCACCTCTCCTTGGGGCGCGCCAGTCCTTTTTGTCAAAAAGAAGGATGGGTCATTCAGGATGTGCATCGACTATCGGGAATTGAATAAGTTAACTATCAAGAACCGCTATCCCCTGCCTCGCATTGACGATTTTTTTGATCAGCTACAAGGTGCTATGTGTTTCTCGAAGATCGATCTACGCTCAGGCTATCACCAACTACGCATTCAAGAGGAATATATACCCAAAACCGCGTTTCGCACTCGATACGGCCACTACGAATTCGTTGTTATGCCTTTTGGTTTAACCAACGCACCCGCGGTTTTCATGGATCTGATGAATCACGTGTGTAAACCATATCTTGACTGTTTCGTCATCGTGTTCATTGACGATGTCTTGATCTATTCCAATTCGAAGGCCGAACACGCGCAGCATCTACGTTTGGTTCTTGAGCTACTCCAGGGGAATCGACTCTATGCCAAGTTCTCCAAGTGTGAATTTTGGCTGGAGGAGGTTCAGTTTCTGGGACACATTGTCAATAGTCAAGGTATTCATGTCGATCCTGCGAAGATTGAAGTCATTAAGAGTTGGATTACACCCAAGAACCCGTCAGAAGTCCGTTCTTTTCTCGGACTAGCGGGCTATTATCGAAGATTTATCAAAGGATTCTCAAAGATTGTTGTGCCGCTTACCGCTCTCACGCACAAAGACAAGCCTTTTGTTTGGGGAACCGAACAAGAGTCTGCTTTCCAAACCCTCAAGCACATGCTTTGCGATGCTCCTGTTCTCACTCTACCCGACGGAAACGACGATTTCATTGTCTATTGTGATGCTTCCAACCTTGGTCTTGGTTGTGTTCTTATGCAACGGGACAAGGTTATAGCTTACGCATCTCGTCAGCTCAAAATCCACGAAAAGAACTATACAACCCATGATCTCGAGCTAGGCGCAGTTGTTTTTGCGTTAAAGATTTGGAGACACTACCTGTATGGTACAAAGTGTACGATCTTCACCGATCATAGGAGCGTACAACATATCTTTGACCAGAAGGAACTTAATATGCGTCAACGCCGATGGGTAGAACTTCTCAACGATTATGACTGTGAGATTCGTTATCACCCAGGCAAAGCAAATGTCGTTGCCGACGCTCTCAGTAGACGGAGTTATTTGCTCAGCATTCGTGAAACTCAAACCCAGTATGAACTCGAAACTCTCATCCGTGAAGCCCAGCATGCCTGTTTTAACGAGCAAACTTTGGATAAGGAAAGAATTTACCACGATGGAGCTCATCTTATGAATAAGCCGAATGGGATATTCCATTATCTGGACCGAATTTGGATCCCTAAACGGACCAATTTGCGAAAGATATTGATGGACGAAGCCCATAAATCCCGGTATTCTATTCATCCCGGTGCCGACAAAATGTACCAGGACCTTCACTACAAGTACTGGTGGCCGGGCATGAAAAGGGATATTGCTCTCTACGTTGGGAAGTGCCTGACTTGTGCAAAGGTCAAGGCTGTACACCAAAGACCCTCTGGCTTACTCGAACAACCGCAGATCCCTATATGGAAGTGGGAAAGTATAGCTATGGACTTCATAACAAAGCTTCCGCACACATCATCAGGTCACGACAGTATCTGGGTTGTTGTTGACCGTTTGACCAAATCAGCTCACTTTTTTCCAATACGGGAAGACTACAAGGTAGAGCGATTAGCCCGAATCTACACCAATGAGATCATTTGTCGACATGGGACGCCTCACGACATCATATCTGACCGTGATGCTCGGTTTACCTCGCGACTGTGGGAAACATTTCAAACGGCTCTCGGTACTACGCTTAACTTAAGTACCGCATTCCACCCTCAAACCGACGGTCAAACTGAAAGAACGATCCGTACTCTTGAAGACATGCTCCGTTCGTGTGTCATAGATTTTGGTGGTAATTGGGATGCATACCTGCCGTTAGTCGAATTTTCGTACAACAACAGTTATCATTCCAGCATACAAATGGCACCATTTGAGGCTTTATACGTGAAGAAACACTAGATAAATGACCGGAATCAAGTTATCTAGGGGATTTGGATCTGCATAAAAGGGGGGTAGTTCTCTCTCGTTTGATTTGATCGGACAGACCTTCTTCTCCGGTAAACTCTGCAAAACAAAACACCGTTAGCCTCGTCAAGGGGAGAAGAGGAGTTCTCTCCTTGACCAGACTCCGGCGTGAGAATAAGTAGGTGTTTCTGAAGAAGAAGAAGAAGAAGAAGTATTGACGAAGTGTGTGTCACTTGATTTCATACCTGAATTACTCTTTGTATTTATAGCTGGGAGTTTTTTGGGCGGGAAAACTTGTTGGTGAAATATTAACGGAAGATGCTAACCCCGTAAGCAGTTGTTTTTCCTTCCATTACTTATCTTGATCTGACGTGAATGCACACGGATTGCTTCTCAGATCTACGGCTGGGGAGTTGCCACGTGGAAAGTGGGCAAGTGGAAGTTTTCCTTCAATCCCATGCCATCATCATGGTTCTAGGGAGGTCTGAGATGATGACACGTGTCACAGACGGTTATAACCATCTGGTAGTGCACGATTGAGTCTTCTAGATGATTACTGCCATAATCCGGTGTGACTCCTTATCGTGTGGCACCAGTTGAGTAAATAATATCCAAGTCTGGGTACTATTTGAGCGGAAGTATTTAAACTAGGATTCTTATCCTTTGTTTATTATGAAGGAAGGCGCAAGAGTTTATTAACTTCTTTTTGGCGCGCAGGTGTTACCTGCTATTTTTCTCCTAAGCCTTCTTTGTAAGACCAGTGCTCGGCCGCGCAAGGTCAAAAGAAGTTTAAAAGATAAGGTGGTGGTACGGTCCTAAGTACTTCTTTACGAGGTTTTTGGGACCTTACCCCTTCAAGTCCCCCCAGTCTAGTGTTGCTCTTATGCAAATAAGTGGAGCACTGGACTATGAGAGGGATACTTGTGGGTTTTTTAGGTGCGAAAATGAAGAATCTTTTATGAGAAGATTCTCTTTGCTTACTTTAGTGAATCTAAAAAAGTTGACTTTGGGTAAGATGAACAGTTTATGAGGGAAGATATTTATACCTTTGTTTATTCTGGACTGTTGCGATCTTGGGCGAAGGGTTTTCGTAATTATGAGCTGACGATAGGTGACGTCATTTCTTATAATTCGTGCTGACTCTTCGTCTTCTGGCTTAACTGTAGGTTCTTGGAATGCGTGTGGGCCCTGTCAGGGGTTTTAAATGGGATGTGATACTTGCAGTGGCAGCGCCGTTGAGATAGCAGTTGATTTGACAATCAATCATCGCAATTCTTATCTCGATGTTGCTGCTTCTTTGGTCTTTATATTCACTTTGGGTGACATTCTTTCCCCAATTTTGAAAAAAATGGAGAACAGGGGAATGATTCGATGGAGAAGACTTTCTAAGGTGCTGAAAGTGCTTGATGCGGCTGATGGTTTGCTACTACTTTCCCGATCATTGTCTGATCCTGCTGCTAGGGATGAAGATGCAAACCGTCGAGACGTTTCAGAAGAACGGATTCGTCTTTGTCTTGCTGATGATAATAATGGTGGGGTTACCCGGTTGTCGACACATCTGGTGACCTATTCCTTTCCGGTTGGCCGGAGAGGGAGTTCGGTGATTGTTTACCAACGACGTCGCCGGGTTGTTATTCTGGATGAAATTCCGGTAGGTGGTGATAAAGACGGTGGGGAGGGTGCCAACCCCTGGATTGTGGATCCCCGTCCCTTGTCTGAGTATGGTGAGGTTCTCCATACTCCATATGGGGTGTTGGATCAGCTTTCCTAATATGTGTACCTTGTAACTAGTACTTTTTCTTTCCTTTTTTTTGAAGAAACACTGCTGTGTTTTTTGTAAATGGCTTGTTTAGAGTGCTTGTTGCACTAATAATTTTTTTTATGCACTGCTTGTGCATATCTGTTTTGATGGTTTATAGGTTATGTTTGAATTACAATGTGTTGCATATGCTTAATTACTTTTGAATAGGTAGAGCGAATGAGAATGGTATTTGTGCTCATGTGTGAACGTTTGTCTAAAAATGCGCGCGGAATTGTGCTGTTTTTAGACGGCTCATGAGGCGCACAACGTTTACCATATTGTTTTCGCGTAAACCAAAAAGGATTATATGCAGTTTGTAATAAACGATAATGTGTAAGGATAATTTTTTGCATTAATAAGGCTCAGGGCCAATAATACAAAGTGGAATAGAAAAATTCATTGCCTGTATAGTTTCGTCTTGTGGGATAGTTCGGCTTATATATAACACCTGCGCAGCTGCTGCGCGTTCCAGGTGCGAGGAACTAGTGTCCCATCAATTCTTTTCAGGGTGTACGCCCCTTTTCCTAGGACTTCATTGATAATGTATGGTCCCTCCCATTTTGGCGCTAGTTTGCCTGGTTTTTCGGCGTTAGAAGCTTCATTGTCGCGCAAAAACGAAGTCTCCCGGAACAAATGTACACACGCGTACGCGCGCGTTGTAGTATTTTTCAAGTTTGGATTTGTACCTCGCCTCTGCGATGGCGGCGTTCTCGCGCCTTTCCTCAAGGAGGTCTAAATCCATTCTGCTCGTTGTTTTGCTTTTCCATGGCGAGCATGCGCGGCGATGGAAGGCCAATTTCGGCTGGGATTACCGCCTCTGATCCGTAGACAAGACTAAATGGGGTTTCCCCCGTGCTAGTCTTTGGCATAGTACGATGGGCCCATAAGATGCTGGGAAGTTCATCAACCCATCCTCTGCGCGCTGTTCCGAGTCGCGCTTTTATGCCATCGATGATCTGTTTGTTGACACTCTCAATTTGGCCATTTGCTTGTGGGTGTGCCACAGAAGCAAAATTGTGTTCGATCTTCATTTCTTTGAACCATTTTTGAAGGTCTTCTGAGGCAAAATTGGTGCCATTGTCGGAGATAATACGTAATGGTAATCCAAATCTGCAAATAATATGTTCCCATATAAATTTGCGGATTACCATTGCTGTGGTTGAAACTAATGCCTTAGCTTCGACCCACTTCGTGAAATAGTCGACTGCTACGATGATAAATTTAACGGCGCCTGGCGCGTCAGGGAATGACCCAACGAGATTAATGCCCCATTGCTGGAAGGGCCAAGCGGATGTGACCGGTACGAGCGGATTTTTTGGTCAGAGTGTCTTTGGTGCATGACGCTGACAAGCTGCGCATTTTTGTAGTAATTCTAACGCGTCCACGTGCATTCCCGGCCAATAATAGCCCGCATTCATTAGTTTTGCCACTACCATGCGCGGTCCAGCGTGTATCCCGCATAAACCTTCATGGATTTCTCTGACTAAATATTGCGCATCTGTTTTGTCAACACAGCGCAGAAACGGTCCCATGAATGACTTCTGGTACAGAATCCCCTCTGCCATTTCATAGTTTATCGCCTTGTTCTGGATTTTCCTAGCTTCTGCCTTTCCTTCCGGTAGTTTCCCATGCTGTAGATACATGATGATCGGGGACATCCAAGATGGATTGCCGATCTCTATGACGTTTACTTGTTTAAGAGGGACAGAAGGATTGGACAACACTTCGATGCGTACCTCTTTTGCTAGGTGTTTGAAGCTAGTGGCGGCTAACTTGCTTAGTGCATCCGCGTGCTTGTTTTCGCTTCTGTTTATGTGATTGACTTTGAACGTTTGGAATTGGCTGATTAACATTCGCGCTTGTTCCAGATATAACGCCATAGCTTCACCCTTTGCATCGTAATGCCCATTGACTTGCTCAGCCACTAATTTTGAATCTACATTAGCTTCGAGGTTTCATGCTCCCATCTTGAGCGCTAAGTGAAGGCCTGCTAGAAACGCTTCATATTCTGCTTCGTTGTTTGTGCTTCGGAAATCCAGGCATATCGCATATGTAAGTTCGTGATCATCTGGGCTGACCAATCGGAGGCCCGCGCCTGCTCCATCATCATTAGAAGCTCCATCTGTGTGCAGAGTCCACACCCTGTCGTCGAAAACAGGAACAGGGTTCTGGATTGCTTTGCATTCTTGGACTTTGTCGATGGGAACCTCTGTGGCAAAATCCGCTAGAACTTACCCCTTGATTGCTGGTCGCGGTCTGTACAGGATGTTGTATCCTCCTAGCTCAATAGCCCACTTAGCCAATCTTCCCGCAACGTCGGGTTTGGATAGGATTTGCCCTAAGTGGTAATTAGTGAGAACTGTGATGACATGACCAGAGAAATATCGACGTAAGTGCCGTGATGCATGTACTAGTGCTAAGACTAGTTTCTCTATCATTGAGTAACGCGTCTCTGGGCCAGTGAGCATCTTGCTTATATAGTAAATTGGAGTCTGAATGTTTTCTCGCTCCACCATTAATACTGCGCCTACCGCTACTTCCGCAGCAGATAAATATAAGATCAGTGGCTCTTTTTCTCGCGGTGCTGTTAGTGTTGGTAACTGAATTAAACATTCCTTCATTTGCTTGAAGGTTGTTTCCGCTTTGGGTGTCCACTGGAAGTGAGTTTTCTTGGCGCAGTTCCGTAGTGTGCTGATGAACGGGTAAGATTTTGCAGCATGATTTGCCAAGAACCTGTTTAATGCTGCTAATCGCCCTGCGAGTCTTTGCATCTCTTTTATTGTTGCAGGTGACGGCATCATCTGGATAGCTTGCACTTTCTCTGGGTTTACTTTAAAACCATCTCTTGTCACTATGAAACCCATAAATTTTCCTTCCTCCATCCCGAAGGAGCACTTCGTTGGGTTGAGCTTTAAATTTACGATGTGCAAAGAATCGAACGTGCGATGGATATTTGCAAGCATTGTTTCCTCCTCATGGCTCATGATGACAAGGTAATCCATGTATACCTTGACTGTTTTGCCAATGTCTTCCCCGAAGACTGTATCCATTAAGCGCTGGTAAGTAGCTCCTGCATTGCGGAGACCAAAGGGCATTTTTGTGTAGCAGAAGATGCCTTTGTCCGTGCGGAAGGCAGTTTTGTCCTCGTCCTCTTCTTTCATTTGGACCTGGTGATAGCCCTTATAACAGTAGAGGAAGCACTTCCAGCGAAATGATGCCAGGGAGTCGACTTTTTTGTCTATCTTAGGAAGAGCATAGCAATCTTTCGGGCATGCTTTATTTAAGTCTTTGAAGTCAACGCACATTCGCCATCCGCCATTGTGCTTTTGGACCATCACTGGATTGGCGACCCAGGTGTGGTACTGGACTTCGCGCAAGATTCCAGCGTTAAGTAACTCTGTTACTTGCTCGTACATAGCTTCTGCTTTCTCAGTGCTGAGGCTGCGTCTTCCCTGCGCGACAGGTTCTGCAGAGGGTCGGATGTTTAGACAATGTTGCGCTATATCTCGTGGAACTCCAGTCATATCCGCTGGACACCAGGCGAATATATCTTTGTTGTTGGTTAATAATTCTTTTAATTGTATGCGTATCGTTGGTGAAATGGCATGCCCCAGTAGGATACTCTGTTCCGGATATTCTTCGTTTAAGACCCATTTCTCCGGCTCATTTGATGCTGAAGGCTTTGCCACCTTTGTTGGTGGCTCGTCGTCAATGTACATGACCTCTTTGCTTGAGTACAAAATTACGACTCCAGTTTCTGTTGGAAATCCGCACGCAGCATGTGGAATAGAAGTGATCATGCTGAATTCTCTTTGTGACCTTCTTCCGAGCAAGACATCGTGGCGTGATGTTGCTGGCATGACCATGAAATTTACTGTGACTGTGCGCGAATGCTCGCCATCAGATAGAGTCACAGGGAATGCAATTTGTCCTAATGGGAATACAGCTTCGTTGCAAAATCCGGTGAGAGGGAAATCAACCGGCTCTAGACGTGCTTTGTCCTCCGGATCAATTTGTTTGAAGCACTGCTCGTATATGATATCCATCGAGCTTCCTGGATCTATAAACATATAGTTCGTTCTGTAATGGCCGAAGATGCTAGTAATAATTACTGGTCGTTCTTCCTGAGGGCCTCCAGGGACAACAGGAAAAACAACTTGTTGTTCTCTCCAATGCTGATTGTAGTTTCGTTTATTCGGCCTTTTTGAAGGGCCTCCTTGTACCATGTGTATTTGTTTTGGTTCAGCTGTCTGATCATTGGTACCTCCTGATCTTCGGATTATCTCAATACGGCTGTTAGATTGGACGTCCCACTGACCAGGTGTCTGTGGGTCCAATACTACAGTATCAATTTTACCCTTGCTTCCTTTCATTGTAACAGATCTGATGTTTAGCGACTCAGATCTATTAATTTGTGTAAAAAATTGGTTCATAGCAACTTGGAATCTGTCGAACCAGTATTCTGGAGCTCTTTCTATGAGTTGTTCTGAAGATTCCTTTTCTACTGAATGACCGTTGTTTTTGTTGATTCCCATGATTCCGTCGATCTGGGTTTCTTGGGTTGCAGAACCCTTGAATTCAGATTGAGGACCTGATGGGTGAAGTGATGAATTATCTGCCATGTGAAAACAGAGAATGAGGGAAAACAAATTGAAACGAGATGAAAACTGATAAACAGAGAAATCAGTGGGCGCCAATGAAGAAACACTAGATAAATGACCGGAATCAAGTTATCTAGGGGATTTGGATCTGCATAAAAGGGGGGTAGTTCTCTCTCGTTTGATTTGATCGGACAGACCTTCTTCTCCGGTAAACTCTGCAAAACAAAACACTGTTAGCCTCATCAAGGGGAGAAGAGGAGTTCTCTCCTTGACCCGACTCCGGCGTGAGAATAAGTAGGTGTTTCTGAAGAAGAAGAAGAAGAAGAAGAAGAAGTATTGACGAAGTGTGTGTCACTTGATTTCATACCTGAATTACTCTTTGTATTTATAGCCGGGAGTTTTTTGGGCGGGAAAACTTGTTGGTGAAATATTAACAGAAGATGCTAACCCCGTAAGCGGTTGCTTTTCCTTCCGTTACTTATCTTGATCTGACGTGAATGCACACGGATTGCTTCTCAGATCTACGGCTAGGGAATTGCCACGTGGAAAGTGGGCAAGTGGAAGTTTTCCTTCAATCCCATGCCATCATCGTGGTTCTAGGGAGGTCTGAGATGATGACACGTGTCACAGACGGTTATAACCGTCTGGTAGTGCACGATTAAGTCTTCTAGAAGATTACTGCCATAATCCGGTGTGACTCCTTATCGTGTGGCACCAGTTGAGTAAATAATATCCAAGTCTGGGTACTATTTGAGCGGAAGTATTTAAACTAGGATTCTTATCCTTTATTTATTATGAAGGAAGGCGCAAGAGTTTATTAGCTTCTTTTTGGCGCGCAGGTGTTACCTGCTATTTTTTCTCCTAAGCCTTCTTTGTAAGTGTCACACCCCGAAATATCATAGTATTGGCATGACTGGACTGGTATCTTCATTGCACAGCGGAAGCAAATATAGCTAAGACTTCTAGAAAATGAACGCCCACTAAGTACTCGACTCTTCATGGTTCTCTTATTCCAACCGTGCCTTATCTTCGAAATGTAACCTGAGAAAGAAACATGCGAAAAATCAACATAAAGTTGAGCGAGTTCATAGTTTGTTTGTAAAAGATTTGAAATAAATCTTTTTGAATAACCGGTTTTTGAAGTATTGTTGAGAAAACGAATTTAAAATCATTTTCTTGTCACGTTGTATGGAAACTTTGTATTTGTAACGCTTTATGTTCGTATAATCAAGTATTCTTGTATAAATCAAGTACTCTTGTATAAATCAAGTATTCTCGTATAAATCAAGTATTCGTGTGAAATAAAGTATTCTTGTAAAATAAAGTATTCTAGTATATATCAAGGTTGTTAATGGGTTGAAAGGCCATTAACATGTGACACGACATAGGAAATCACCAAACCATAGGCATTTTTCTAGTTGTCGATTCACGACTGAGACACAAAAGCACTACTCGGTACTCGTTTTCACCGAGAGTGTGGCTGCCCTGACACCCGTTAGATCTAACCTTTTGTTCTGCGGTCTAAGTATGTACACGATTAATGGTGCTTATGTTACCCTATTCGTGACATGATTTCTCGTATCATTCCTCAAAACGCATCATACTTGGTACTAGTTATCACCAAGAGTGCTTCTTGTTTTTGTATTCATCATACCATAGTTTAATGTACCTCTTGGTACTTGTACTTTTCCGTATTTTAGAAAACTAGAATTCGTGTGTATGCATATTTTGAAAAAATATGCTTGTTTGAAAAACTTGTATAAAACATAAGTTTCTCGTAAACCATTTGTGTCAGTTAACACTTGTTTGTAACATGGTTTAGAAATATGTAATTCTTGTATGCTTTGCAAAAAGTGCATGTCTTTCCACCCCAAAAACATTTAGAAAAATGTAAAACCGTAAAAAGGTGGGGTTATGAACTCACCTGAATATTCCTGTGCAAAGCTAGCTATATACGACTTTGTGATGTCGTTTCCAAGACTTGACTTGCTAGCGTGTGTTCTACAATATTCCTAACACGGAATATCTTATAAGTTTCTAAGTAATTATGGTAACTACACTACGTGTCACCGAGCTTTACCGAATCGCTAACTGAACGATTTGACATAAATTGTTAACTTAATGAAAATAATTAAGTTATATTCGTTTAGCTCTGTTTGTTGTCGAAATAACTAATAAGTCTTGAAAAGACTTGGTTAACGATATATGTCTCGTTTGTTTTTGAAAATAAATATCTACTATATTTATTTTTTTATAAAAGGGTTCGTGTTGTACGATATTTTGAAATAAATAAATACATAAACTATATTTATTTATGAAACGAAACTATGTTGTTTGATATTCGAAATAAATATATAAACTATATTTATTTTACAAAAGAAGCGTTGTGTTGTTTGGTATTCGAGAATATAATAACTATATTCGTTTGTTGTAAATAATTTCCGACTCGTCGTTTTCGTAAGGGTGTAGAGTGTCGTCGAAAATAATTTTATATTTGTATTTGTTTTATAAAAGTCGCTTTATATCAATAATTGTTGTTTTTCAATAAAGGATGTTTTGTTTTATAATAAAACTCGTTTTATTTTTCGGATTTTCTCAAAAAACGGGCAGAGTTTCCTTTGTTTTTGGACGGCCCCGACAACTAAAGCGTCGTTATTTATCAAGATTCAATCATTATATATATCAATTTCGCCAAATATTTCGTAAACTATAATCACATCGGTTCGAGCTCGTTATCACGCAAAAATAAATAAAACTATAAAATAACGAAATAATTCACGCCGAAAAATCTTTACCAATCTTCGCATCGAGACGTTAACTGAGTTGACCGCTAACTTTGACCGAGTCAATCGGGTTGACCGAGTTGACTCACTGGGTTGACCTGAGTTGATAAATGAATCAACCGGGTCGAGCCGAGTTGCAAAGAGTCGACCCTTTTCACGAATTCCGAACCTTCGTTGACCCGAACCGAACCCAACCCGCTGACTTGTTGACCCGAATAATAAGCTGACCCAAGCATCATCCTTGAACCAAACCGGAGCTCTGCTGGAATCCCACCGTCGTCAACAACAGTCGCCGGAAAAGTGTCGTCTCCGTCGTTGACTGGTTAACCTTCATCATCTTCCTCCTTGGGGTTTGAAACCCGTTGGTTAATAACAAGGACCACCGGTCCGAGACGCCATCCGCTACTGAAACTCATCGGATAAAAACACGAACCACTGGATCGAGGCACATACCGCCTGACCGAGACACGAACCATCGGTTCGAGACACATACTGTTGGTCCGAGTCTCCGACCACTGGTCCGAGCTTCCGACCGCCGGAGATTTTCTCCATTCTCTCTCTTTCTCTCTCTCTTCGTTTCTCTGATCGTCGCTCACCACCACCGGACGTGGTGGTGGTCCGTTCCATTTACCGACGCAGGGGGGTGGCTGTTTGTCGGGTGAACAACCGCCGCCGGTCGCGGCTCCACCGGTTTCTCCGGCCGGCGAGGAAAGAGGATCGAGAAGGTGAAAGATGGAGGTGGGGTTTGGTTCCTGTGGTGGTGCCTGCAAGTGTAATCGAGAGAGGGGAAGAGGGATAGACATATGTCTGTGTTTGGTTTTTGGTGGATTGAGAATTAAAGGGGCTAAAGTCATTTTTATAGGCATGTTAGTGTTGTGGGTTTTGGGCTTGGGCCCAAGGCCCACAAGCCCGATTCACGTGTTTAAAACGGCCCGCTAACTCTTACGAACCCGTTAACGCACCCGGTTATCATAAAAATATCGTAAATAATTTTTTAGGATCAAATTATGAATAATAGCGTCACTTGTCGCGTTGGGCACGTTCGTTTGTCGATTACGGTAAGAGGCGTAAGATGGCGTCGTTGCCGTTTTAATCTGTTTTTCGATCCGGTTTCGACCACAGATTTAATTACGGAGCTAAAATATATCATAAAATTTTAATATTTGTCAGCGTTGTCAGTATTTCGTACGGTTTCAGTCCGTTGTCGCGTAATATTCAGCAGGTTTCCTGTAAATCACCACACGCACACTGTATATTCGAATAAACGTTCCTGGGCACTCCAAGGGCCTGGTTAAGTTAATTAGCGTCGTAAACACTATTTATTATTGCGTAAATCGCCTGTTAATCACGTAATTAAGGGCGTAATTTACCGGTTGTCACAGTAAGACCAGTGCGCGGCCGCGCAAGGTCAAAAGAAGGTTAAAAGATAAGGTGGTGGTACGGTCCTAAGTACTTCTTTACGAGGTTTTTGGGACCTAACCCCTTCAATACGGAAGAAGATGTCGATCGCCTATTGTGTGGCACGAGATCGGTCACTCGCAACTAACCAGTCCCGAGCTACTGCAAGAAACGATTGACAAAGTCCTCCAAATTCGAGACAACTTGTTGAAAGCTCGAAGTCGACAGAAAAGTTACGCCGATAGACGATGCAAGCCCCTTGAATTTGACGTTGGCGACTACGTACTCCTAGAGGTATCACCTTGGAAGGGTGTGGTCAGATTCGGCAAGAAAGGGAAACCAGCCAATCGACCAGCCGTTCGATCGGACTGCCGATTTAATTACGGAGCTAAAATATATCTTAAAATTTTAATATTTGTCGGCGTTGTCAGTATTTCATACGGTTTCAGTCCGTTGTCGCGTAATATTCAGCAGGTTTCCTGTAAATCACCACACGTGCACTGTATATTCGAATAAACGTTCCTGGGCACTCCAAGGGCCTGGTTAAGTTAATTAGCGTCGTAAACACTATTTATTATTGTAGGATCATTTTCCGACCCGAACGAGTCGATCAGAAGAGTTTTACTCAATACGAAAGGCGGAAACAGACGTATCGAGGTCAATTCAGCTAGATTATCACTTTAAATTGTCATTATATTGATTTCACAATGATTTACAGCGAGACGACACTTCGGCAGCACTTCGTGGCTCATCCGGAATCACACCCAACTCATTTAAACGGAATCAGGCACAAGCTATATATAGGAGAGGTAATTTCGCTTGAACACGTCTCAAGCGAAATCACATACTCAAGCGGGATCAGTTCAAGCGGAATTACATAGTTCATTTCGCTTGAATGTGCTATGTCCAGTTCAAGCAGAATCACCTATCTAATTTCGCTTAAACATGCCACTCACCCTATATTTGACATTTTCTCGTATTTCGCGCCCTGATCTATCTAAATACGTACAAGACTCGATACAAGACGAAGTCGACAGACGCATGCACCAACAGACTCCCCCTCGAATGTTGACGGGTCTTAAAGTGTCGAGTCTTCGCATCTTCAGTCTTTATCAGTCCTCTCGAACTCTCTGAAGTATCTGACATTGTAAGCATCCTTAAATCTTCTCTCTTCTCTTTTCATCAGCACCAACACACTCCTTCCTTTAGGTGTCTTCAGACTCCCCCTTTCGATATGCTGGGATCGCAGCCTGGCTTGTTAAAATCACAGAGTCCTCAGGTATCGAAAACTGGCTCTCTATCATTCAGATATCCTACACATTCTCTACCCAAAAGTAAATTTTCTGATGACCACTTGTAAAAACAATTTCACCATCTAATGACCACTTGTGGATAAGATATTCAGACAATGATTTTACAATGTTAGACTCTGATGAACCACTTGCAAGAATAACGTTTTTATTTCAAAAACTTTTCTCGTTTCATTTCAAAATATCTCAAACAATTTTACCCAAACCATTTGTTCATCATGTCTAGCACTTGGAATTTTGAAAATCAGTTCTCCAACACCAGTTGTCGAAAATCTTTTTGTATTTTTCAAAATTTATGCTAAAATACACTAAAATCTTTTTGGATTTTTGAATGAAAATGAAATGCAGTGAAGAAATATTTACATACAATATTTTTGTGAGTTCATGTAAGAGGATCATATCAGTTTTTGAGACAAATCACCAACACCGTTAAGCTTTAAACATTTTCAGTTCTAAACGATTCACATAGATTGACGATATTGTTGTCCACTTAAACTCAATCTAAAAACTTTCGAAATGCTTACTGATACGTTAAGGTATATTAATTTTGCACTAAATTCTTATGGACCCCACGATCTCAGCATATCCCCTCATCATGCAATACACTGACTCAAGTAATGCCTTTAAACTTTTATCAACTGTGATTTGTGCGAAAACAAAGCAGAATTTTTAAACATTAACAATCAGGTCGATACTTCCGTATGCGCAGAGAAAGTCCAATGTTTAAACAAAATAAGAAAATAAAAATAAGTTGAAGTTGTTTAGGCTTTAACCACCAGGTCGATACTTCCGTATACGCAGAGGAGGTCCAAAGCTTAAACGAAACACCAAAGAAAATAAAGCAGAATGTTTAGGCATTAACAACCAGGTCGATACTCACGTATACGCAGAGGATGTCAAATGCTTAAACAAAATAAAGAAATAAAACAAGTTTAAATCTTTGTAAAATGAAATACACAATCACAGTGACTTTTCAGCAAAGTTGTGAAAGTTCACAAACTTAACCAGTTTTATGTCTTTCGACAATCAGCGATTACTGAGTAGGCACACAATCAAGAAGGACAAAACTAAGTACTATGCTTTTGACCATGTTTCCCACTAGAACTAGGCTTTTATAATTTAGGTTTGTATCGTTCTCGCAAATCTACTAGTCTAGCTGGGCCTACCGTCACATCCTTAGTGAGACCGTTTATCACATTTTATCTTTCCATTTCTTTAGCATGCTGTGACAGTCCAACTGATCTACAATCATTTCCTCTTTTTCACAACAAAAACTCATTTTTGATTTTATCATATTTTTGCCTTTTTCAAATTTTCAAATGTTTTTGGATTTTCTGAAATTCTTACTCCCCCTAAAATACAAACACATTTAAAGAAATTTGAAAACAAACTGTACAGGTAACTTGACAACCGATATCGAATCACTTCAATTCGCCATTCACTTGGCATAAACAATCAGAACTCCCCCTTTCAACAAACTATTTTCCCATTGTGATTTCAAAACACTTAACTTTATTTTAATCAAATGGTTTTTCCGGAAAATAAAGTTTGTTGATTTTATTTTACCATTTGTAGGTTAGGGGTTTGGTTCATCATGTTGTTTTTCAACCACTTGAAAGAAAGATAAATCAAGTACAAGTTAATGTCCCTGATTAATCTAAAACATTAAGTACCACCTGTAAGAATAGTCCAATCAAGTTCAACCTAATGACCTTGATTTTACCATTTGTATCACAAACTCTTTTTCAACCACATGGCTTACCAACCAATATCACATGTAAGTTGAATTCTCAAGATGCCGATACCTACTCCTCACTTACCAACCTGGGAGTTCCGGCAAGTCATACTTGTGACCAATTTTCAATTTTTCAAACAAACAATATAAGAAAGATGCCGATTCATGCTCCGCGATTACCAACTTGGGAGCTCCGGCAAGTCCAGGATTTTACTGTTCGTAATAGGTACCATCCCAGTCACAAACCAGGGATGATACTTTACCTTGCTTCTTTGTTTTCTTCTCATAAAATTCCTTAACTCCTTTGACCTTCCTGTCAACCATTTTCCCAAAAATATTATGAACTTTGGAATTAAAAGCTTTCTCAATGTCAAAATCTTTCTTTTCTGAGAAAAATTGATTTGAAATTTCAATTTTACCAACTTTTGGTTTAAAATTCTCAGCCCTCAATGGTGGAAAATTGTCATCATCCATTGGCGGCACTGATTTCTCACTTTTAATCTCAACCTGTGGCTCCTCTGATTTTGTGGAATCAGATTCATCGCCAGAAGATAGCTCCTCTGATTTTGATGAATCAGAATCATTGCTAGAACTACCATCAGACTTCTTAACAACCCATTTTTTATTGTCAAGTTTTGTTCTTTTCTTGTAGAATCTATTTGAACTTTCACCAATTTCAAAAGTCGAATTTTTGAAAATTTTAGTTCTATCAATTGGTGATTCAAACTCAACCTCTTTATCTTTCAGTTTAGAAACTCCCTGTTTGGTTTGAATTGCTTGTGAACATTTCACAGCTAGATGTCCAATTCTACCACATTTAAAACAGGTTCGAGTCTCCTTCTTCTTTTGATCAACCATCTTCTCCATTTCTTCTTGCTTCTTCGCAAGGAATTCTCTGTTCGACTGCTTCCTGAACAGCTGCTCTTTTTCTTCTTCAGATGATTTTCCTGAAACAAATATCATTTTTTATTTAAAATCACGAACATATTTTTCATTTTTAAAATTTTCTGGTGGAATAAAACCAAGTCCTTTCTTTTTGAAATTACCGTTATGGTTTGGTTTCTTTCGATAACCAGAACTGTAACCCTTTTTCTTGTTTTCTCTTTGTTTAACTCTTGAGGTGTAACTTTTAGGTTTATCATTAAGATTTACATCTTCTATTTCAGAAATATTAATTTCTTTTAGTTTGAAAACCTTTTTGATCATGTCAGATTTAACACCTCTTATTGGAAATTCCTCATCAAAATATAATTTGTCAGAATCATTCAAAGTATATGCAACTTTAAACATTTCGTCATCCAAATTAGATTTTGATAACAGGAATTCTTTATTGTAAACCCTTTTGCCCTGTTTGTCGGTTTGACTCGGAATGCTGAACTCAGACTTTGACTCTGACATAGACTCTGACTTTGACTCCTCGGATTCATCTTTATCCAACACCTGATCGACCACTTTCTTTATTAACTCGGACTCGTGATCAGTGTCAGATGATGTAAACGTGACATCAATATTTTCTGGCAAGTTAACTGAAGACTCCGACTCCCACTGTAAATTTGTTGCTTTTTCGACTCTTTCTGAATTTGGATTTCTCGGAGAATATCCATTTTCAAGCGGGGGTGGACACTTGTTGTAACTGAAACCTTGTTTCTTACCAGATGTCTTTTCTTTGGTATCCTTCTTCTTTTCTTTCTTCTTTTCAGGAGTCTCTTCTTCAGTAACCTTCTGTTCTTCAGTTACTTCATCATCTTCAAATGCCTTCATGCCCTCAACAGTTGGATAAATCATGTCAATGACATAAGAACTACATGAGTAACTTTTTAACAAACGATTAACTCTTTCAGTTTCAATTCTTTGGGTTTCAAGTTTCTGTTCTAGCACAGCACACTTCTCAATGTAGTTGTTCACAACTTTCTGCTTTATCATGAAAGCTCCCTGAAGTGTCTTCATGGCTGTTGCCTGTTCTTCACTTGATTGATTATATTGATTCATTGCCTTGTTCAGAACATCATAAGATTCCTTTAGCCTATTCATGTTGTTCATCAACTCACTGTTTTTCTTCTTTATAATCTCACAGTTTTCACAAATCACCGGAACATTTTTTGCGTTAACTCCTGCATCAACTTTGAAAGCTGGAACTTCCACCTTTTTCCTTATAACAAGAACTTCCTCATCATCACTGCTGACCGGTGTTTTGACCTTTTTCTTTTTCTTTTTGGCTTTTTCATCTTCACTATCACTACTGACTGGTGTTTTGACCTTTTTCTTTTTCTTTTTAGCTTTATCGTCATCACTGTCACTCTCTTCCATCAGTTTAAAATGAGCTGCCAATCTTCTTACATGATACTCTCTATCATCATCACTATCTTCTTCAACTCGAGCGACATATGCTTTGTGATTTGAATCTTTGTTTGGATCAAAATCATCCCAATTAAAATTTGCCCAGCTAAAACCTTCAGGCAAATTTTCATCATCTTGATTTATTAGGCATGCTTTGTTATCAACAGAAATATATTTGTCCCAATTGAATCTTCTTGATTCACCAAACATGCTCTTTTTGAAGATTCTTCAATCACTTTTCTACCATGTGCCACTTGTGGTTCTTGTTGTTGTTGAGCAACTTGATGATAGATGGCCTTCCGGTAGTAATCATTGTTGTTGTTGAACGGATTTTGAGCTCCACTTGCTTCGCGGTTTTTGCACTCCCTCTTGAAGTGTCCTTTTTCCCTGCAACGAAAACAAGTGACTTTAGATTTATCAAAACCCAAAGTAGAAACATTAGCTTCACGTAAATCATCTATTCCTGTGATCTGCTTAAATTTCTCAGCTCGTCTCAACACACTTTCCAAACACCACTTTATGTCCATCAATTCCATCTCTTCAGCATCTATTTGATCGTAATCCTCTTTTGTTAACATAGGATTTCCAATCCGACCTGCCACAAAACTACCATAGGATTCCAATACGGTTCCCAACAAAGACATGTGACTCTTAGCAATTTCTGCTGAATAATCCTTATCATTCTCCAGATTCAGTACAATGTTGCATTGTAGCTTCTTGCCATTCTTTGTTGCTGAAATGTTCGGATCAAATGATGGATATGATGAAAAACTTGTGTTGCTATTTGATCCTTTGGATGAACTTCCTGAAGAACTTTTTGCATTGAAAGCTGTTTCAATCTTCGGTGACATATTGGTGGTTTTATCACTGACCCCACCTTTGTAGTAAAGCCCAATGTCTTGTTCACCGTCAAAATCTTTCATTCTTAAAACCTTTCTCTGTTCCATCTCCTGAGCCTCAATCTTTTCAATGAATTTGCTCAATGTCAGATTGCTAAAACCTTTCTTGTTTCTCAACATCATGAGATATGTGCCCCAAGTCTCATAAGGCAATGCATCAGCTAATTTTTCGATGAACTCTTCATTATCTTTCTCGATGCTCAATCTCCTCATGTTGGCTAGCAAATTGCAGTATCTCTCAATGATTTGCTTTGTACTTTCATTTTTTAAACCATGAAACAGATCGAATTCTTTCTTTAAAAGTGACTTCTTGTTCTTGACCATCTCTTGGCTTCCCTGAAACTTTGATTTTAATGCTTTCCAGATTGAATCAGAAGTTCCATTGTGTTGCAATAACACCAAGATATCTTCTTTCACAACTTGTTGTAGTAGACTTAGCATCATTTTCTCATCTTTGTATTTCTTTCTATTGTCAGTATTTAGATCTTTAATTGCAATAATCGCTTCGTCATCATTCATCGGTCTAACGTATTTCGTCTCTACACATTCCCAAGCATCTAAGTAGTTTGCTTGTACCTAATTCTCAAACCGTCCTTCCCAACCTTTATACTCCTCGATGTTCAAGAGTTTAGGCGGTTTTTGCATAGTCCCCGTTTCATTTTCCAACATCGTGTTTTGTGCAAGAGTAATCGGGGTAACTGGTGTAGCGAATGCGTTGTAAAATTCCTCTTCCATGTTTCGGATTTTCAAAGTTCACAAAACAGGCTTTTCAAACGGAATCACAATCTCAAACGGAATCCCAATTCAAACGAGATCACCCTGTTCAAGCGGAATACCAACTTTCAAACGAGATCACTTTGGAGCGGAATACCTTCTCAAGCGAAATACCTAATTTCGCTTGAACACTCACTTCTTTCAAGCGGAATAAAAACCTTGAAACGGAATTAGTGATTCAAGCGGAATCACTCAAGCAAAATAACCCAACTGAAGTGGAATGGCACGTTTCAAGCGAAATCAGCAGAGTTTTCAAGCGGAATAAGGGTTTCAAGCGGAATTAACCAACTAATTCCGTATGAAATGCTGCTGATGTCATCATTCTCAAGCTGTTTTCAAGCGCAATTAAAGATTTTATTAGTTTTAGATCGATTTTAGGCCTGAAACTTTCAAGGCTTTGTTAAAACAGTATTACGCACATTCTGAGAGAAATTTAGCCGATTTTAACCGTGAAAACTTATAAATTTTGAAAAAGAAGGTGTAGAAATCAGAATTTTCAGCTGAATTGGTAAGAACTCTTCTTCCTGAGCTCTGATACCACTTGTAAGATCATTTTCCGACCCGAACGAGTCGATCGAAAGAGTTTTACTCAATACGAAAGGCGAAAACAGACGTATCGAGGTCAATTCAGCTAGATTATCACTTTAAACTGTCGTTATATTGATTTCACAATGATTTACAGCGAGACGACACTTCGGCAGCACTTCGTGGCTCAACCGGAATCACACCCAACTCATTCAAACGGAATCAGGCACAAGCTATATATAGGAGAGGTAATTTCGCTTGAACACGTCTCAAGCGAAATCACATACTCAAGCGGGATCAGTTCAAGCGGAATTACATAGTTAATTTCGCTTGAATGTGCTATGTCAAGTTCAAGCGGAATCACCTATCTAATTTCGCTTGAACATGCCACTCACCCTATATTTGACACGCGCCCTGATCTATCTAAATACGTACAAGACTCGATACAAGACGAAGTCGACAGACGCATGCACCAACAATTATTGCGTAAATCGCTTGTTAATCACGTAATTAAGGGCGTAATTTACCGGTTGTCACATTCTCCCCCTGTTAATAAAATTTCGTCCTCAAAATTTAGACTACGTCAACTCCTTAGAGTTACGTTAAGCGTAAGTAAATGCGAATAATACCAAAGTGAACGATCATGAAATCGAATCAAGATTTATTCGAATGATGTGAATTCAAGGACGTATCACCAGATGCAAATGATTTCTAGAAATGATCGCATCCAATAAATGAACTTAGATTTCAACAAGCTCAATGTAATAGTTTGCATGAAACGCTTGATCATGATCAGCCCAAGCTGCAAGTTCTACCGACGCCACAAGGTGTCGTAGTGAATGAAACAATTCAAATATAGCGGTGATCGAACAAGTATCACCTGTGTTTTGCATAAAACGCTCAATCATGATTAGCCCAAGCTACAAGTTTATACTGACACCACAAGGTGTCGAAATCAATAAACGACTTAATGGAATCGTAGACCAAACAAATCTACTACGACTCAGAACAATGAAACGCTTGTTAAAACGAATTCGAATATGATGTTTTCAATACATCATATGGTGTCTTGAAATGAATATGTGAAATGAACAAGTTCAAACAATTGAATTTGACTTCGGCGCAAGCCGACAATAATTACATGTATCGACAAGAAAACTTTCGGCATGGTCACAACGAAAACCATGTATGTAACTTGAAAAGAAAGGGATTTCAAGAAAATGTGTTGACTTGATTACAAAGGAGCCAACAATTATAATAATGTGGGTCATTCGAATCACAAATCAATAATTAGATTTAGCGAAATAATATTTGAACTTTGATGAAACGCTTATTCGAAACGAAACCACATGCGTAACAAACGATGCATGCGTAACATATGTCTTTTCAAGAAATCAAGCAAATGAACATTTGCTATAATGAAGAAGTTATTGTGATGCAATGACCAATAAGAGGAGTAGAGATGCGAAAATCTACTCAGTAAATGTGAAAGTTGAAATTTCAATAAAAGAAATTTAAGGACTTTACCTGGGGTTGCATGTGATGACCAGTTGTTAGGTGACATTACCATGGAATGTCAAACATGGCGTATTCGTCGTTAATAAGTCAGGGGGAATGCGGAGGCATACGTCTTCTTCTTAGCATGACTCGTGTCGTTTGCAGGACTGCGTGTCAAACTGCCGCTTCCTCGAAAGTCGTATGTGACGTACTTCAACCTCCGTTGATGTATAGCTTAAGTTTCACGTATACCTGTGCACTAGCGTTTCGTTATGCGTAGGCTGCCTGCTCGGGAAGTCAAAATATCATAGACAACATGGATAATGGTGTGTGCCCGAGTTAATATTCGCGGTTCCTACGTGATGACCTTTAATGAACTTCAACATGAGTTTCCGAAGGTCTTAAATGCATGTTTCCTAAACTCTCAGAGTTTTATGTATTGTATGTAATCGTTTCGTGTACCGTGTGTAAAACACAACTCTAGCGTATGTTTGAAAACAAAATCTTGACTGTTTGCTTTTCAGCAACGGTTGGAGACCATATTCGAGTCTTAGGCGTTCTGTATGTATTCAGGTTTTAATATTCTAAGTTCCCAGAGGATAGTGAGGTTAGAGTCTAGGTATCTCTACATAACCTAGTTCGCTGTAACCTATAGCTCTGATACCAATCTGTCACACCCCGAAATATCAGAGCATTGGCGTGACTGGACTGGTATCTTCATTGCACAGCGGAAGCAAATATAGCTAAGACTTCTAGAAAATGAACGCCCACTAAGTACTCGACTCTTCATGGTTCTCCTATTCCAACCGTGCCTTATCTTTGAAATGTAACCTGAGAAAGAAACATGCGAAAAATCAACATAAAGTTGAGCGAGTTCATAGTTTGTTTGTAAAAGATTTGAAATAAATCTTTTTGAATAACCGGTTTTTGAAGTATTGTTGAGAAAACGAATTTAAAATCATTTTCTTGTCACGTTGTATGGAAACTTTGTATTTGTAACGCTTTATGTTCATATAATCAAGTATTCTTGTATAAATCAAGTACTCTTGTATAAATCAAATATTCCCGTATAAATCAAGTATTCGTGTGAAATAAAGTATTCTTGTAAAATAAAGTATTCTAGTATATATCAAGGTTGTTAATGGGTTGCAAGGCCATTAACATGTGACACGACATAGGAAGTCACCAAACCATAGGCATTTTTCTAGTTGTCGATTCACGACTGAGACACAAAAGCACTACTCGGTACTCGTTTTCACCGAGAGTGTGGCTGCCCTGACACCCGTTAGATCTAACCTTTTGTTCTGCGGTCTAAGTATGTACACGATTAATGGTGCTTATGTTACCCTATTCGTGACACGATTTCTCGTATCATTCCTCAAAACGCGTCATACTTGGTACTAGTTATCACCAAGAGTGCTTCTTGTTTTTGTATTCATCATACCATAGTTTAATGTACCTCTTGGTACTTGTACTTTTCCGTATTTTAGAAAACTAGAATTCGTGTGTATGCATATTTCGAAAAAATATGCTTGTTTGAAAAACCGGTATAAAACATAAGCTTCTCGTAAACCATTTGTGTCAGTTAACACTTGTTTGTAACATGGTTTAGAAATATGTAATTCTTGTATGCTTTGCAAAAAGTGCATGTCTTTCCACCCCGAAAACATTTAGAAAAATGTAAAACCGTAAAAAGGTGGGGTTATGAACTCACCTGAATATTCCTGTGCAAAGCTAGCTATATACGACTTTGTGATGTCGTTTCCAAGACTTGACTTGCTAGCGTGCGTTCTACAATATTCCTAACACGGAATATCTTATAAGTTTCTAAGTAATTATGGTAACTACACTACGTGTCACCGAGCTTTACCGAATCGCTAACTGAACGATTTGACGTAAATTGTTAACTTAATGAAAATGATTAAGTTATATTCGTTTAGCTTCGTTTGTTGTCGAAATAACTAATAAGTCTTGAAAAGACTTGGTTAACGATATATGTCGTGTTTGTTTTTGAAAATAAATATCTACTATATTTATTTGTTTATAAAAGGGTTCGTGTTGTACGATATTTTGAAATAAATAAATACATAAACTATATTTATTTATGAAACGAAACTATGTTGTTTGATATTCGAAATAAATATATAAACTATATTTATTTTACAAAAGAAGCGTTGTGTTGTTTGGTATTCGAGAATATAATAACTATATTCGTTTGTTGTAAATAATTTCCGACTGGTCGTTTTCGTAAGGGTGTAGAGTGTCGTCGAAAATAATTTTATATTTGTATTTGTTTTATAAAAGTCGCTTTATATCAATAATTGTTGTTTTTCAATAAAGCATGTTTTGTTTTATAATAAAACTCGTTTTATTTTTCGGATTTTCTCGAAAAACGGGCAGAGTTTCCTCTGTTTTTGGACGGCCCCGACAACTAAAGCGTCGTTATTTATCAAGATTCAATCAAGATTCAATCATTATATATATCAATTTCGCCAAATATTTTGTAAACTATAATCACATCGGTTCGAGCTCGTTATCACGCGAAAATAAATAAAACTATAAAATAACGAAATAATTCACGCCGAAAAATCTTTACCAATCTTCGCGTCGAGACGTTAACTGAGTTGACCGCTAACTTTGACCGAGTCAATCGGGTTAACCGAGTTGACTCACTGGGTTGACCTGAGTTGATAAATGAATCAACCGGGTCGAGCCGAGTTGCACCGAGTCGACCCTTTTCACGAATTCCGAACCTTCGTTGACCCGAACCGAACCCAACCCGCTGACTTGTTGACCCGAATAATAAGCTGACCCAAGCATCATCCTTGAACCGAACCGGAGCTCTGCTGGAATCCCACCGTCGTCAGCAACAGTCGCCGGAAAAGTGTCGTCTCCGCCGTTGACTGGTCAACCTTCATCATCTTCCTCCTTGGGGTTTGAAACCCGTTGGTTAATAACAAGGACCGCCGGTCCGAGACACCATCCGCCACTGAAACTCATCAGATAAAAACACGAACCACTGGATCGAGGCACATAGCGCCTGACCGAGACACGAACCATCGGTTCGAGACACATACTGCTGGTCCGAGTCTCCGACCACCGGTCCGAGCTTCCGACCGCCGGAGATTTTCTCCATTCTCTCTCTCTCTCTTCGTTTCTCTGATCGTCGCTCACCACCACCGGACGTGGTGGTGGTCTGTTCCATTTACCGACGCAGGGGGGGTGGCTGTTTGTCGGGTGAACAACCGCCGCCGGTCGCGGCTCCACCGGTTTCTCCGGCCGGCGAGGAAGGAGGATCGAGAAGGTGAAAGATGGAGGTGGGGTTTGGTTCCTGTGGTGGTGCCTGCAAGTGTAATCGAGAGAGGGGAAGAGGGATAGACATATGTCTGTGTTTGGTTTTTGGTGGATTGAGAATTAAAGGGGCTAAAGTCATTTTTATAGGCATGTTAGTGTTGTGGGTTTTGGGCTTGGGCCCAAGGCCCACAAGCCCGATTCACGTGTTTAAAACGGCCCGCTAACTCTTACGAACCCGTTAACGCACCCGGTTATCATAAAAATATCGTAAATAAATTTTTAGGATCAAATTATGAATAATAGTGTCACTTGTCGCGTTGGGCGCGTTCGTTTGTCGATTACGGTAAGAGGCGTAAGATGGCGTCGTTGTCGTTTTAATCTGTTTTTCGATCCGGTTTCGACCACAGATTTAATTACGGAGCTAAAATATATCATAAAATTTTAATATTTTTCGGCGTTGTCAGTATTTCGTACGGTTTCAGTCCGTTGTCGCGTAATATTCACCAGGTTTCCTGTAAATCACCACACGCGCACTGTATATTCGAATAAACGTTCCTGGGCACTCCAAGGGCCTGGTTAAGTTAATTAGCGTCCTAAACACTATTTATTATTGCGTAAATCGCCTGTTAATCACGTAATTAAGGGCGTAATTTACCGGTTGTCACAGTAAGACCAGTGCGCGGTCGCGCAAGGTCAAAAGAAGGTTAAAAGATAAGGTGGTGGTACGGTCCTAAGTATTTCTTTACGAGGTTTTTGGGACCTAACCCCTTCAATACAGAAGAAGATGTCGATCGCCTATTGTGTGGCACGAGATCGGTCACTCGCAACTAACCAGTCCCGAGCTACTGCAAGAAACGATTGACAAAGTCCTCCAAATTCGAGACAACTTGTTGAAAGCTCGAAGTCGACAGAAAAGTTACGCCGATAGACGATGCAAGCCCCTTGAATTTGACGTTGGCGACTACGTACTCCTAAAGGTATCACCTTGGAAGGGTGTGGTCAGATTCGGCAAGAAAGGGAAACCAGCCGATCGACCAGCCGTTCGATCGGACTGCCGTCCGATCGGACAGGCTGTCCGAACGGGCTGCCTAACCGTTCGACCAGCCCCTTTTCCACTTTGGGTAACCCTATAAATACCCCTTGTCACTTTCAAACTTTCTGCTTTTGGCAACTGACGTCCGACCCGTGCTCTTGCTCGCTTTTTCCTTCAATTTCTCACGATTCCGGTAAGATCTCGTCCTAAATCTTGTACTTCCTTAATCTACACGCACTCCTACACCTTTCTATCTTTTGAATCTTAACTTTTAACCGTGAAATCATCAAGATTCAAGGTGTTCTAGGATGACGTCATCATGTGTTCTTGAAGAACTTCATGTTTTGGCCTCAATCCACCAAGAACAACTTAGATCTAACCGATTTCCACATAAACAAACAAAGATCTTTCATAGATCTAAACATATCCACGGTGAAAAGGATTGAGAAAAGGTTTTCCAACTTTCTTTCAACTCTTTTACACTCAATGCACTCAAAACCGATAGAAGCGGAGCTTGTGCCGACTTACTACTCATTAGTGTGGTTGTATTGGTTCAAGATCCGTATTCTATCCACGAGATTATCGATTCCGGGTTAACCAAGAACAATCGTCCTGAACCGGTGGACTGACCGAACTTGGGTGGTTCCTGTTCGATCGGGTCCCTAGAGCTTAGGATGGAGTTCTGTTGGTTAGCACGATATCAACACATCTTGATAAAACGACAAACTATCAAAACAACCAAGTGTAAGACGAACATGTCAACCAGGACGGAGTACCGTCCGAACGGACAGCCAAACCGAACGACTGGCCACCCGTATGACTTGCACCTTGGTCCCACACTTAACCATTTTTGCCAACATTTGAAGTCTAAATGTTGAACGAGTTGTTGTCCGATCGGACTACCATCCGATCAAACTGCCAATCGAATCATGAGACATTTAAACTTCAACACTTAAACAATTTTCAACATGTTCAATGCACAAAGGATGCCACCCGATCGAACAACCGTCCAAACGAGTGACAACCTGCTGTGAACTTGTCCTCACTGAAGTGCCCAATCGAACGGGTTGCCATCCGATCGATCGACCTGAAAGGTAGAGACACTTCAATGTTTTCAAAATGCTACAACGAAAACTTCAAAAGTCAAGCCATCATACACAAACACATCCTTCTCAAAGGAAGGAACAATCCACTCGAACAGTCATCCGACCGGATGACCGTCCGAACGGACTACCACCCGCACGACTGGCCGTCCGATCGGATTACCATCCGATCAAACTGTTGTCCGACTCACTTGTACTTTGCATCGTTTTACGCGTCGCTTATCGTTATGCTATCGATCTATTCAGGCTAACCCTACTCTCTAGCGCTCCCTTCAATCCATCAATCGCTGTGAGTATACTCGATCCCTTTTTGCTTTACGCACTTTTGGGTGTTACATAAGTTACTTATACAAAAATCACATCGAACACACTACGCAATACTTTAAACGCTAACCGTTACCGCATGTTATTCGTGACTTAATGAATGAATGCTTGTTTGTTATGTTTACACATGGAATGCTGTCTACCTGCCTTAGCAACGATAGTACTATTAGTTTGGACTCAGCACCCGTTCACTCGGGGGTTGTTAAGGACAATTTTCCTACATGGCTCACAGTGGTGAGAATGTATCGCGAACTGCCTTGGGCAGTCAACCCGCAGTCATTGGTATCGATAGATTCATGTCGATAACTAACATGCCTCATTTCACTCTGTGTACGTGCTGGTTATGCGTAACGCTTTCGAACTCTATATGTTATTATCAAACTTGTATGCTCACCTTTACACTATGTGTATTGACTTTCACTTTAACGTATGTGGCAGGCGCTTAGGATGTTTACATGCTTTGTGTGCTGGTGATGAAATCGAGGCTAGGGACGGAGTCCTAGAAACCAATAAATAAACAAATGCCTGTAATAAAAATTTGAGTTGTCGGAACAGAACTACTTGACTAGATTTTGTCTGTAATAGTTATATTATCACTTATGACACGGTATGGGACGTGTTGCTTTAAATATTTGGTAAATATAGTTGTTATGGAAACTTCTGGATAATCTGTTTCGCTCAGTGCCATGCCCCGATGTTTCCGCCATCGGTTGGGGTGTGACAATAAGCATTCATCTTATTATTGCCAAGATAATACTTAACAAAGTTTGGATTTACCAACACTTCAAATACGTTTTATTAACGTCATATTCAATAATTTAGTGCCTTCATATATTCATAACATGTGTCACACTAGTACAGCCGGGTGTCATAGCACATACACGTATTAATGGGACCACACCACTCCAGACATGCGATCTTGCCATACAAGGAGATCTAGAAGGTTCTAGAAGGAAACACCTGGCGATAGAAAGATGCTCATAGCAGACAAGAAAGGACGACAGGTGGCACCAATTATAAGGCGCCAACACATGTCACAAGATCTTCATGGGACAGACTGACAGCAGGTACAAAAGGACGCTGAGCTGGAACGAATAGCCATACTCCACGTCACCTTCGGTACAGGACCAGGCTTGGTTACGTCAGAAGGGACAAAATAGATATTTCTCCTGGTCGGAAATCTGGTAAATATCTAGCTGGCGGTCCTTCTCCTTGACAATTCTCCGGCTATACATAGAATGATAGAAGGCTCAACCTCCAGGTTTAAGGATCCGTTTTCTTACTCTCTCACATTATACACACACTAATATCCTCAAAGCGATTACTTATTCTCACGCTGGAGGGTAGTTACAAGGAGAGACCGCAACCTCTCCTCCTTGTAATGAGTTCAACGGTGTTGTTCGTTTCGCAGGATTGATCGGAAGAGCCGGTCATTTGTCGAGTGAAGTAAGGAGATTGAACTGACACATGCGAGACAATCCGGCTAAATGGCTTAATGTTATTTAGTGTTTCTTCAACTGATGAAATTGATATAGATACGCTTGATTTTGCAAATAAATTATTAAACACTAAAGTATTTTAAATTAATTCAAACTTTTTTGAAATGCAGCAAGATGAAAAAAAAAATGTACAAAAAGTTTATGATATTTCGAAATGTTCAAAGAAAATGGCTCACTAATTCAAAACACTGATTCCATATGTACATACACAAATATGAGAATCAATGAAGATCAAAGTATTTCTCTACTTATACAATATCATCTTACCTCCCACTCTTCCATGTAAAAAATACCACTTTATTTCAAAAATAATAATTTCAAATATTTATTGAAGATCTTGGTCTTCCTCATTCCCAGGAAGAATTAATTGAAGATCTTCATTGTCTCTGTAAACTTGAACCAATGCAGCCACTTTATACGCAAACACCCCTACCATTGCTGGCGTAAGCTACACCCAACAGGCATATAACAATCAGGATATAAACATAATCACTTTAGCAAATACCTGTCTACTTTTCAAAATTTTACTTATGTTGGTAATTTCGATCACATAAGCTTGTCACTGTTGACGCGGTTGGATGACGGTTATCCAAAGTTCATTATCTTTCGTGACACTTTTCATGATAATGAATTCTAAAGTCCAGAGACCATATTAGTAATGAAGTAAAATTGAGAAAGTAGTTGCTAATTACTGAAATTTTAACACAAACAAAGATTTGCAACCAAAGGGTTGAACCTGCATACCCTAAAAAACACATGTAGTAAAAAAAAAAAAAAAAAAATTTAGTGCATAATAACCTCTTAAATCACGTTATTTAGATGTTAAAGTACACAGATGGTCCATGTGGTCTAACAAAATTGTGGATTTGGTCCCTAGCTTTCCAAAAGTACACAGATGCTCCCTGTGGTTTGCACTTTGTAACACATTTAGTCCCTAACTTGGACATGCTAAAACCTTTTGATTTGTTGGCTAGGGACTAAATGCGTTACAAAGTGCAGACCACAGGGACCATCCGTGTACTTTTGGAAAGCTAGGGACCAAATACAAAATTTTGGTAAACCACAGGGACCATCCGTGTACTTTTGGAAAGCTAGGGACCAAATCCAAAATTTTGGTAAACCACAGGGACCATCCGTGTACTTTACTCTAAATATTAGATTCGTATTGTAGTGCTGTTTTTGTAATCATGATCAACACATTAATTTTTAACTTTTTTTGGAAATGGTCAAAAAATAGTTTACTTAAAATGAATTGTTTTAACATCGTGTTACCCCTCGAGATACCCTCCCTGACCGATGAGAGGAAACATAAATGTATCAAAAAAAAAAAGGTGTAGAGTTCAGAATAATACCTGAAAATAATCATTTGCAAAATGTTGAGAGAGACCCCACAATCCATAAATGGCAGCCGGAATCACAAGGCGTGGCGATGATAGAGCCATGCTACAACCCTTCACCACTCTTTCAAAGGTTTCCTCCAAGTCACCACTTCTTATTCCAATTCTAATTTCATATTTACAAAGGTATAACTTTTTTTAAGAGTAATGTGGTGGATATATTAAATTAAAAGATAATCATACGATACGAGTCGAGTAGCTTTCTTTTTTATCTTCTTTTGCCTGAAAATTTGTGGAACTTCTTCTCTTGAAATGTTGTCCACATACCGGTACAAAAGTTGAAGATACAGGCAACTGCATGATTATTAATAAATTCATCGTTGCTACAAGGTCCACTGAAATAAGATATAATAAGCAAGTAGATGACTTTAAGCTAACCTGAAAAGGACACCCGATGCATAACTGACAGCAGCCTAAGCAAATAGATACATAAGCAGCTATCACAATTGTTTTTATCAACTAATAAAAAACTAGATTAAACTTGTTCATTAGTTGTTATTTGATTGTGTGTAAGTGGAATCCCTGGTCCTGAAATACGAACAAAAAAATTACGGAAATTATACCTCTACTTGAATACCTGGATGGAGAAAGTTATTAAACAATATACACTGCATGCACTTCCAATACCAACAGTCAGGTACAACAGTTCTCTCTTCACCTGTACCGTAAAAATAATCACTTAAGATTTTAATTAATGACATATCAAATCCATGTCGTTAGAACGAAAAATAGATGTTGAAGAAGTCACTTCATACCGCTTCATACTGAAGTAGGTTCAGTCTGGTTCTTCTTTGGCTGTCATCGCGTAGTTGCTATTACAAAAATATTTATGCATTATTTTCTTATAACTACTAATCAAACACATATCAAATTTAACAAGATGAAATGCACGCATACCTTAGCTCGCATCTTTTTGTTTATTGGTGCAGTATTTTGGCCTAACAGCCAATCGTTTGTTGTCGTCAATTTCAGAAAACCACCCGTATTTTCATCTACAAATGGCTACAGAACTCAAATGTGTCATAACATAAAACTCGGAGACGGATGTTTTGGTATTAACAAAACTAGCGATAATGTAATTGACGACACCATAGAGGTAGCAATTTGCTTATATATGGATGGGTCAATAAGGTTGTTAAAAACGGGTTAAGCTAAAAGAGAAATGGTGAAACAGGTTCAAAGTCATCCAAAGTGTTACTGTATTTGATTAGTTTTGTACAAGTATAGAAACAAAATAACTCATCATATAATGTAAAAAAAAAGTGTGTGTTTGTAGGGTGGCCCAAACAAAGAGATACCTCATCATGGAGTTGATTAGCATCGTTATTATTTCTTAATTGAGTATTATGAATGTTGATTGTGTTTGTCCTCATCATCCAAAGTCTATCAGACCCTTTTGCTATAAAATCTCCATTCAACTCTCTATCCTTCAAAAAAGTAAGAAGCAGAACATCATCATCGTCTTCTTCTTCTTCTTCTTCTTCTTCTTTGATTATAAAATCTGCAGGAAAGGAAAATAAAAATTACTGGCTATGATACCACATCATCAAGTAAGAAGATGATAGATTTTGGTAAGTGTCTGTAAAATATTAGAATAGAATAAAAATGTTGATATTAGCAAGTGAGGTCTTAATTAACAGAAACACTTAAAAGTAATTAAAACAGAAAAAAGAAAGAATAATACCTCCAGCAGAAAGCCTTAAGCCCTTACTACTACTAATACTGCGCATGCTGCTGATAGCAGAGCTCCTCAATTGATGACCAAACCCACAAGAACCCTGCTGCTTCTTTCTAACCATAAGTAATTAATATACAAGGAAAGGAAAGGAAAGGAAAGGGGTTTGTTTACCTGTTGTACAATATAGTAAGAGAAAATGGTGGAATGGGAGCCCTCCACCGCCTGGTTACGTGGCCGCGGGGTATGGCGGGGCGTGGGTTAGGTGCACCGCGTGGCAGAATAATTATAAAAAAAAATACAAAAAATTTATAAAAACTCACACAACATTTATAAAAAAAACCTACAACTTCATTAAAATTTTAAAAATTACATAATACTAAAAATTACATAATTTCTAAAAATTACATAATTTCTAAAAATTACAAAATAACAAACCTAAAGCGTTAAATAAATTTCAAAAAGGTCAATCTTGTCGAACGCCTTTTTTTCCTTGCCTCGAAACTCTATGTTAGCCACCGCCACCCCGGTCCTCGTGGCTTAACTCGCCACCGGGAACGGCTTCGTAATAAGCCTTGAAACGCTCGAGCTTGGGCCGTAGCCCGCGCCATTTATGTTGGCACGCGTTGAGGTTGTGGCGGTCGTTACCGACGTTATGTCGGTAGGCTCCGAATGCTTCCATCCAATATTTTGTTTGGCCCGGTGGCCGACCCTTCATAGCGTCAACGACGCTTGTGACGAGAGCAATTTCCTCTTCATGGGTCCAGGATGCCATAGCGGGGTTGGGTTCGTGGGATGGGGTGGACCAGTGGGGTAGCGGGTTCAAGAGAAGTGGGTAGCCGGTGGGGTTGTTGGGAAGCCGGTGGGGTTATTGGGTTCGTGGGATGGGGGGACCAGTGGGTTGGGGTTACAATATATAGAGGCCTTTGGGCGGTTCTAGAAGATGGGGGGGCCGTTTGAATTTTAAAATTCGAAATTTAAAAACCGCCTGACGTGGCAGGTGAGCCAATGAGATTCAGCCAACTAGCATGGCTATACTGCCCCATGCCCGGCTTGAAACCCAAGCCCCAAGGGCCACGCCCCAACCCAAGCCCACCCGGGGTGGTGGCTTGGCCGTTTTCCCCCAACCCACGCCCAAACCCCCGCCCCATACCCCACGGTCTTATGAAAGAGAGGTAAATAATGAGAAATATTTGGCATATTTTGAGGAATGAGATATATCTAACATATTTTGAGAAATAGAATAACAAAAACTAATTATGATTTAAGTGGGAAACATAATTAGAGACTGCCTAAGAGGCTGACATGTGTCCTTATTAGAGTTTCTTTTATTATATGTATAGATTATATTATATCTTTTAATAGAAGTAGAATCAAATACAAACGGTAAGAACCATTAAAAGTGTCATATATCATCCAACCAATTATAGAGAAATAGTAAAATAATAACCTAAATAATATCAATTATATTGAATTTCCTATAATTATGTTAACAAACAATTAATTTTTTATTTGGATCTTTATTTTATTTTTAATGTGTTGATATATTTTTTTATAAAGAAAAGTGTTGATACATTCGCATATGTGTTAAAATCAATTATTTTTATTAATGATTGCGGTATACAATGTTACAATAGATAAATCCGTGTAATACACAGTGTTTTTAAAGATATAATTTTTTTATTATTTAGGATATATAATTAGATTTAATCAACCCGTACAATAATAAAATTACATTTATTCAGTACAATACATGGGGTTCTTAGAGATATAATTTTTTTATTATTTAATATATAAAATTACAGGATTAGGTTCAAACGTGAACATTTTCTCCAGCGTGAACTGATCTGGGCCCTTGATTTTTAGGATCTTGAGATTTTAAGTCAATGGCATGATGGTAATTATTTGATTAATTGTTACTATTTAATTAAATCAATAAGGGTATATGTGTAATTTCCATTTTAAACTAATTCCATAAATCTCGTTCTCTCTCCTATTCAATATTTCTTTATCATCAAATTTCTCTCTCACCTCCATCAACCAGATCTGAAGATCTGAGAAAATCATCATCGGAGGAGAAAATCATCATATTCGCCGAGCCCCTCTGAAGATCTGAGAGAGTGAAGAAGAAAGAGGCACGACGGTCGAACAACTCCAGACATCATCTTCTGGTACACAGCGACAGTACACAGCGGCGGCGGTAGCGGCGTCTCTTCCTCCTCCGATGATGATGAAGCTGTGAAGATGAAGATTCAGCAGCAAAGTTTCAGTGGGTTCGAGTTCTGTGTTGATTCGTTTCGGTTCTCGGATTCGGAAAAGAAGTCGTGGCAGTGCACATCTTTTTGGTTCATAGTTTCTGGTCAGTAACAGATTTCGTTTGAATATTGGTATTCATTAATTTTGATGTATATTTGTTACCATTTGCTTGGTTGAGAGTGGTCGAGAACATACTTGTATAAACTGCTTATAGATGATGTGGTGTGATAATTTTTGGGTCTTTGATGCATTTACATATGCTAGCTGTTTGTTTGCAACTAAACCTAGGATCCAAAAGTAGTTGTTATTTTTTTTTTTGTTCTATTCTTTGATTTTGCTATTTTTTAACGCGATGTACACATGTGTATTCTAATTTTGCTTTGTTTTTAATGCGATGTACACATGTGTATTCTGATTTTGCTCTAATTATAACCCAATGTACACATGTGTATGGCGTCTGTTTTTGTGATATCTCATAATTTTTGTGTATTGAATGTGTAAAGTTGTTGATGTACACTTGTGAATTATGCAAAGTATTAGTTGCTGAGTTTTTTTGTGCTATTATAGGAGATGTCGTTAACGAGAAAAGTGGAGATGGAAGGTCGATAAGGATGATTCACGTATGAGGTCGATAAGGATGATTCAACATACAACGTGGCGAGTAGTTGTAAAAGATTATGTTTTTTGTTTTTTCGATTATGTTTGGTTTATTGTTTTTACAAAACTGGAACTTGTAATTATATGTTTTTTTGTTTGGTTTGGAAAACATTATGGAACTTGTAATTTGTTAAATATAAATTAGTTTTACAGGTATTGTTTCTATGTACGTATTATGTAGCTAATTACACATATGTACGATGTTGAGTACACATGTGTACTGTTCTATTTATATCCAAGTACACATGTGTATATCGTTGAATGTGAAGGTTACGTGGATCTTAAAAATCAAAATTTGAATTCGGGTGATGAAATATGAAATAAAAATTAAAATTGAAATAACACATTATGTGGATAATGAATTTAAAAAAGGAAAGAAGTAACTTAATTCAATATTTAAATAATGATTTAAATATAATTTTTTATACAATTACAATCCTACCCTTAACAACTAAAAAGGAAATCAAGGGTCCAGATATGTTCACGCAGTTCACTCTTGGGAGGTTGTTCACGCTGGAACCCTACCCTAAAATTACATTTGTTCAATTCGTGTAATAAATGAGATTTTCAAAGAATAAATGTTTTAATTTAGTATATAAAATTACATTTATTCACCCGTGTAATACACGGGGTTCTAACCTGGCTTTTTATAAAGAAAAGTGTTGATACATTCGCATATGTGTTAAAATCAATTATTTTTATTAATTTCAAATAAAAGCGTTGATACACTTTTATATATGTATTGTTTTAGTATGTACTAATTTAAATTTTTTTAAGTGATAGGATATGTTCTCATGGTTTGTATGATAAATATGGTTTGTACTGAAACCAAACCCGATCGTAATATACATATACACACATAATATAATATAATATAATATAATATAATATAATATAATATAATATAATATAATATAATATAATATAATATAATATAAGGGGAAGGATCCACTAAAAAGTGAATTTTACCTAAGTAGACTAAGAAGGATTGTGATGATGACATGTGACACTTCTAATAAGTATGAATAAAGGGCATTTTGGTCCTTATAAATAGGAGTGATAATGACATGTGACACCCCTTTTGTTTTTTAAAATACAACAAAAAAAAATCTAGTACAAAAAATATAGCACAAAAATGTAGTACAAAAAAAATATAGCACAAAAAATGTAATACAAAAAAATATAACACAAAAAAATCTAGTACAAAAAATATAGCACGAAAAAATTCAGTAAAAAATGTAGTACAAAAAAAATTCAGCACAAAAAATTGAGAAAAAAATTTAAGACAAAAAAATTGAGCACAAAAAATTTAATACAAAAATATAGTAAAAAAATCCAGCACAAAAAAATGCTATACAACATAGAAATACAACACATTTTAGTGGGTTTTTTTAGTCTTCATATTTTATATAACAATATGGTACTCAAATTAAAGATAAAAAGACGCTCGATTTTACGGTGAAATTTTTATGAAAAAATAATGTCGTGTAAAAAAGTTATGAACGTTGAAAAAATGGGGTGAAATATGCATGTTTCTTGCATGTGGAGAGAGAAAGTCCATAAATAGGATTTTCCCAAGATACCCTTGCACTCCTCCTTTCTCCTACACTTTCATCTTAACATTTGATTTGAAAAATAAATGGTTAAGATTCCTTCTCAACTTATTTAAGCAAAATAAACTTTTTATTTGATCTTAACTCTATTCTATTATATAATATATAATATTATTAGATTAAAATAAAGCAAGTGGATAGAGTATACAAATATATTGATTCCAACAACATAACAACACGCGATGCCACCGTTCAATCTCCAGAAACCAAACCCCAAAATTTTCAAAAAAATAAATAAAAAATTAATTAAAAAATAAAAAAAAAAATCCCCATTTTCTCTCTTCTTCTCCGTCCTTCATCGTCATCTTCGTTTTCCGGCGAAGATTGGAGGACGGAATCGTTACCGCCGGCGAGAACATTCGGCGGAATATGCACACTCTCCGGTAACACCACCGACACCTTCACTGCAGTGACGTCACCTTCAGAAGAAGATCGCTTCGTTCTCACGGCAGCATCTTCTTCTGATAATTCCACAAGGTTCTCGTTTCAGATTCGTTCAATAATTCATAATAATCGATAATCCTCTAGATTCACTCATTATTTGATAGATTGATTGATTTATTCGCTTTTGAACCGTGCCGGACCTCTCCGGAACCCTAGGTTTCAACCGCCGGTGTTGATTTGCGATTGTAGATTGTAAGTGATAGTTATTAATCGATAATGTTCTAGATTCGTTGATTAATTCGTTAACTGATTGATTGATTTTGATTTTTTTGGTTTTCAGTTGTGCCGGACCTCACCGGAACCCTAATTTTCAACCGTAGATTGTAAAATGCAATGGATAATCAGATTTTCAGGCTTTGTATCGGCGGCATTGGTGATGATTGTTCTCGCTCCTTCGTTACAATCGTTTCATCCTGCTGAAGCGATTAGATCTCATTCGCATTCGCACTCGCACATCGACGGACGGTTTCGTCACCGAACGTCGTCGTTTCGTCGCGCGTCGGAGTTCCGTAACGCCGCCGGATGTGTTCCGGTTCAACATTCCGGCGATGTATGCGATCCGGCTCAGGTACACGTAGCGTTAACTCTCGATTTCGAGTATTTACGAGGCTCGATTGCCGCAGTTCATTCGATTTTGCAGCACGCATCGTGTCCGGAGAGTGTTTTCTTCCATTTTTTAGTCTCTGATACGAATCTCAAAACCCTAGTTTCTCAAACTTTCCCTAAATTGAAGTTTAAACTGTATTATTTCGATCCGGAGATTGTACGGAAGCTGATTTCAACGTCGGTGCGTCAAGCATTGGAACAACCGCTAAATTACGCGCGGAATTACATTGCCGGCATGCTCGAACCGTGCGTCCGGCGAGTGATTTATCTAGATTCCGATCTGGTGGTGGTTGATGACGTGGCAAAGCTATGGGGAACAAGTTTAGGTGAGAAAACAATCGGAGCACCGGAGTATTGTCACGCAAATTTCACGAAATACTTCACCGGCGGTTTCTGGTCAAACCGGCAGTATTCCGGCATTTTCAACGGTAGGAATGCATGCTACTTCAACACCGGAGTGATGGTTATTGATTTGGAGAAATGGAGGGAGTTCGGGTACACGAAACGGATCGAAAAGTGGATGGAGATTCAGAAAAACGAGCGGATATATGAGCTCGGGTCGTTACCTCCATTCCTGCTGGTTTTTGCGGGTCATGTGGCTCCGATTGACCACGGGTGGAACCAGCATGGGTTGGGTGGGGATAATGTTAAGGGTAGTTGTCGTGACCTGCACCCTGGTCCGGTTAGCTTGCTGCATTGGAGTGGGAGTGGGAAGCCGTGGCTGAGACTCGATTCGAAACAACCATGCCCGTTGGATGCGTTATGGGCTCCGTATGATCTGTATAAACAGCCATTGTGATTATCAGAATCGATACTGGTACATTTCGCTTTCATATCCTTGTATTGCAGTTGCTATTTGTTTTTTTGTTCTTGGGGGGTTTATAGATTTATGTTATGTTTGAGCATATGTATTCTATTCCATTATTTCTGCATTCTGATAATAAAACCGAAAACTGAAAAGATATTCAATTTAGTCTGTTTCCAGATTTCAGTATAGAACTCTGTCTCAGATTTCTACTAGAATTTTCATGATGCTGAATGTGTAATTCATAAGATTCACTTTGCCACTCATTTGGTTTCCCATTGTTAAGAGTAAATGTAGAAAGATTTTTTAGAAAAGGCTTTAGGTAAATGTGCTTGTTGTACCCTTGTTATACGGGCGTATAGCATACGCCCACTGTATATTGGCGTATACGGTGATTTGAAAAGATGAAATGACTGATATGACATGAAGGGGTACGTTTAGTAAAAAAAAATAGAACCGTTTAGAAAAAAAAGACGTTTTGTTTTTAAGGAGTTAGTGGTGTCGAATCGGTTTTAATTATGGGTTAAAGTCAAAACTTAGTACCTATAATAGGTTGTTAGCAGTTTTGTTTTTCTGTTAATAGGGAAGGTGGTTCAGTTATAACTAAGTTAACTTTCGGTTGTAGGTCTGGGTCATATACACATTTCAGTTAGTAAGGCAAAAATAGGAGCAAAAGTAATATATTGTTTACGTGGTAAATTTTTTTTTGTTAATTATATAATATAAAAATAAGTTTGAGCGTTGGTGACGGCTCGATTGGTTAAAAAAAATCATAGCCGAACCATTGGTTGTTCAATTGGTTCGCAGTTGTCCCATATATATGCTTAACGCACCCATGTAAGAGAGAGTAGAATGATGATGTGACTGCTTCAGTAGGGGAGTGGATACATTCAGTAAAAACCATAGGAGGGGCACGTTTAGCACAACTCTTTTTATGTTTTTATTTAGAGTCGGCTATATTTATGGTGATTTTATAAGATATACAAGAAAGGTGATTAAGACATGGCAACCGTCATTAACGTTTGCTAATCATATGTTAATCATAATCATAAAAAAAAATTGTGTTGGTAACAAGCCATCCCCCCTCTTGTCACTTTCTAATTTAAACAACACTCATAATATATTCACTAAACATTATTAATTTAATGAGAAATAAGAGATTAATATGCGTGTCTATGATGCACAGGTTGCTCATGTTTACTGTATTGGTGGTTGGGTTATTGTTGATAGTGATATTGTACCAAGGGATGGGGTATGAATGGGTTCAAAACCTCAATGGTTTGGAATCAATAACCGGGCGTAGGATAGGATACGCGTTTGATACATGGTCGGTCTCAAACATGACCATGAACAAGGGTGTGTCAATCGTATTGGGTTGGCGGGTTTCGGATTCGATTGTTCAACTGAAACACGACCCATGTATTTTTTCGTGTCAAGAACATCAACCTTAACCCTCAACCGTAACCCGCACACACTTAATTCATGTAACCCGTACACAATCTATGTAACCCATTTATCTGAACAGGTCAAACGGATCCGCGGGTAGTTTGGTAATCACATGTGTGAACTTTTGAAAAGTTACCCCTTTTTAGTTTGACAACATTTACCTGACCCTATGTGTGAGTAACCGCTTTCTTCTTCTATTCGACAAGAGGTGAATGACCGTAATGCCCTTGATGAAGATATCTTAGTGTGTCCGGGTACATGTGTACCAACATATATAACATATCGTATCCTCTATCTGGATTAGCGATCGTCCTAAGTAACCCCGTATAAAGATTCTTAACTTTCAGAAAATATTTGTTTGTATGCTCCACGACAATTACCCTATGGACAGCGGGAATAACCACCTTCTTCTAAGGATTACGAAGTAAATAGTAAAATGACCAAAATACCCTTGACGATTATATCTCTATGTGTGTATGTACGAACATCGTTATACAAGGATAATGTTAGATGTATGAAGAAGGTAGTCCCCTAGAAAAGAACATTTCTTTTACAGCTAGCTAGCTTTCATCTTCCAACACAGGGGACCATACATATTCATATTCGACCACTCGAATCTTACAGTTGTTTTCACATGTACAATCATCAATGCACGAATTACAATGAAAAAATAATTCAAACCATCCGTACAAATCTGACAAAAAAATTATGTTTATTTACATGTATTTCACATGGACAATTATCAACCACAATATGACCATAGTTTCAATCCAATGGGTCCCATCTATTAAATGTCATTTTAGTCCCTGTGCTTTAATAACTTTTTATCACTCGTAATCGCGTAAACACATGCGTCTTTTTTTGCCCACCAGCGAAGGAGGTTTTGTTTATTACATATAAAACAACACCCAATTTGTTTGGGAGTATATGACAGATACTTCATACTTGTTTCTTTCTACACGTCCCTTCTTCACACACCATACACTTCGTTTACAAACATGTGCGCTATGTTAATACGTTCACGGGACGTGTGAAGTCCATAACGCTAGCGAATCAAGACCATGTATTTTGAGCGAAAGGTACTTTTATACGCTAGCGAGGTCCATAATGCGAAGGAGACACTTTGGTTTAGATGTTTAAGAACAATGTCATCGTCATCATACTCAGTAAATCCCACCAATAGCAAAGCTAAGGTAGGGTCTGAGGAGGGTAAGATGTAGACAACCTTACCTCTACCCCATAGGAATAGAGATACTGCTTCCAGTGAGACCCCGGCTTGATGTTTAAGAACAATGTATAATGTATAATTCATCAGGAGTCCATAAAGGGTATGTCTCGTGAGTTCCTTTTATAAAAATGTATGAAAAATGTGATCTCTTTGGAACTTTTACCTCTAATGAAAAGATGATGTAAGGATAGAGAAACATGTTTGCACTATTAAAAGTAAGAATCATATCTTTTGGAGATCTTGTGACCAATGAACTATTAAAATATTTTTATCTTTAAAAAAATACAAATATAAAATCTATAGTACTCTCTCAATGATTAGATTTTCTCGTCCCCAAACAGTCAAACACATGAGTTGTTGTTTTAGACCACTTGCCACACAAATGGCACAGGTATGGTAACCTGAAACTCGAAACATATCGGATGATATTCGAGTAAGGAACCGGGTATGGATTGATAAAAAAAAAATCATGGGTTCAGTACAGATATGGTATTAAATGATACCTGGTCTGATTACACAAAATCATATATATCAGTTTACCCGAACCATATTGCCGAACAAACAACCAATAAATAAATTTTTTTATTTTTATTTTTCTACTTGACCCTCCTCATCTAGTAATGCATCATTCAAGTACTTTCATTATGTGGAAAATGAATTATTTTTATTAGATATGTATTTTTGATATCATATGTGTCATGAATGTACTGATTTTTCTTTTGCGATATATATCATCATGAAAAGTACATATTTTAAATATATCAAGCATTTTATGGTTGATGATATGTATGTAAATTATCATACTTTTAATTTGTTGTAGTTATTAAAAGGCCAATTGGATTTTAACACCTTTAACTTTGAAGAATTGGCCGATAACACCCGCAACTAACACTTTGATTTGTGACACCCCAAACTTTTAATTTTGTTTGTCATTTCACCACTCAGTTAAAAAATGACTAACTGAGTTAGTCTTCCATCCTAGCTGGCATCCTACGTGGACTATTTTTGCAGATGTGGCACATTCATGGTTATGGGTATAAAACCCATGTTCTTCTTCGATTATGACTGCACAAACAATTTATGTTCAATTCAGTTCGAATAATATCAATTGATTCAATCATTATTTATTTATTTATTTATTTATTCATCAATTTATGTTGTTGTTGTTCGAGCATTGCGGTGAACATCTGCATCCATCCCTGTTCCCAAACACCACCCTAACCTTTTCTTCGTTCCAATCCAAAACACCCATCAACTGCAACCGTATACCACCACCCTCTTCAACCACCATCACCATTCCAAGAGTTCGGTCAACATCTGCATCCATCCCTGTTCCCAAACACCCTAAAATCACAATATGCCTAGTCATCTTCATCAGCCTACCCAAGCCCCAAACCATCCCTTGCGATCAGTTCGCCGGAATCGGCCATAAACGAAGCTTCATAATAGATCCAGCGATGAGAGTTAATTTCATTCTATTCCGACTAACAAGGGTTCCGGCGATGGTGAAACCCTAGTTGTTGTACAGAGGCGACATTTTGGTTGAATCGGAGACAGAGATCAGGTTTCCGGTGATCATTTTATTCATAGATCTAACAGGTATATCGGTTTCTCTATAGAGGAGGCGTTTGTTTGAGTGCTCGATTTTTCAGATGGGTTTGTTTTTCCGGTACCTCATGACGGCGATGATAATGGTTGTGGAGGGTGGGTGGTTGATGAAGAGGGTGGGTGGTTGATGAAGAGGGTGGGGTAACGGCGGAGGTTAATTGAGGTTTTATTCGTGAGGCTGTAAATCGGTGGTTGTGGGTTTGGAGGGTGGTGACGGGAGGTGGTTGTTGGTGAACCGATGAAGATGATGATGATTCGAGGGTTGTGTGTAATGATAAATCGATGAAGATGATGATGATTCGATTTTGTATGGTGAACCGTTAAAGATGATGATGAACTTGAAGATGATGATGAACCGTTGAAACAAATAATTACCTATTTCATTTCTCATCTATAAACATGATCAAAATAGAATTAAGGATTAGGCATTAGGGTTGTTTGGACTTGTCTGGTTATAAAGAAGGAGATGAGAGTTAAAAGACACATCATCGCCACGTAATCAGCTCCAACTCATCACATTTGTGCCACATCTGCAAAAATAGTCCACGTAGGATGCCAGCTAGGATGGAAGACTAACTCAGTTAGTCATTTTTTAACTGAGTGGTGAAATGACAAACAAAATTAAAAGTTTGGGGTGTCACAGATCAAAGTGTTAGTTGCGGGTGTTATCGGCCAATTCTTCAAAGTTAAAGGTGTTAAAATCCAATTGGCCTTATTAAAAATATAGAATTATGTAAAGATTTGAATGATAACAAAAAGAAATCTACATGAAAATCCCAATGGTTGTCTTTAACAAACAAACAGGTATGCCCGATAGCCAACAGGTACCTGTAAAATAACCCAACAGGCGGGTACCTCTACGTCAGTTCTGAGATCGCAGACTGGTGGTCACAAGGTGGAGAAAGGTGACTGGGGAGAAACTTCTTGTTTCTGTACCATTTTGGGCTCGTCAACGCTAAAAGATCTTTTCGGAACACAAGGTCAATAATCCATAACGCAAGAATTCGAACTAACAAATAATCACATGATCCAAATGAACGAGAGAAAGTACACCTTGCGGATATTAACAACAAAATAACCATCATCGAATTCATAATACTCCCATATGCATATAGTAAGAACACGACACTCACAGAAGATTGCGGGTTATGCTAAACGTATCCACCCATCTCACAAACTTAGGAAATGGCCTCTCATAAAAAAATTCCCTCCTACATGGGAGATATGTTCGGAAGGGGTACAGTTAGACATACTTGCACAAATCGATCAAACGTTTAGGGGCTGTTTGGTAACATCTGAACCAATAAGTGTTGAATGAATAAGAGGCTCTGAACCAGTAAGTGCTGAACCAGTAAAGTGCTGTTTGGTTGCACATCTGAATGACCGTGTGAAAATACATTTTTACCCCTCTAAACAAAACTTTGAATTCGCTTTATATGTTGGAACTTCACAATTAATTAAATGAAATAACATCACGTATTTTGCTTTTCTCTAGTTTCCGAAACCACCGTCGCATAATCTGTTCAATTTCCATAACTTGCTAGCCTTGATTGGAATTAGGATTAATGAATTGATTATTGTTCATACTTAATCATTAGATAAAACCTCAAGCCCTTCTCATCTGCACAACACCCAAACCCAAATCTGCCATCACCGGCCAACGATCTGCCGCCGCCGGAGCTTCTTCCGGTCCTGTGGTGGAGACCGACAATGGATTCCGTGAAGAAACTGAAGCTGGTGTGGTAGCGGTGGGTTCGCCGCTGGTGTGAGGAACAGAGGAGGGGGAGACGACGGCGATGTGGAGGGCGGCTGTGGTGGAGTCCGACGATGTGGAGGAGGAGGCCGGTGATTGTGGAGGAGTGGAGAGGAGAGGAGATGGGGCTGTGGAGAACTCGTGAAGGAGATGGGGGCAAAGGGCATACAAGTCTGTTTCATTCAGATGTGGTAAGTAGCTGAACCATTCAGATCTGAATGGAACCCATTCAGAGGTGATGTCTTAATGAACCAAACACCTTTACATCTGACCGAATCAGATGTGAACCTCTGAATGGTTCCATTCAGACATCTACCTTAAATGTTAAATCAGCCACAATTTAAATATTTTTAAGATAGACGCGATTTTAATAAATAATTTACTCCACAACACATAAAACATCACAACATATAACACATAACACATTGTTAATAAATACTTTACTAAATAACTCATAACACATGTTTGAAAAGAAAAAGAAAAACTGAAGGGTTATTCTCTTTTTTTTAATATGTATATTTTAGTAAACTTTATTCTCAAAACTAACTAGAATTAAGCACCCTCGCTTTGCGGCGGGGGCCTAAAACTATGTCAAATAACATCAATGCCACACCGCTGGTAGCGACCACTAACACTGAAGTTGCGGCGTGTTAATACGAAGAAATAAGACTGAAACATATAACATATAAAAAAATAACTATGTCGATTTTGGACCGACGCGTTGCGACAAACTTATTAAATGAAAAAAAATAGACGTAAAAACGTTGAACCACACACGCACGTTGCGCTGTGTTAACTCGCAAAATAACGTAGAAAAGAATAACTAAGTTGATGTGGGATCCGCCCGTTGCGGCGAACTTGCCAAAGGGGGAAAATAGAGACGTTGCGACATACCTGTCAAATGTGAAAAAATAGACCAAAAACATTGAACCACACACGCACGTTGCGACGTATTAACTCGCAAATTTTAGAACGAAACGTAAAACGAAAAATTTGCGAAAGATAAAAAGTATGGGGACCAAAGTTGTAAATAAAAAAGTTTTGGGTTAAATTACAAAAGATGAAAAGCTTTCGGTTAAAAGTAAACAAATTAAGAGGGTTAAAATACAAAAAATGAAAACCTTTGGGTTAAAAGTGAAAAATCACAAAAAAAAATTAAAAACACCCCATGCATAGTTTACAATAATAAAATACAACAATGTGTTGCTAATGGAAATATGTGGTTTTGGCTTAGGTCATCAATGCCATTATGACTTGTATGTGAATAGATATGCCAAACTTGTTGTCTATACTAATAGAACCAATACAATCTAAAGTAAAAGCAATTATTTTTGCGACACTTATTAGTGACATTAATGACGTAGGTGCTATAAAATCCAAACATATAGGCTAAGGCCAAGTAGCCAACCCTCTTAAGTAACCCATAAATGAAACAAAAAGGAAAAATAGGTTAGATTAGAGTCAAACATGGAGTCGCTTGATGTTGTACTTGTAATTTGCCATTTTGATGTCAAATATGATTTTTTTAAAAGAGAAAATCAAAATTTGTTTATATTCGGTCATTCAATGTAATAACTTTTACGTGTAGAGATTACTTTAATTAGGGTGTCAATCGTGTCAAGTTGACGGTTTACGAATTGAAGTAAGCAACTTGAACAACTTGACCACATAAAATTTCAATAATAACCCACACACACATAAAATTCGAGTTGTACGTGGGTTGTCGCTAACCTGTTTAATAGGTGAGTGTGATAAGTAGATGGTACGATTGGAAATTACAAGTGCATCTTCAGAAAAAAAAAAAAAAAAAAAAACGATTGGAAATTGCAAGTGGATCTTCAGAAAAATAGATAGTGGAAAAAACGAAAATAAAATTATCAACCTTTCATAAAAAAAAAGATTATTGAATTTAAATAACTCAAACTTTCACCATTTGGCCGATAGCACTACCAACTTACGAAGTGTACCACTCCACTACCAAATTTTAATTTATTTTCATTTGACACTCTCAAACTAAATGAACTCTAACCCAATTAGTTTTTTTGCTAGTGTGACACTTGTTTAGTGATGTGGCATCTAACGTGGCATTTTTAATGATGCTCCACTTATTTAGTGAAATGGAAGCTGACGTGGCTTTTTGAAGACGTGGCATCCGACGTCGGCTAACTAGGTTAGAGTTTAGTTAGTTTAAGAGTGCCAAAGGCTAATAAGTTGAAAGTTGAGAGTGGTGTGATAATAACATGGGAGCAAATCAACTCCTACAAAGTGCATATGTGAAGTCGTTTCTTTCTTTTTTTTTTTTCCAGTTTTATACATTAAAATATAACTAGTATTAACACCCGACGTGTTGCAGCCGAGTATAAAATCAAGACGCGTTACAAAAAAAACATTACATTATAAAAGTTCACTACAACCATTCCAATTGACTGTCTAATAGTTAACAGAACGGACGATCAACTAAAACGTACAAAGGTTTTAATTTTTTACACATTTCATGTGGCGTATGAAGTTTAGGTCCTACAGTTTCTTACGCATTTCATTTTTACAGTTTGTCTCACTAACGGGCAAGTAAAGCAAACCGACCATTAACCTTCTAATTTACATATATTTTTTTATGAAAATATTAAATAGTTAGTAGTGAGGATTTAAAAAACACTAGGTTTGAAACCCATGTATTACATATATTTTTTTTTATGAAAATATTAAAGGAATATTGGAATTTAATAATCCAAACTATTCGTCATTGGCCGCCAACAGTCCCAACTTCAAAAATAACCACTAGCAGTCCCAACTATTGACATATTGGCCACCAATGGACCCTGACTAACAGAATCCTAACGTCGTTAGTCTCCGGTCGTCGGAAAACCGCTTTTGTCCAGAAAAAATGTTTCTAAAGGTCTGATCTAAGGTTACAAAGAGGTCTGAGACGAAAATGTTGAGTTTTTCGGCCAAAAAAGAAGTTTTCCGGCAAAAAAAGGAGTTTTCCGGCGAGTTCAATAATTGGTGCTTTTACTAAAAAAAAGGTTACTAAAAGTCCGTAATAAGGTTAGAAAGAGGTTTGGGACAAAAATGTTGAGTTTTCCGGCCAAAAAAGAGTTTTCCGGCGAAAAACGTTTTTCCGGTGGCGGAGACTAAAGGCGTTAGGGTTCTGTTAGTCAGGGTCCATTGGATGCCAATATGTTGATAGTTGGGACTGCCCGTTGTTATTTTTGAAGTTGGGACTGTTAACAGCCAACCACGAATAGTTGGGATTATTAAAATCCAATATTCCAATATTAAATAGTTAGTAGTGAGGATTTAAAAAAATAACCTTATAAGTTTTAAAATAGAATATAATTGAAATTACGTGTATGTAAGTAATTTAACTAATAAAGCAATAGAAGAAAAGTTGAAATAAAAGAAGCAGAAATTAGAAATCTTTAGACTCACATAATAAGCGACGCAACCAATTACTTATCTATTTGATATATAGATGTGTTAAATCAATAAACCATGTTTATTATGTCAAACTAGAAACTAACGCTATTGAAAAGAATTAACCATTTCAAACCGTCAAACTGTCAGTTCAGCTGACGACCTTTGACACCAAATTTTGGTCAGAATCGATCAAACAGAATCATTAATACCCTTATTAACTAAGAATTTTCTGTTGCAACAATAATAAATTGTTTATTACATTCAAAACATGAACATACTAATAAGTATAACGATAATATATGTCGTTTTAGATGCAAATGAGCTACTAGAATACCATAACTATGATTTTTTTTTTGTTACAACAATAGTGAATTGTCTAGGTAGGGCTAACCCACTTAGAGGCACTGTCTCTTATCTTGAAAAATTGGTCTAGTGGTCAAAAGGTCTACCCTTCCTAATGGAGACGCAGGTTCGTTTCTATTTGGCCAATTTCAAGAGACGTCCAGGTGAAGAGACGAATCAGAGTTTTAATCCCGGGTTCGAACCTGACGGTGGGCGAGGGTTTCCGAATTGACACCGACCAGGGTTGGTTTACACGTGAGTTTTTTGCCGTCCAAAAAAAAGAACCTCTCTTAAAGAATACATGCTAGGTTCAAATCTTGGCAAGCGAGTAGTTCAGATTTAGAAAATAGAGTGGAAGTATCAATAGTTGTTGAGGAAAAGGAAAAACGAAAATGCAGTGTTAAATAGTTGTTGAAGAAATGGAAAAACACAAATGTATTGCTAGGCACAATCAGTGACAGACCCAAGAATTTTTTATGGGAGGGCAATCAGGAGACTAAACCGAACTTTTAACAAAGGCGTACATGATTTTTACCTAAAAATTACACTAAAACTTGTAGATCTCTCACTACACACAATGTCACTATAAGCTTAAGTAATAATAGATAAACCACATATGGTTGTGTTGATTACGTGTTTAAAAATAATGATAATAGTATAATACAACAGAACAAACATGGTCATACGCAAAATTCATAGATTCAAGAGTTTTAATCTCCGTAACAGAAATATTCACTAACAAAATAAAATTAAGACAGATCATAAAAAACACAAGAAGCTTCAACGGTTTTAATATCTTCATTTTTTGGATTTCTTTGTTGCCCTAAAAAATAAATAAATCACATCAAAATAAATTATATAAAAGAGTAAAATACAAAGATCGTCCCTGTGGTTAACCAAAATTTTGGATTTAGTCCCTAGTTTTTTAAAACTACACGGATGGTCCCTGACTCCATGTTGTTTACACTTTATAACGTAACTATGCAGTCCCCAACTTTTGCTAAAAGTACGCAGATGGTCCTTGTGGTTTGCACTTAGTAACACATTTAGTCCCCAACGTTTAGTGATTAAATGTGTTAATAAGTGTAAACCAAAGGGACCATCCACTCTATATAAAATGAATATATGTGTATATACATGTATGTGTGTTCATTTAACTAATAATATGTTGAAAATTTTAAGAATCGCATAGTGCACGTAACCGCTAAGTGGATCATATTTCATGCACTATATACAAATGCATTAAGTTCTAGCAACTCTCAACATATTATTATTGATTATAAAACAAAAGTAACGATAATAAAATCTAATAAAAACTTACTGTGTAGGTTGTGCATCAGGAGCTGCAACTGGAGCGGCGGGTGCAGGTGCTCTTTCCTGCGGACCCTGATTAAGATTAAGTGTTAAAATGACTAATCACATAATTAACCTTTAAGAGTTTAAGTTGGCACTAAATTAAGGTAGCAAATGAGAACAAAAACGAACTTGAAATCAGTATGGATATATATGGTGAAACAACAAAAAGAATTAAGGTGCTTTTATCATATTACTCAAAAAGAGTTAATTACATAGTTAGTCCCTGGGGTTTACACAAACTAACAAGCTATTATCTAAGGTACTAATACTTTAAAATCACTTCCTAGGGTACTAACTTTCCATTTTATAACATGTGGGGGTATTAATTAGATAGTTAATTACATAGTCCCTGTCTGTGGTTTACACAAACTAACAATCTAAGGTACTAATAGTTAACCAGGGAATTAACATTAATACCCCCACATGTTAAAAAATGGAAAGTTAGTACCCTAAGAAGTGATTTTAAACTATTAGTACCTTAGATTGTTACTTTGTGTAAACCACAGGGACTAACTAAAAATTTATTGATGGTGAAGAAACAAAAAGAATTCAGGTGCTTTCATCATATTACTAAAAAATCATTGATATAAAAAAACTGACTAAGATTATTGATATAAAAAACTGACTTGGATTAAAATAAAAAAATCGGTTTAAACAACGTTCAACCTACTCCGCCTATTTTATTATTCTTTTAAACTAAATTATTTTATTTTGATTATTTAAATAATAGATTGCAAATACAAAACAGGTTGTATACATGCATCAAGCATAGTGGTCAAGTGGGTGACGTTGGGTTGAAGTTGACCCAAAAAACTTTCCATCAGTTAATTTTCAATTTCTTAGAGTTAAAGTGTAAAAAATACAAATTAAGTTTAAAATTATATAACATTGTTTTTTTATATCTAAAATACATTTTAGACTGACTTCAACCGATTAGAACCATTTTAAAAACTGTTCTAACTGTTTGACCCGTTTGACCTTTTTTAACCCACTAGAAATGAAACAAAGCCCAAACCAATCAATTTCTAAATCAACGGATAACAGTAAAATAAATAATTCAATACCTGAGCGAAACGTTCTTCTCTTCGGGCCAATTTCCTTTCTCTGCTAGCCTTGTTCTTAGCACGTTTGGCCTCAAACTGGTCGGATAACGTCTTCTCACGGGCCTTTTCAGCCTTTGATTTGTGAATGCTCTCCATTAGCACACGTTTGTTCTTGAAAACATTACCTTTGACTTTCATGTACATATCATGGTACATATGTTTGTCAATCTTCTTGGCTTCACGGTACTTGCGAAGCAAACGCCTCAAAACCCTCATCCTTCTCATCCATAGAATCTTAGTTGGCAGCCTTGCCTCTCGGGTACCCTTACGCTTACCTGAGGGTCAGTTGCGTAATAACTAACAATATCTTTTGAAAAAAATCTACAATTGGTGAATAGGAAGTGAGATGTTCGTTGAACAAAATGTACAACTGTGTGAATACTTACAATATATAAAAAGAACTGTGTGTATACTTAGATTACACACTTGTAAAAGTTTATAAATCAATTTATATCCATAGAAATTTCAAAACGTTTGATATGTCCATCCAAAAAACGTAATTATCCAAAACCACACGATAACATTTTTAGCTAACATAGTTGTAACACCATTTAATAAAAGAGTAAAGTACACGGATGGCCCCTGTGGTTTACCAAAATTTTGGATTTCGTCACAAGATTTCCAAAAGTACACGGATGGTCCATGTGGTTTGCACTTTGTAATGCATTTAGTCCCCAATTTTGCCACAATTCACATGGATTGTCCCTGTGGTTTGCACTTTGTAACGCATTTAGTCACTAACTTGGACATGCTGAAACCTTTGGATTTGTTGGCTAGTGACTAAATGTTTTACAAAGTGCAAACCACAGGGACCATCCATGTACTTTTACAAAGCTAGAGACCAAATCCAAAATTTTGGTAAACCAAGGGAACCATCCTTGTACTTTACTCCTAATGAAACTATAGATCATTTATACATCATTTTCAAGCAGTGACCTTGTCAGGCTACATCATGAAGCGCATACAAAAACATCTTGTACTGTGAGATGCATACAACTGTACAAGTGCTAGTTGAAATTTAAAAATTACCATATCCTGAATGACGGCCTTTCCTTTTGGCTTCTTTCATGCGACGTGCCCGAGATCTGGAGTGAATCTTGGTTGGCTTCCTAATGATAAAACCATCCTTGACCAACTTCCTGATGTTTTGACCTGCAGTCATAATGCAAAGAAATGATGGTGAACATTAATCGAATATAAATGCACAACAAAAAACAAAGCAAAAAAATGAAAACGGTCGTCATCCAATCAAACAATAAGAGAAAGTCACAACATAATTATAATGAAAATTGCCTAACATTTAGCTATCAGATGTTTGTACAGCCTAACAAGCTGAGATAGATAGTTACAATCTTACAGGCATGAGACTATGGGTTCAAAAGTAATATGTTTTGTTTAATTTGGGGTTATGGGTTTAAGAAAACCCAATCAAATATAAAACTAGAAAAAAACTGTGTGAGTAGTGGGTTTATAATCCTTTCCCTGCATCGATGCACATAGCACAAGTCACTATTTGTCACTCCGTTCTCGAGTTGTCACTCATTCTACTTCTCACTGATCAAACCCCACATTAAATTCGAAATCCTAATATGCCGCAGTCCCTTGGTAGTGTCTTAGTCTTCTGCCATACACAATGCCTTTTCATTTTAATTTCATCTCATATACATCTGGTTTATTCAAACTCCTAAAAACTTACAGTCTCCAATCCCCACTACTAAGCTCACCAGCAATCACCATTCAAAGTACTGGACTATGTTCACTCGACCTATGCATATATTCGTGACGCTAATCTCATTATTGCTTCAAATAATATGAATCAGATAGGTCAGTTCATGCATGCCACCCACCTCCATTTCAAATCCCATGTTTCTTTGTGTCCTATTTTGTGTCAACAAAAACTGTGCTTAGGAGACCAGAAACAGTTGAGTTGGAGTACATGTGTTATCTGACTGTGGGAAACAATAGGGTTGCTCTCTCAGACTTCAAGAAAGGAATGGAGAATAGGGCTAAATTTATTCAATCATTCTACAAAATAAACACCACTTAAAAGACAAATCTCCCTATAATCTGCTCTCCAAAAGTTTGAAACACAAAACTGTGGGATGATTACACCAACTTTCACATAAAAACAAACCGCTTATTCATGTATGAAGTACTTGTTACAAGTTACAACCTATAAATAATGATTAGAAAAGAACATTTAATAGAATAAAAAATAGTTATTCATAGAACCAAAAACATCTCTATATAGCTCATTTGTAGAACGTTATATGGCATGGCAGAGAATAATCAAATCAGGATAACAGGCTACGATAAATCAGTAAGAACAAATCAAATGTAATAGGTCTAATTTACAAGCAGCAACCAATCGTGTAATCATAAATCATAACAACATCGGCATACGCAAATCGAAACTAATAAGCTCAATTTACGAAACATCAACCGATGCTATGATCATAACAGCAGTAGAAATATCGATAGCTGATCACCAAAATGTTAACCATGTGCATGAACAAAGTGCATTAAGCTTAGCTTGTGAGCAATAGATGCTTCTATCATCACTATACAATACAAATAATGAAAACAGCTCACAGAAAAGTTCACCAAATAGCTAATCAGTGATGATGAAAATTATAATAACAATACATATTACATATAATGACATCACAATCGCAAGTGATAAATCTAATTTACACCAATTCTATGATCGTGCCTGAAATACAGATAACGATAACATATCATCAAAACGTTAGCCAGATGCATAAATAATAAGTGCAATAAGCTCAACTTATGAACAATAACTGCTTCTATCATCACTATATCAATACAGAAAAAGATAACGGCTCGAAAGTAAGTTCGACATATGCATAAATAAAGTGTAATAAGCTCAAGTTATGAATAATAACTGCTTCTATAATAACCACATCAATACAGAAAGTGAAAACAACTCAGAAACCACAAATAGGTTCGACAGATGCATAAACAAAGTGCAATAAGCTCAACTTATGAGCAATAAATGCTTCTATCATCACTATATCAATTATCAATACAGACAGTGAAAACAGCTCACAAATCGGTTAATCAGATGCATAAACAGAATGTAATAAGTTCAACTTACGAACAATAACTGCTTCTATCATCACTATACCAATACAAAAGGTGAAAACAGATCACAAAACGTTCATCAGATGCATAAACAAAAACGGAATAAGCTCAACGTATGAACAATAACAGCTTCTATCATAATTATATCAATACATAAAGTGAAAATAGCTCACAAATCACAAATAGGTTCCACAGATGCATAAACAAAGAGAAATAAGCTTAAAATGTGAACAATAACTAAGTATATCACCAGAATGCATATACAAAAAGTGAAAACAACTCACAAATCACAAATAGGTTCGACCGATGCATAAACAAAGTGTAATAAGCTCAACTAATGAACGATAACTGATTATAACTGATTATATGTTTATATCATCAGAATACATGTACAGAAAGTGAAAACAGATGATAATTAGGTTTTCTAGATAGCTAATAAGTGATGATGAAGAAGAGGAACATACGAGAGTTAGCCATGGAGATCTCATTGCCTTCATTTGGATCGAGCCAGACCTTGCCTCTGCCGCACTTGAGGACGCTAGCGGCGAGCCGCTTCTGTAGCTTCAGCGACACCATCTCCTCCTCCTCTTCACGGCGGCGAACCAGAGGATTAGGGTTTTGCGTGATGGATAATGTTATATCAGTTATTCAGTGTCGATCGTTTGTTAAACGAATGGGCTTGGTGTTGGTGCTTCTAAACATATGGCGGCCCATTGGGCTTTGTATTGTTGGGTCCAATAAGCTTTGGCTTATAAGGTTTTGTTATAGCAAGCCACAAGGTATATAACATAGACCAAGATAGAAAATTAACAAACCATATCCTAGAGTAGAGTATGCATCGAAAAACGTTGTGTTGTGGTGGGTTGGTTATGATAGAGGTTGGAGCGACGGATGGCAGTGGTGCTGAGAGATGGAATGACGGTGGAGGTTGGGTGCGGTCATTAGGTTGTTGTTGTCGTTGTCACAGAAAAAGAGGAAGAAGAGGGGAGGAGGAGGGTGAGTGAGGTGTTAATAGTTTCATTAACAGCAAGCGAATTTTGATTACCACGAAACAAAATATGTACTCCCAGCAAGTATAGCTAGAAGAATATCACAAGTACGTCAGAAAAAAGTAAATACACACTTATAACGAACTACATCTACATCAAAACTATACCAGTGACTCCAACTAATGCGATTTAACTTCGACATGTTATTAATCCAAATATACGTAGTTTATTTAATATCATTCACGGTTTTGAAGCACGACATCACCTTTCCTTTGAACACCTTATCATTTTAACCTAGTCATAATCTTCGGTCTAAGTTATTATTACAACATGTCAAGAGTTTTATTTAGTAAAAGATGTACTAAATTTGGATACATTTGATGATCTTCGGTCTAAGTTACTATTTGTTCAACATCTTAAAAAAGGCGAAGCAGTTGGCGACTTTGCAAAGTCGAATTCACTTGCACAACAACGCCAATATCTTCCTATATTTTATGTTCGGGATGAGTTGTTGCACGTATGCTTTTTATTGGTTCTTGATTGTTTGTAATCTGTAAAGAGTAAACTGCCAAAATGGTCCCTGAAGTTTGGTCACTTTTACCACTTTAGTCCAAAACTCAAACCTTTTGAATCTGGGTCCTCGTGGTTTCAATTTTGTTGTCATTTTCATCTGGTGGACCGTGGACATGGTTTAGGTATGTTGTAGTTTTACTAAACTTGCAATAAAATCTATAGTTATTAAAAACCTTGTCTGGGCCTAGGCGCAGGGCGCAAAAAGGTAACGACCAAAAGCGCACTTAAATTAAAAAAATATATCATGTGTTAGAATAATAATATTATTCAAATAAAACACCAAAAGCTATTATATAACATTTAATAGCTTTTGGTTAGTACCCAACGTTCTAAAATAGGGAAAATTCAAATGTAATTCCAAACCTTGAAAGTTCTAAACTGGATCATAAATCTAGATGAAAGTTGATTCCATCGGTGTTGTGGAAGCTTATACTGTGGAGAGGATATTTTTTGTATTAAATAATAATAAATAATAAATCGGTATTTAGTACGACCGGTGAGCTGAAGCGACCACCTAGGAGCTATAAGCGCAATCAATGGGCCTAGCTAGGAAATGTGCCTAGGCGAATAAAGCGATAACTTTTAATAACTATGATAAAACCCATTATTGTTCACGTGGATCCAAAAGTCTTACATATAATTACCATGTCAAATTAAGGTGTTAATGTGTTACTTATTCGCATTAGGAGTTACCCATTAAAGTTTTCACATAATTACCATATTAAAATGCCCATACATGGTATTAATTTGGTAGTGGAATGTTTTAGGATGTTGGCCCTTCAACCAAAAGTTCAAAAGGTATGATCAAGTGGATGTGTCAAAGAAGTCTTAAGACTTCTTTGACTTAAATGTGGTGTTTATGGAAGCAATAAATGAAAGAATACAATAAATCCCTCGTAAGTCAAAAAAGATATTAAAACAAGTACATTTGTATGGATCAAACAAGGCGAAGCTCCATATACTACAGTAGAGCAATTGGTGTATGTTTAATATCTTTTTGCTTTTTGCTAAGAATATGAGGTATGGGGCGTGGGTTGGGTACAAACGCCCAAGTCACCACCCCGGGTGGGCTTGGGTTTCGGCGTGGCCCCTTGGGCGGGGGTTTCAGCTCGGGCGTTGGGCGGGGCTATCAAGATGACATGGCGGGATCTCAATGGCCAAGACAAGTATCCGTTTGGGCTAGCCGTTGGCCAACGGCTATGTGTTTAAAAAAATATTTTTTTTACTATAAATACTCACACTTCTATTCATTTTTTTTACCACAACTACTCCATCTCTTCTATAATCATCTCTATCTTATTTTAAAAAAAATTCTCATCCAACCACAATACGAAAAATGAATCCTCGTAATCGTGGTTTTGACCCGAACAATCCGTGGGCATTACAAGAAACACCTAGCCCACCATCCAATTGCTCCCTTTTTAATACACTCCACTATGCTGGATATGGCCGGTTACACATCGTTTATCTCGAATCGTTTGTATACTAACTTCCCTCACACCGACGATTCTATACCTAGCCCGATTCCACAAACGCCCATCAACCTTTCCCAAACCGAAACCGTCCCTGAAACTCAACCCCCCATCTATGGTTCTTCCGCATCCAAACCCATCAAGAAGAGAAGTCACAAGAAAAAAACTGAGGCCGAGAAAGCACTTGAAAGCGCCAAACGAAAAGAACAAAGATGGGTCCTTAAAGAAGAAGTTGCATTGGCGAGGGCTTGGTTTCAGAAATCTCTACATCCAATTTTAGGTATTTTTAAAATTTTTGTAGCCCTTATTTTAATATTTATGGTTTTTATTATATAACTTTGTAATATATTAAATGTTATTTTTATTAAAATAGGAAATTCTCAACATAGATTCCGTTTGTGGGACGCGGTCAGTAAAGCATTCCACGAAGAAATGGAAAGGGAGCTTTATCGTGAATAGAAATGGCAATGGGCCGGGTTTGGGCCGGGTATTAGTAATCCCAAGCCCGTACCCGATTGTAATTCTTTGGCCCGTACCCGGCCCGTTACCCATCGGGTATCGGGTATACCCGCGAGTAATGGGTATACCCATTAATTTGTTAAAAATATAATTGAAACTCTCATGTGCATTTTTTACGCTAATGTTTATATAATTTACTACTTTTGTAACTACAACAAAGGAAAATATGACCAATAACATACAAACATATCATATTCAAATGCATATTTGGAACATATGTCTGCATAATTAACTAATTAACGTATTGCTACTTTGGAACATATAATGTCAGTTTATATAATTTGCATTTAATTGAACACCAAACATGAAAAATAATAGCATTATTCACAACCCAAGTAATCTCCCTAACAACTTGAAATGTATTTAAAAAATTCCAAAACTAACCACATTTTTAATCTACATAGAAACAACATAACTAAACATAAAATCTTATGTTTGTATGTTAAAGTCTTGAAGACAAACAACAAAGCAAAATAATTTGAATAAGTGTATGTACTAAAGTTTATATAAATGGGAAATTAAATTTAAAATAATATGCTTTTCGGGTATTATTCGGGTAAACGGGCCGGGTATCGGGCGGGTATCGCTAAATCCCATACCCGTACCCGTACCCGAATATTTTTATATTTTTAATCCCATACCCAGCACATACCCGTCGGGCTTCGGGTATACCCGGCCCGTATGTTTCGGGTATACCCATCGGGCTTGGGCTTTTTTGCCATCCCTAACCGTGAAAATGTAGCTTATCCTCGAAGTGGATCGAGATAAGCGGGCAACTCACCAAATTTAGTGGTTATTTACATAAGGCAAAGCCAAACCCAAAAAGTCGTGAAACCGAAGCCGACTTTGTTACAAATGCATTGGTTACATACAAATCGAATGTGGGGAGCGACTTCCGTTTCATGCATTGTTGGGACATTTGTAAGTTCCATCCCAAGTCGGCGAATATCCACAGTGGTAGCGAAACTAACACGTCTTCCAAAAGGTCAAGGACACCCTCGTCCCAAGCCCAATCGGATGCACGAGATCAAGAGTTGGAGGACGATGTGGATGATCCACCAAACCAGCCAAAATACGGAAGAGATGTCACAAAAAGGCGCGCTCAAAATCAAGATCGGGTACGCCATCGCCTTCAGTTGGGAGTTCGGGCTTGCGTAGGGGAGTATACAGCGATCAGTTGGAAGACATTGCATGCAAGTTATATACATTTAACGTATTCCAACAACAAAGGGCCGAAATTCGGAAGAGCAAGGAAGCTATGGATGCCCTGAAACAAAGACGAGATGATATGAAATTTCTAGCCCAGTCCATCGATCACCTATCAGGTGAAGAGTTGGAACTAATGTTGGCGACGAGAGAAGAGATAAAGAAAAAATATTCCAAGCACTAGGAATTTTTTTATGTAATTTCCTTTATTTTAAAATGTAATCGATTTTTATTTAAAAAACATTATTAAAAAATATAAATTTGTTTATAAAAAATATAAATATGGAGGTTTGGGTTGGCCATGCCCGAAATCCCCGCCCCACCATACCGTCTTCAATGTGGGTCAGCCCAGCGAAGCCCAACCAAGCCACGTGTCGGGCCACACCCCAAACCCCCGCCCCACCATACCCCACAGTCTAATTGTATTTCTAAGTAAACAATCTTTTCACCAATGTGATTGGTTTATACAACAAAAGACTTGTAAAAGAAACTTATATTGTAAGTAGTAAGTATACAAGAAAAGACTTTGTATTGTTTGTAAAGGTCTTACATTTCTTAAAAAACGGTTTAATCGGGTGTATTGGGCGGTTCAACCGGGTGTAACTGACGGTTCAACTAGTACAACCGGCCGGTTTGAACATATTTTTTAAAACATTAGATGTAATAGCTTAGTTGTTAGGCGGGTTGCAAATGATGCAACCATCTCTATCTATACCAAGGGCCGTTCAAATCGCTCGCCGCTCGTCGCTCGCTTGACGCTCGTTCGGAAATTGTTCGGAAAATACTTGTTCGATTTGACGCTCGGTTGTAAATGAGCCGCTCTGCTCGGTTCGGTTTGTAAACGAGCCAAGCGTGAGCAAAGGTCCGCTCGGCTCGGTTCGGCTCGAATTATTATATTTTAATTAGTATATATATACATATACATATACACATACATCTATAAACATGTATATACACAAATATAAATTATACATATATATACACACATACACCTATATATATACACACACTTACACATACATATATACTTAAATATAAATTAAATTTATAGTTTTATATGTACCAATCTATTTGATTTTGGTCAACTATATACAAATTTACAACTATATCTATATGTACTAGCCCAACCACACCAATAAAAATTTAAAGTCAAAACTAAAAGTTAAACGCTAAACCGATAAACGACAGTCTGTTCATCACCTCAATGTTTGATGTCGTTACCCTAAGTCGATCGTCTCCTGCTCTTAACTTAATTGTTCATGCAATATGATCATCGCCTCGTCAACCACAACATTGTTATTCATAAGAAAAATATTATGCCATGAAATGTGCATGTTTTTAAATACATATAAACTTGAGACCCAACATTGTCACTATCTCTCCCAGCAAATTTAAATTGGGCGACCCAGTTGTCCAAATCGCTCGACTTCGCTCGAAATTTTTACTGCTCGAAAAATGCTCGCTTGATTTGATGCTCGGTTTTAAATGAGCCGCTCTGCTCGGTTCGGTTTGTAAACGAGCCAAGCACGAGCAAAGGTCCGCTCGGTTCGGCTCGGCTCGGCTCGTGAACAACCCTAATACCAGCTCTAGTGTTCTAGAGAATTCCTAGTCTAGATATTTCTTAAAAAAGATAATACAATATCTAGAGATTTCTTCTAATATATCCAACCTTCTAAGGTTTTTTTTAAGCTAATCTTGTTGATGGCTCACTTGGTAAACATTTCCTAATGATATGTCTAGGTTTTTCTTTGGTTTTAGATATCTTGCTTTGGTTTTCTTTGGTTCTGCTTTTTACAAATTGTGAGTTCTGAGTTGCAACAACTTGTGAAAGTTCAATTGAAACAAGAAAAGAAAAGCTATATTAGAATGAAAGAATTGGCTTACATTTGTCACCAGATCAAGAACCCAAGAACCCGTTGTGTGGAACTGGTTTTGCAAATTCTCTTCTTGAAGTGTCGGGTTTAACCGATGATCAAAAGCAGTTGCTTGAAACTTGTGTGGCTTGATAAAGAAAACTTCCAAGAGGGGTGAGTGTTTTTGCAAAATATAGTGGTGTTATACTTAATACTTACATGTTGAAAAAAAGACTTGTTTTGTAGTGAGGGTGGGTGCAAACGAGCCGAGCCTGAGCTCGATCAGGCTTGAGCTCAACTCGGTTCAAGCTTTGTTTCAGAGCTCTACTCAGTCCGAGCTTTGTTCAAAGCTCGAGCTTGGCTTGTTGGTAGTTTCTCAAGCTCGAGCTTTGCTCGGGCTCGGCTCGTTTATCGTCTATTAATCAATATATTAAATAAAAATAATTTAAGTAATAGACTCATTTAGGCTTGTGAGCTCGATGCATGAAGCTCGGGCTCGAGCTCATTTACTAAACAAGCTTATTTTTAGGTTCAGGCTTAGCTCGTAAACAAGTGTAAATAAGCTCGGCTCAGCTCGTTTACACTAAGGCTCGACGAGCCTGACGAGCTTCACATGCCAGGCTCGAGCTCGGACTCGATAAGTAAACAAGCTTTTTTTAAGGCTCAAGCTTGGCTCGGGCTCGCTAAGACTCGGCTCGTTTCGAGCTATTTCTCGAGCCGGTCTCAAGTAGCTCATAAGCCGCTCGGCTCGTTTGCACCCCTATAGGGGTCTTATTGGAAGCAGTCTTTCTATTCCCTGGGATAGAGGAAGATTCGTCCCACCCACTCCGGACCCTACTAGTCTCATTTGCTCTGAGTAAGATTTTATGAGTTTGCTTGTTTGTTTCTTTGCAGTTACTAACTTTTTTTATAATGGTTTTTTAGAGATTGTGAAGCATGAGTTTTTACTAGGGAGTGTGATTGATGTTGTGGTTAGCCAAGTGATGTTAGAGCTGCGGGATAGAGGTCTGCGGCTGATACGCGATATTCCTGAGAATGTCAAAACGTTGACCGTTTATGGTGATCAACTTCTTGTTGAATATGGTGCGTCATTCGCCATTACATGGTGGTTGGATCGAAATTCAAGTTCGCCCGACCTTGAGGCAGGATTCTAATGGAAAAAATGTTGTTCATATTGCCTTTAGGTATGTTTTTAACCTTCTTGCTCTTGTTATCAAGACTCAATGCACAAAATTGAAAAAAATAGAGGTGGCAAAATGAGCCAATCTCATAAATGGATCGGGTCAAAACATGCCATTTTGTGCTTGTCAAAATGAGCGGGTCACTGTGGCCAAAACTCTCAGTTTTTCTAGTTTAGTTAGTTTTAATGTTTTTTCATAACCGGATAGGTTATTGAACTAGCCGAGTTAATGACTCACTGTTCTGACTTGTTTCAAAAACTGGATAATGTCATAAATAATATAAATTTACTGTACATAAAAAATTTCAAATAAAATATGCAACTAGTTTATCTTTTGGCCGAGTTAAGGTTTCACTATTCTAACTGGTTTCAAAAACCAAATAACGTCATAAATAACTTAATTTTACATATATTAATTCAAATAAAATATGCAACTAGTTTATCTTTTGGTGTGCATTTGCGGCGTTAATAAAATATGAAGTCTTAAATAAACAAAAGTATGGATATATGATGAAGTAAATGACGACGAAAAAAAAATAATATACGTTTTTTTAAATCTAGTCCAACCACCTAGTGTAGTTTTCCAGTTTAGGTAGACTCAACCTGTTTTTTTTCAACCGGTTTTTTAAAAACCGAAAAAAAAAACGGTTTCAACCCGAACCGAACTGCCGGTTTGTAGACCGGTTAGGGTTCTTAAGCTTTGGAACCAGTTACCGAAACCGGTTTGAACCAGTTAAAAACCGGGTTTTTTTCCCCAAACCGGTTTTTAACCGAGCCGAGTCAATTAGTACCAGATTGAGTTCCCACCATGTAAAACCGGTTAAAAAACAACCATCAAATAAGTGGTAGCTACAAATTTATACTAAATTATACATTTAGAATCTAACAATATAATCAAAAACCGGTCCATAACACATGTTATGATTTAGCAAACACAATACTCAACTAAGCCACACCAAAACAAAAAGGCATCCTGGCTACTCATCAAATGACAAATTAACATAGAAATGTAAAATTAAAATACTTTAAGAATGAACGAACAAAATTACATACATAGATATTGTAACGCCTCACTTTTTGTAACTTTTCTTATTTAACAAGTTTGGTTGTACTTTCCATTTATGGAAACTTGTATTCCTTTGTATTCATATTTGTAACACCCCGAAAATTTACGTCCTATAATGTATTGACACGTGTCATAAGTTTTGAACGCGTGCAAGAATGTTCTTGAAGGACTAAAGTTGACAAACATAGAAACTATGTGAATTTGAGGGTTCAAAGTGTCAACAATGAATAAATATACTTTACAATAACCCTACATGATGTTTATAACCTTAAACGAATGGAACATGGATCATAAGAAGCAAATTGTGAAAGAAAGTGAGAGATTACAAACTACAGGGGTTATATGTGTCAACATGTTAAAGATATACCTCTGAGTGACCTTATAGCAAACCCGAAGCCTTGTAACGATTAATTATGCTCACTAGAATGCACCATAAAAATTTCACCAAGTTTCGTTACCGTATGAGAAAGTTATGATAAAATTCGTGTGTGAGGGTTAGAATCGTCAACATTGAAATTTAGGGTTTTTCGGGTGATCACAAAGTTACCCGAGGACTTGACAAAGTGGGTATAAGTATTAAAGCCCCCATATGTCAAATATAAAGCCTCTTAATGCAAGAAACAACTCGAAAACGACCTTTCGGGGGACCGGGGGCCAAAATGCAATTAAAGAAAAATGGGAAACCTGAACATAAGGCTCAGGCGGCCCGCGTGAGATTTAACAAAATGTGAGGCGGCCCGCGTCAGACCTGCAGATGCAGAAAAAACAGGCAGGTGCCTGTTTGCATGTTCTAACCGACTTTAAACATGGTTTTTCGATTCTATGGGCTTCCTAAAGTGGTTTACAGCTTATAGAGGCCATATACATGCATCTTGGATCATCTTACACTCATTTGGAATCAATCTTTGATGATCAAAGTTCTTATAAAAAGTCTTATGTTTCAACATTCAACACATATCAACTTCTGGACATTTGGAGGAGCTCTGGAACTGATACAAGGCTCACAAATCATCCATTAGACGTATGTAAGTGCCCTTGATCCTTCTCGTTGGAGTTATGCTTAGTTTAGAGCCTAGAAGTCAAACCGTCGTAATTACGGTTTGACTTAGCGATAAATCATGAACGGTCCAGAGTTTTGTCGAAACGAAAGTTGTTACAAGTTGGTAATTATGTGGGTAATAAACCCCTAAAAGGGCACTCACTGATTCCAATCCTAACTAGGTCGTTCGTCGAGTCAAACTTCTTCCGAAAAGTCAACGGAACCATTAATCGCATAATTAACGATACAGAAGGCGTGTAATCTGTTTTATCAGGAAAATAACTTGAAAATAAGTATAATAACTTGTCTAAGCTTGTTTGATTCGACAACTTTCTGTTTTGAACCGATTCGGAGCCGAAAGTCGCATAGTTTGACTTTCTGCTTTGACTTTGATTCTGACCCGATTTATATAGGTTTAGACATGCCTTAAAGTTCCATTAGGACCTAGTTACATGTTGGTATAACCCTCTGCGTTTATACCACTTGAAACCTCGATTGTCCGACGGTTCCGTTAATTGCCTAAATAATGACCATAATACCCTTATAGCCATAAAACGAGATTTTTAGAAATATGAAAGTACAATAATCTTAGTTACTGATTATTGAACATGTCTGCAAAATTTCACGTTAATCGGAAGTCTAGATTAGGAGTTATGCTTAATGACGTAATTATAACGGTTATTAATAATTAAACGGCGTCATTAGCGTAAAACCTATCTAAACCCAATTTTTAACACCAAACCTTTTACCCACTGATGTAATATAATATTTTGGGATTTTTGAAGATTTTTAATTATTTTTAAACTGATCATAAGCTAGGATTAGTGCCTTAATTCGGTTAATACCGAATATACCCTTTTCGGCCATAAAATGAGTTTTACAAATCCTTTTGATGCCAATCCAATTGCTACTGATTTTAAATATTAAATAGAGTGTTTTGAACCTGTTTAACTGATCAGGAAACTCAGAATCCTATTTTAACCCATACGTCGCTTAAAACGGCTTTATACGTGTATTATACGCATAATTAGGGTTTAAAACTATTTTGACATATAAGACTTATAACCAAATGTTATAACCTGTTAAAATAAACCATTTTACTGATTTAATCAGACCCGGATCACAGGAGATAAATTAATTCCTTTTATAACTTTAAAAATGACCAAAATACCCCTACGGGGCTTATTATGAGATTAAACTCGTTTTGGGCATAACGAAAGGTATCCTACTGATATCACAACATATTTAAGGCATGTTAACTTAGGGAACCTATTTAGGACTCTTACGGTTACCCGTTACGCTTCATACGCGTTCGGTTCGGTTCGGTTTATGTAACTAGTTTGCATAAATTAGCCGAAACGGGTCAAACCTTATCGTTATTATCTCAAAATCCAGAATGTGTTTAGATTACCCATATTATACAAGTCTTCCAACTTGTCGGGTCTAAATCACATTCTTTTCCGGTCTCCGCTTTATCATGCGTTTGAACCGTATCTTCTTCTTCTTCTTGAAAACTAACCGGTCTAAGTCAAGGCTTAATTAAAGACCCGTTAGGATTCTAATAGGTTATTAAAAACCTTCGTTCCAGATTTAGGAGCCCAGTAAAAGCTATCTGTACTTGCTGATTTGATACGGCTGGGATTGAATTTATATTTAGCTCAGGTAAATACTTTTAACTTATTTCCCTATACGGGCTTGGGGTACGGTATATAAAATACCGCTTGGTCGGGCGTTGAATATTTAATCTTATTATGGTTAAATGATTGAGATGTCTCCGTTTAATTTGTTTTGTTTGCTTAAAGCCTTTGGGGGGTTAATGACCGTGTCCCGGATATCCCTGGCATCATTTTACGAAATGGCCACGACCTTAGCACCCGGCGTAGGCGTACGCCGTCGGTGTCTCATAATTAAATGTGGTGTGTCGATTGATCTTTAACCCGGCTCGATCCGGGCTACTGAACGCATAAGAAACATGTAAATCCTGTACAAGTTTATATATTTACATAAGTATCCCAAGTTATAAAATATTATTTGTGCCATGTGCATTCAAATCAATCATTTTCTTAAACCCTTTTCAAAATGAGTCGGTTGATTGTATTTACCAGTGTAAACTGACGTATTTTCCCAAAAAGGCTAAGTGCAGGTACTAATTGGAATTGGCTGGCTACTCCTAGCATCAAAAAAAGAGTCTCGCAAGCTTAGATGCCTAAAGTCTGTTGAACCATGTTATTTTATTTACGATCCGCCTGTGGATCCTTTACTTCCGTTGTAATACTTTGATGTTACACTATTACGGATTGTAATATATTTATCCTTTTGCTTCCGCTGTGCATTTATATATTGTGTTGTTTGACTATGATGTTACCAACCACGTCACGTTACTCCCCTACCGGGCCCACCGGTCATACGTGGAAATTTGGGGTGTGACAATATTTCATTTCAAACGTTGTAACCCGAGACTTGAATCATAATGAAAATTCTATCTTTTATATACTTGCGTTACTTATTTTTCGTAAATACTTGTCGATTCTTCGTGATACATACATACTTGGATCCATTTACATGCAAATTCATGCTTATTTATTCATTTCATACATGCAAAATACATTTATACCTTCTTTTATTTATGCACAACACTTGTACATTGCACTTATACACTTAAAACGCTTAAAATCGTCAAAATAAAACAAAATTGGAAGATAGGCTTTTGGGCCTGGCACTCTCGTGCGAATGGGCCTGGCCCATTCGTCCCAAACTGCCACTCTCGTCTATAAATACAAGTCCATCCTTTCACTTCCAAACCTTCAACACCCGAAATTATCTCTCGAGATAACATTGAGCAGATCACTTAGAGCCTATCTCAGTCACTCCTAAGTGAGTATTGAGATCGAAAACATCTGATCTTTATCTCTTTCTTTTATTTTATTCTGTTTTATCAATCTTTTTACAAGATTCTTCACAAATCTTCACTTAGTTTTCCAGATCTGCCAAGGCAGCTGGTATGAACTCTCAAAATCAGTTGAGGACCAAGTTGAATGTGAAGTAATCTTACAAAACCATTTTAAACAAACTTCCGACTTTGAACTCAACTGGATCTGAGGTCCTATGAGCTCACAAACTAAGTCAATAGTTGTGGATTCAAGTTTGAGCCAATTCCAATTGAGCAGGTAATCAGTTTAAACAAAACTGAACTGATTTCACCTAGAAACACCCACTTTTATCCGAATGGCAGACCCACTCGTCCGAGAATGACATCCCTCTCGTACGAAAAGGAACTCCCAGTTCGTCAGAATACGACTGTTCACTAAGTTCCGACGATTTTCAAGTGTTGAATGACTGTCCAGATCACTATCTGCAATATAGATGATTATGAAATGTCAGAGTGTGTTATGTGGGAACCTTGGTTTCCAATCTAGATCCACCACCCCACTTAACTCGTGAAACAAATACCCAAACAATCTCCTAGACCTAGAACAAGTGAACCTCGTCCAGCCTCCGATACTTAGTTAATTCTTTCTATGTCGTGTTGGCACACCTGGGTTGTACATTGTTCGGTTGTTTGGCTTATTTACATTATGTTATTTCCTTTCCGTATTCATGACCAACCGGTCAGTTAACTAAGTTAACTGATTTGTGCTTTGGTGAATAATAATGAGGTTTTAACCTCGATGCACGACTTATATGAACCTTCTGATAATTATGGACTATTAACATACTAATATAACGACTAATAAACTTAAGAGAAATCACAAACATAATTGTCTGATAGTTAAAACGTTCAAACGAGACTCAGTTACCGGACAGTCACTTTCGTGCGAATGGCACATTCGTCGAATGGCCCTTTCGTCCCAGACTCTCTCGTCCGAATAGTTCGTATTTCAGTTTCCATTATTCTGATTTCCGTGTTCCTTGTCACTGATTCTGTTGGGCAAACTAGGACCCGTAAAAACACAGAAACTCAGTGTCGGGACAAGTGCACGAACATAATATACTTTCTGTCCAATTATACTTTTCGTATTATACTAAGTACTTTAGATTCTGCTCCTTAAACCTCCAACCATGACTCACGCCTTCGTTTGCCCTGTAGGGTAACCTTGGTGTTCCTGTACTAATTCCACCATCCCTTTGCTCGCCGGGTAGAATAACCTTAGCGTTCCTGTACTACATCTACCTACTCCTGCTGATGCATTGAGAAACTCCGTCATTTTCCCGTGCATTTTGTATTTTATTTTTATAGTTTTTGAGTCATTTTCAGTCTTTATACAATCGTATTTGTTTAGTTTGTGTTTTGCCAGGTCCCGGTGCGAAAAGAAAAATAAACGAGTTTAGACTTATAAATAAACAAAGAACTAGGATCGTGAAATAAACTTAAGGGGCTGAAGTGTAGAAGAATGAAAGCTGTTTAAAAATAGTGCATGAAAGTTGAAGGACTAGAATCGACATATGCTAAAAGTTGGTATTAATTCAACTCTCAAAAAGTTTTTTTTTTTGAACGGCCAACAAACTCAATCCCGAGCACTCTCGGGGCACCCACTGGACAAACGGAGTACTCCGAGAGTAACCCGAGTCCACCACCATTTCCGGGGAAAACCCGGTAACCCACCCGCCCGTAGGCACGACGGTGAAATTACCGATAACTCAAGGATCCAACCCAGGTTTCCCTGGGTCTTCTATCATGGCCCACCAGTGCCTCACTCTGCACCAAGTGAGAGTCGAACCTACATCTTTCAAAAGAAATACTAACACTCCACCACTTGATCTAAAGATCATTGGCTAACTCTCAAAAAGTGCAACAACATTTAGAGTTACTGACTCTAATTTGTTGTTGGAGTTCGTCAGAGAAAAAAAAAAGGAATATTCTCATATTACGAATAGATATTAGAGAAAAAGGGGGCCATTGATTTTATTCATTATTCAACATATACATATCCCCTGTAGGGGAATAGTTCTATTATTTGGTTTGCCAAAAGTGGCGGCAATCAATATAAGTTTTTTTTTTTTTTTTTAAGTTAGCTAGTTAAAATTATGATTTTGTCCATAGCTTAAAATAAAATTTAGGTTTTGCCCCCAGCTTAAAATTACGGTTTTGCCCTCAGTTAAAAATTACGATTATGCCCTCGGTTCAAAATAAAATTATGGTTTTTCCCTAGCTATGGTCCTACCAAATTACAATTTTATCCCCAGTTTAAAATTACGATTTCGCCCCAGTTCAAAATAAAACTATTGTTTTGCCCTCTGTTCAAAATATGATTTTGCCTCCATTTCAAAACTACGGTTTTAACCCAGTTCAAAATTGCAATCTGGCATCTTGCCATCGTTTTTCTGGACAAAACTATGGTAGTGTTTTATTTTACTTGGTTGACTTAGTGTAGTTTTTATTCGTGCCAAACAGCCGCCTAGCACGCGCTAATTGGTCCTAACAAATTATTGTTTTGCCCCTAGCACTAAATTACATGCTTGCCATCGTTTTAGTTATTTTTTTGGCAAAACTATAGTAGTGTTTTGGTTTAATTGGTTCACTCGATTTATCTTTTTTAGATCGTGTTATAAGTAGCATGTATAAGTGACCGAAATAAAGACGTACATGTTATTAAACTAAGAAATATTCGGTTTAGCGCCCTGCAACGCGGGCGGGCATACCACTAGTATCTACAAAACCCAATAGCGGCAATAGTGCTTGCCTTCTATTGGGTTAAATGTGCGGCAGGGGAATAGTGCCAGGCAGATGCCTGGCACTCTCCTATTGGCCCAACAAATTTACGATTTTATCCTCTTTAAATTTACGATTTTGCCATCAGTTCAAAATTATGTTTTTGCCCCCTCTTAAAAATAAATTTACACTTTTACTCCCAGCTAAAAATTTCAATTTTGCCCCCGGTTAAAAATTACGACTTTGCCCCGTTTCAACTTACAGTTTTGCCATTAGTTTTTTCCCTTATGATTACGATTTTGCCATCTGTTCAAAGTTATGTTTTTACCCCCACTTAAAAATAAATTAACGTTTTTGCTCCCAGCTAAAAATTCCAATTTTGCCCTCGGTTCAAAATTACAATTTTGCCCCGTATAAATTTATAGTTTTGCCATTAGTTTTTTTTTTTCTCACAGTCAAGTTACGATTTTTCCCTCAACTTATATTTACATTTTCTCCATCGTTTTTCTTTGTTTTCCTGGTGAAACTACAATTTTGCCCCTAATGTAAAATTACAGTCATGCCGGCAGATTCCTGGCACTCCCCCATTGGTCCATTTAATTTACGATTTTATCCCGGAATTAAAATTATGATTTCGCCCTCAGTTAAAGATTACGTTTTCCCAATCGTTTTAGTTTTTTTTTTAGCAAAAGTATAAAACAATTTTTTTAATTTGTTGGCTCGATTGTCAAGGAGCCGCCTAACACTCGTTCATTAGTCCTGAAAAATTACAGTTTTGCCATGATCCGAAAAATATCGTTTTAGTTTTTTTCCTAACAAAATTATAGTAGTGTTTTTTAACTTTTTTTGATTGATTGAGAATTATTCGGCTATCGCCCCGCAACGCGGGCGGGACATCAACTAGTTACATATACATTTAGGCTGAGGGCAATAGTTCTGCCACCCCACTGGCGGAAAAGGGCGGCAGACCTATTTTTGTTTTTCATTTTTAATTTTAATTTAATTTTACAATGTTAGTATAATATAATTATAATTATAATTGACCCTTTCAAAAATTACGATTTCACCCTCAGTTCAAAATTACGCTTTTGCACACGATGATCATGTCAAAACCTAGAAAAGCTTGCAACGAAGCGCACCCTCAACTAATTCATCCAACACTAGCGGGTAACTAATAATAATAGTATATATTTAATGGGGTAAGATCAAATAAAAAATTTATTTTGTCTAAGTAAGATGAGAAGGAATCTTAACCATTCATTTTTCAAATCAATGGTTAAGATGAAAGTGTAGGAGAAAGGAGTGCAAGGGTATATTGGGAAAATCTTATTGATGAACTTTCTCTCTCCACATGCATATTCCACCCCCATTTTTAAACGTTCATAACTTTTTTATACGACATTATTTTTTCTTAAAAATTTCACCGTAAAATCGAGCGTCTTTTTATCTTTAATTTGAGTACCGTATTGCTATATAAAATATGAAGACTAAAAAAACCACTAAAATGTGTTGTATAACATTTTTTGTGCTGAATTTTTGTACTATATTTTTGTGCCAAATTTTTTGTGCTAAATTTTTTTGGCTTAATTTTTTTTTTCTCAATTTTTTGTGCTGGATTTTTTGTACTACATTTTTTTGCTAAATTTTTTCGTGCTATATTTTTTTGTACTAGATTTTTTTGTGCAATATTTTTTTGTACTACATTTTTTGTGCTATATTTTTTTGTACTAGGTTTTTTTGTGCTATATTTTTTTGTGCTAGATTTTTTTTGTACTAGATTTTTTGTTTTATTTTTAAAAAACAAAAGGGGTGCTACATGCCATTTTCACTCCTATTTATAAGGACAAAAATGTCCTTCAATCATACTTATTAGGAGTGACACATGTAATCATCACAATCCTTTTTAGGCTACTTAGGCAAAATCTACTTTTTAGTGGATCGTTCCCCTATATTTAATAATATTGTTTTGTTATTATAACAAATGAAAGCAAAGAAATACCAAAGTGAGTTGCGATTTGGGTTTTTAAGCGTATACGTAGTGGTCGGGCTAACAACATGACATGTCATTATAGGTCACCATAAAAAAGGTTTAATTTGCTTTTAGTCAAAACGGGTATTATTAAAAATAGTTTCGTCAATTGTAAATACATTTATATGATATGAAAAACCTATTCACTTACTTACTACACATGATTGACCGGGTTTGTTTTATTCAATAAATAACCCGTACATTCCTCCCAAAATGTGAATTTGGGTTTTAAGTCGGTTCCACAAGATTTTGGTTATTGGGATATAACCGAACTAAACTAAACCGAATAAATAATTACTTGTACATTGTTATACATCCTAAAGGAGAAAGTCGGTGGTATTTACACCACCAACACTCCAACTTTCTAACTTTGTCACAACCACCCTCTCTATTTTGAATTTCCACAACTACATCTTCACCTTTCAAACTTTGTCATAACCACCCCTCTACTTTGCTTTTCTACAATCACCCCTTAGATTTTACACACTTACGCCACCACCCCTCTACTTTTACATTTCCATCACCACCCCCTCATCTTTTACGCATATCCGCCGCCACCCATCTACTTTACACTTTGCCTTTTTTTACCCTTCCCCTCAACGCTTTTCCGACGCCACCCCCTCAACTTTTACACATTTCCGCCACCACCCCTCTACTTTCATACTTTCTGTTAAACCTTACTACTTATATTTTCCCTCAAGTTTCTTTGCATTTTCATCCCTCGGACTACTACTCCATTTTTACACCCGCTCAACTTTTAAAAGTTGAAATTTTAACCGCTATACTACTATTCTCACTTTTTAGAAATGCCAATGCATTGTGTTTTACGAACTGTCTTAGGCATTGGGTTTTACACTTTTTTTGTAATCGTTTTTACGCATTGTGTTTTACACATTTTTTTAACTGTCTTTTACACATCGCGTTTTACGAATCGTGTTTTGTCTTACTACACGTTTCCACTCACCGTGTGCCGCCGTAACGCATGACAAACAAAATACTAGTTAATCCCTAAAAAAGAATTTTAGATTTATAAGGAAATTTTGATATGGGCCATTCGGTTAATTGGTAGTTTGGTACTAGTTCCTCCCCTATAAGGAAATTTTTGTTAATTGGGTTTTTGAATTTGGGCCTTGAGTGAATTGGGGTTTTGAATTTGGGCCTTGAGTTAATTGGGGTTTTGATTAGGTCGGTGGTGGACTCCCATCACTTGTAATAAATCTAGGGTGGGCGTCAACCGGAGGAGCGAACGTTGGAGAATATTGGCGCCATTTTGTATTATACTTAGTGGTACGTCTCTAATCTCTTCTACGATCGATCCATTGTAGTTTATTGTAGATTTATACCACTCGATTCGAACGTAACAAAAAGTTTATACCTAATTTATTGTAGTTTATTGTAGATCGTGTTCTTGTTTGTTTGTTAATTTTAGGCAACAAACGAAAACAATCGTTGATGAACACAAACGAGCACAAACTAATGTTCAGGAACACAAATGACAACAAACGAACACAAACAAACGTTCATGAACAGATATATAGAACACTAATGAACTATCAAACACAAACGAACATGTTACCGAATGTTCACGAACATAAATGAATGAACATGGCCTTTGTTCATGTTCGTTCATTTAACTTAGAGAATGGAATATCTTGTTCGTGTCCGTTTGTTTAATAAGCGAATTCCTGCTGAACGGCTGTTCGCTGAACGTTTGGTTCGTTTGCAGCCCTACTAACTAGTTATAAATGCTCAAAAGGATTAATAAATACTCCCTGCTGAACGGCTGTTCGCCGAACGTTTGGTTCGTTTGCAGCCCTACTAACTAGTTATAAATGCTCAAAAGGATTAATAAATACTCAGTTTGTGTTTGTGCATGCATGCATTACATCAGTGTATTTATATGTTTGTTTGTAGGCAACAGAATGACGGTTGATTAAATAAAATCTGTTTTTGCAGGCTGTTAACAACATGTGGTCTAGCTTATTCAACACAAAAGAAGTTTTGGAGCCGGATGAAACAAGCCGTTGTGGATTACTGAAGAGAAAATCGCTATTAGGTTAGTTCTTAAAGTTAAATGTTAATTAACTTTATCGTTTATGTCCTGTTTGATTTGTTATTAGTCATGCTTCTTAGTTCGTTCTAGCGTGGTTTCGGGTCGTTTTGTAGGTTTCTGTGGTTTGCACTGAGTTTTGCACACCCAAAAAATTCATAGTTGTTAATGGCTAATAGCGACAAATAGCGATAAGGTACATATATGCTACATAGCGAATAACGATAAATAGTGATACACTAGAATTAAAAAAAATATATATATATATATATGTATGTATATTATATCAAAATACCCTGGTATATACGCTATTTTACATGTATATTTAACAAAAACCTAAAATCCAGCTATATTATAGCTATATTTAATCGCTATTTATATTTAAAAAAATACAAAAATAAAAAAGAATAACTGAAATCCTGCTATTTATGGCTACATACCCTGTAGCGACCTTCGACCTATTCGCTACGTTATACGCTATAGCGACCATAACGACCGCTATTGACAACTATGCATAATTTTGATTAATCTTATACCTTAGCAGAACTTTTCAAATTTACTACGAATGTTCTGGTACTAAAGATGAATGTGAATTAACCTCGTTGTCTAATCTGACTCGATCTTTTTTCTTAATGTTACAGAAAGTCAGAACACTGAAGAAGGAGTTGGTTCAAGGTCTAGTTCACATTCTGAGGTAAGTTTAAACCATTGGAATAGTAGTATTAAAATTTGTTATTTCATATATCAAATTGCCCACAATACGTGGTATTAATATTTGTTACTGGAATGTTTTAGGATATCAGTATCACCCCATCTTCTAAAAGCTCGAGAAGTATTCATCATTGGAGTTCTAGCCGTTATTCAACAGAGCATGATGCGCATAGAAGTCATCACAAGCATGAGTCCAAAAGAGCAAACATGGAACCAAGGAGATATCAAGCAGACGAGGCTAAAAGAAGTCGAAGCAGAGACAGAGGAGAGCACAGAGACTATTATGGGAACAAGAGAAGAAAATATGAGCGTTCAAGGAGGTCGTCTGGTAAGTGAAAAATAACATGTCTCTTTTTCACTTATTTAACAAGCTGAATGAGAAATTAACAGTTTGTGATATATATTTATAATACATTAATAAAGCGTGTTTGGGTATTGCAGGTAGAACTGATTCGGATGGTGGAAGATGGGAATGCGATGATGTTTCCCATTCTCTAGTTCCAATTAAGGCATCTGGATCAATTAGATCTTCACCTTCAAGATCTAGTGGAACCTGGATGACACTTGCTCAAACCAAAAAGCGATCTCAGCGTGCTGCTGATAATAATCAGTGGGAAGAAAGACAACTTATGAGATCGGGTGCCGTTAGAGATAAAGAAATGCAAACTGAATTTGACGATGAGGAAGAACACAAGGTTATTCTTCTTGTTCATGGTATGAATTTTTACCATTTTACCCTTTTCATGAATTTTAAGAATTTGTGTTTACTTTCTAAGATGTTTGGGATTGCTCACTTGGTGAAACTTTGCAGAAACAAAGCCTCCGTTTTTGGATGGAAGAAGTGTGTTCGGTAAGCAAGCAGACCCCATAATGCCCGTAAAAGATCCAACATCCGATATGGCAATTATTTCAAGAAAAGGTTCAAAACTTGTTCGCGAAATTCATGAAAAACAAAGCATTAGTAAATCTCGTCAGCGGTTTTGGGAGCTTGCTGGTTCAAAACTCGGAGATATTCTCGGTGTTGAAAAGTCAACAGAACAGGTTAATATTTTTGGCCATAAATTTTTTATTTTAGTCAATACTTAATACACGTTTTCTTCATCAAGTCCACCCATATGTTGAAAATAATTTTTAGTCCACCCATATATATCTGATTCCACTTGTCTAAAGACGATAATATCCTTGTATTGACCGGACATATTTTTATAGGTTCTTTGTCTTTTGAAAGATCGTAAGGGTATTTTTGGTGGGATTTACTGAGTATGATGATGATGATGATGATGATGATTCTATTAACTTTTAAATATTTTGTTTTAATGACATACTAGATTGATGTTGATACCGCTGTAGTTGGTGAAGATGGTGAGGTTGATTTTAAGGAAGATGCAAAGTTTGCTCAACATCTTAAAAAAGGCGAAGCAGTAAGCGACTTTGCAAAGTCGAATTCACTTGCACAACAACGCCAATATCTTCCTATATTTTCTGTTCGGGATGAATTGCTGCAGGTATGAAATTGAATTTTGTTTAATAAAACCTGTAGTCAATAACAACGGTTTTATTTATCTGACCTTTTATTTCCTTTTTCTATTATTTTGTAAAATAGGTGGTGAGGGAGAATCAGGTGGTGGTGGTTGTAGGCGAAACTGGTTCCGGAAAAACAACACAATTAACGCAGGTAACTTTTAGACCACAGTGTTGTTTAATCTACGATGTTGAGTCTGAATATTATTTGGATGTTTAACATGTTTGCAACTTATTTTTGCAGTATTTGCATGAAGAGGGATATACAAATAATGGAATAGTTGGCTGTACTCAACCAAGACGTGTGGCTGCAATGAGTGTTGCGAAAAGAGTCAGCGAAGAAATGGAAACCGAACTTGGAGATCTGGTTGGTTATGCTATTCGTTTTGAAGACGTGACTGGGCCCAAGACTGTTATAAAGGTAATTTACTTTAATTAATCCTTGTGGTATATCACTTTTTTATTAGGAAGTATTGATAGATTGATTCAAATGTGTATGTTCTTTCATTTGCAGTACATGACTGACGGTGTGCTTCTGCGTGAAACATTGAAAGATGCTGATCTTGACAAATACCGGTAAGTAATATCTAATACCAGACCTGATGGTGTGCGTAATATATAAATATATAATTATTTATTTAACTTGTCTAAATATTCATGTAATATTGCAGTGTTGTAGTGATGGACGAAGCCCATGAAAGATCATTAAACACTGATGTTTTATTCGGGATCCTTAAAAAAGTAGTTGCAAGACGTCGAGACTTCAAGCTTATCGTTACTTCTGCCACCCTCAATGCACAGAAATTTTCCAACTTCTTTGGGAGGTAATTTCAGTGTGCCCATGTATTTATAGTTGAGAGAAAACATATATTACGTTACGTACAAGTGGCAAATATGTAACGGGTCGGTTTGGATTGGGTAAATGGGTCAGGTTGAGTCGAGTTGACCTGGAACAGTTTTATTCAAATAGTTCTTTTTATTCTAATTATTGGGTTGACTGGTCATTGGACTCTCTCCTTTTTATCTTTTTTGAGTAAAATGTCATTATCGTCCCTGAGGTTTGGCTAATTTTCCGACTTTTGCCGAAGGTTTGTTTTTCCGCTTCTGGATCCAAAAGCTTTGAAATCTTGCCATTTTCATCCAACTTGTTAACTCCATCCATTTTTAAACGTTAAGTCAAGGGTATATTCGTCTTTTAGACATTTTTTTGTAATGATTAAAGGGTTTGGGTGGGGAGAAAGTCAACAGAGGTGTATCTTTATTTCTTATAGTTTTTTTATTTTAATAAAAATGTCTAAAAAGACGGAAATGCCCCTCATTTAACGGAGAAAATGGATGGAGGTAATGACTTGGATGAAAATAGCAAAATTTCAAACCTTTTGGATTCAGATGCAAAAAAACAAACCTTTGGATGAAAGTTGCAGAATTAGCAAAAACTCAAGTAAGCAAATGGTGTTTTACTATCTTCTATTTTTAATTGTGACCTGTTTGACTTGTTAAGATATAAGAGTCTTTATTGACCCATTTTATAAGTAAATGGGTCGAATTTGCCACCTCTAATACTATATTATTACTATCATGTGTCAATATGACTTCAGTATCACTTATGATATTGTTTTTACTAAATAACTAAATTACTCTTTGCAGTGTCCCAATCTTCCATATCCCCGGGAGAACATTTCCGGTTCAAATTCTGTACAGTAAAAGCCCCTGCGAAGATTATGTTGAAGCCGCTGTAAAACAAGCAATGACGATCCACATCACCCGCCCGCCTGGCGACATACTAATATTCATGACGGGTCAAGAGGAAATCGAAGCCACATGTTACGCACTATCAGAGCGTATGCAACATCTCGTTTCAACCACAAGCGGAAAAGCGCGCAACCTTTTAATCCTCCCTATGTACTCGCAACTCCCAGCCGACTTACAAGCAAAAATCTTTGAAAAACCCGAAGACGGGCCCGCAAATGCATCGTGGCGACAAACATCGCGGAGACGTCGTTAACCGTGGATGGGATTTATTACGTTATCGACACGGGGTACGGTAAAATGAAGGTGTATCATCCCCGTATGGGTATGGATGCTCTCCAGGTGTTTCCTGTCAGCCGGGCTGCTGCTGACCAACGGGCCGGGCGGGCTGGGCGGACTGGGCCCGGGACTTGCTACCGTCTTTATACAGAAAACGCGTACCTAGATGAAATGCTTGCGCAACCAGTCCCCGAAATTCAACGGACTAATCTTGGAAACGTCGTGTTGTTACTTAAGTCGCTTAACGTCAAAAACTTACTGGATTTCGACTTCATGGACCCACCGCCGCAAGATAATATTGTTAACTCGATGTACCAGCTGTGGGTTTTGGGTGCATTGAGCAACACAGGTAGTTTAACGGATGTCGGGTGGAAGATGGTCGAGTTCCCACTCGATCCACCATTAGCCAAAATGCTTCTAACGGGAGAACGGTTAAAATGTCTAAACGAAGTTGTTACAATCATCTCGATGCTTTCAGTCCCATCCGTATTTTTCCGACCCAAAGACCGAGCAAAGGAAAGTGATGACGCTAGAGAGAAGTTCTTCGTGTCGGAATCCGACCATTTAACGTTACTGAACGTATACCAACAGTGGAAAGCTAACGAATACCGCGGAGACTGGTGTAACGATCACTATCTACAATTAAAGGCGCTTAAAAAAGCCCGGGAGGTTCGATCGCAACTGTTAGACATATTAAAAACGCTAAAGATTGGGCTGTCCTCATGCGGGCCAAATTGGGATATTGTACGGAAAGCAATCTGTTCGGCTTATTTTCATAACGCTGCAAGAATGAAAGGAGTGGGGGAATATGTGAACTGTCGGAACGGAATGCCGTGCCATCTGCACCCGAGCTCGGCTCTTTACGGGTCGGGGGACATGCCGGATTATGTGGTGTACCATGAGCTTATACTGACGACGAAAGAATACATGCAATGCGTGACTTGTGTTGACCCACGGTGGTTAGCTGAACTGGGGCCGATGTTTTTCTCGGTTAAGGATTCGGATACATCGATGTTGGAACAAACAAAGAAGCGAAAAGACGAGAAGTCGGTCATGGAAGAGGAAATCGAGAGATTGAAAAAAGAAGAGGCGGAAGCAGAGATGAGAAAAAAGGCGAAGGAGAGGGAGAAGATGAAGAAACGACAACAGACAATCTGCATGCCGGGATTGAAGCAAGGTTCTTCGACACGTAAAAGACTGGGTTTGTGATGGTAGACTTTCATGTCATCATTTACTTGCTTCATTAAAAACTTCATAGAGACATTCTAGTTATGTTTAAGAGAGACTCACATAAATTGAAATCACATAAAAAGTAAACGCTAACTCTGTTTGCCATGAGCATGTATCATCCAACAGAAAAAAAAAAAAAAAAAAAAAAAAAAAAAAAAAAAAAAAAAAACCCCAACCGTTTGAGATGCTGACAACTAACTAAATAACATAAAAATAAGATTAACCTTTACAAAGTTTGACAACTAAGAAAAATATCAACCCCCCCAACAGTAGCAAACACATAGATATGTACAGAGAGATAACAAGCTATTAAACAATTAATTATGATTCTGAACTAGAAATAACTGTTCGTATATATAGATATGGGTGATTCTATATACACACCCTATAATCTTATTTTCACATCCCTAGTGTATAAGGGCCGCATAACCTTATACCTTATACGGCCCGTATAGAATGCTTTTGCACATAAATAAATGCAATGGAATCTTTTTTTTTTTGTTTTACATGTATACAGGCAGTATAACCTTATACGAGCCGTATACAATTGTATACGAGCAATATAATGTTATACGGCCAAATGTATACGGGCAAGAGAAATTGGTGGAACCCGATGTATACGGGCCGTATAACATTATACGACCCGTATACACCATGTGAAAAAAGTCAACTGACAAAAGTATAGAATAAAGTCAACTGACAAAAGCTGTGTTTGTCAGTTGACTTTATCCTATACGGGCCTTATGTATACACCATGTGAGAATAAGATTTAAGATTTTACCATATGGGATTATTAACTCCCATAGATATACACACACATAAGAACAACCAACAAAACTCAACAAAACTCAAAGTATCAACTATACTTAATACAATATATATTGGTTCGGGTAAATTTTGCGGGTAATCGGGTATGTATATATGGGTAATCGGGTCGGGTATTACTATATCCTATACCCGTACCCAAACCCGAAAAAAATAAAAATTTATACCCATACCCATACCCATCGGGTTTCGGGTTTTTTTGCCATCCCTACTATATATTAACTAACTAAACAACTATACTTAATACAATATGTATCTATCTCTAATCGTTTCGTCCGTCTAACAGACAATAGACTGGCGGGATGGTGATCGTCTCTATCTCCCCATACACATTCCAACAAAATGCATCCAACATCGCGCGCCCTTCAACAGGAAACAACTCCACTTCGGATAAAGTTATGTATCTACAAGGAACCGAGTCGCTACAACCAAAATGCACGGGTGAGCTTCTAACGTTGTATGTCCCTTTTATGTTCTTGTACTCGATGTTTGACACAACCACTGCTGATGTCTGGTTCAAGCATCGTTTTCTTGGGCAATAGAACTGGTCGATAATGATCGGATTCCTCACGTTTTCCATTAAAATGTTTTCGTATTTCACATGATTAACAGCCCCGTATCCACCTTGCCATGTCTTGATCCTAACTCCGTTTTTTGTTCGTGTTATTGTCGAGTCCCTTACCGTGATGTTCGAAACCCATGTCCATGAATTCTGATTGCCTAAACTTCCTATGCTGAATCATACATAGCAAAATGATGTAAAAAATGTATGACAAAAGCGTTAACTATAATTATCTAGGTGCAGGGGCGAAGCTAGGGGGGGAGGGCGACCCTGAACTTTTCGCTCAGTAGTGTTATGTATGTACGTTTCGTATATAATTTTTTAGGTATATACGTTTTCGACCCCCCGGTTTTATAAAAAAAAATATTTAGGTATATACTTTTAGGTCCGGTGACTTCCGACCCCCCGGTGGAACTTTTCAAGCTTCGCCACTGTCTAGGTGTCTGGTCTACCTAGGGTTATATTAGTAATCTCAGTCGCACCCAATTATAAAATTGTGTTTTGTATCCGTTAAGTACTTGTATGTTGCTCATTACCCATCGCGCTTGCGGTATTGGGTATGCATTGCCATTTCTCGAGACCCAAATTTAAACTCACCCTAAAAACTGGCTTAAAATTCCAAGTAGGAAATTACATTAGTTCTATAATATTGATAATTCCAACTTTTTAAAGAGTGTTATTATAAGATAGACTTTTTATCAAATGTTTTAGGTAAATTGGATTTAAATAATCAAATCCGGCTATTTTTGGCCAATAATAATCTCAACTGAGTTTATTTCAGACAAGGGTTTAACCTTTTTCATTTTGTTTGTATAATGGACCGTTGTTCAAAAAAACATAACGGAGTTAAGGTTTTTTTCCGAATTACAAACTGATGTTTTAGGGCTTCTGATCAGAATGAGGATACGAGTCGATTGATGTAAAATTTACTTCGAAACAGTGCTCCAAACGACGAAAACGGTTCTTCACTTCGGGTGTTTAAACTTCCAGTAAACAAAAATCAAGCCATTTGGAGCACCGTTTGAGGTAAGTTTTACATCAATCGACTCGTATCCTTATTCTGGTCAAAAGCCCTAAAACATCGGTTTGTAACTCGGAAAAAAAACGTAACTCCGTTAAGTTATTTTTAACGACGGACCATTATACAAACAAAATGAAAAAAAGGTTGGACTAATGGCGAGAATAAACTCAGTTGAGATTAGTGTTGTTGACTGATTTTGTAAAGCATCATTAAAAGCAAACTTTTGTTGTTTTTTTTAACGGCCAACAAATCAATCCCGAGCACCCTCTGGGCACCCACTGGACAAACGGAGTACTCCGAGAGTAACCCGAGTTGTGGTGTATGATATTATTGATATACATATTGATGTTACCTGATCCCATGACCATGTACACAAGTGATGTTCTTTATATCAACATCATAACAACCTGATCCAATTGACACACAATCATCACCTGCCATGTCATCAAATTCACTAAATCAAATTATGCAAATATGATAAGTTAAGTGTAACGGTGACAAATTATGTACCGTTGGAAATGATCGAGTTGTGAATCTGAACATCGTTGGTGTTCTCGATGTGAATCCCGTCAGTGTTTGGGCTAGAGGCTGGTGCGGATATGAAAATCGAATCGATACGAACACTTACACACCTATCGAACCTCACGTTGAAATGTGGGCTATCTTTGATCTTAAGTTCTTGTAATTTCAAATTCGCGCACGTTACAAATCTTATGGCCTAACATTTGTAACGATTAAACTTGTACTCATTATTGCATGATGTATTTACAAGTGAGAACAACAAAACATTTTTTTCGGTAACGTATAAGTATTAATGGAGTCACTTACACTTGGGCTATCACACGGTCCCGGTAAAGTCGAGCCATTTGGTCCCTGTATGGTTGTAATAGTCATATGTGCATTAGTTATATTAACGTTAAACTCTATAAAAAAGACTGGATTTTATGCGATTTGTCATCGAACTATTTTTTGTGTCCGTAAAATAAAAATAAAAAAAAACTTTTACGACCTTTCTAGTCATAAAAATCCTATGACCTGCTACATGCATATGTGACATGTAACATATAGCGTTATATGTAACCACCACATAGGCAACCAAGGTTATGTGACATGCCACATGGATGGATGTATGTATGCCTATATCATCATCTTGACATCAATAACTTACGTATTTTTTATATGTAAAAGAGTTTGATTCCTCCTATAAAAATTACATAACCTTTATTATTTTTTAGCACACTTGGATTTTAGTAATTAAAACTTCAACAACAACAACAACAACAACAACATCATCATCATCATCATCATCATCATCATCATACTCAGTATATCCCACTAATAGCAAAGCAAAGGTAGGGTCTGAGGAGGGTAAGATGTAGACAGCCTTACCTCTATCCCGTAAAATAGAGAGGCTACTTCCAATGAGACCCTTGGCTCGATAGTAGTTTTGCATCAAGCCTTGGACATAAGGCACATAACACTCAGCAATCGGGACAAAGACCGATTAGTGCATGTACCCTTTTGTCTTTCAGCTATCAACGCCACCACATGATGCATGATTAACCGTCCTCAACTTTTAACGTTATTTTCACGAAATTAGTAAAATAACGTTAAAATTAGTGCACTTTCACTTTTGCCCCCCGATGGCACACACACATATACATTATATGTAAATTAGCTATTTGATTAATGTTGGTCATAACTTTTATTTTCGTTATTTATTTATTTATTTTTATTTTTTTTGAACGACAAATTTGGATAACTGACGGACCACTTGAGTATCATCGTGCCACCAGCGAAACCACCCGATCATATCCATCTCCACTAGCCTATACACTATACACCAATTCAGTAGTAAACCCAATAAATCTGGAAAAAACCCTCTTGTGGGAATCGAACCCAAGACCTAATGGTTTCTAAGCCTTATCCCACCCCTAAACTATCACTAGACTATAATACCGTGGGATTTACTTTCGTTATTAAGGACAACCCCAATTTAACGGGTAAGTAACTTTAATAAATAACCGACTAATTATTCTCATAATCAAAATGTTGTAAGACCCCCCGTAGTGGGGCGTTTTTTTTTTAAATAAAAATTCAAAAAAAACGCCGAAACACGCCCCCCACCCATTACACCCGGGCGTTTTCCGGCGTGTTCTTTGACAAAATTGATTCCGGCGTTTTTAAAATAACGCTGAAGTGGTCCAGCTGAAAATTGCATCTGGCCAATGGGAGTGGTCCAACTGTAAGTTTCATTTTCTTATTTTTTTTATCCTTTTCTCTATAAAAAAATAATTGTTTAATGATTGGAAGGGGCTTTATTGGGCATTATTCCCACTACGCCACTTTTACAATAACGTCCAATAATGCCCCCATGCTGACTGGACTGCCACATGACAGAAAACGCCCCATGGTGGGGGGGCATTATTGATAAAACCACTACGCATGGTATAAATGTTTTAAAATGAGATAAATGAAAGTTACAGTATACTAGGTCACTTTTCCATTCCAAAGGAAGTGCTTTTGATGATGAAAGTGAAAGTTAGAAGTGTAACTAGTCAAATTAACTCTCTATATATTTTGGGTGATATTTTAGATTATCAAAATTGAATTTGCCCTTCTTTAGATAGTTTGTCCTAAATCATAATATTAAAATTGCTATTAAAATTTGAAGAAAGTCTAACAATATATTAAAATTGCTATTAAAATTTGAATAAAGTCTAACAATATACTAGAAAATTAATGAAGAATGTACCTTGTGAGGTTTGCAAGGAAGATCCCACCATTGTTGTCCCCTTCCATCTATGAGACCACTACCTTTAATGATCATTTGGTTAATCCTATAAAACACCAACCATTTGTGTCTCTTGTTTTTGGGCCATGACTCTGGTCCATCTGGTGGCATCAATGTTCCATCAACCTTCAATTTTTAAGAAATATATGTAAAAGATACTAGTAAAAAAAAACTAGTATTGGCGAAGGAACAAAACAATCGCTAATATTTCTACAAATTGCGACAAAAGACGGTCTCAACAATCATGCCAGATATCGTGATGGAAGCAACCAACGAAGGATTTGTGATGGTGACTTGCCGCAATGCTGCCAGCCTAATCCTTTGCAAAAGTTGTCGCAATTATTGAAAAAAAAAGGTTAAAACTACGCGTAGGAAAACTCGTCAATGTATTTTTAGAAACATATAAAAAGGATTTAAATTTATCTGTAGTGAAGACTGTTGCAAAAGCGGTTGGTTACAATGTCCTTTGACGGCCCAAAACCGTTGCATGGTCATCTGCGACGATTTTGGCCATCACAGATGATCGTTTGTGTTTAGGGAACTCATGTCTAGTTTAACAATTCCTGGGACCCACACTCACAACTGATGACACTTAGCCAATTTTTGAAGGAAGACGTCAAAAATTTCTAAAAAGGCTACATAGTCTCCAAGTTGGGGAAGAGTCTAAGTCTAACCTTTTGTTTTTTTTTTCTTTTCCACCACAATTTTTAAACGGGCATAACATTTTCCTACGATAATATTTAAAAAAAAAATTAAACCAAATTAAAGAGAATTCATGAGTTTCCTAAAGCTAGACGTTTTCAATGTTTATTTTGGTAAATTCACTTATCAATGTATATTTTGGTGATTTTCCAAAAAATATGTTATTATAGCACATAATGTCATGCTTATAAGGTGGATAAAAATATAAGTACCTGAAATATTATTGGAGATTTACATGGACCTTTGAATATGGTGGATTGTATGATGAAATAATAACCATGAGGAACCAAGAGCATAGGTAAATAGAATGGACTTTGACTTTGACTTTGACATACACATTTCCATGCTTCCTTGAAGACATTGGTATCATCTTCTACACCATCTCCTATAGCACCAAACTCTCTAACATCAAATATCCCATCACCATCAACATCACATGTGTAGGGGGCATTAGAAGGTGAAGGAGAATGATGCTTGTGTTTATTTTCATGATCATGATGATTATGATGATCATGATGTTGATGATGGTGATGGTGATGGTGCTCAAGTCTAGCTTGGGTATAACAAATACAAAAACATAAACAAGATGCCAAAAAAGATATGGAGGTATGAAAATAAGTCATTTTAGAGTTTTAGTTTGTTTACAAAGATATGTGATATCCTATATATACATAGCAACTTCAACTTAAGTCACTAATAATGGAATGAAGCTAAAGGAAACTTAAATTTTGAAAAAGTTCTCTTTCAATATAGAATATACTTCAAGTAAAACTACTAGTCATGAGGTTAGGTGGTTTACTAGAATATTTGTAAGAAGTGAGAAAAAGTTATATTATATACGATTTTATTATATTGTTTTATGGTCAAAAATAGATATTTTTTTGTTAATCATGATTCACATGAGGGTTTTACATGATTTTTTTGTTGATTTTGATTCACATGAGTATTTTATGACATGATTACTCTTGTTATATGAAGTATTATGTTGTACAATATAAAACAATTGAGATAAAAACCAGAAAAAATAATAATCATAGAACATATATAAGTCGAGATTATACGTAAATATAACCCTAACTACACACTTAGTAAGATTAACGCGATAACTCACTTTGTATATCATCTCTCCGCTCACGCAAACTTATGTTGTTAGACACACTTATGTGATGACTTCTAGTTTACATTAACAAGTCGTTTGGGGTTGCAATGTTTGTGATGAATTCTAGTTTACATTATCAAGTCGTTTGTAGTTGCAATGTTGATACTTGATACTATCCTATATAATATTAGAGTAATATGTGGCATGGTGGGTTAGGGGCTTCGTGCGTGCAGGTTGGGCTGCCGCGGGCTACCTTTCGGCCAATGGGTGCCACGTACGGAGTACCCGGCGATTCTTATGTGGGACGTTCAAAAAAAATATATATGTCCTAAAATTTTAGTTTACAAATCTTGTTCTTGTATACTAGTCATGAATCGATCAACAAACTATTGGCATTTAACCTTGGCATCATAATCATTACTTAGTATATAAGCTAAGTGTTTTGTAGCATTATTTTAGCATAAGTATTGGCGGTTTTATTGTAACCAATATAACCGATGATTTGAAGGGACACAACCCTTCACTCCTTATAAATACCTTTGTATAGGGCTTTAAACGAACCGAACGATTGTTCTTTTTCATTTGTTAAGAAAAGATATGTGTTTACGAACTGTTTATGAATACTTACTGAACAATATTTTATTGTGTTCGTTTGTTATGGAAATGAACGTGTTTGTGTTCGTTTGTTCATTTTAGGCAATGAACGAAAACGAACGTTGATGAACATAAATGGAAATAAACGAACACAATATTTTATTTGTCGGAATTTTGAAGTATTTATATAAAATATAAAAACTAAAACACTAATTAACTATCGAACACAATCGAACATAAATGAACACGTTACCGAACAATCACAAACATAAATGAATGAACGCGACCATTGTTCATGTTCTTTTGTTTAATAAACAAACGAACACAAACGAACTTCCTGCCAAACGGGAAAGTAAAACTCTACCTGTGTATGTGTCGTTTGAACGTAATGTATGAATGCGTGTGTATTAAAACTCTACAATGCGTGTGTATTAAAACTCTACAAGCTCATTTTTCAATTTCAAATTTGTGTGTTGATCAAAACTTAAAGATTCAAGTGTAAATCTTCATCGCCTCCGATCTTAGAACTATACAAACAACATTCCCTACTCGTACTAAACGTCCATCGAAAACATCTTTATCCTAAAGTAGCATAATCTAATAGTGCACGAGTGTGGATGCGTTTAAATACAAATACATATAAGCGTTTAATACAAAACCAATTTTAGGTGGACTGCGGGAGAGAGAAAAAAGAGTCTTATATACGATTACATTATCACAGCTAAAACAATATATACAAATGTTTACAATTATCAGATATTCAAAATTAGTTGCATAACAACCCTCTATATTTAATTTATATTCCAATTTACAAATATTACAATATTGTTACACACTCATGTGATGTTTTTTTTAATGATTTGAAGGGACAATCACATATGTACTCATATATTACATCAATCAATTGAAACAATTAATAGCATTGAATAAACACTTAAACCTTAAGATTAACAGGAACACCAGCCTTAGGTAACCAAGATCCTGCATCTAAGAATTTTTCGGCACAATACATTGTGGCGTTTCCCTCGTCTTTGATAACCTCAAACCCCGACCAGTCAACCCTGTGATCCGTGTTTGACCCGGGTCCCTTGTTGTCATACTCCCTAAACGTACACGTCTCATAGTTATCCTTCCCCTCGGGCGAATCCCATTTGGTCCATCCTTCGGGTTGTATCACGTCACCGATCTCCGACTTCATCACCACCACTTTCGCCTTTGGCTTCCACGGACGTCCGAGGTAGCTTTTCGTGACCCCATTCGCCTCGGGGGCCGCCATAATTTGGCTGTTTTGAAACACTACACCTGCTGCCTCCTCACACTTCATCATTCCATCGGCCGCGATCGTGTTGGTTTGACCGTTTTCGGATTTTCGGATAAAAATCTTTGTATCTTGAAAGAAAGCCCGACCGCTTCCGAATATGAAGTCGACGGTCCCTAATACGACGCAGTTTTTATAAAACTGATCATGGGTGTGGTAGTATAGCGTGCCTTGATACCCCTCGAAGGTACAATCGACCATGATCGTGTGCGGTGAAAGAGATCGAAAAGCGACCGCTTGTTGCCCTTGTGGCCCGATCGTGTTGCTGAACCCGACGTTTCGGGCCATGAACCGTTCACCTTCGGCAACGAATGTTGCGGTGTTGGAGGGTGCAATATGTGTCAACCCATGGTTCAATTGTCCGGTAATAATTGTTTTGTCACAACCATCACCATACATGTAAACATTGTGTTGTTGCCTATTGACAATGATTTGACCCTCATCATACACACCACTTTTGATGTATATAATGAACCTTCCTTTGAGATCTAGTGGATAGGCAGCTAATGCCTCTTTGATGGTTTTGAATTGACCACTTCCATCTTGGGCCACAATCACATTGGGCTTGACCGTTATTTCAAGCGGTGCGGGTTCAAGCGATTTGAAATACTCTTGACCGGTGAGTTTGGGTTCGGGTTGATGACTTTTGTCATCTTCGTCTTCATCTTCATCTTCATCTTCGTCGCCTCCAAGAAGCCTACGGTCACCAACCGGGACCCACGATGGGAATCCGTGCTGCTCGATGACTTGACCCTCATCGAGCAGCCTTCGGTGACCGGCTGACGAGGCTTTGTCATCACACACATCCATACCAAAACCCTTAAGGATCTTAGCCACATTGTAAATGATCTTTTGGGAATTGTATGTATGTTTGTTGGCTTTTTCTAGCCTCTTTGTCATGTCTTTTTTGAGTTTTTCGTCTTTGATCTCGTCGACACATGTTGTTTGGTATGCGCGAACCGCGGTTAGCCAAACAAGGATTTGATCAACTTGTTTTGGTAGAGTCTTGGTTTTTGTCTTGTGTGCAACTTTAAGAACATGTTGGAGGTCCTCTATCCCGAATCCCAATAATTTCTCGCAGTTTTTGAGGTCATCACGCGCGTGCTTTGCATAGCCGTCGGTTCGACCATTTAAATCCTTCCGCATAGAGGAAGACTTTCCAATGGTCTTTTGGAGTTCCGCAATGGTTTTATGAAATGTAGCGAAAAGGTAGTCCTTTTTGGTAGCCGAAGTGTTCTTAGCCACCTCGGCTAACCCATCATAACACGCCTCTTTGTACTCGGTCGGTTTGCACATGGTTTTAAGTGCCTTAGTGTTCATCAAATGAATATCTTCCAATTCTCCATCTTGAGCGACGATAGCAACGATAATAAGGATAAAAGCAATCGACAAGCCTAACGACAACACGGACGCAATTAGTTCATTAGCCATTATATACAAAACGCTATGAATGGACTAACATAAGGTATAATGTTTGCTTGTTCTTGGTTATTGTTTTTCCAAGAACAAGCAAACACGTAGAGACGGAGATCGAGATTGAGGCTATGTTAACCACTCTCTATCTCTATCTCCTATCCTCTATTATGTATTTATATATGGATTTGAGAATGAAAATCTAATTGAAAAATGTTTGAATTCATATATAAATTTTTTTCTTTCTAAAAATAGGTTTGACAATCCTATTCTTTAGTTTTCATGAAATATTCAACATCCATCCATCTCCCCTCGCATTTCACGGTCAACCCTTTACTATTTTGAGACCCTTTATCTCTTTGTGAAAAGATGTATAATTTCACAAAATATTTAAACACTAAAGAAAATACGATAACAAAGGTACTTGAGACCGGCTTGGTAAAAGCTCAAATAATGTCGAGCTTAATGAGCCTGGGTTTAGTTATCGAGCTCGAGTTGGCTTGTAAGCCTAAACAGGCATGTTATTAATTAATAAAGAATAAACGAGCCGAGTCCGAGTTAAGCTTGAGACAGAAAATGAGAAAAACCACTCACGTGCCGAATCCAAGTTTAGAATAGAGCGCAAACAAGTCGAGCTCAAGTTCTATGTACTCAAGTGGAAACAAATCATGAAAAACAAGTAAATTAATATTTTTCTCTCAATTTCCATGACTATTTTGTTTAATGTATTTCCATGTTGTATATATTAGTATAAAAAGATAGCTAGATTTACGATTTTCTCTTATAAAAAACATCTATCGTATTAGCTTACATCCTTAAAAGTTGTAATGTAATTTTTATAAGGGATGAGCTTGGTACTCAACTGGTACTAAACCCGAAAAACAACAATAATGAGTATCGGTATCGAAAATAATCGGTATGGTAGGTCACTAGTATTTACCGGTAAATCAACTAAAATACCGGTACCGTACCGGTCCCGAAAAACGAAAAAATGGGCACCGATACCGAAATGATTGGTACGATATGATAGCAATTCAGTACTGATACCCGAAACCAAATGCTCATCGCTACTTTCTACATTTTAAAGTGATTGATGCGGATGTATTAGTAAAAATAACAAAAGATGATGTTAGAGCTGAATTAAGTCAATTTTCCTCCCACCATAACTTAACTAAAAAAAATACTTTTAAAACCCTATAATTAAACCAAAGCGGGTTAACAAATTAGAACAGGTTTAGAGTACAAAGTTCTAATTAAAAAAAAAAACATATAAATTTTATCTATAACCTTCAGCCTTAATTCAATGTTTTTACATGTATAAATACTTTATCTAGAGGACCAACCCTTGTCCCCTTGCCTTAATTGAAAAAAAGCTAGAGCATGGGGCAGCAAACTGCAAAAAATTAGTACGTGGTGCAAAACTTCTTTTCTCTATGCTTTTTCGTTTCGGGATATTTTGGAGAATTACAACCACTGTGGATTGCCGAGCAAGGAAAAGGAAGCGTATCAGGGGATTGTGATTATTGCTTGTTGGAGGCTTTGAAAAACTAGGAATGAGAAGGTTTTCACTAACATTGCGGTGAAAGTTGAAAATATTTATAGCGATATTAAGGCTGTGAGCTTTCTTTGGTTCAAAAATAGATCCAAGCATAAATTGGTAACTTGGGAAGAGTGGTGCAAATTTGTAATTATGTAGTCTGTTATTGTTGTTGTCGCCCGGTTTTTTGGGTTGTACGTTTTTAATTTTTAATGAAGTTAACTTTAAAAAAAAAAAAAAATACTCATACTCATTATTTGTTTTTTAGTTTTCCTCATAAATATGTTTTGTTGGCAAACTCATACTCTTATCCACTCTACAACGTGATCCCCAAGCACATGTTTAAATTATTATTAAAAGAAATTATTTTTAAATTTTAATTTATATTACCATGAGAATACGAAATTGGTTTTTGCTTTTATATGATATTTTTATTTGTTATTTATTTTTAACATATCTTTTTGTATTTATGAAAAATGCAGGATGTTAAGAACAATGACAAAGTACTAATTTGGTGAGACTTGATTAAGTATCCTATTTATTAAAATGATTAGGTTCTAAATTGATTAAGTTTCTCTATAGTTATGTTCATGTTAATTCGAAATCGGAGGTATAAAACAGGTTTATAAATTTGATATTTGAAAAAGGACCAGAGTTTTTCGTCGCTTTTAGCTTTTAAATGGTTAAGCCGAGACTAGTTATCAAATATGTAAAATTATTTCGTGTCTTGAAAACTACAAACATGTCCTATTTTAGCTTTTAAAATTATTTGCCTGTTTAGTTGTTTTGGATTACTACACTCGTTTTGTGAAATTTAGTGTATTTAGATATGAATGAATGCAAGGTTGTGTGGTTTTTAGATATAGAGATAATAAAAGTAAATTAAGTTCAATTGTCAATCTGAGGCTACCTTACATGGTAAAGGTATATGCCTTTTAAAGGTGAATTCCTTGGTTTAAACCTGTGCGATTATTTTAGAATTATAATCGTATGGAAATAAGGGATGGATCTAAAACGTATATGTATATATTGTATGTATAGGTGTGTGAGAGAGGGGGAGGGATGATTTTTGTCCTTTTGTGGACCGACACCAACGTCTGTAAAGAGACGGTGAGGACGAAGCCGGAGGGGGGCGGGGCGGTGTTTGGCCCGGCGCGGACCAGAACGAATCGGAGACGATCCCCATACCTCACAGCCTAATAGTATGGCAGGATTTGTCATTCGATAAAGATAAAAAAAAAAAAAATAACTTAAGTTCCAATTGTTATAAATGCAAGGTTGTGTACTAATATAGGTATTCCTCTATATTAATTAGCAAATTAGTTATGAGTTTTGATTTTACTACACGACTTTGTACTCTCACCTTCAATGTACGACTTTGTTTTGTCACCTTCAATGCACGACTTTGTTTTGTCATTCTGTGTTACTTTACTCTCTTTCCATGTGTGACGTGTGCTAGAAACATCAAATTAATACCTCCCTTCATGTTCATTTGGTTGGTTTTGTGAAGAGATGTTTTCCAAATATATATTATCATTTGGTTGGTTGGTCTCTGGCCTTTGATTACACAGGTCACGAGTAGGAATTTCGCGGTTGACATATTATTTTTCAGTTTGAACCGGTGTCACAGTTAATCTTTTCTATTTGTTTTCTTTTTACGTGGGTTTTCTTACCGCTCAAGTTACTTAATCTTTTCTACAATAGTGTTTTACGTTTCGATTAAAATTTAACGAATTAACACGTCACATGATTTCAACACTTTTACGTTTTCTTTTTTCAATTTAATCATCCAGTAGTAATACGCGAATCCTAATAATAGAAAGAAAACAATTGCAATTTGAATTCTCCTACTAACAGCAAGCAGTACACACTCCACACTTGTCTACACTATCTTTATCCTCTATATATCTTCTTCATCTTCTCCGATCTCTTCTCAACCATTATCCACCATCATCTACACCACAAATGGATAACCCTAAAGGCACCATCTTCTTCACCACCATCGGCCGCCCACACTACGGCTTCGACATCTTCTCCACTCCACTACCTCCCACTCTCACCGACTTCTCCTCCTCTCCTCCCACCGAACACCGCCTCACCGACGGCGTTTCCATCAATTTCAACGCTCAGTTCGTCGGAACCGACGATAACCACTGCAGCATTGTCTACGTCTCCGAGAGAACCGGCTCACCTAAAATCTACCTAGACTCAGACCTCTTACCTTCTGCTCCGGCGAGCCTGTTTCACGACCGTCCGATCATCAAAAACAACCGTCTGTTCTTCATATCAGCTCACGAACCGCCTGATTCACCGTTCAAAAGCTGGTCTGCACTTTACATCGTTAATTTAGACGGTTCCGGTAACAGTAAGGTAACTCGATTGACGCCGTACGGATGTGTTGATTACAGTCCGTCAGTTTCTCAATCCGGTGACCTCATCGCCGTCGCATCGTACGGTTCTCGGCGTTGGAGCGGTGAGTTTCATCATATGGAAACGGATATTGTGGTTTTCCGGCGAACTGATCCGAATAAGCGGTGGAACGTTTGTTCGCTAGGCGGCTGGCCTACGTTTTCCGGCGAGAGTACTATCTATTTCCACCGGCAAGCAGACGACGGTTGGTGGAGCATTTTTGTTGTAGATTTACCGTCAGGTTTTGACGTTCCGGTAACCGCTCCACGGCGTGTGACTCCTCCTGGTGTTCATTGTTTTACTCCGGCTGCTATGCATAACCGCCGGCAAATCGCCGTCGCGACACGGCGGAAGAGCGAAAACTACCGGCATATCGAGATCGTAGATCTCGAATCAGAAACATTTTATCCGGTAACGAAGTTGTTAAACCCTAACTTTAATCACTATAATCCGTTTGTTTCTCCGAACAACCGTTATCTAGGTTATCACCGGTTTAGAGGTGAAATTGAATCGAGTGACAGTGAATGTGAGTCGATTATCCCACACTTAAACCTAGTTTCATCTCCGATTAACGAGCTTAGAATGTTAAGACTAAACGGTTCATTTCCGTCATTTTCACCTACCGGAGATCTAATCGCGTTCAATCCTGATTTTGATTCAAAAGCCGGTTTAGATATCGTGAAATCCGACGGTTCAAAACGGTGGAGTTTGTTAAAAGGACGAACAACATTCTATAATTCATGGAGTCCAACGGAGAAGAACGTTATATTCACATCAATCGGACCAATATTTGGCTCTGTTAAAGCTACGGTGCAAATCGCTAGGGTTTCGTTCGATCTAGAACAACTTGAAGATGATGTAATAGATGTAAAAGCTGAGATTAAGATACTTACCAGAGAAGAAACCGGCAACAATGCGTTTCCGTCATGTGCGCCTGACGGAAAACGGTTAGTGTTCAGATCTGGACGGTCAGGACACAAAAACCTCTACATATTAGACGCAGTTGACGGAGAGTTTAAATCAGACGGCGGAGTCCGGCAGTTAACCGACGGAGAATGGATCGATACGATGCCGTGTTGGTCGCTGGACGGTAAGCTAATTGCGTTTTCATCTAACCGGCATAATCCGGCGAATGTTGATGCGTTTAGCATCTACGTAATGTGCTCCGACGGAAGTGACGTACGGCGGATCTATGTTGCCGGAGATGAAGGATCTGAGGAGGTGGATAGGGAGAGGATTAATCATGTGTGTTTTAGTGGCGACGGCAAGTGGTTATTGTTTGCGGCTAATATTGGCGGAGTGACGGTGGATCCGGTGTCGATGCCGAATCAGTTTCAGCCGTACGGTGATTTGTATGTGGTGAGGTTGGATGGTAGTGGTCTCCGGCGGCTGACGTGGAACGGTTATGAGAATGGAACTCCGGTGTGGTTTCCTGGTGAAAAGGAGTTGGGGTGTTTGGGGTTAAATAGTGTTGGGGAGAAGTTGTTGGGTCAGTTTGATGAACCGCTTTGGATCAGTTGTGATATTTAATGGGTTTTTGCAATGTTTTGAAAACCGGTTCAAACCGGACTTTTGTACCGGTTGAACCGTCCTTTAGAACCGGTTAAACTGTTCGGTACACTCGATTGGATCATCCGATACACCTGATTAAGCCGTTTGTAAGCCAAATCGTATAAAAACCGGGTTCTAAAATCAATGTTTTAATTATGGAAAATTTCAAATAAGTCATTTCATAAATGTGAGTTTTGTGTTCTTGTATATTTGTATTTGCATTTGGCCTCCATAAAACATGAATAAAATGATATTGTTTTTTTTTTTTGCAAAATAATTTGTTTTTTTATAAGTTTTAGTTTCGTGGGTTGGCGCCAATATAACAATAGTACCAACCTTCCTTGTAAAGACTAGCTTCAAGAATGACATTTAGGTTTTTATTAACTTTCTATATCGTCTAATTGTTATTGTCGTTAATGTCTTTTTATTGTGTCCTTAATATCTTTTTATTGTTAAGTTTAATTTCAAGAATGTTTTATTCTTTTGATTTATGTTAAAAGGATAAAAAGAGGACAGTAAATGTTGATTGCTTATAGGGGGGGGGGGGGGGGGGGGGGGGGGTACCTACTTGGTAAAAAAACCTTATCGTACGCTTTAAAAGTTTGATTAATCAAGGGTCTGCCGCTAATTGAAAGTGACGCTTTCGATGAGTGTCACCATCATTTGGACAACGTCAACTCGACAACCTTATCCGTTCTCAAATGAACAAGGTAGAACTAGTGGATGTCATCATTGTTATCACTTACATTTTACACTAGTGAATGTCATTTTCCCATTCGTAGATACAGCTTTAGTGATTTCATTATATTTTGTGGTTTCTCCACATCGTCATACCAAATGTTGGGTTTTCACATTTTGTGTTTCGATTATCTAAACCATGGGAAACGATTCGATCATTTGGATCTGTGAATTTCATGCTCAATGAGAAACTTTCTAAGGTGGTCGGCAACTCGGCATCGAGGATGAAAATCTTATGAATGTGAGAATACCAAAGAAGAGCTCAAGCAGATGTTAGAAGACAGAGAATAAAGGAAAACTGGGAGGGGCAGTGTTCATGTTCGTGTTAGTTTGTTTAGGAAAATGTTTAATTTTATAAACAAACATAAACAAGCACACACATGAACATAAGTGAATACAGAAAAACAAAAACAAGCATAAACGAAAACAAATGAACAAACAAACATATATTAATTTGAGAAAAAAAAAAACCACAACATTTTCAATCTCAAATAAATACAAAGTACCTGACATAACTATCCGCAAGCACTTGACATATTTATCCCAAACTAAAGTCTCAAAATTCTAAGTTCCCCAAATAACTACGCTTGAAGTTCTTCATATGAACTCCAATTCACCAACCATGATCTTGATTCACCATTCATTCATGCATCCAATTCACCAACCATAATCTGTATTCCCAATCTAACATAGCCAAAAAGAATGATTCAAAAGCAAGAAATATTCCAAATTCACAATGATGGTATAAGAAATTATCATTAGGCATTTAATAAGAAGCTTAAATTTACGAATATGATTACATACAAAATATAGATGATCTGAAAGCTTAGGTATAAGGTAAAATATATTAATATAGATGAATTTTCCTGTCAGTTAAAGGTATAAGGTAAGATATATTAATATAGATGAATTTTCCTGCCAGTTAAAGGTATAAGGTAAGATATATTAATATAGATGAATTTTCCTGCCAGTTAAGAATTTTTTTTTATATAACAGTAGACAACTAAAGCATCAAGTGATAGGTGTTAAAGTAAATGCAAACATAGAATCGGTTTAGTCAAAATATGTAATAAAACTAGATTATCTAAAGTTCAGTTTTAGAAACACGGGGTGTTTAAAGGACAGACGAAATATGCAGTGATGTATGTTATAAAACCAAATCATCTTGAAATTTGAAGATCATCTAATGTTGCATGTATAAAGTACGAGAAGTGTTTTCAAGCTATTGTTTTATACCTTCAAAAGCCTTCTGTTCTTTGCACTCCTCTTTGAAACTTTCAATGTAGCATATACCTTTGTCAAAAACCATAAATGATGGCTGGTCAAGCAGCAGTAGTGTTTCCATGTAAGAATGCGCATAAAAAAAACCTCCTTCATCAATCCCAAGGTTACTGATCTCTTTTGAGTTGGGTTCATAACCAACACGCCATGACGATTCCCCATCATCTTTTGTAACTTCCATTACAGGTTCACCACTCCTCCTAAATTCTACTACGCGGTTTATCGTTGCATCTGGTAGGTGAATAGTGTATAACTTTGTAAATGATTTTGGTAGACCATCCTCCATCATCCATACTCTGTAAACTCGATTATCAACCTCGGCACTATGTTCAACCAAAACAAGAGACTCCCTTAGATTATACATGTACAAGCCTTCATATACAAAACTATCCGGGAGGTTTACTTCTCCAAATTCTTCACTTGTCATATCAAACGAAATAATTATATTATAAGCTAAAATTTGAGCATCTACGGTACTGCTATCAGTAGCAAGCCAGTAATAAACCCCGTCTACACAAACCCCACCTGCAGATAGTCTATTTTTAAAAACAATCGATTTACGATGGAGATTGCTATTCAGACTTCTCCACTCCCCGGTACTTAATGTAAAAACCTCAACTTGCCAAGGGATGCTAGTTACGCTTTCCATATCCACAAATCTTCTAATATATCTAATCCTGACAATCTTCGGGTCACTCGTCTCACGACAAACCCCAAACCCGAGCACGGTTTGAAACATCTTATCATCTACGACATTAGGCACAACAACAGCAACAGCTTTTGTAATCAAAGGATTCCAAATAACAAGTTTTCCGTAGTGATACAAACACAACAAGCCATGAGAAGTGCCTATTGTCCTATAAGGGGTAAGCATCTTAACCAACGGAGGAAGAGTCACAGAGACTCTCTGTTCAGGGAAAGTATTATCATCAACGATTGAGACGTATTTTGGCTCGGAACCAAATCGTTGATTGCATACAAGTAGATGTTGCTGTTGGGAGCTGTAATGAGTGATAAAATCGGAGCTATCGATGAGAGATTTCCATGATCTGGAGACTGATCGGAATCGAATGAGTGATTTTACTGGAAGCCGTTTGATGATTTCCTCTTGGATCTCAAAAGGCACGTTGTCTGACATCTTGATTTTGATCACGAGCTCACCATATCAATTTCTAGGGTTTCTAACAACGAGTGAGCAAAACGGACGATTTGGGGATTTCTGCAAACAGATAGATATTGTAAATGGCAATACGACACCGTATTCAGATCTAATTGAGTTAACCAACATGTCTGGGCCGGTCTCATCTTATTGGGCCTGTCTGGTCTTTATTTTATTATTTTTTTTACCGATTATAAAATTCTAGGTTTCAATTTTTTCATAGTTACCAATTTACCATGTTCAAACGTTCAATAACGTTGTGGCTTTGCATCATTATCATTATCACACTGATACTTAAATCGAACATTTGTATATAAAAACATCAACAATTTGCCAAGAAAACAAATGAAAATGATAAATAACCCCCTAACGGGACTTTACAAGAGCAACACTAATTCATCGTTATCACACTTACATTTTACACTTGTGAAGGTCATTTTCACGTTTTTGGATATAACTTTAGTAATAACGTTATATTTTGTTTACTCTCAACACTTTTAGTCAAAGTAGCAACAACCTCAACGGTAACCCCTCAAAAGGTCAAACCCTTTGGAATTTTGCAATCAGAACATAGTTTGTGACAACAAGAATGTTAATAGTGGGCAACAAGATTGATAATAATATTTTTTTTTAATAAGCTAAAGTATCAACCTGTTCGGGTAAAGAATATAAGCATCTTGCAAACAAATAGCCTATGTGATCATCATGATGACATTTAGGTATTTATTCAATCACTTTTTGTTCAAGTTATACACAAAAGGCAAACAGTTGAATAAAAAATTGTAATAAAACTAGAATAACTAAAATTCAGTTTTTGGAAACATGGGGTGCTTTATGAACATACCAAATATGTATGTTATGAGACCAAATCATCTTGAAATTTGATGATCATCTAGTGCTTGTAACACCCGTGAACAAGCATAAACGAAAACAAATGAACAAACAAACATATATGAATTTGAGAGAAAAAAACCACAACTTTTTCGATCTCAAATAAATACGAAGTACGTGACATAACTATCCGCAAACACTTGACATATTTATCCCAAAATAAAGTCTCAAAATTCTAAGTTCTGCAAACAACTAAGCTTGAAGTTCTTCATATGAACTCCAATTCACCAACCATGATCTTTGATTCACCATTCATTCATGCATCCAATTCACCAACCATAATCTTTAGACTGTATTTCCTATCTAACATGGCCAAAAAGAATAATTCAAAAGCAAGAAATATTCCAACTTCACTGGTGATAAAAAAAAAATGATTCAAAAGCAAGAAATATTCCAAATTCACAATGATGGTATAAGAAATTATCATTAGGCATTTAAATAAGAAGCTTAAATTTACCAATATGATTACATACAAAATATAGATGACCTGAAAGCTTAGGTATAAGGTAAAATATATTAATATAGATGAAATTTCCTGCCAGTTAGGAATTTTTTTTAAATAACAGTAGACAACTAAAGCATCAAGTGATAGGTGTTAAAGTAAATGCAAACATAGAATCGGTTTAGGCTATAGAGTGTGGTCATGACCCTTATGGTCACCATGACCCTCCACATCAGCGCCATTTCACCCACTTCTAATCCATCATCCAAAACCACTACCCTAAGGGTGTGGTCATGACTCAAACCACTATTTTCTTATTTTAATTTATTTTTGTGAAAAGCAAAATGAAATATTTAAAAAGGAAAGTAGGCCCATGGTTTAATCAATGCCAACCATGGTGGATGAGGCAAGGGGGATGGTGTAGCAATCCATTAATGGTCCTATGTGGCATTGATGACCCAATCCATGCTCCCAACACCCTTTAGCCTTAGTCAAAATATGTAATAAAACTAGAATATCTGAAGTTCAGTTTTTTGAAAACATGGGGTGATTGATGAACATACCAAATATGCAGTGATGTATTTTATGAAAACCAAATTATCTTGAAATTTGAAGATCATCTAGTGTTGCATGTATAAAGTACAAGAAGTGTTTTCAAGCTATTGTTTTATACCTTCAAAAGCCTTCTGTTCTTAGCACTCCTCTTTGAAAATTTCAATGTAGCGTATACCTTTGTCAAAAACCATAAATGATGGCTGGTCAAGCAGCAGTAGTGTTTCCATGTAAGAATGCGCATAAAAAAAACCTACTTCATCAATCCCAATTAACATCCCAAGGTTACGGATCTCTTTTGAGTTGGGTTCATAAACAACAAGCGATGACGATTCCCTATCATCATAATCTTTTGTAACTTCCATTACAGGTTCACCACTCCTCGTAAATTCTACTACGCGACTTATCATTGCATCTGGTAGGTGAATAGTATTAGTGTATAACTTTGTAAATGATTTTGGTACACCATCCTCCATCATCCATACACTGTAAGCTCAATTATCAACCTCGCCAATATATTCAACCAAAACAAGAGACTCTCTTAGATTATATATGTACAAATCCCACATAGACTCGTGGTATACAAAACTATCCGGGAGGTTTACTTCTCCAAATTCTTCGCTTGTCATATCAAATGAAATAATCATATTATAAGCTTCAATTTCATCATCTACGGTACTCTTATCAGTAGCAAGCCAGTAAAAAACACCGTCTACACAAACCCCATCTTCACTTCCAAAAATAATCGATTTACGAGGGAGATTGCTGCTATTCGGACTTCTCCACGCCCCGGTGCTTAACGTGAAAACCTCAACTTGCTGAGGAATGCTGGTTACATTTTCCATATTCCTAAACCTATCAATATACGTAATCTTGACGATCTTAGGGTCACTCGTCTCACGACAAACCCCAAACCCGAGCTTGGTGGTGTTAAGTATCCCATCATCTAACATATTAGGCACAACAACAACAACAGCAACAGCTTTTCTAATTGAAGGGTTCCAAATAACAACTCTTCCATTGTTATACCAACACAACAAGCCATGAGAACTGCCTATTTTCCTATAACTTTTAAGCATCTTAACCAACGGAGGAAGAGTCGGGGAGACTCTCTGTTCAGGGAAAGTATTATCATCAACGATTGAAACGTATTTTGGCTCGTAACCATATCGTTGATTACACACAAGTAGATGTTGCTGTTGGGAACTGTAATGAGTGATAAAATCGGAGCTATCGATGAGAGATTTCCATGATTTGGAGACTGATCGGCAACGAATCAGTGATTTTACTGGAAGCCGTTTGATGATTTCCTCTTGGATCTCAAAAGGCACGTTGTCTGACATCTTGATTTTGATATCAATTTCTAGGGTTTCCAAGCGAATGAAAGATTTGGGGATTTTTGCAAATTTAGAGGGTGCACAAAACGATTTTTGTTTGGGTCAACAAAGTCAACAACCAATTCCTTTAGGGAAGGAACCGGTTCCAATTACGTTTGGGTTTTTTTACCGGGTTTGGCAAGGTTTTTTTTTCGGGTTCCAGTTGGTTGAGGTATGGGTTTTGACTGGGTAGAGTAGGAACCGGTTCAAGTGGTTCTGGTTTGGTTTTTTTTTCTACGGTCGGGTTGGGAACATGTACCCACGGTTCGGGTAGGGTAGGAACCAGTTACGGATCCGGTGTTTTTGGTCGGTGAAGACGTTAATCTTGAATTAAAGATATAGAGATAAAGATAAAGATGAGTTATAGATAATTACGATGAATTATTTATTAAGTCTTTATAGGGATAATTGTTAGATTTAATTAGATAGGTTTATCTAGTTGACTATTTATTTATTTAATAGAGTTTGAGTCGGGTTAGGACTAGAACAAGTTTAGTATAAATAGAGGGTTAGGGTCATTGTAATTTGTGTGCTCCCATTGTTGAATAATAAAAAGAGTCGAACATTTTGTTCAATCTCGTGTTTTAGCGTTCGATCAAGGGCCTGATTTCCAACACTCGGGTCCGGGTCCAAGTTGTATGACCATCTCTAGAGGCAATAAGATATGACACCGTAGTGTAGTATGAAATTAGTTTGACTGGCCCGATATTCGAATTCAATTGACTTAATCAACAAGTGGGTAAGTCTGATCTTTACTTGTGAATTGGATTTTCACAAAACATAATCTTTTGATCCCAAACACCGTAAAAGTAATCAAGTCCTCAAAACTAAAGCACAATTAAACTTATGTAAGGTTATGTAAATCACAGTTCCATTATGTCAACTATTGCCTTGCATTATATACACGTAAAATCAAGTTGGTTTCACTTGTGAGTTTTACGTTTAACATTTTCAAAACACATAAAACTAAATGATTTTTCTAAACATTTGAAAGCATGCGAATATGAGTTCAGTTCCAAATATAATATGATTTAGATCAGTTTACTTTATTGTTTCTTTTTAATTCTCTTCCCGAATACTCTCTAACAAGAGTAAGACCCGAATCATCGGTTCAAATCAAACGATAAACGAAAAGATAGTTCTAGTGGTCTCTTGTGATTAGGGATGAGCAAATGTGACTTGGTACCGGTACCGAATTTCCCGTCCGAAATCTTTTCGGTATCGATTCGGTACCCACTTTTAGGCGTTTTCGGTACCGATATTTTCGGTATGATACTGGTATTTCACCGAATTTTACACATAAATACAGGTACCGTGGTACCCATTTTTGGCGAATTCGGTACTGGTACCGAGCTCATCCCTACTCAAGACAATGCGTCAACACGAAACTGGTGATATTATATATATATATATATATTAGTGAGGCTTGATGAATAGTGTTTCAAATTGATAGACCAATCAGTGGCATCCACTATTTTATTTTTATTTTTTTACACTTCAAATATATTTAAATGTATATACTTTCTATACATAAACAATGAACAAAGTTTGTGTTTGTTCTATTGGTTTGTCTATTAAAGTTGCACAAATAAGGCCACAAGTTCAATTCTAGCCATCTTTTTCACATTTTTTTAACCCATCTTCTCTTCTCTTCTCATTTTATCTATTTTCTTTTTTTCTATTTATTTGTTTTCATGTTATTTTTTATGTGTTTTGGCCTTTTTCTTTTATTTTCTTTTCCTTTTGTTGTTGTCGTTTTAGTGATCAAACAATTATATACATATTTGAGTTTTTGTTTTTAAAAATTTCTTTTTCTTTTTTACATCATATTTATCATTTAATTTTTTATTTTAATCATTCCTTTTTATTGTTTAATCATGTTTCCTTTATCATTTAATTTAATATTTTTAATAATTTATGTTCGTTAACTTTTTCTAAAAACCTAAGTACGTAGTTGTGTTAATTTTTTTCTTCGACATTCCAGTATAAATTTTATTAGAACGAAGTTGTATTCAAATTAGAGTATTATTTGGTATCTTAAAACGGTATGATGATGAACTGAACCGAACCGATTCTGACAGTTTGGCTTTCTAAACAACACCCTTCGTTTTCAAATAACATTTGTTTTACATTATAATTTGTTTTGTTTCGCCGCAACGCGCGACTTCAAGAAATCTAGTTATTATTATTTTATAACCTTTTGTGTATTTATCTACTAGATTATTTACATATTAATCTACTACTATTAACAAGTTATACATGCACCTTAGATATGATTTGAACCATCCATCTTTTTTTTATATAGGTGACTAAGTGAGTCGCCTTAACACCACACATTGTCCTTTTAAGTTCACCACTTACTAGTAACAATAATGCCAATAGCATATTCAACCATGTTCATTTGTTAACTTTATAAACAAACATAAACAAGCACACATAAACATAAGTGAATACAAACGAACAAAAACAAGCATAAACGAAAACAAATGAACAAACAAACATATATGAATTTGAGAAAAAAAAACCACAACATTTTCAATCTCAAATAAATACGAAGTACTTGACATAACTATCTGCAAACACTTGACATATTTATCCCAAAATAAAGTCTCAAAATTCTAAGTTCTCCAAACAACTAAGCTTGAAGTTCTTCATATGAACTCCAATTCACCAACCATGATCTTTGATTCACATTCATTCATACATCCAATTCACCAACCATAATCTTTAGACTGTATTTCCTATCTAACATAGCCAAAAAGAATGATTCAAAAGCAATAAATATTCCAACTTCACTGGTGAAAAAAAAATGACTCAAAAGCAAGAAATATTCCAAATTCACAATGATGGTATAAGAAATTATCATTAGGCATTTAAATAAGAAGCTTAAATTTACCAATATGATTACATAAAAAATATAGATGACCTGAAAGCTTAGGTATAAGGAAAAATATATTAATATAGATGAATTTTCCTGCCAGTTAAGAATGACAAGTATGAGGTTTATTCTAGTTATACACAAAATGCATACGGTTTAGTCAAAATATGTAATAAAACTAGAATATCTAAAGTTCAGTTTTTGAAAACATGGGGCGATTGATGAACATACCAAATATGCAGTGATGTATTTTATGAAACCAAATCATCTTGAAATTTGAAGATCATCTAATGTTGCATGTATAAAGTACGAGAAGTGTTTTCAAGCTATTGTCCTATAAATTTTAAGCATCCTAACCAACGGAGGAAGAGTCACGTAGACTCTCTGTTCAGGGAAAGTATTATCATCAACAATAGAAACGTACTTTTGCTCAGAACCAAACCGAAGAAAATATACAAGTAGATGTTGCTGTTGGGAGCTGTAATGAGTGATAAAATCGGAGCTATCGATGAGAGATTTCCATGATTTGGAGACTGATCGGAATCGAATGAGTGATATTACTGGAAGCCGTTTGATGATTTCCTCTTGGATCTCAAAAGGCACGTTGTCTGACATCTTGATTTTGATTACGAACTCACGATATCAATTTCTAGGGTTTTGACAATTTGGGGATTTTAGGTGGAACGATGTACACATTTTGTTAAATTTCTAGGGTTTTGACATTGTTATACGAACGTCATTTTCCCTTTTGGTTTGTAGGAAGGGGTGTAATCTTAATGAGAAATTAAGCATATGGTCTTAATTTTATGTTTAATTGTAACACATTTTGTTACCAGAGCATTCACATCCTAACCATCAAATTATGTGAGGAGAGGTTTTTATATTATAAAGGGTATAAAAAGTGGTTGTGAGTAGAGGAGAGAGAAAATGTTACTGTTCATCTGTATATTTGGGGGGACACTGTTCACCCGTTATAATTTTTTAATATATTTTGAAAGTGGTTGTGAGTGGAAGTGAGAGAAAAATGTAATAATAATATTATTTAATTGAAAGGAGAGAGAAAAAGTATTTGTTTTTAGTGGAAATATATTGACAATTTCTTACGTAATGTTTACACTTCAAAACCAGGATACGAATAAAAATTGGATTTTCACAAAACATAGCCTTTATCAAATAGTCATCAGGTCCTCACAACTAAAGTACAATCGAACTTATCTAAAGTTATGTAAACTAGAGAAGACTCGGTACCGATACCTAGTCCCTAATGTAAATCATAATTTCATTGTGCCAACTATTGTTTTTACCAAATAGTCATTGATGAGGATACATGCTAGACCGAATCGAACACCGTCTACCACCAAACCGATCCCCCCCCCCCCCCCGTATCACTGAAGGTAAGACGCCATCGTGCCAAGTCGAACGAACCATGCCGGAACGATAGACCTAGAGGATCTTCCTTGACTAACTCAGGGCCCACGGCTCTAACTACCTGACAGTGACTGGTCCATTGTTATACAAACACAACAAGCCATGAGAACTGCCTATTTTCCTACCAGGGTTAAGCATCTTAACGAACAGAGGAAGAGTTGGGGAGACTCTCTGTTCAGGGAAAGTATTATCATCAACGATTGAAACGTATTTTGGCTCGAAACCATATCGATGATTACACACATGTCACACCCCGATATTTCCACGTTTGACCGGTGGGCCCTGTGGGGGAGTATCGTGACGTGGTTGGTAACATCATAGTCAAACAACACAATATTTAAATGCACAGCGGAAGCAAAAGATAGATATATTTCAACCAAATAATATTGTAATATCAAGTATCACAAATAGTTGAAAATAATCCACAGGCGGATCAAAATAAAATGGAAACATTGTTCAACAGTTTTGACATCCAAGCTTGCGAGACTTATTGTGGACGCTAGGAGAAAGCCAGCCTAGTTCGCGTAGTACCTGCACTTAACCTTTTTGGGAAAATACGTCAGTTTACACTGGTAAATACAATCAACTGACTCATTTAGAAAAGGTTTACTAAAATTGATTTGAATGCACGTGGCACAAACATTTTATAACTTGGGATAATTATTTGAATATAATCTTGTAAAAGAATTACATGTTCCTTATGCGTTCAGTAGCCCGATCCGTAGACCGGGTTAAAGATCAATAGACACACCACATTATTTATTTAGGCACTGACGGGTGTACGCCTACACCCCGTGCTTAGGTCGTGGCCATTTCGTAAAATGATGCAAGGATATCCGGGACATGGTCATTAACCCCCCAAAGGCTTTAAGCAAACAAAACATTTCAAAACGGAGCATATCAATGATTTAATCTCTATTCGATTAAAGATTCAATGTCCGACCAAGCGGTATTTTATATACCATACCCCAAGCCCGTATAGGGAAAATAAGTTAAAAGTATTTACCTTTGCAAGTATCAATCACAAATAGCAAGTGCGTGTAGCTTTTACCGGGTCTCCTATTCTGGAAAGAAGGTTTATAATAACCTATTAGAATCCTAACGGGTCTTTAATTAAGCCTAAACTTAGACCGGTTAGTTTTAAGGAAAGATACGGTTCAAACGCACGATTTAGCGAAGACCGGAATAGAATGTGATTTAGACCCAACAAGTTTGAAGACTTGTATAATATGGGTAATCTAACCACATTCTGGATTTTGAGGGCTTGTGATCATGACAATTCATGCTACAACTGATCATGGATCATCCACAAGTGTCCCTAAGGTCTAAAAGTATGTAGGGGTCGCCCAAGGAAGTGGAAAATATATTTTTAAGTCGGTTATAATGTTCAAAACAGCAGCTGCCAATATTACTGTCGCTGGGCAAGCCTTACGGACCGTAAAGGGGTCCTTTACGGTCCGTAAGCCCTTTATCAGGGGCAAAAATCCTTGCCCTTTCGAGCTTCGAACAGGCAACTAGTGTAATACGATTTTGGGCCATGAATTATCAGTATGGGGCCTTTTTATCATGCTTGAATAGTTAAGTCCATCCTACCATGTTGCAATGTTGTCTTGGAATTTAAAGAAAAGCCGTAAACGAAGGTTTATCGTGCATATCCTCATAGGATCCCACTCTTGCTAATATGAATCAATTATTACTAGTAATTACCGGATTGAATGTAAATCAGATGTTTGTAATATATATTAGGGTCTTGGGATTTATAATTAGGTCGTTCAGAGGTATACATTAACATGACGACACTTTTAAATCCTGCCATACATCTTTAACTAGATCCGGGTTTACATCACTTTTGTCTTACATGACACGTGTCGTTATTTCATTGATCGCAAATTTTCGAGGTGTTACATCCTCACCCCCTTAAAAGAAATCTCGACCTCGAGATTTACTGAAATAAATGAGGGTACTTTTCTTTCATTGTGGACTCAACCTCCCATGTGTACTCGGGACCTCTACGGGCATCCCATTTAACCTTTATGATCGGTACATGCTTCCTTCGAAGTTTCTTAACCTGTCGATCCTCGATCGACACAGGTTTTTCAACAAACTTCAAGCTCTCTTCTATGTGCACATCTGTATGTGGTATGACTAGTGATTCATCAGCGAAACACTTCTTCAGATTGCAGATGTGGAATACATTGTGAATACCACTGAGCTCTTCAGGTAATTTTAACTTATAAGCAATTGATCCGACACATTTGATGACCTCGAATGGTCCTATGTATCTCGGGCTTAATTTACCTTTCTTACCAAATCGCATTACTCCCTTCCAGGGTGATACTTTAAGCAACACTTTATCACCTACCTCGAATTTCAGAGGTTTACGCTTTAGATCTGCGTAGCTTTTCTGCCTATCCCTGGCAGCTTTCAGGCGGTCACGAATCTGGACAATCTTGTCCGTCGTTTCAAAGACTATTTCAGGTCCTGTCAATTGGACATCTCCAACCTCCGCCCAACAGACGGGAGTTCTGTACTTTCTACCGTACAAGGCCTCGAAAGGCGCAGCCTTGATGCTCGTATGATAGCTATTGTTATACGAGAATTCGATTAATGGCAGGTGGTCATCCCAACTACCACCTAAGTCAATCACACATGCACGAAGCATGTCTTCCAAAGTTTGGATGGTACGCTCACTCTGTCCGTCCGTCTGAGGATGGTAAGCCGTACTAAAATTTAAGCGCGTGCCCAAAGATTGTTGGAAACTTTTCCAAAAATGTGATGTGTATCTAGTATCTCGGTCAGAGATAATAGACACTGGTACGCCATGTAGAGATACAATCTTATCTACGTACAATTGGGCTAACATGTCGGAGCTATAGGTCTCCTTAATGGGTAGGAAATGTGCTGACTTAGTCAGTCTATCCACTATCACCCATATAGTATCATTTCCTTTCCTTGTCTTCGGCAACTTGGTGATGAAATCCATCGTCACCATTTCCCACTTCCACGTGGGAAGTTCAGGCTGTTGTAGCAAACCTGACGCCTTCTGATGTTCAGCTTTGACTTGTGCACACGTCAAACATTTAGCTACATAGGTAGCTATAGACTTCTTCAAGCCTATCCACCAAAAGTTTGCTTTCAAATCCTGGTACATCTTGTCAGCTCCAGGATGAACGGAGTATTTAGAACTGTGGGCTTCCTGGAGGATAACATCTCGAAGTCCTCCATAAACTGGAACCCATATTCGTCCATTCAACCTTAGAATTCCATCCTTGCCATAGGATAACTGTTCTTCGGTTACTCCTAGCTTTTCATTAGGATAGTTAGCTTCCAGCACAGCTTCCTTCTGCGCAGCTAACAACCTTTCATCCAAACTATTCTTTATCTCAATGCTCTTGGCATTGATTCTTATAGGCTTCACTCTTTCCTTCCTGCTTAAGGCATCAGCAACCACATTTGCCTTGCCTGGATGGTATCTTATCTCACAGTCATAATCATTCAAAGTTTCCATCCATCGTCGTTGCCTCATGTTTAAATCCTTCTGATTAAACAAGTGTTGGAGGCTCTTGTGATCTGAATAAATCACACACTTGGTTCCATACAAGTAATGTCTCCGCAGTTTTAGTGCAAATACAATGGCACCCAACTCCAAGTCATGGGTGGTGTAATTCTTCTCGTGCACCTTTAACTGTCGTGAAGCATAGGCAATGACTTTGCCTTTCTGCATGAGCACACAGCCCATTCCGGTGTGTGATGCATCACAATGTACTACAAACTCTTCTATTCCATCAGGCAATGTCAACACAGGTGCATTGCTTAGCTTCTGCTTAAGGATATCAAAGGATTCTTGCTGCTTAGGGCCCCAATCGAACTTTATTTTCTTCCTAGTCAAAGAAGTTAGGGGTGCAGCAATCCTTGAAAAATTTTCAATGAAACGCCTATAATATCCTGCCAATCCCAAGAAACTGCGAATTTATGTGGGCGTTTTCGGCTCTTGCCAGTTCATGACAGCTTCAACCTTAGCGGGATCTACTTGGATTCCGCGTTCACTAACCACATGTCCAAGGAATTGGACTTCTCGAAGCCAAAATTCACACTTAGAGAATTTGGCGTAGAGCTTCTCCTGCTAAAGTAGTGAAAGAATACATCGAAGATGTTTCTCATAGTCGGCCTGATTCTTTGAATAAACCAGAATGTCGTCAATGAAGACGATAACAAATTTGTCCAAGTATGGTTTGCAGACACGGTTCATGAGATCCATGAATGCCGCTGGTGCATTAGCGAGCCCAAAAGGCATCACTAGGAACTCGTAGTGACCGTAACGAGTCCTAAATGCAGTCTTGTGTACGTCTTCATCTCTAACCTTCAGTTGGTGATAGCCTGACCTTAAGTCAATCTTAGAGAAGTAACTTGCCCCTTGAAGCTGATCGAACAGATCGTCGATCCTGGGCAATGGATACCTATTCTTGATAGTGACCTTATTAAGCTCACGGTAATCGATGCACAGACGCATCGATCCATCCTTCTTCTTGACAAATAAGATTGGTGCTCCCCAAGGAGACGAACTAGGTCTAATGAAACCCTTGGCTAGCAATTCATCTAGTTGTGTTCTCAATTCCTTCATCTCTGTTGGTGCCAACCTATAAGGTGCTCTAGCAACAGGTGCTGCTCCAGGGATGATGTCAATTCTGAATTCTACTTGTCTATCTGGTGGTAAACCAGGTAGTTCTTCAGGGAAAACATCGGGATATTCAGAAATGACGGGGATATCCTCAATCTTGGGTTTCGGCTCATTAATAGTCACTTGTGCCATGTAGATGACACAACCCTTCTTCAAACACCTAGAGGCCTTGAGCATAGTCACTTGCTCATGCAGTCCATACTGGGTATCTCCCTGTGTCACACCCCGATTTTCCACGTGTCACCGGTGGGCCCGGTGGGGGAGTATCGTGACGTGGTTGGCAACATCATGGTCAAACAACACAATATAATAATGCACAGCGGAAGCAAAAGATAAATATATTACATTCCGAATATAAGTAATGTCAAAGTATTACAACGGAAGGTAAAGGATCCACATGCGGATCAATAAAAGAAAACTGTTCAACAGACTTTAGGCATCTAGAACTTGCAAGATTCCCTAGTGACGCCCTGAGCTCCCAGCCAATTACGCATAGTACCTGTCACTTAACCTTTTGGAAAATACGTCAGTTTACACTGGTAAATACAATTAACTGACTCATTTTGGAAAAAGAGTTTGAAAAGTGATTCGAGTGCAAACGGCACAAAATATCTTGACACATTGATTAAAATGCACAAAGGCAAAATTAATCTTTTATACTTGGGACAATTTTATTAATAAAAATCTTGTATCCGATTTACATGGTTGTCCAACATTTAGGGCCGGTGATTATACAATACAAGCCGGACAAGATTAATCGACACACCACAAATATAATCTCACAAGAAGATACCCTTACGAGTGAGTATACGTTATACATATGCAACAGGAGGTGTTTTGCCTACACCTTGTGCTTACGTCGTGGCCATTCACTTTTTAAAATGAGCCAAGGATATCCAGGACACGGTCATTAACCCCCAATGTTATTTGTTATCAATCAATACAGATTAAAACGGGATTATGCAATTTAATCATCTCCAATTAAAAGGTTTCTACACCCGACCAAGCGGTATTTTTATAATACCGTATCCCAAGCCCGTATAAGGGAAAATAAGTTAAAAGTATTTACCTGAGCTAGCAATGCAATTTATACTCAGCCGTATATTCTAATCAGCAAGCACAAGTACTTCTACTGGGGCTCTCAATCTGGAACGAAGGTTTTATTAACCTATTAAATTCCTAACGGGTCTTATTTAAGTCGTAACTTAGACCGGTTAGTTTTAAGGAAAGGTTTACGGTTCAAAACGCATGATTAAGCGAAGACCGGAATAGAATGTGATTTAGACCCGACAAGTTTGGAGACTTGTATAATATGGGTAAACTAAACACATTCTGGATTTTGAGATAAAAATGATAAGGTTTGACCCGTTTCGGCTATTTTATGTAAACTTGTTACATAAACCGAACCGAACGCGTAATAAGCGTAACGGGTATCCGAAAGAGCCATATACAGGTTTCCTAAGTTAATATGCTTCAAATATGTTGTGACATCAGTAGGATGTCTTTCATTATGCCCCGAACTAATTTAAACACAAACTATGCCTCGTAGGGGTAGTTTGGTCATTTTAAAGGTTGTAAAAGAGTTTAAATGTTTAACTGAGTTACAGGTCTGATGTAAACAGCAAACATACTCAATTTGATGAGTTATAACAGTAGGGTGAAATATATATGTGAAATATATCATTTATAACCAAACTATGCACCGAAGGGGCATTTTGGTAATTTCACATAAGCCGAAAAGCTCAAAACTGAAGTCTGAGTTTATCAACCTTTGCTTACTGTTAAAGTATCATAATTTGCCTCGTATATCAGTAGGTATCAACCTGGGTATGTTCAATATGATTTTAAAACGTACTATGCGTTAAAAACGCCAAATAAGGCGATTAAAGGCCATTTCCGGGTTTGATACTTAAATCTGATATTTTTATATTTCCAGAAGGCTTAAAATAATTTATTTATCATGTGTGATCAGTAGCAAAAGGTTTGGAGTCATTTAGATAAGTAAAACTCATTTTATGGCCCGTAAGGGCAAAACCGACAATTACCGGATTAAGCCTACGACTACTAGTTATGCTCAGCCTAAAATTAATTAAAAATCTTTAAAAATCCCAAAATAATATATTATATCAGTGGGTATTAAGTTTGATACCAAAAAGTAGGCTTAACTAGGCTATACGCTAATTACGCCGTTTTATTAACATAAAGCTTTAATTTTGCGATATTGAGCATAACTCTTAATCTATAAGTCAAACTGATGTCAAACTTTTCATACAAGTTTATATATCAGTAACTAAGGTTTCTACACTTTTACATTTTCATAAATCATGTTCTAAGGTAATAAGGGCATAATGGTCAACATATGAGCAATTAACGGAAACATGCATATTAATTGGATAACTAATGAACCAAGGTGTATAATCACAGAGGGTTGTTCTAACATGTAACCTAATCCAATTAAAGTTCTGAGGCATTTCTAAAATGTGCCTAAACGGGTCAGAACTGAAAGTGAAAGTGAAAGTCAAACTATGTGACTTTCGGTTCCGATCCGGGTCTAAACAGGAAATTGTCGGGTTGAACATGTTTAGACATGTTCTTACACTAATTACTAAGTTATAACTATGATCAAACAGGTTATATATGTTCTAGATAGCTAATTATGCATAAATGACATTTTAAGAATCCTGTTGACTTTTTAAGTACATGTTTGACCCGACAATTGAACTAGTTAAAGTGGTGATCAGGGGAAACCCTTTTGGGGTTTTATTACCCACATAAATACCAACTTATAACTACTTTTAATTCAAGATATAACTGAGCCATTATTGACTAATCTCGAAGTCAAACCGTAATTACGACGGTTTGACTTTTAGCTAATTAAACAAGCTAAACTCAACTAAAGAAGGATTAGAACACTTACAAGAGTCCTATGCACGACTTATGATCAGTTGGACCTGCTTGAGAGCTCCAGGAATGATCAGATTGCAAGGAAATTGGTGTGAGGAACTTGTGTGCACTACATGGCCTTTTATAGTAAAATTCTCACCACAAATCCTTGACAACAAGGTCTAGCACCCACCACAATTAATCAACACTTGTTGTCTAGTGCTTAGGGGTGCCTAGGGGTCGTCCACATGTGAGAAAAACCGGCTAGATGGGTCAAATTCGCGCATAACAGGCTGCTGCCTGGTTTTTCTGGTTCTGGGCGTCCCACGCGGGCCGCCTCAAGATAAGCTTAAACCCACGCGGGCCGCTTGGCCCCAAAAAAATCAGATTTTCTTTTTTAAATGTTTTGCAGCTTGGCCTTTGGTTTCACGAAGGGGCAACTAGGGTTATTTCTTGCATTTTGACCCCCTTATTTTTACCCACAAGGGCTTTAGGACTTATACCCACTTTGCCAAGTCCCTGAACACTTCCGGTTAACCCGAAAAGTCTTAACTTTCAATGTTTGCACTTTAACCCCTCGCCTACGAATTTGGTCATAACTTTCTTATACGATAACGAAACATAGTGAAATTTTAATCGTGCATTCAAGTGAGTATAATTAACATTTACAAAGCTTCGGGTTTGTCAAAAGGTCACTCAGAGGTATATCTTTAAACATATTGACACATTTAACCCCTGTAGTTTGTAATCTCTCACTTTTAGCTTCGAATGATCCATGATTTATTCGTTTGATGTTATAAACATCATGTAGGGTTATTATGAAGTATGTTTATCCATTGTTGACATTTTGAACCCTTATTTTCACATACTTTCTATGTTTGTCAACTTTAGTCCCTCTAAAGTATACTTTCTCACGTTCAAGCTGATGACACGTGTCAATACATTATAGGACGTGAATTTTTGAGGTGTTACATCCTCACCCCCTTAAAAGAAATCTCGGCCCGAGATTTACCGAAATAAAGGAAGTATTCTCTGCCTAATAATGGCAACTTACAGATGATTAGGAATTTGTATGATCTTATTTGTTGTTTCCAATGCAACTTTCAGATCCTGAATATTGGACTTACCAATCTATTGTCCTAACAACAGATGTTTAACATTTCATCTATACAAGGTCTCCAAAGGAGTAGCCTTAATACTTACATATCAATTATTAAAGAAAAGCTTATCTTAAGGTGGTTATTCCAACCATTACTTAACTAATATTAAGGAATAGCTAATCCTTGTCGTTAGTCGAACAATTCGACGATCCTGGGTAGCTGATGGCAAATTCTTAATCGTTGCCTATTTAGGGTTGCGGCATGCATGCATAAGCAATATGAACCGTCTTTCTTATTTAATAATATAACACCCTTAGAATATTGAGTCTGGCTATATGAGCCTATGTCTTAAAACCTACTTACTCAAAGTTTCGTTTATTCCATAATTAATATGGAGTTTTCACAATACTCCAGCCAATGGCGGGCGACAAATCTTAATTCTACCTGCCTTCCAGGAGGTAAGCAGGGACATCTTTTGAGAAGATAATTAAGATACAAGGAGGCTACAGAGATTTTCCATATCTCAGGCTCCAGTTCATCCATCATTGTTCGTGTCAAATGAGTGACACCTTTATGTTATAAGTCCTCGAATTCCTTAATCGGGAACATTTACTTGGAAAAAAAATTCCATTTTTGGATATCTTCTTTGAATACTACTAGTCGAATTTAGTACAATATGATCATTGGGATATCTTAGGGTTCCATGTATTAAACCTCCATGCTGATCAGACATGGAAATAATCTATGGGACACACTAGGATACGCCAATCCTCATATGACACTTTTATCAAACATAGTTTGGCATTCGCAGGCGATAGAAAACAATGAGAAAAATAATTAAAATAACATATGTTGTCGTACTCTATGCAAAGAAAGAGTGCTCTTAGATTTTCGGAAGGATTCCTTGCCGATTTATAAGAATCGGTTACTATGGTTTCCTTGGTAGTTATACCTTGTGGATGATAAAAAAAAATTGCTAAGTTTATGGTTCATGAAGATTTATTATTGCCTGTATTAAAAACAGGACACTTAGCAGAAATTATCATTGATAAATGATAAGAAGTTTATTGTACAAGTGCTTATATTTAATCAATAATGGAAGTTTCACAAACTAGGCACCTAGCTCGGTTGGCTAGGCGCGTGAAAGGGTGCGGCCTAGACCCAGGTTCGATTCCGGGGACGGCCGGTTCCACCATTTTTGCGACTTATCGATTTTTTTTTTTACAGGAACAGAAAATAGTTCTGGTAAATTTTTTTTACTTGTAAGTTTTACCTTACACTTAATATATATATAGTCCTTATGAAGGGTTTTAAAAACTTGTTATACTTATAGTTTATGAAAGATTTACTGGTATCCGAACCAAAATAAAACTCTTAGCATTTAAATTACTGATAAAATGCCAAGGAACGTACCTGATGTCATTATTTATGGGCTAGCTTAGGCATTTTAGGCGCTTTCAATTTTAGGCTTTACTTCCTCCGCCACATTTCCTTTGGCATATTTAGGGCACGTAGTCTTGATGTGGCCTTTCTCATTACAGCCGAAACAGACTGCATTCTTCATGTCCTTACAGTCCAACGTTTTATGTCCCTTAGACTTGCAGATCCCACAAGCCCTGGGCTGCGATTTGGATTTTGGTTCGAACCTGCATTTCCCATAATGGCGCTTCATGCAGGTCTCACATACTGGTTTCGGGTCGAACTTTTGTTTGTTCTTTTTCTTAGAACTTTGGGAGTTATCTACCTCCTTTTTTCTTTTTAGTTCATCCTTTGCATCAGAGGCATGAACGAGATCCTTCTTAAGAGTAAGGAAATGTGGTCCTAGATAAAATTTGGACTGAGCAGCATGGGTCTCCTTTAACTTTTTCACAGCTCTCTTCACAGCTTTTCCAACGGCTGCGTCTATCATAGTTTGAAGAACATCTTTGGAAATTCTAAGGTTTACAATTTCAGCATCATTAGTCTGCGTCGCGTCATCAATGGCGCGATTGACTGTTGTCTTATCCGAGTTTGCCATACTCGATATTGGTTCCTAATACCAATAAAACAATTTCTTAGTTGAAATTCAACAACTACTATTTTTATTCTGATGGCCTTAATATATACTAACCATGGTGTCAATAACCTATACAGGCTATTATAGCACTAACATTCTTAATGAACGTTATTTAAAATATATCAATATTACTTAGCCTAGGTCGTAAAAGACCATCAGTGGCATTAAAGATTTGGACCTAGTCCATCACTTTTCTGACAGAGGATCAAGACGTCACATCTGTCTTTATTATATTAAGGAATCTAGGTAGCTTGAAAGCTTGCCATAGGAATATCAGAAAAGAGTGATTCCTATTTAGATATAAAATATCCATCTAAGGTTTGTTGGAACATTTTCTAAAGTATCATCGGCCAGTTTCTACTTCGTATAAAATGTCCGAAGTCCTACTAAGACGGAGACAACAGTTCTCAACAGTGATCGTTCATTATCGAATCACATGTGTCAGCAATAAATTTCTGCATAAACTGCTTGATAAGGAAGAGTACCTGCTATATAGTTATCCTTCCTGGCGTTCATCCGGAAGACTCATGCGTTTGTTTTCCTGGCCTCTCCAGGCTTCTTTATAAGCTTTGGGCAGTTGGTTTTGATGTGCCCTCCCTCGTTACAATTGTAGCATGTGGCGTTCTTTAACCCCTTACAATCTAAGGTTTTGTGACCCTTGGTCTTGCAAATTCCACACAATTTAGCGCGTGGGTCTATTGTACATTTTCCAAAATGCTGCTTTTTGCAGTTATTGCATTTGGGTCTGTTATCAGACTGACTCGAGTTCTTCCTAAACTCGGAATCCTTCCCGCGCTCCGAGCTTCCCTTCTTCTTCTTGTTAGTTTGATGAGAGTTTTCCTCCTCTCTTTCTCTTCTTCTCTCGCCAGAAGCCTTAACAGACTTAATTCTGATTGCGTCTAAGGTGAGAGATAAGGATAAGTCCACCGCGGACCTATATGTGGTTGGCCTAGATGCTTTAACATTCCCTTTTATCTCTGGTGCTAGGCCTCCAATGAAACGCGCTATGCGTTTAGGTTCAGGGGTGACTAGATAAGGAACCAGGCGGGACATAGTGTTGAAACTTGCCACATATGCCTGACAATTCAAATTTTCCATGACCAAAGTCAAGAAGTCCGATTCTATCTTTTCTACTTCATGCTGAGGGCAATAGTTTTCCTTGACTAATGCAACAAATTGATCCCAAGATAAGTTGTAGAGTAGAACTTTCCCCGTGGCTTGGAGCAATGATCTCCACCATGCCAACGCTTCTCCTTTAAATGATTGTGAAACAAATTTCACAACATCTTGCTCCGCACAACCGCTGATGTCAACAACAGCGTCCATCTCATCGAGCCATGTCATGCAATCGATGGCTCCTTCTTCTCCTGTAAAGTCTCTGGGCTTGCAGGAGACAAAATATTTATATGAACAGGTCTTAATTGGTGCCTCTTGATGAAACACAACTTGTCTAGACGGAATACTCCTTTGATTTGACAAGTCATGAACATCGTCCTCCCTTGACTCATGTGTTTTAAGAGGGGGCTTACAACTAGCCGCAGATAGAGTCTTAGAGTGGGTATCTTTTGACTCATCATACTGCCGATCAAGTGCTCGAGTAACAGCATAATCTATTATTGCCTGTAGTTCTGCTCCAGTTACATTAATTCTGGTAGTATCATTGCTCTCCTTCAAGTGACTGTTAACTTCATCTAATCCAGCCATGTAGCTTGATTGCTACATAAATATTAACAATGATTTATTCAGAGATTATTATGGAATCATCATCTTTGACGATTTATCAACCATGGTAATATAAACCATATTGGTTAACTTGTTAGTTATATTTAATTAGTATTTTCCATTATAATTTATCCTAGTTATAAAACATTAAGGATATTAAAGTGGCGCATAAGGCCTAGTCACAAGGACAATTCTAAATTTTATAAGCCATGATTTTAGAGAATCGAGGCATTAAGGTCTGAATCAAGTTCATTACCTTCTTTTAACAGGGAGTTGTAGACTTCAACTGTCTTTTGTCCTTTAGAACAATAGATATAGCCCGTGGGCATTTCCCTTCTGAGGGATGGTTATAATATGATCATCTTCTTAGATGCTATTAGTCGAGGTCGTATGGATCCTACCGACTATTATGCTTGGACCTGGTCCAACATTTTTAGACAGGAGGTCAAAGACCACCACTGTCGTTGTCTTATCGGACAACAAGTTTAGCCCGTAGGCACTTAATCACTACTGGATGTTTATAATGTGATCATCTTATAGGATGACACAAGCCATGATTTCTAAATCACTAGGCTAGATAAGAAAATTAGAAGAATCCAATATAAGGATGACTGTTGTGATTTTCTCGAGTCACGTTTGTCAAGAGTGCTAACACGTTCTTAGGTGTTAACAAGGATTTGAATCTCTTGAGTAGGTTTCACCATCTTGGCCGCGTAGGCTAGGTTTCACCTTTAAGATTATCTTTAAAATGCATACTGGCAGGAAAGTAAAGATATTTATTTTATTCAGGATTTTTATCATAAATCCTAATTTATAATTTAATAATAGCACAATTGGCCTAGTCGCGTAGACAAGTTTAATTTATAAGCCAAGATTTCAGAGAATCAGGGCAATTTATGAATTAGTAATGGCACAAAAGGCCTAGTCACGTGGACAAGTTTAATTTATAAGCCATGATCGTCTGGGATCGAGGCATTTAGTAATAGCACAAAAGGCTTAGTCACGTGGACAAGTTTAATTTAAAAGCCATGATCATTTGGGATCGAGGCATTTAGTAATAGCACAAAAGGCTTAGTCACGTGGACAAGTTTAATTTATAAGCCATGATCGTTTGGGATCGAGGCATTTAGGTGTGAATCAAAGTTCATTACCTTTTCTTGACAGGGAGCTGTAGGCTACCACCGTCTTTAGTCTCGGAGGACGTTAATTATAGCCCGTAGGCACTTCCCTTCTAAGGGATGTTATTTTCCATTCATTTCATATTTCATGTTTAGAATGAAAACTTAATTTAATCAATCCATTATATGAAAATAAAAGTACAAAGTTGCCCTAAGCGGGTCTTTGAAGGGATAATGTGTCCTTGAAGGGACTGAAAGATAAATATGTCCTTATAAGGACTATTAAGGAAACGATCTTCAGCAAAAGGAGTTTCTTCTTCAAGTTATTTCTGAATGCTCTCTCCTTGGATGCTCGTTTCATTCCAGCCGCGCTACGAAGCTCAGGATTTCAGGGCTCCAGATTGGGGAGAATTTCTAATACAGCTTCTTCGCTTGGCGACGTATCCAATATATAAAAAAATTTTGGAAGTAAAAATTTCCATATTAGGATTGGAAGTATTCCTATGTTAAGTCTAGACTCAGAAGATTTAGGAATGTGCAATTGTGTCATTGAGATTAAACACAAAAAGCTAGTGTTTAATTCACTCAATGTTGGCTCTGATACCAACCTGTCACACCCCGATTTTCCACGTGTCACCGGTGGGGGAGTATCGTGACGTGGTTGGCAACATCATGGTCAAACAACACAATATAATAATGCACAGCGGAAGCAAAAGATAAATATATTACATTCCGAATATAAGTAATGTCAAAGTATTACAACGGAAGGTAAAGGATCCACATGCGGATCAATAAAAGAAAACTGTTCAACAGACTTTAGGCATCTAGAACTTGCAAGATTCCCTAGTGACGCCCTGAGCTCCCAGCCAATTACGCATAGTACCTGTCACTTAACCTTTTGGAAAATACGTCAGTTTACACTGGTAAATACAATTAACTGACTCATTTTGGAAAAAGAGTTTGAAAAGTGATTCGAGTGCAAACGGCACAAAATATCTTGACACATTGATTAAAATGCACAAAGGCAAAATTAATCTTTTATACTTGGGACAATTTTATTAATAAAAATCTTGTATCCGATTTACATGGTTGTCCAACATTTAGGGCCGGTGATTATACAATACAAGCCGGACAAGATTAATCGACACACCACAAATATAATCTCACAAGAAGATACCCTTACGAGTGAGTATACGTTATACATATGCAACAGGAGGTGTTTTGCCTACACCTTGTGCTTACGTCGTGGCCATTCACTTTTTAAAATGAGCCAAGGATATCCAGGACACGGTCATTAACCCCCAATGTTATTTGTTATCAATCAATACAGATTAAAACGGGATTATGCAATTTAATCATCTCCAATTAAAAGGTTTCTACACCCGACCAAGCGGTATTTTTATAATACCGTATCCCAAGCCCGTATAAGGGAAAATAAGTTAAAAGTATTTACCTGAGCTAGCAATGCAATTTATACTCAGCCGTATATTCTAATCAGCAAGCACAAGTACTTCTACTGGGGCTCTCAATCTGGAACGAAGGTTTTATTAACCTATTAAATTCCTAACGGGTCTTATTTAAGTCGTAACTTAGACCGGTTAGTTTTAAGGAAAGGTTTACGGTTCAAAACGCATGATTAAGCGAAGACCGGAATAGAATGTGATTTAGACCCGACAAGTTTGGAGACTTGTATAATATGGGTAAACTAAACACATTCTGGATTTTGAGATAAAAATGATAAGGTTTGACCCGTTTCGGCTATTTTATGTAAACTTGTTACATAAACCGAACCGAACACATAATAAGCGTAACGGGTATCCGAAAGAGCCATATACAGGTTTCCTAAGTTAATATGCTTCAAATATGTTGTGACATCAGTAGGATGTCTTTCATTATGCCCCGAACTAATTTAAACACAAACTATGCCCCGTAGGGGTAGTTTGGTCATTTTAAAGGTTGTAAAAGAGTTTAAATGTTTAACTGAGTTACAGGTCTGATGTAAACAGCAAACATACTCAATTTGATGAGTTATAACAGTAGGGTGAAGTATATATGTGAAATATATCATTTATAACCAAACTATGCACCGAAGGGGCATTTTGGTAATTTCACATAAGCCGAAAAGCTCAAAACTGAAGTCTGAGTTTATCAAACTTTGCTTACTGTTAAAGTATCATAATTTGCCTCGTATATCAGTAGGTATCAACCTGGGTATGTTCAATATGATTTTAAAACGTACTATGCGTTAAAAACGCCAAATAAGGCGATTAAAGGCCATTTCCGGGTTTGATACTTAAATCTGATATTTTTATATTTCCAGAAGGCTTAAAATAATTTATTTATCATGTGTGATCAGTAGCAAAAGGTTTGGAGTCATTTAGATAAGTAAAACTCATTTTATGGCCCGTAAGGGCAAAACCGACAATTACCGGATTAAGCCTACGACTACTAGTTATGCTCAGCCTAAAATTAATTAAAAATCTTTAAAAATCCCAAAATAATATATTATATCAGTGGGTATTAAGTTTGATACCAAAAAGTAGGCTTAACTAGGCTATACGCTAATTACGCCGTTTTATTAACACAAAGCTTTAATTTTGCGATATTGAGCATAACTCTTAATCTATAAGTCAAACTGATGTCAAACTTTTCATACAAGTTTATATATCAGTAACTAAGGTTTCTACACTTTTACATTTTCATAAATCATGTTCTAAGGTAATAAGGGCATAATGGTCAACATATGAGCAATTAACGGAAACATGCATATTAATTGGATAACTAATGAACCAAGGTGTATAATCACAGAGGGTTGTTCTAACATGTAACCTAATCCAATTAAAGTTCTGAGGCATTTCTAAAATGTGCCTAAACGGGTCAGAACTGAAAGTGAAAGTGAAAGTCAAACTATGTGACTTTCGGTTCCGATCCGGGTCTAAACAGGAAATTGTCGGGTTGAACATGTTTAGACATGTTCTTACACTAATTACTAAGTTATAACTATGATCAAACAGGTTATATATGTTCTAGATAGCTAATTATGCATAAATGACATTTTAAGAATCCTGTTGACTTTTTAAGTACATGTTTGACCCGACAATTGAACTAGTTAGAGTGGTGATCAGGGGAAACCCTTTTGGGTTTTTATTACCCACATAAATACCAACTTATAACTACTTTTAATTCAAGATATAACTGAGCCATTATTGACTAATCTCAAAGTCAAACCGTAATTACGACGGTTTGACTTTTAGCTAATTAAACAAGCTAAACTCAACTAAAGAAGGATTAGAACACTTACAAGAGTCCTATGCACGACTTATGATCAGTTGGACCTGCTTGAGAGCTCCAGGAATGATCAGATTGCAAGGAAATTGGTGTGAGGAACTTGTGTGCACTACATGGCCTTTTATAGTAAAATTCTCACCACAAATCCTTGACAACAAGGTCTAGCACCCACCACAATTGATCAACACTTGTTGTCTAGTGCTTAGGGGTGCCTAGGGGTCGTCCACATGTGAGAAAAACCGGCTAGATGGGTCAAATTCGCGCATAACAGGTTGCTGCCTGGTTTTTCTGGTTCTGGGCGTCCCACGCGGGCCGCCTCAAGATAAGCTTAAACCCACGCGGGCCGCTTGGCCCCAAAAAAATCAGATTTTCATTTTTAAATGTTTTGCAGCTTGGCCTTTGGTTTCACGAAGGGGCAACTAGGGTTATTTCTTGCATTTTGACCCCCTTATTTTTACCCACAAGGGCTTTAGGACTTATACCCACTTTGCCAAGTCCCTGAACACTTCCGGTTAACCCGAAAAGTCTTAACTTTCAATGTTTGCACTTTAACCCCTCGCCCACGAATTTGGTCATAACTTTCTCATACGATAACGAAACATAGTGAAATTTTAATCGTGCATTCAAGTGAGTATAATTAAAATTTACAAAGCTTCGGGTTTGTCAAAAGATCACTCAGAGGTATATCTTTAAACATGTTGACACATTTAACCCCTGTAGTTTGTAATCTCTCACTTTTAGCTTCGTATGATCCATGATTTATTCGTTTGATGTTATAAACATCATGTAGGGTTATTATGAAGTATGTTTATCCATTGTTGACATTTTGAACCCTTATTTTCACATACTTTCTATGTTTGTCAACTTTAGTCCCTCTAAAGTATACTTTCTCACGTTCAAGCTGATGACACGTGTCAATACATTATAGGACGTGAATTTTCGAGGTGTTACACCCTGAATGGTAAGTGATTCACCAGACGGAGTCTTGATCACCCCTTGCTTCTTATTGCAGACAATCTGGGCCTGGTTATGAGATAACCAGTCCATGCCTAAAACTATGTCGAAACCGGCTAACTTCAAAGGAAGTAGGGACAAAGGAAAATAGTGGTTCTTAATGGATATGAAACAACCATCTAATATGGTTGAGGCGGTTTCTAAGGTGCCATCTGCTAATTCCACCTCATACTTCACACTTAGGGTTTTAACAGGTAAATTCAGTAACTTACAAAACTTATTATCTACAAATGATTTATCAGCTCCTGAATCAAATAGCACTCTCGCATAAACATCATTTATAAGGAAGGTACCTGTGATCACATTGTCGTCCTGCACAGCTTCCTTTGCATCCATCCTGAAGACCCTAGCATTGGTCTTCTTCCCTTCTTCAGCTTTCTTTGCATATTTTGGGCAATTTGTCTTAATGTGCCCTTTTTCGTTGCAACTGTAGCACGTTGCGTCCTTCAGCTTCTTGCACTCTAGGGTCTTATGTTCCGAAGATTTGCAAATCCCACAAGGCCTCGGCTGAGATTGGGATTTTGAGTCAAGTCTGCACCTCCCAAAGTATAGGAATCACGTCGAGACGGACTCAAGCATGAGGCGTTAACGGGTCAAGAAGAGGCAAGGATCGGATACGAGCACGGACGCATAAGGTAAGTGATTTTCGAAATCACTTCTTAGTTCGATTAAGTAATAAAGTGTTTTAATTAATTAAACATGATGTTTGAGGTCATATATGTGTTGAAGTCTTTCGTCGTAAATGATGGGATTAAAGTTGACCAAAATGCCCTTGATGGGTATTTTGGGCAAACGATCTTAAAAGTAGTTTAGAAACAAGTTATTCAATTAGTGTAATGTTTTGGACAAGTATGGAAGTGGGGAGTATGGTTTGGTTAGTCATAGACCAATTAATGCACGAATACCCTTAACGGGTCAAAATAAGCATATGAACGATAATGTGTTAAGAGGATGCAAGACATCCAAGAAATTAGTAATTCATGATAGACGTCACTGATATTATTAGGTTTAGAAGAGGTTATGGTAAAACAAACAAGTTACGTTGATGTATGCATGAACGGGTCAAAATTTGGTAAGAGGGTAATAAACCGAAGAGTTAAAAGTCTGAAATTTTATTATGTCGGATGTTGGATTTTAATTCCATAAGATGGAGAATTAAATTACGGACGTGTAGGAAAAAGAATCGGGTAAAACGGGTAAAAAATGAGAGAGTTATGCTTGTTTCCGTGAAACCGGATCGTGCTGGGAATATGCAGCAACCAGCTGCACCTGTTCTGTGAAAACAGGGGCTTGGCGTGACGCCAAGGCCCTTGGCGTCACGCGAGGCCCCCTTTGTTTGGCGAAAATTGTTCGTTTGCTCCGTTTTGTCTTGGGAACTCGTTTAAACGCGTTTCAAGTTACGTTTGACTAATTTAACTTACATTTTTATGAGCTTAAGTGTATGCACTTATGTAGATAGGTATGTATGTATGTTTATAAGTATGCGATCAAGTACGTGGATATATGATGGTATGTATGAGAGTAGGTATGTATGAGTTTGGTATGATGCAGGTAGGGATGTATGTACGTATACATGTATAATGTCATGAGTGTACGTAATGATGTAGGTATGTGTACTTGTAGATACGTATATAATGATGTAGATGTGTTTATATGTAAGTATGCATGTAGGTTGGCATGTATGTGTGTGAGTATGTATGCAAGTAGGTATGTAGGTATGTATGCATGTGTGTACGTATGTATATATGGAGATAATATGTATGAAGTTTAGGTATGAATGTAGGTTATTCTGTATGATTAAGTTTTTACGTTGTTATGCGTGTACATGGAGATTCAGGTGTAATGCAGGTACGGTAACGAAGACTCACCAGAGGTGAGGTACCCTGAGGGAACGATTAATGTAAAGGAATAATGGAACGGAACTAGTCCAAGGATAAGTATCGTTTATATTGATAACATACTAATGACTTGTATGTGTTGGTCAGTGCAGGTTGTTCGAGCCAGATTACCATATGAAAAAAGAGCGATCAAAGATCGAGTCACAAGATAGATTGTACGGGAGTGTTGGGTACGGAACTGAGTGAAGCTAGGTTATGTTTTCTTATTGTGAATGAGTATAATAAATGTATTTATAGAAAAAGAATTAACCCTAAAAATGAATTTTAAGTGTGACAAGGTGTTGGAGCGAAAGAAATTTTTATGGTACGAATTTCCGCTGCGACTATTGTCAAATAAGTTTTAGGATGTTACAAGTTGGTATCAGAGCCCTGGTTTGAGGGAATCAAGTACGAGAAGGTAAGTACTTGAACTCAAACTTGTGTGCTCTTGAGATAAGAAATCCGTACAATCTAAGACTCGATCAAGATCCAAAGGTAAAGGCTAATGTAAGTATGTACTTATGTATACGTATAAAGAAACTGACGGTTTTGTATGTGCAAGGTAAGCATAGGTGTTTCAAGAGGATGATCCGTGAATGCAGTTTAGGACGAATAACTAGAACCGTCAAGAGGTAATAAGGCAAATAGGCAAATGAGCCCAGGTACGTAAATTCGATATGTGGGTATGTGTAACAGTGAAATTCATTAAGAGAAGGAAAATGTTAAATGAAGGATAATGATAGTATAGTAATGAAGTACTGAAAGTGATACACGCGCCGAAACCTAAGTCTATGGACATAAGGTGACAATTACATGAAGGCACAAAACTACTATGTGGATTGTGTACCTGGCCAGTACACAAGAAACGTATGACGTTCGTGAGATCATGATAATTGTTACAGGTATGTCCGGTAGGATTGGGTAGCGGGCGGGCGTGTGGGTGAAATGGGAAGTAAGACTCTCGGGAAATTGAGAGTACTATGTAGGAATGAAAAAAAAAAACATGCCTGATAAGAAGGAAGAATGTTGAATCCGTGATTAAGTGCGGATCAACAAGATATGAATGATATGTTTGAATCCGTGAGACGGATTCAAGGATGAAAGGCATGGATGATATGTTTGAATCCGTGAGACGGATTCAAGGATGAAAGGCATGGATGATATGTTTGAATCCGCGAGAAGGATTCAAAACGCAGAAGTAATGAAAGGCATGAATGTAATGTTTGAATTCGTAAGGCAGATTCAATGAATGAAAAAGCATGAATGATGTGTCTGAATCCGTGAGACGGGTTTAAAAATATAAAAAGATGAAATTAATCCGCATAAGAAGGTGTCGACAGTTTGACCATGATTGAGTCGAACGGGTCATAGAAATAAGTATAAAGTAGAAGGTGATAGTATAATAGACGAAGTTTTGTATAAGTTATGTGTTAGTAATGGACTCTTAGAAGTCAGAATCATGACGGGCTGTGACCCGGACAATAATTTGAGTATGGGCGGGAATGTGTGTGAGTATGTATGCGAGTAGGTATGTATGCATGTGTGTACGTATGTATATATGGAGATAATATGTATGAAGTTTAGGTATGAATGTAAGTTATTCTGTATGATTAAGTTTTTACGTTGTTATGCGTGTACATGGAGATTCAGGTGTAATGCAGGTACGGTAACGAAGACTCACCAGAGATGAGGTACCCTGAGGGAACGATTAATGTAAAGGAATAATGGAACGGAACTAGTCCAAGGATAAGTATCGTTTATATTGATAACATACTAATGACTTGTATGTGTTGGTCAGTGCAGGTTGTTCGAGCCAGATTACCATATGAAAAAGGAGCGATCAAAGATCGAGTCACAAGATAGATTGTACGGGAGTGTTGGGTACGGAACTGAGTGAAGCTAGGTTATGTTTTCTTATTGTGAATGAGTATAATAAATGTATTTATAGAAAAAGAATTGACCCTAAAAATGAATTTTAAGTGCGACAAGGTGTTGGAACGAAAGAAATTTTTATGGTACGAATTTCCGCTGCGACTATTGTCAAATAAGTTTTAGGATGTTATAGTTAGTAAAAGAAATGAATGAAAATGGAGTAGTGATTTGACATATTACATATATTTTATAACTTGAGAGTGATGTAGAGTAAAAAAAATATAAAACGATAGTGGATGGTCATACATATTAACATTTGTTAACATACTAGAGATATGCGCCGCCCGCGTTGCGAGGCGCTAAACCGAATATTTCTTACTTTAATAACATGTACGCATTTATTTCGGTTAGTTATACATGCTACTTATAACACGATATCAAAGAAGATACATCGAGTTAACCAAGTAAAGAAAAAACTATCATAGTTATGATAAGAAATAACTAAAACGATGGCAAGCGTGTAATTTAGAGCTGGGGGCAAAACGATAATTTGTCAGGACCAATTAGCGAGTGCTAGGCAGCTGTTTGGCATAAATAAAAACTAAATTAAGTCAACCAAGTCAAATAAAAGACTATAATAGTTTTGCCAAAAAAAAAACGATGAGAAGATTGAAATTTAGCTAGGGTAAAATCATAATTTTAAACTGAAGGTAAAATAATATTTTGAACTGAGGGGAAGATCATGTTTTTATTTTGAATTGTGGGCAAAACTGTGATTTTTTTACTGTGGCCAAAGGGGAAAAAAAATTTATTTTGAACTGGGGGCGAAATTGAAGTTTTACAATGGGAACCAAATTATAGGCAAAAGTATATATTTTTTTTTAACCAGGGTAAAATCGTATTTTTTAACAGAGGGCAAAATCGTAGATCTAAGCTGGGGAAAAAGCATAAATTCAATTTCGAACTGAAGGCAATATCGTAATTTTTAACAGGGGATAAAATCGTAATTTAACAGGACTTATAAATAACTATTTTATGCAAAAAGAAAAGTTATTAAAGTCGGTTAATTATACATACTATTCATAACACCTTAAAAAAATTATATCGAGTCAATCACCTAAAACAAAACACTACCATACTTTTGCAAAAGGAAAAAATAAACTAAAACTAAAACGATGGAAAAGCTATAAATTTAAACTGTGGGAAAATTTGTAATTTTTCAGGACAAATGAGTGTGTGTTAGGCAGCCGCCTGACACGAATAAAAATTACACGGAGTCACTCAATTAAAGCAAAATACTACTATAGTTTTGTTAAAAAAAAACTTAAACGATTGCATGACTGTAATTTTACACTCGGCGAAAAATAGTAATTTGATAGGGAAAAAAAGGAGAAAACAATGACAAAACTATAAATTTGAACTGAGGGCAAATTCGTAAATTGGTTAGAAGGGGAAAAACAAAATAATTGACAAAACTACAAATTTAAAGGGGACAAAATCATAATTTGATTCGACCAATGTAAAACTGTCAGGCAGCTGCCTGTCATTATTCCCCTCCATGGTTTTCTCTTGCGCGCGTTGCCGCGCCATTTTTGCCATACAATACATAAGCTTGGACATCATCAAATTGACGGGTCAAAAGCCATAAAAGCAAACGATGATAGTGAATATTTTCACGTAACTAGATTTTGTAAACCATTTTATTTTGTACATATTACTTTTGAACAACTAATATATCTTTATTAAATTTTTTTTTAACGGTAGATCAACTGGATTTTCAGCTTACTCCAAAGGGCCAGCATATTTTTGCCATACAATGCATAAGTTTGGACATCATCAAATTGACGGGTCAAAAGCCATAAAAGCAAACGAAGATAGTGAATTTCACGTAAATAGATTTTGTAAACCATTTTATTTTGTACATATTACTTTTGAACAACTAATATATCTTTATTAAATGTCATATATTAATTAATATTAACTTAATAATTCAATTTAATAAATTATTTATCGAAAGTTAGAATCTTTATTATTTACATGATTGAATAATTTTTAAAAAAGGAAAAAAGAAGGTTACTTGAGAAAATGAATAACTTTTAAAAATTTGAAGTTTGATAATCCGATTATTCTTTTTTCTTAAAAAAATCATCAACTAAATATGGAAAACGATATGCTGGAAAAAAATATAAATTAAACTTTTATCATTATTTTGTCTTGGCAAGAAAAAGGAAATAGCAAGAGCCACGTTCAGACTTCAGCCACATCTTCAATTATTCATATTACTAATGTCATCATCTCTCTCATTTCAACATCTTGTTTAAAAGTAGCCAGTTTGTTCACCGGCAGCGACCTCCTCCTTCTGTTCTTTCTCTTCACCGACACTATCAAGTAGCAGCACCTAATCTGTCGCTCTCACTCTCACCATTAACCAATCTGTTCTTTCTCTCTCCATCATGCTAACACCGCCCTATAACCCCTAAAACCACCGCCATAAAACCCCTAGAACTTTCGCCGTGAAGAAACCCTCGGCTGGCTACCAGCATCTACTTCGTCCCTAGTCATTCTCTTTTTATCTCTCTATACGTTTGTACCAGTTAAACCCTAGATCCGGCCGGCGAAGCTAGGTTTCCGGCAAACCTCCGGAGATCAGATCTAACCTTGCGTGTCTTATTTTGATGTGGATCGGCATCTTTAAAGTACAACTCCAAAACCTCTAGCTTGTTTCAGTGAAGCTAACATTTTCCGACAACTGACTTTAACGGCTGAACTTATGGCGTCTACGGTGAAGGCAGTTGATTTGGAAGCAAGGGTAAAAGTGCAATTTTCTTGTCCAATGATGGCAAGAAGTCGCCGCCCAAAGCGGCCAATTACCAAGTGCCAGGCAGTTGCCTGGCACTATTCCCGGCCATGGGTTTTGTATGCATAGTAAATGCATAGGTGCAATATAGTTGTTTTGAACACATGCAACATGTGATAAAGTATAAAATAAGTTGAAACTAGAGTTAAAAATGACGCTAGCTTTAATACAGCCCGTTATGACCCGAATCGATTCTGATCCGTCACCCGACCCAATGCAACCCACCCGGGTGTATCCCAAACCCAGATTGCATTTACTCCCGCATCACAAATCACATCACATCCATCGTTCCACCTGTGCTGAAATAAATCCCCAAATCGTCAAAACCCTAGAAATTGATATCCTGAGCTCGTAATCAAAATCAAGATGTCAGACAACTTGCCTTTAGAGATCCAAGAGGAAATCATCAAACGGCTTCCAGTAAAATCACTCATTCGTTTCCGATCAGTCTCCAAATCATGGAAATCTCTCATCGATAGCTCCGATTTTATCACTCATTACAGCTCCCAACAGCAACATTTACTTCTATATAATCATCAGTATGATTCTGAGCACTACGTTTCTATCGTTGATGATAATACCTTCCCGCAACACAGAGTCTCCGTCACTCTTCCTCCGTTTGTTAAGCTTCTTGGAGGAAGTTATAGAAAACTAGGCAGTTCTCATGGCTTGTTGTGTTTGTATAACTATGGAAGAGTTGTTATTTGGAACCCTTCAATTAGAAAAGCTATTGCTGTTGTTGTGCCTAATGTGGTAGATTTTAAGATGTTTAACACCGAGCTCGGGTTTGGGGTTTGTCGTGAGACGAGTGACCCTAAGATCGTCAAGATTACGTATATTGATAGGTCTAGGAATATGGAAAGTGTAACCAGCATTCCTCAGCAAGTTGAGGTTTTCACGTTAAGCGCCGGGGCGTGGAGGAGTCCGAATAGCAGCAATCTCCCTCGTAAATCGATTATTTTTGGTTATCGACAAAGTGAAGATGGGGTTTGTGTAGATGGGGTTTATTACTGGCTTGCTACTGATAGGAGTACCGTAGATGATGAAATTAAAGCTTATAATATGATTATTTCATTTGATATGACAAGTGAAGAATTTAGAGAAGTAAACCTCCCGGATAGGTTTGTATACCACGGGTCTATATGGGATTTGGACATATATAATCTAAGGGAGTCTCTTGTTTTGGTTGAATATAGTGGCAGTGATCATGGCATTAGTGTATGGATGATGGAAGATGGTGTACCAAAATTGGTTACAAAATTATTCAATTTTGACACACCAGATGCAAAAATAATAGACATACATGAATTCAGGAAGAGTGGTGACCTTGTGATGGAAGTTTTAGATGATGATCGGGAAGCACGATCCCTTGTTGATTATGATCCTAACTTAAAACGCATCAGTAATTTGGGGATCTCGTGTGGGTCTGATGATGATGATGGTGATTTTTATGTGCATTCCTACATGGAAACACTACTTCTGTTTGATCAACCATCATTTACTGTTTTTGACAAAGGTAAACGCTACATTGAGAAATTCATATAGAGAGCTAAGAGCAGATGGCTTTTGAAGCATACAAGTAAGGTATAAAGCAATAGCTTGAAAACACTTCTCGTACTTTATTCATGCAACTGACTTTTAGTTATTCTAGTTTTATTACAATATTTTATTCAATTGCATGCCTTTTGTCATAAAATGACTGAATAAGTACCTCAATGTCATTATGATGATCACATAGGCTATTTGTTTGCAAGATGCTTACGTTCTTTAACACTAACAGGGTGTTACTTAGCTTATTACATATATATATATATATATATATATAGGATTCCGCTAAAATGAGAACCACCTCGAGTTGTAAGAACCGCGAGAACTACACCGTAGGGGGCACGGTGGACCAAATTTTTTTTTCATAAACGTAGATGCATGTATTAAAACAACATTTGTAAAAAAAAAATTCAAAAAAAAAATGTTTTTGAGCACCTCAAGTGTGCATTTACGGGACCCGTAAATTTTCCGACCAGATTTACGGGTCCCGTAAACACAAACTTGTGGCGCTCAAAACTACACCCACGACATTTTTTTTTTGAATTTTTTTTTTTACAAATGTTGTTTTTATACATGCATCTACGTTTATGAAAAAAAAATTTGGTCCACCGCGCCCCCTACGTTGTAGTTCTCGCGGTTCTTACAACTCGAGGTGGTTCTCATTTTAGCATTCCCCTATATATATATATATATATAATCATCGATTTAGCTGCCTACTATTAACATTCTTGCTGTCACAAACTATGTTCTAATTGCAAGATTCCTGTTTGTTTATGTGATTATGGTGTGCATGATGCATTTATGATCCATCTTGTGTTGTCTTCAAGGGTAAAGTTAAATTTTTTTTATAAAGAACGCCTTGCATATGTGATGCACGCGCATTACGCATTGGTTTTTGGGATAAAACGCTTTGGATCGCCAAACGCTTTAAAACCAAGACACATGATATTTAATTTGTCTACTATTTCGTAAAAAACTTCTGAAGCGGCAGGAAAATTCATCTATGTTAATATATTTTGCACAGTACCTAAGATTTCAGGTCATCTCTTTTTTGTGTTTGTTTCTAAGCTTCTTATTCACATGCCCGCTGATAATATCTATACCATCATTGTGAATTTGGAATGTTTCTTGCTTTTGAACCTTTCTTTTTGGTCATCATATGTGAATTTGGAATATTTCTTGGTGTTGGATTCACTGATATCTCTTTTGACATACAAAAAAATATATATATTTCAGGAATAGAGTTCAGGAAGTATGTTTCCATCACCAGTAGATCAACACATAAATGATAGCAGTGATCAAGCTTCATGGCAAATGGAGTCAAGTAGTCAAAATGGTTTTGGTGTAAATAATTGTGCAGATGAAGTCTTTAAATGATCTACATTTACAAAACCTGTAATGGATGATGGATACAATGGGAAAAGATTTCAAAGTGTGGCTATGTCAGATAGGATATATGGTCCAAAGATTATGGTTGGTGAATTAGATGGATAGAAATGGTAAATCAAAGATTATGGTTGGTGAATTGGTGTTCATATGAACTATGAAGAACTTTAAACTTAGTCATTTGGGGAACTTACAACTTTGGACCTCATTTCGAGATAATTATGTTTGCGATCAATTAGTTGTGATGGCGTTCTAGTTCATCACTTGAAAAAGTTTGTACTCTTTTGTAAAATAAAATAAAATAAATAACTGTAGCTAAAATTGCTATTTAATATATAGATATATAATAACGAAAATAATTTATAGGTATTATATATATGGGGTAAGATCAAATAAAAAGTTTATTTTGCCTAAGTAGGATGAGAAGGAATCTTAACCATTCATTTTTTAAATCAATGGTTAAGATGAAAGTGTAGGAGAAAGGAGGAGTGCAAGGGTATCTTGGGAAAAATTCTATTTATGGACTTTCTCTCTCCACATGCAAGGCATATGCATATTTCACCCCTATTTTTTAAACGTTCATAACTTTTTTATACGACGTTATTTTTTCATAAAAATTTCACCATAAAATCGAGCGTCTTTTTATCTTTAATTTGAGTACCATATTGCTATATAAAATATAAAGACTAAAAAAACCCACTAAAATGTGTTGTATTTCTATGTTGTATAACATTTTTTTGTGCTGGATTTTTGTACTATATTTTTGTACTAAAATTTTTGTGCTGATTTTTTTTTCTCAATTTTTTGTACTGGATTTTTTTGTACTACATTTTTTTTGCTAAATTTTTTTGTGCTATATTTTTTGTACTATATTTTTTTGTGCTATATTTTTTTTTACTACATTTTTTGTGCTATATTTTTTGTACTTGATTTTTTGTGCTATATTTTTTTGTACTATATTTTTTGAGCTAGATTTTTTTGTACTAGATTTTTTTTGTATTTTTAAAAAACAAAAGGGGTGCCACATGTCATTTTCACTCCTATTTATAAGGACTAAAATGCCCTTGATTCCTAATTCTTAGGCTACTTAGGCAAAATCCACTTTTTAGTGGATCCTTCCCCTTATATATATATATTGTCTACGAGTGAACATGAATAGTGATTTAAAATTTAAAATAATATATACCTTTTTAATATTCTATTCTATTATTTTAATATTATAGTAGTTATAATTATTTTTTCTTTTTGCTTTAACGTTATTTTCCTTTATTTTTTCTTTTCTAAAACTATATTTATTTATTTTTTTGTTATTTTTTTTCAAAACATATTTTCTTTATTAATTAATTTGATGTTTCTTTAATAACGTATGTTGGTTAATTTTTTTTTTTTTCTAAAAATTTAAGTACATAACTAAATCAGTTCTGACAGTTTGGCTTTCTAAACAAAAATGCTACATTTTCAAATAACGTCTGTTTTACAGTATGATTTGCTCTATTTCGCCGCAAAGCACGACGCAAACAAAACTAGTATTTATAAAGAATATTAAAAAAGGCATAATTCCACAAATTGACTAATCAAATTCAAATGAAAGTCTAAAAGACTCAAACAAGTAATCCGTTACATTGGGTGAGCAAATTCACAAAACGATATGCATGTTCAGTGTCATACAAAAAGTAAATATGACCAAGCAAATATTCACTGAGTGCATAAATGAAATTAGTTGTATGTAATACGGCCACCATGATAAAGCAACACTTCAATAACTTAACTAAAACATGTGTGAAAGCCCATATTTTATTTTAGAAAAGAGTAAACTGCAATTTGTCATCATGTGGTTTGGTAATGAAACCCTTAGGGTGCGTTTGGTTCGCATAATGTTATGGAATTGAAATTGGAATTTGTATAGGAATTAGAATTTGAAGTAATTGGATTTAGAATTTAAAAATTCCAATTGAAATTGGAAATTGTTGGAATTGGAATCTCAATTCCATTTTTTATGTGTTTGGTTGTCAAGGATAATAATTATCTTAACATAAATTTAGGAAAGTAAATAATCTATTAGAATGCGAAATCTTCCAATCTTATCACAAGTTAATAAGAGATAGACACAGGTTTTCAAGATTGGAGAACAAGTTTTCAAGATCTCATTAAGAGAATTCGAGACTTCATAAAATTCGAAATCTCAAATTAACTCGAAATCATAAGATTTTGATTTCGACAGCTCAAAAGATTTCGAGATTTCATTAAAGGAACTCAAAATCATCACAGAACTCGAATTCTCACTTAGACTCAAAATTATCAGAGAACTCAAATTCTCATCAAAACTCGAAATCTCGTAACAGGAGTCGAAATCTCAAAGAGAATTCGAGATCATCAGAGAGTACTCGAAATCTCATTAGAATTCGAGATCACCAGACAACTCGAGATCACCAGACAACTCGAGATCCCAAGTCAACACGAGATCTCATAACTCGAGATATTATAACAACTCGAAATCTCAAGTCAACTCAATTTCTCAAGTGAACTCGAGATCTCATAAAATGTTGAAAACTCAATTTTTTCTTGAAAACTCATTGCTTTGTTTAATTTGCACATATGAGTCGGAAATTGAGTATCAATGAAACCCTTAGGTTGTTCCATATACACATTTTCATTAAGATGACCATGAAGGAAGGCATTGTTGACATCCAACTGATGAGGCATCCACTCGTTTATATCAGCTAAAGCAAGAATAGTACGCACAATGTCAGCTTTAACCACTGGAGTAAAAGTGTGAGAATAGTCAAGACCGGGAACTTGAATGAAACCTTGCGCTACAAGTCTCGCTTTGTAACGCTCTACCGACCCGCCCGATTTAAGTTTTGTTCTAAAGAGCCATTTAGAACCAACCACATTAACATTAGGTGGAGGAGAGACAAGCGTCCAAGTATTATTTTTATGAAGAGCATGAAGTTCGTTTTTTATAGCATGAGCCCATTTTGAGTCCTTCGACGTAACATGAAATGTTTTTGGATCGGTCATGGCAAATAATGCACGATGAAAAGGAATGGCCACCGTATGAGCCAAATCCACTTGATGACGTGGTTTAAGTATGCCGGATTTTGCACGTGTAATCACCGGGTGAGATGGTAAAAGGTGGCGGAACAGGAATAGGAATATCATTCGATGAAGAAACGACATTAGTGGAACCGCTAGAGGAGTTGAGGGAGGAGGGTGGAGTGCAGTGGCGGACCCAGGAATTTTTCCATGGGGGTGCAGAATATTTTTAAAAATTTTAGGCCCCTGGGTATATAAGTAAAAAAATCGGTTCATATCAGGTCGGGTCGGGTCGGGTCATGTAAAACAAACTAACATCAAACTAAATTTATATAATCATCAAAAACATGTCAAACCTTGTTACAAACATAATTAAAACGTCAACGCCCTACGGGTTTTCATTTTTTGAAATCTATCCAAAACATCATCTAAAGCTAATTTCTTAAGCAATTCTTTCTCTATATAACATAAGTTCATCGCTCCATAACATAATATTTCAATTTTAATTTTCAACTATTCAAGCCCTAGAAATCATAACGTAAGTTGTAATCACCCTAAAAATATATAAACAACATAATCACCCTAAAAATCATCTAAACAACCATAAACAACGTCAAAACACACAAAATTTCAAGCCTATTTAACAACTTTATTACCCTTTTTCTCCTATAATATCAACCAAAATCATCAAAATAACAAAGAAACTTACCCATGTTCGGATTTCGGTTAGATTTGGTGTCGAACGACGGTGGTATGGTGGCTGATTACGGTGCTCGCCGGCTGCTGGACTGTTGTCGCTTGGTGATGTTGTTCGTTGGCAGCGCTGGGACGCAAGAGAGAGAGAGCGGGAGAGAATTTCTAAAGGTTTTGGGCTTTAATTATTTTATTATAGTTTGAAATATTGTTGGGTTTGGTTAATGGGTTAAGACTTAGTGGGCTAGCTAGTTAGGAATTATAAGCGGGTAAAGGTATGGATACTTGGGTTTAGTTAGTTAGGTATTAAAAGTTATATAATTTAGGTAGTATTTTTTTTAAAAATAAGAGTTTACTAAAAAAAATTAAAATATAAATTGATAACACTTTTTACGTAAGGCGTGCGGACAAAAAGTTTCAAGGGGTGCGGACGAAAAATTCCAAAGGGTGCGGACGGGATTTTCGACGGAACTTAGCACTAAATTTTTTTTCCCCGGGGGTGTGCCCGCCCACCTTGGGCTGGGCTGGGCTTGGATCCGCCCTTGGTGGAGTGGCGGACGGTGTAGTAGAGGGTGTGGTGTCGGATGTGTGAGTATGAAGTAATGGGCCGGATGTGGTAGGGAATGAGTTTTCTTGGCCGAAAGATGTTGGGCCGGATAGAGGATTAGATGGGTAATGGGTTTAAGTTAGACGCAACAGTGGAAGCTGAGGCTCGTTGATCTTGTACTGGTGGGTAGTGGTGCACAAATCGGGTTTTTTTAAAAACTGGGTTTCGGGTAGGATCGGGTTCGGGTAGGATCGGGTTTTACAAAATCGGGTTTTTTTTAAAAACCAGGTCGGGTCCGGGTCCGGGTTTTCTACCAAAAATGTATACCCTATATACCCGGGTTCGGGTAGGGTTCGGGTCGGGTTTTATAAAACCCGGGTATTATAATACCCTATTTCCGGGTTCGGGTCCAGTTCGGGTATTCATCGGGTAGGGTTCGGGTATGCATCGGGTTGGGAAAAAACCCGCACCGGGTATTAAAAAAACCCGACCGGAACTATGCTTATAAAATGTATCAAACATAACTCTCACACATAGACATCAAATCTATTGGTAAGCAGAGGCACAATTAAGCAGAGGCACAATTTATAAACAGAGGCACAATTTATAGTTCTTCATGTGGTTATTCTTGAACTTTATAAACAGAGGCATAATTTATTAAATACAAAAACTAATAATGATATTAAACAAACAAAGAAAATAGAAGGGCCAACATATATTGGCATATTTGTTTCCACTTATAATGAAATATACTAAATAATTAAGTAGCGGTGGCAAATATCATTAGAAACCTAATAATTAAACAAGATTACATCAAAGTGCATACATAATTTTGTTAAATCATAAGAACTAGAAGTCTTAATGCATACATAATTAAACAAGATTACATCAAAATCGGGTTTTTTAAAAACCGGTTCCGGGTATTTATAAAACCCGGTTCCGGGTTCGGGTATTTATAAAACCGGGTTTCGGGTATAAACCGGGTATAAAAAAAACCGGTTCCGGGTTCGGGTTTTAGATCAAATATGCATACCCGGTCCCTACCCTACGGGTAGGGTCGGGTTTGGGTATAAAAAACCCGGGTTTTATAATACCCGGTTCCGGGTTTTTTTTCCGGGTCCGGGTTCGGGTTTTTTGTGCACCACTACTGGTGGGGTCGGGTATTGGGCCACGTTTGAGAGGGGATTTATTTGGGTAGGGTGATTCGGAAAAAAGGAACAAAAGGTAATATAGAATCTGAGCTCATGTTTGTAGATGTGGAAGGCTTTGGTGGTGAATGAAATGTGGTACAAGGAGTACTGTTTGGCAGGGTCGGCCCTGGAGGTGGGCGTGGAGGACCACCGGCCAGGGCTTGTGATTTCGTAGGGCACGTCAGTTTAAAAAAAATCCAATATTATATATGTAATTTTTTAATAGGGTATAGCCAAACAAATACTAACATATGATCACCTACAAAAAAAATCATATGGCTTAGGGGCTGTTTGGTAGCCTCTTAATGATCATTGAGATGCAACCTTGTAACACCCCAAAAATGGGTTTGGTAATTTAAACCCGGTTAATACAAAGGAATGGGTAAAAATACTGCTAGGGGTAAAAGTGAACCCGTAAATGAATATTGACTAGGAATAATTAACCTAGTTGTATATTAGTATCGTTAGTATTAAACGAAGGGTTGTAGCCTTATTTAAATAAAACGAAACATGAGGGACCAAAGTAAACAACTTGAAAGTTGTTTTATTAAATAGAAAACAACACACACACAAACACACACATCGTGTGTGTGTGTGTTCTTCATCAACGAGCAGGGAAGGCTCCCTTGGAGCCAAAACCCTAAACTTCACAAATTCTCCAAATTGAAAGGCTAAACGAAGTCCAAATTCACAACCGAACATGAATTAACGATCACCTTCACAAGGGGATCGTAAGGTATGTCTTCAAACTTAGATTTGATGATCTTGTTTGAAGTGGGTTATGATCAATACATGAATTTGTATGCAATTAAGCTTGTAGAGGTGTTAGAAACACCAAATAGAACTTGTGTTATGAATAATTTCAAGTAATTGGGTGATTTAGAATGAAAACCCATTGCATGAGTATGAAGATGATGATCATGATGAACTTGTAGATGTATTAGTGTGATCTTGTGATGTATAAGGTGTTATATGATAGACTTAGATAGATAAACTTGATGTGGAAATTATGATTATGAGATTTTGCTTGAATGTGATGGTTCATAAGATGAGTTAGGGAAGAACATGCTTAAAGCACTTGTACATTATGCTTAAAAAAGTGATACGCACACCAAGTGTTTGATGAAATGTCTAAATGACAATAATATGTGAAATTGTATGCAATTAATGGGTAAACATGTATAGAAAGTGGTATTAATGAAATTGATAGTAAACTAACATGAGGAATGTATTTTAGATATAGTTCATGTGAAGATTATGTTAGGTTGATGTTGAGTATGCTTTATGCTTGTTTGAATTGATTAATGAAAGTCATACGTGAGATATGAAATTGATATGATCGTTCATACGCACAATCATATATGCTAACAAGAATGTGAATGTAATGACATGTACGGTTAGGAGTCATGTCAACGCGGACACAAGCATGGAAGGGCAACGGGCCAAGGATAAACACGGAAGCTATGCTCGAACTCGGACGCACAAGGTAAGTGAACTCCAAACTTACCCTTTTGTTTAGTAATGTAATTATGACATATGGTAATTATTGAATGTAATATAAGAAAATATGAATTGTTGTTATTACTAAGTTAAGTTATAGTGGAAATGAGACGGAAGTGGTTAAGAAAGAGATTCGATTAAGTTTGGGTAAGAAACGGAACTTATTTAATGAATTATGCATAAAGATGAATTAAGGAGTTATATATGTAGGATGTAAATTGTAGGTACGGGTGTGAATAGAAAATGAATACATGCTTGAGAGAGGTATTTAATTATATGCTTGAATGAATAAGACGAGTTATGCGTATTTGAGGACACGTCCATATGAAAGGAAGTTAATGATACTAACCGTTTTTCTATCAAGAATTAATGTAAAACATAGGCAGGTTAATAATGGAAGTAAAGTTTGACTCTGCAATCCGATGCGACTAATGGAATGGATGGATGAAGGAGCTAGTATAAGAGGAAGCATGATATGTGGACGCTTATTATGCATGTGTTAATATTTTGTATTATGTTACCGGTTACTAATGATGAGATTGAATGTGGTGACTGCAGGTTGTTCAGGATTTTGGATGTTTCACCAAGAATTGTACGCGGTTGAAGATCGAGTCAAGACATGGATTGTACGTGGGTGTGTATGTGGTCACTTAATTCGATATATGTATGATAGTTGTCAATCAAATTTTCTAAAGGAATTAATGTATTTAAGTGAAAGAAAGGACGTCATTAAAGAAATTTTTAATTATGTGTTTTCCGCTGCGAATTTTGGTTTTAAACATTTAGGGCATAACAAACCTCTTAATGGTTTAAAACATCTGAATGAATAAGAGGTAACCTCAAGTCTAAATGGTTAAGAGGTAACATCTGAATGGTAAATCATCACATGTCACATTCTTCTACCTTCTTATTGGTAAAATTCTTAATGGTTCCATTAAGAGGTAGCCTCTTAATGACAATTCAGAGGCTACCAAACATCCCCTTAGATTAGTTAGTCCATTAGGATTAGGTTAGTGAGCCCAATACCCAAATTATGGCTTAGATTAGTTAGCCCATTGGGATTAGGTTAGTGAGCCCAATACCCAAATTATTTTAAAAACTAATAGAAAACAATACGTCCATGTTGGGCGGCAACTAGTGCCCTGGATATTGAAACGCCGTCTATAGCAGGATAGTAGGAGACCTGGTTCGACGAAAAACTCACAAAGTCTGCACGCACAAAGTCTACACTCTTTTGTTCTTCGATTTCAGTCTTGAACGCAGCCACGGGCCTGTTCGACGAACTCAGTCTCACGATCACGAATCACGTATTCAGGTAAACATCAAATCATCAATCGGCCCTTGTTCAGTACTTTAGTTGTTTTGTTTTGTTTTTGGTCGAATTCACTCATTCAGGCCCTTATTATTTATTAATTATTATGTTTCTTTTTGTCGAATTCAGGCCCTTGTTTAGGCGATCGGTTATTGTCGAATTCATGCCCTTTTTCTGTTGTGTTGAAGACTAAATTGTTTGTAATTTATATGGAAACGATTGTAGAATTCAGGCCCGTATTCTTTTTTTTCCTTTTTTTTTGTCGAATTCAGGTATGATTTATGACTATATGATTAGTTGATTTATGATTTAGGATCTTTTTTTGTCGATCAAGAATGCAAGGAGGCTTCACGAATCATTGGTTAGCTATTAGCTTATTAGTTTTTACAATATGTCACTCATTCGAATCCTATATTTTATATTTTGTTAATTGTATTGTTTATCGAATGCTATATTTTTGTCAACTGTTCACAATTGTATGAAAAACTAGTTTAAATCATTTATTTCGTTAAGGTCTAAGGACACGTTTTTTCGAGCTCGAACAGAGTACAAGAATTCTCTGGGCCGGCCCTGTTGTTTGGCTTGAAAATAGTAGAATTTATATCCAAAAATGTGGTCACCTCAATTTGATCAATTGGTGAGGGTGGTCCCATCAAGAGGGAAATGGCACTTATCAAAACGAGCATGACGGGTAATATATGCGAGAGGTGAATGGGACAAGACATTAGTATCCTTTATATTTTAGTTGTCGTGTCTTCCCTTTACTAGGAAGAAACTCAACCACTCAAGGGATGGCTCTGATACGATGAAAATTGTATTTTTCATAAATGAAATGAGATGATACAACTGCATTATATGGATGATACAATTTCACTTAAGTACCTAAAGTTTACAATATAAAACAATATGACCCTATAAGTTAATATTATCTTACACCAACATGGATTTGAAACTGGTTTTTAGGAGAAATGATCCAGTTTGGTTCGATTTCAACCTATTTCAGTAGATATATTCTCAAGCATATTTCAAATTGGTCGAACTAAGTCTGTTTCACCCAAACCTGTTTTATCATGGGTTTTTAGGATTATATTATAAACCGGTTTCGAATCTCAAACCATTTTTTTTCACCTTGGTTGCCCCAAAGATTGACCAACAAGGTAATAAGACCATGTGTAGTGGTAATGCTCTTACCCTTGCGCGTTTTGCGTCACGTGGCAGCTCAGTCAACAATGGAGCATTATGAGGCGTTTTCTAAAATGAGTGTAGTGGGGATGTGGGACATTATGTTAAATGAGATGTAATATAATTAAATAACACAAAAACCCATAAAAAAATCTTATTGGACAAAGAATATGAAGATGAAGGGTGATTGGACAAATAAATGGGAGCAAGGCGTGGAATATACAACGCTCCAAACAAATTTTCGAAAAAAAACGCCCACGGGGGCCGCTGAAGGGGCGTAGTTTGGCGTTTTCTTAAAAAAAGTGCCAATTTTCAACGAGTACGGATGGTCTAAGGTTGTAGCCATAAACTCCATGTTAAAAGTTTGGTGTTGCTACTAGAGGTTCACAAAACCGGGGGGCTTTTTTATAATTAATAAATCCGGTTTGGATTTGGTCATAGAAGGAAAAATCGGACTAGCCAAACCGGTTCGCACTTGAAATCCCCAAATCGTGAAAACCCTAGAAACTGATATCCTGAGTTCGTAACCAAAATCAAGATGTCAAACAACGTGCCTTTCGAGATTCAAGAGGAAATCATCAAACGGCTTCCAGTAAAATCACTCATTCGTTTCCGATCAGTCTCCAAATCATGGAAATCTCTCATCGATAGCTCCGATTTCATCGCTCATTACAGGTACCAACAGCAACATCTAATTGTGTGTGTTTATCCGTATATTTCTGAGGCAAAATACGTCACAATCGTTGATGATAATACTTTCCCTGAACAGAGAGTCTCTGTGACTCTTCCTCCGTTGGTTAAGATGCTTAAAAGTTATAGGAAAATAGGCAGTTCTCATGGCTTGTTGTGTTTGTATAACGATAACAGAGTTGTTATTTGGAATCCTTCTATTAGAAAAGCTGTTGCTGTTGTTGTGCCTAATGTGGTACATGATAAGAAAGGTGTTGCTGTTGTCGTGCCTAATGTGGTAGAGGATATGATTTTTAATACCGAGCTCGGGTTTGGGGTTTGTCGTGAGACGATTGATCCTAAGATTGTCAAGGTTACATCTATTGATAGGTTTCCGTACATGGAAAGTGTAACTAGCATCCCTTGGCAAGTTGAGGTTTTTACGTTAAGCACGGGGGAGTGGAGAAGTCCGTATGGCAATCTCCCTCGTAAATCGATTGTTTTTGGATATCAAAGAGGTGGGGTTTGTGTAGATGGGGTTTGTTACTGGCTTGCTACTGATACGAGTACGGTATATGCTGGAATTCAAGCGTATAATATGATTATTTCATTTGATATGACAAGTGAAGAATTTGGAGAAGTAAACCTCCCGGATAGTTTTGTATACCGCGGGCCTATGTGGGATTTGTACATATATAATCTAAGGGAGTCTCTTGTTTTGGTTGAACGCAGTGGCGAGGTCGATAATCCAGTTTACAATGTTTGGATGATGGTGGAGGGTGTACCAAAATCATTTACAAAATTATACACTATTCACGAATCAGATGCAACAATATATTGCGTACATGAATTTAGGAACAGTGGTGAACTTGTAATGGAAGTTATAGACGATGAATGGAACGGACTATCCCTTGTTGTTTACGAACCTAACTTAAGGCAAACACGTAATTTGGGGATGTCGCTTTGGACTAATGATGTAGATAAAATTTATGTGCATTCCTATATGGAAACGCTACTTCTGCTTGATCAACCCTCATCTACGGTTTTTGACAAAGGTAAACGCTACATTGAAAGTTTCAAGAGGAGCGCTAAAAACAAAAGGCTTTTGAAGAATTGAAGGATACAAGAAAGGTATAAAACAATAGCTTGAAAACACTTCTCGTACTTTATTTCTGCAATACTAGATGATATTTAAATTTCAAGATGATTTGTTTTCATAACATACATCAGTGCGCATTTGGTCTGTCCTTTAAACACCCCATGTTTCAAAAACTGAATTTTAGTCATTCTAGTTTTATTACAAATTTTGACTCAACTGTATGCATTTTGTGTACAACAAGAATAAACCTCATACTTGTCATTCAAGCATTGGGACTATTAATAAAATATCATCATCATCATACTCAGTAAATCCCACCAATAGCAAAGCTAAGGTAGGGTCTGAGGATGGTAGATATAGACAGCCTTACCTCTACCCCGTAGGAACAGAGAGGCTGCTTCCAGTGAGACCCCTCGCTCGATGGTAGTTTTGTATCAAGCCTTGGACCTAAGACACATACCACTCAAACAATCGGGACATAGACTGATTGGTGCATGTACCCCGGTGTCTTTCAGCTTTCAACGTCACCACATGATGCATGATTAACCATCCGCCGCTTTTAACGTTATTTTCACGAAATTAGTAAAATAACGTTAAAGTTAGTACCATTTTACTCCCCCCCCCCCCCCCCCCCACACACACACACACTTGTCACCTGATGCTTTAGTTGTTAACTATTTTATAACAACAGTAATATTTCAGGTCATCTATTTTTTGTATGTAAACATATAAAAGCCTGATTTTAATTTCTTATACCATCAATTTGGAATGTTTCTTGCTTTTGAACCTTTCTTTTTGGTCATCACCTGTGAAGTTGGAATATTTATTGATGCTTGATTCACTGATAAGAACTACACATGAATAATGGCAGTGATCAAGCTTGATGGCAAATGGAGTCTAGGAGTCATAATGGTGTTGGTGTAAACAATTATGTAGATGAAGTCTTTACACATTCCACATGTACAGAACCTGTGATGAATGATGGGCACAATGGGTAAAGACTTGAAAGTTTTGCCAATTCAGATAGGGTATTTGGTCCAAATATTAAGGTTGGTGAATTGGTGTTCGTATCAAGAGCTTTAAACTTGGTCATTCGGGGAACTTACAACTTCCAGACTTCATTTTGAGATAATTATATATACGATTGTTATGTCATGTTTTTTTGGATAGTTATGTCACATACTTAGTTTTTTAACTTTGTGTAATTATGTCTAATGTTTGGAATCGGAAATGTTATTTTTATTCTCAAATTAATATATGTTTGTTTATGTTCGATTGTATCGGTTCACGTTCATTTGTGTTTGTTTACGTTTCGTTTATAGCCCTAGTTATTTGTAAAGCCACAAAGATGTATACATGATACATCATTGTGTTACGAATAAGCTTACAATTAAGGCCATATGCTTAATTTCTCAATAACATTTACAAAAGTGAAAAATAAAAACCATCTTTGTAATTTACACCAAAAAAAAAGGAACACAATTCCAAAAGCCCCGACTATTAAAGTTTCTTCATTCCGGTCATTTTTTATCCGTTCAAAATTCGCCGTTAGTTCTTCAAATTGGTTCGAGCTCGGCTCGGTTCGAGCCTACTTATTTGAGCTCGAGCTCGGCTCGCGAGTAAAACCCAAAGCACGAGCTCGGTTTGACTCGGCTCGAGCTATTTTGAGAACAACCTCAAACGAGTTAAAAGTCTGGCTCGAGCTCGAGTTCGGTTCGCGAGTAAAACCCAAAGCTCGAGCTCGGTTCGACTCGGCTCGAGCTATTTTGAGAACCTCAAACGAGTTAAAAGTCCGGCTCGAGCTCGCTTCAGTATCGGTTCAACAAGCCAAAGCTCAGCTTGAGCTCGACTCGCCAATGTTATCATCATTAGTATTATACTATTATATTATATATAAAAAAATAAATTTTTGTTTGGGCTTGTTTAGGCTCGTATAAACCGTTTATAAGCCAAATCGCATAAAAACCGGGTTCTAAAACATTGGGTTTTTGTGATTTTTGTTTATGGAAAATTTCAAATAAGTCATCTTTGTCGATAACCAAAATAAATCGATTTACGAGGGAGATTGCTGCTATTCGGACTTCTCCACGCCCCGGTGCTTAACGTGAAAACCTCAACTTGCTGAGGAATGCTGGTTACACTTTCCATATTCCTAAACCTATCAATATACGTAATCTTGACAATCTTCGGGTCACTCGTCTCACGACAAACCCCAAATCCGAGCTCCGTGTTAAACATCTTATCATCTACGACATTAGGCACAACAACAGCAACAGCTTTTGTAATCAAAGGATTCCAAATAACAACTTCTTCCATCTTGCTATACAAACACAACAAGCCATGAGAAGTGCCTATTGTCCTATAACGTTTAAGCATCTTAACAAACAGAGGGAGAGTCAAGGAGACTCTCTGTTCAGGGAAAGTATTATCATCAACGATTGAAACGTATTTTGGCTCGGAACCATATCGATGATTACACACAAGTATATGGTGCTGTTGGGAGCTGTAATGAGTGATGAAATCGGAGCTATCGATGAGAGATTTCCATGATTTGGAGACTGATCGGCAACGAATAAGTGATTTTACTGGAAGCCGTTTGATGATTTCCACTTGGATCTCAAAAGGCACGTTGTCTGACATCTTGATTTTGATTACGAGCTCACAATATGAATTTCTAGGGTTTCTAACAAGGAGTGAACGAATGAAAGATTTGGGGATTTCTGCACTAGTGGAGTGGAGTGGAGGCAAATTTAGAGGTGCACAAAACGGGTTTTTTTATTTAGCACCGGAACCGGGTCTGGTTTGGGTCAACAAAGTCAACAACCGATTCCTGTAGGGTAGGAACCGGTTCTAGTTACGTTTAGGTTTTTTACCGGGTTTGGCAAGGTTTTTTTGGGTTCCAGTTGGTTGAGGTACGGGTTTTGACCAGGTAAAGTAGGAACCGGTTCAAGTGGTTCTGGTTTGTTTTTTTTTCTTTGGTCTGGTATGGAACATGTACCCACGATTCAGGTAGGGTAGGAACCAGTTACGGATCCGGTGTTTTTGGTCGGGTCCGGGTCCAAGTTGTATGACCATCTCTAGAAGCAATAAGATATGACACAGTAGTGTAGTATGAAATTAGTTTGACTGGCGCGATATTTGAATTCAATTGACTTAGGGGGTGTTTGTTTACATCTGAATGAATTCATTCAGACCTTACCTCTGATTCGGTCAGAGGCTGACCTGTTTGGTTCACAAAATGTTCACCTCTGAATAGAACCATTCAGATCTGAATGGTTCAGCTATTATACATGTCTGAATGAAACTTGAGACAAGGATACCCTTGTGCCCTAAACAACACAGCTTCATCTTCTTCTACCACAGCCCCATCTTCTTCTCCTCTCTGCTCCTCCCCTTTCCTCCACACGCCGCCCTCCTCCACATCCGAACCACCATAGCCCCGCCACCCTCCTCCACATCTGAACCACCACATCGCCGCCGCCCGCCTCCACAATCGAAACTCCAGATCGCCACCGCCCTCCTCTTCTCCTCCTCAGCCGAACCAGCACAGAGACACCATATTTCTCCTCCACAGACGCCATCATCTCCTCCGCTCCTCCACAACTCTGCCGCCCTCCATCACTCCGCCGCCATCCACGTCGCAACAGTCCTCCATCTCCTCTGTACGTCCACCACTCCGCCACCGTCCATAGCAGCGCCTTTCACAGTCCTCCATCGCCGACCCTCCATAGCTTCCATCTCTTTTCTACAGCCTCTGTTCTCCTCCACATGTAACTAATCATGAACCTTTTGCCTTTTTCTTTAAGTTCTGTTTTCCAATTTTACATTTTTTTAACCTAATGCAATTTGCTTTATATATGTGTATATGTGAATTGATGTGAACTGATCTAATATATGAAGTTATGAACATATTGTTATTTGTATGAAGTTATGAAAGTATAATAATGTTATTATTTGAAAAGCGATTGTATGAATAGAGGGGTAAAAATGTTATTTTACACGGTCATTCAGAGGTGCAACCAAACAACACTTTACTCATTCAACACTTACTGGTTCAGAGCCTCTTACCCATTCAGACCTCTTATTCGTTCAGCACTTATTGGTTCAGATGTTGACAAACAGCCCCTTAATCAACAAGTGGGTAAGTCTGATCTTTACACGTGAATTATGGGTCGTCAAGTGGAGCCATGTTGTTTCTAGAATTTTTTTTTTCTTTTGAATCGTGGTAAAAGTTTATATAAATACTGGAACTAGCAAGGAATTAGGGGGGTGTTTGGGGTTCCTTCTATTTCAACTTATTGACTTATTTGGGGCAAAAAGGACTTTTTCAAAGTATTTGGAATTCCTTTGTGTGTGAGTGAATAAGTCAATAAGTCAGGAAATCATGACTTATTACTTCTCAAATAAGTTGAAAAGTCATTTTCAAAAGGAAAGCCAAACATGCACTAGAAATAATAAAAAAAAAAAACACCAAAACAGGTGGAACCTAGGTCGCGCGCGGGATCTAAGCAAAGACAACCCAAGATTCCACACTTAGCATCCTGGATAAAGGTCATCACTTCCTGGACCTCGCGCCGGCTACATGGGATTCCCCCATGGGTCATGCGGAGGACATAAGCGCAGGTCACCTCAGGACAAGTACTAAAGGTACGAGTGGCAGAGCAGTGAACCAATGAGCGTCCAACAGGCTGTATTCGATTGCGTTAAAAGACTGGCTTCAAGGATGATATAGGTTTTTATTAAATTCGTATATCATCTAATTGTTATCGTCCTTAATATCTTTTTATTGTTAACTTTAGTTTCATGAATGTTTTATTCTTTTGATTTACGTTAAAAGGATGAAAAGAGGACAGTAAGGTGCTGTTTGTTTTTTCAGAGGTAAAATGTCTACAGTCTGCGGACCACATCTGTGGCAGAAGAGGTGGACCAAACCTCTGCAGTCTGCACAAAGAAGACCGTTTGTTTTTACCTCTTCAACAACTTTCTCTCTCAACCGCTTAGACAGCCTCAACGCCTTGATCTCCGCCTGCGCTTCACTCAATTCTTGAACCTTATCTACACAAACACCAAACAAATCAACAAAAACCCTTCAGCCACCGACGGCGTCGTTTATATTACATCAGAAATGAACAAACTTTCTTCATAAAAATGCAAACCCAGATGAGAAATTACAGAAACAAGAAACATAAAACTGAAAGTAAACACAATCAAGAACATACCAGATTGTACAAGATGGATCTTTCGCACCAAAAACCCTAGCTCCGTACATTACCACCGCTGTAGTCTTCGCCGTCGCCAGAAACCTCCTCCATTACTTGGATCTAAGCTCAATCGCGCATCAATAGTTGGAAATCGAACGGTTTGTTAACCGCTAGGGTTTGGGAAACGTAGTGAGAGTGTAGGAGATGTGTATGTGTGTGAATAGATATAGATTGAGAAAGAGACAGCGGGTGTCGGAAGCAGCAAGGCGACGAGGTGGAGGTGTCGGAGGAGGTGGAGGTGGTGGTGCTGCAGGTGGTGGCGGAGGAGGTGCAGGTGGTAGTGGTGCAGATGGTGGCGGAGGTGGAGGGGTGGCGGAAGAGGTGAGGTACGGCTGGAGGGGAGATGGGTGCTAGGGTTTTGAGTGTTTTGAAAGAGGGAGGATTTTGGAAGAGCACTGAAGATGTTATGACATGTCTGCGTGAGGAAGTGGTGGGGAAGAGGTTTTTTAATGAAATCTCTTCCAAAAAACAAACAGGCTGCAGACCCCTACGTCTGCGTGTGGTCTGCGTGGAGAAGACAAAAGAGGTTATGCAGTACTTTTCCTAAAAAACAAACACCACCTAAATGTTGATTGCTTGTAAGAGGGGGGGGGGGGTACCTACTTGGTAAAAAAACCTTATCGCACCCTTTAAAAGTTTGATTAATCAAGGGTCCGCCACTAATTGAAAGTGACGCTTTCGATGAGTGTCACCATCATTTGGACAACGTCAAGTCGTCAACCTTATACGTTCTCATACGAACAAGGAAGAACTAGTGGATGTCATCATTGTTATCACACTTATATTTTTCACTTGTGAATGTCATTTTCTTATTTTTGGATACAGCTTTAGTGATTTCATTATATTTTGTGGTTTCTCCACATCATCATACCAAATGTAGGGTTTTCACATTTTGTGTTTCGATTATCTAGACCATGAGAAACGATTCGATCATTTGGATCTGTGAATTTCATGCTCTAAGAGAAACTTTCTAAGGTGCTCGGCATCGAGGATGAAAATCTTATAAACGTGAGAATACCAAAGAAGAGCTCAAGCAGAGGTTAGAAGACGAAGAATACAGGAAAACTAGGAGGGGCAATGTTTATATTAGGCATATGGTCTTTACTCTTTGTGATTTGTCTTTACTTATGTTCATGTTCGCTTGTTTAAGAAAGGAATTTGTTCATGTTCATTCGTTAATTTTAGAGTGAATTTTAAGGATTGTCCTTTATCTTTATACCCATTTTCAGGCGCTGTCTTTTATGTTGGAAATTGACTAGTTTTGTCCTTTATGTTTTCATATCATACACGTTTTGTACTTTAGGCCTAACCCAGTTAGTTTTTTCAGTTAAATTTGGTCATTTGCTTTGCACATGAGGGCATTTTTGTCAATTCAAAAGTTGCAAAAGTTTTGAGCTGTAAATCTGCCGTTGAACTTACCTTTGAATTGACAAAAATGCCCTCATGTGCAAAGCATATGACCAAATTTAACTGAAAAAACTATCTGGGTTAGGCCTAAAGGACAAAACGTGTATAATATGAAAACATAAAGGACAAAACTCGTCAATTATGAACATAAAGGACAACGCATGAAAATGGGTATAAAGATAAAGGACAATCCTTGAAATTCACTCTTAATATTTTATAAACAAACATAAACAAGCACACATGAACATAAGTGAATACAAACGAACAAAAACAAGCATAAACGAAAACAAATGAACAAACATAATAACATATATTAATGGGAGAATTGCATATTTCCCCTTAGAAAACCCTCCTAATTGCATATTTACCCAAACCCAAATTGAAATTGCATATTTCCCCTTGTTATTTAAAATGACTAAATTACCCTTTTCAAAACCAAAAGATACTTAACATTCAGGGAGAAATCTGTTATTTAAAATGACTAAATTACCCCTTTCAAAACCAAAAAATACTTAACATTCAGGGAGAAATCTAGCTTCAAAATACTCTCAACTACTCACGACTCTTTGGTGTCTTCTCTATCGTCTATGTCACGCTTTTCCATGACCAGCGAATCAATGACTGGCGGTTTCGTCTCTCTCAGCAATTCTGACGCCCGTCTCTCTTGGCGATTCCGACGGCCGTTTCTCTCAAGTGATTCCGACGTCTCAGGCGATTTCATTCGATGACAATGACGATTAAAGGCCCTTTGTTAAATATATTGCGACAGAGGGTAAAAGTAGAGTGCACTCCATATGACCAGATATTTATCAAATATATTGTTGTAACTCTCCGTTTGATTTGATTTTTTTGTCTATATATGGTGTAATTTTTCAAATGGATTGCTTAATAAGAAAAAAAAAAGTAATCTTTTGTTTATATTTCGAGATTAGGTTTTTGTTTTGGGGGAAATTAAGTGGGAATAAAGGATGAAAAAGTGTGATTTGAGTGACAGATTGGAAGTAAAAGAAGAAAAGGGTGGTGAGATCTAGAAGCTAGAGATTACCTGAATAGAACCGGAGGGATGAACAGAGATTACCGGAGGGTGGTGAGATTTAGAAGCGAGAGACTGGTCATCAAAATAGAAAAAAATACCAATCATTAGAAATGGTTTGGTTAATACATCTGTTTGTTTAGATGTTCGATTAGTTTGTGTTTTTAACTACTGTTATTGTGACTACGATTATTTTGGTAACGTAATGGATTAAAGTTTTTTTTTTGAACAGAATGGATTAAAGTTTTATTATTTGTTTAGAAGATTGTTACTCATATTTTTTATGATTGTTACACTAGCTTGTGACAGAAAATTAATAAAAAAACAAAAAATATTAGTAGAGACCCAAAAAACATATAAAAATAAAATTAACTAGCGAACTTAACAAAAGTTAATACAAAAAATTGGGAAAAAGACACAGAAACTAGTAAAAATTGGGTAAATATGTTATTTTTCCAATTTTTAAGGTTTAGTAAAAGTTAGGGTAAAACAGTCATTATATAATCTAATTTTAATAAAATAAATCAAAATGGGTAAATTTGCAATTTTATTAGTTAATGAAGGGAAAATATGCAATTTTAGTTTAGGTTTGGGTAAATATGCAATTAAGAAGTTTTATAAGGGGAAATATGCAAGTCACCCTATATTAATTTGAGAAAAAAAACCACAACATTTTCATTCTCAAATAAATACGAAGTACTTGACATAACTATCCGCAAACACTTGACATATTTATCCCAAAATAAAGTCTCAAAATTTTAAGTTCCCCAAATAACTAAGCTTGAAGTTCTTCATATGAAACCAAATTCACCAACCATGATCTTTGATTTACCATTCATTCATTCATCCAATTCACCAACCATAATCTTTAGACTGTATTTCCTATCTCAAAATTTTAAGTTCCCCAAATAACTAAGGTTGAACCACTTGATACAACCTGGTTCAACCGGTTGAACCATTTTTTAGCCTAATTCGGTTTGATTTAATATCCGGTTTTTAAAACGTTGTTTACACGTGAATTATGGGTCGTCAAGTGGAGCCATGTTGTTTCTAGAATTTTTTTTTCTTTTGAATCGTGGTAAAAGTTTATATAAATACCGGAACTAGCAAGGAATTAGAGATAATAAAAAAAAAAAACACCAAAACAGGTGAAACATAGGTCACGCGCGGGATCTAAGCAAAGACAACCCCAGATTCCACACTTAGCATCCTGGATAAAGGTCATCACTTCCTGGACCTCGCCCCGGCTACATGGGATTCCCCCATGGGTCGTGCGGAGGACAGAAGCGCAGGTCACCTCTGGACAAGGACTAAAGGTACGAGTGGCAGAGCAGTGGACCAATAAGCGTCCGACAGGCTGTATTCGATTGCGTTAAAAGACTAGCTTCAAGGATGACATAGGTTTTTATTAACTTCGTATATCATCTAATTGTTATCGTCCTTAATATCTTTTTATTGTTAACTTTAGTTTCATGAATGTTTTATTCTTTTTGTCACACCCCCAAAATACCACTCGCGGAAACACCGCAGGGCGTGTGACGTACCAGGATCTTAGCCACCAATCACATTGAACTCATAAATATGTTTAAGTAAAACTTTCATTCGTTAATATGAAGTACTACAAAACGTTACAAATAATTCATTGTACACAGCGGAAGCATAATTCGATTATTAAGTGTTCCATAAACCACGCGTATGCAAACCATTAGACTTGTGTGCGATTCCATGTATCTCGACCCATGACCACTCCAGCCTTCTAAACAGCAAGTTCCATGTAATACTCTACAGACCTGCAAGCATGCAGACAAGTGTGTCAGACGACGCTGGTGAGTTCAAAGTTTTGTTAACGTGTTTAGTTACCAGTTACCAGATTAAAACGTTTCACAGATTCGATGTTGCTAATCACACGCTTACCACCGATGGCTTCAGATTGTTTGCCCTAAACCCCAATGTCTCTATCAAAACATTGGTCAAGATGGGGGTCATTAGTTCATCACCGACCTCCCCAGTGCGGTGTGAGGGTGCCAAACCTAAGTAGCGCTACTAACCAATACCCTGTTGCCTCCCTGGCAACAATCGGTAGGAGGGACTTGAGTGATAGATATAGACGTGCATTAACCAACAACCCAGGTTTAACATTCCAATCAAACCCAATTACCCAGCATTCCTCCCCGGAACGTTTACCAGATGACCCTCCCTAGGACACATGCTTGGAAAAAGAGCAGTGAACTCACCTTAGATTTTCTCGGTATTTAACAAGTTACTTTACCCGATCCAAGTCAATCAACCAGACCCTACCATGGTTACCAAAGACAATCAGTATAGTGTTCACACATATCACGTATCTAACGTACACGTTGCACAAGTAGCAGACAAGTAAGACACACGTTCTTATACGCACCGTAACTGTTAAACATACAATCCGTTGATCTATAACCTTTATCGTGAAGTCATATAACGAGTGTAACACCTCAAAAATTCACGTCCTATAATGTGTAGACACGTGTCATATGTTTGAACGTGTGAAAGAATATTATGAAAGGATTTAAGTTGACAATAATGAAAAGTATGTGAATATACGAGTTCTAAATGTCAACAGTGAATAATTATATTATACATTAACCCTACATGATGCTCATACCTTCAAACGAATAAATCATGGATCATACGAAGCTAAATATAAAGGAAAGTGAGAGATTACAAACTGCAGGGGTTAAATGTGTCAACATGTTTAAGTTATACCTCTGAGTGACCTTTTTGACAAACCCGAAGCTTTGTAACGGTAAATTATGCTCACTAGAATGCACGATATAAATTTTGTAAAGTTTAGTTATCGTATGAGAAAGTTATGATCAAATTCGTGTGCGAGGGGTTAAAGCGTCAACGTTGAAAGGTAGGACTTTTCGGGTAACAATAAAGTTAACCGGGGACTTAACAAAGTGGGTAAATGTCTTAAAACCCTTATATGTTAATTTCAAGGGCTCAATGTGCAAAACAAGACATGAAAGCGACCTTTAGAAGGGCCAGGGACCAAAACTGCAATTAAGGAAAAATTTTGTGGATGACACCATGGGCTCGCGTAGCGCGAGCACTACCCACATATGCAGTCGTGACAGCCATTAAATCGATTTGCCTCTTCATGCTTGGCCCCTAAAAAACCCCTAAACACCTAGGGACACTTGTTAGTGAGTTGTGGTGGGTTGTAGACTTGTGTGTCAATCTTTTGTGGTGATTAAACCACTATATAAAGGCCTTGAGTTGCAACCAATGCTTCACACTTTCATTCTTGCAATCTGATCATTTGTGGAGCACAAGAGCACCTTCCAAGCCATCCTAGTCAACCATTAGACCTTGGTAAGTTTGCTTGACCTTTCTTAATTAAGTTTTAGCTTAGTTTTAGCTTAAAAGTCAAACCGTCATAATTAACGGTTGACTTAACGATTAATCATTGTTAGCTCAGTGATTAGTCGAAGTGAAAGTAGTTATAAGTTGGTAATTATGTGGGTAATAAACCCTTAAAAGGGTTCCCCCTGATTCCCACTCTAACTAGGTCAAATGTCGGGTCAAACGTGTTAATAAAAAGTCAACAGAATGTTTAAATTACAATTTATGCATGATTAGCAATGTAGAACACATATAACCTGTTTGATCATTAATATAACTTGGTAATGAGTGTAAGAACATGTCTAAACATGTTCAACCCGACAATTTTCTGTTTAGACCCGGTTCGGAACCGAAAGTCGCATAGTTTGACTTATACTTTGACTTTCAGTTCTGACCCGTTATGGTATGATTTAGAAATACCTTAGAGCTCCATTTGGACCAGGTTACATGCTAGTATAACGATTATACACCACGGTTCATTAGTTAACCGATTAATACGCATGATTCCGTTAATTGCTCATATGTTGACCATTATGCCCTTTTCACCTTAAAACGTGATTTGTGAAAATGTAGAAACCTTAGTTACTGATATATAAACTTGTATGCAAAGTTTGACATCAGTTTGAGGTGTAGATTAAGAGTTATGCTCGTTAGCGCAAAATGAAAGCTTTATGTTAATTAAACGGCGTAATTAGCATATAGCCTAGTTAAGCCTACTTTTTGATATCAAACTTATTACCCACTGATGTAATATATTATTTTGAGATTTTTAAAGATTTTTAATTAATTTTAGGATGAGCATAACTAATAGTCGTAGGCTTAATCCGGTAATTGTCGGTTTTGCCCTTACGAGCCATAAAATGAGTTTTACATATCTAATCGACTCCAAACCTTTTGCTACTGATTACATATGATAAATAAATTATTTTAAACCTCCTGGAATAATAAAAATATCAGATTTCTATATAGAACCCGGAAACGGCTTCTAATCGCCTAATTAAGCGTTTTTAACGCCTAGTATGTACTAGAACTATTTTAAACATACTAAGGGTGATACCTACTGATATTTGAGGTAAATAATAAAATTTAACAGTAAGCAAAAGTTGTTAACCTCAGACTTCAGTTTTGAGCTTTTCGGCTTATGTGAAATTACCAAAATGCCCCTACGGTGCATAGTTTGGTTATAATTGATAAATTTCACATATATACTTTACCCTACTGATATAACTTAGCAAATTGATTATCTTTGCTGATTACATCAGACCTGTAACTAAGGATACTACTTAAACTCTTTTATCACCTTATAAATGACCAAACTACCCCTACGGGGCATAGTTTGTGTTTAAATTCGTTTCGGGCATAATGGAAGGTATCCTACTGATATCACAACATAGTTGAGGCATATTAACTTAGGAAACCTGGTTAGGACTCTTATAATTACCCGTTACGCCTCTTACGCGTACGGTTCGGCCTATGTAACTAGCTTACATAAATTAGCCGAAACGAGTCAAACCTTATCGGTTTTATCTTAAAATCCAGAATGTGTTTAAGTTACCCATATTAAACAAATATACAAGCTTGTTGGGTCAAAACCACATTCTAAACCAGTCTTCGCTTAATCACGCGTTTGAACCGTATCGGTTTAAGCTTAAGCTTAATTAAAGACCGTTAGGATTCTAATAGGTTATTATAAACCTTCGTTCCAGATTAGGAGCCCAGTAAGAGCATACGTAGTGGGGCGGTATAACCCCCCATAGCGCCGCCAAAACGCCGGCCACACCAAAACTCCGGGCGCTATGTTTCAAAAATGGGGGGAGGGCGCCAGATTTTTCGCGGCGTTATTTTTGTTTGGTTAATTCATTTGGCCAATCAAAAAATAGAAGAGTTTTTTATATTAATTAATAAAACTTAAAATTATTAAATAGGTAATGATGGGTAGGGGATTTATGACTACGACCTCAAATTGCATAACGCCCCATAAAGCCCCTTGCTGACGTGGCACGACACGTGTCGCATAACGCCCCCAAAAGGGCGTTATGACTACACATGGCCTAAAAGTACTTGCATTTGCTGTATTTGATTGATACTTTGCTCAGGTGAATACTCTTAACTTATTTTCCCTATACGGGCTTGGGATACGGTACTATAAAAGTATCGCTTGGTCGGGTGTATGTAGTCATTTAAATCGGATTGTGATTGATGTATTTACATAACCTGTTTAATATGTATTATTTGGTGTATGGCCTTTGGGGGTTAAATGACCATGTCCCGTATATCCTTGGCATCATTCGAAGAAATGGCCACGACCTAAGCACGGGGTGTAGGCGTACACCTGACAGTTGCATTATGTAAAAACTGGTAATCCACTCAGAGGTATCATCCTTGTGGGCATTATACCGAAGCCGGTAATCCACTTAAAGGATGATAGCCTGTGGGCATTATACCTGTGGCGTGTCACTTAATCTGTCCTGATGGATGACAAATAAGTAAAACTGTATACATGATTATTTCAATAATTGTCCCAAGTTATAAAAGATATTTGTGCCGAAGTGCATTCAAACCAATTTACAAACTCTTTTCAAAATGAGTCAGTTGAGTTGTATTTACCAGTGTAAACTGACGTATTTTCCAAAAAGGCTAAGTGCAGGTGCTAGACGAAATAGGCTGGCTACTCCAGGCATCATTACTCAAGTCTCGCAAGCTCTAGATGTCAAAGTCTGTTGAACTATTGTTTCCATTGTATTTTTGATCCGCCTGTGGATCTTTTACTTTCCGTTGTAATACTGGATATTACTTATTATTCGGAATGTAATATATTTATCTTTTGCTTCCGCTGTGCATATTAAATATTGTGTTGTTTGACTATTATGTTGCCAACCACGTCACGATAATCCCCCACCGGGCCCACCGGTGACACGTGGAAATCGGGGTGTGACAGGTTGGTATCAGAGCCAACACTGAGTGAATTAAACACTAGCCTTTTGTGTTTAATCTCAGTTACACAGTTGCACATTCTTGAGTCTAGACAAGAACATAAGACAAATCCAAATTCGTTTTATTGTCTTTTAATTACTTCCTTGTTATTTTTCTGATTAGCCTTTGCATGGGCAAGTCATTTTATCAGAAGTCCCGTTTAGGGCAACCATATACTTGTTTAAATTTTAAAGGAACGATTATGTTTAAAAATATCATTCCTATATTATAAGATCTACCATTATAATAAAATGGCAAAATCTAAAAAGGACGAGACCTAGCCATATGTCACTTTAAGACAGGGCCAAGATGGTAGTTCCACAATTAGATTCAGATCCTTGTTAACAGTTCAATTTAGAAATTGTTCTGCGTTAATTATTAAAAAGAATCTAAAGGGTAAAACCTAGCTTAAGTGTCACTGCAGACAAGGCCAAGATGGTAGAACATATTCAAGAGATTCAAATCCTTATTAAACATTTGAAAGCATATTAACATGCTTGACAAAGTGTGATACGATAAAATGACATAAGTCATTTTTTTGGATTATTCTAAAATCCCTTATTTATATAATCATCCCTTATGCATGAAGTGCCCACGGGCTATAATTAACGTCCTCTGGGACTAAAGACAGTGGTAGCCTACAACTCCCTGTCAAGGAAAGGTAATGAACTTTGATTCAAACCTTAATGCCTCGATTCTCTGAAATCATGGCTTATAAATTAAACTTGTCTACGTGACTAGGCCTTTTGTGCTATTATTAACTTATAATTTAGGATTATGATAAAGATCCTGAACAATTATATATTTAACAAATTAACTAAAATGTGTATTAAAAACATGGTTAATAAATCGTTTAAAACGATGAAACTGTATAAGCTTCCGTATAAACCTTGCCTTATTTTCTTGTGTAGCAATTAAAACTACATGGCTAGGTCGGAAGAATTGAACAGTCACCCTCTAGAAAACCGCGATGATGATAGGATTAATATAACCAGAGGAGAGCTTCGTACATTGATTGATTCAGCTGTATCTAAAGCTGTGGAGGAGCAATTCAGGGAGTATAGTGAGACTAATAGTAAAGCCTCATCTGTACCCCACTCTAAGTCTGTCCCTAAAACTCATTCAGAGGCTCATAGCAAGCCACCTCCAAAGAAAGATGAGTTAAAGAAAGATGATGATCGACATTCATCTGGTCAACACAGTGTTCCATCCAAGAAGATAGTGTTCGATAATGAACCGCATACCAAGTCCTGTACCTATAAATACTTTGTTTCCTGCAAACCCCGGGACTTCACTGGGGAGAAAGGAGCAATAGATTGTATGACCTGGTTGGATGAAATGGACACGGTGGTTGACATCAGCGGTTGCGCTGATAGGGATGTTGTAAAGTATGTATCCCAATCGTTCAAGGAAGAGGCACTAGCGTGGTGGAAGTCTCTCATTCAAGCTGCTGGGAAGATCCCGCTCTACAACATGTCATGGGAGCAGTTTGTGGCTCTCATTATGGAGAAATACTGCCCTCAACACGAGGTTGAAAGAATTGAATCTGATTTCTTATCATTGGTGATGACAAACTTAGATTGTCAAGCTTACCTCACCAGTTTCAATACCCTGTCCAGACTGGTTCCTTACCTTGTAACACCAGAGCCCAAGCGAATTGCTCGCTTCATTGGGGGTTTAGCCCCAGAAATCAAAGCCAGTGTTAAGGCTTCAAGACCTGCTACATTTAGGTCAGCAGCTGATCTCTCTTTGTCCCTTACTTTAGATGCGGTCAGGTTGAGATCGCTAAAGAAATCTGAAGAAAGTAAGAGGAAGCGTGAGGATGATAACTCACGAGGGTCAGAGAAGAAGCACAAGGGAAACACTGATTCTAAGAAGTCTGGGTCTGGAAGGAACAGTCAGCGAACAGAGGAAAAGCCAAAGTGCACGACTTGCCAAAGACGCCACTTTGGAAAGTGCAGACTTGAGTCCAATTCTAAGTCTGAATCACCTGCATGTGGGTTATGCAAGTCTAAGGAGCACAAGACTGTTAATTGTAGGAAGATTAAAGATGCCACATGCTACAATTGCAATGAGAAGGGGCACATAAAGACCAACTGCCCTAAGTACGCCAAGAAGCCTGAAGAGGCCAAGAAGACTAATGCTAGAGTCTTTCGATTGGATGCCAAAGAAGCGGTCCTAGACGACAACGTTATTACAGGTACTTTCCTTGTAAATGAGGTCTTTGCAAAAGTACTTTTTGATTCAGGCGCTGATAAGTCGTTCGTAGATAATAAGTTTTGTGAATTGCTGAATTTACCTGTCAAAACCTTAAGTGTGGATTATGAGGTGGAGTTAGCAGATGGCACCATAGAAACCGTCTCAACTGTGTTAGATGGATGTGTTATATCCATTAAGAACCACTCTTTTCCTCTCTCCCTACTTCCCTTTAAGTTAGCGGGTTTTGACATAGTTTTGGGTATGGACTGGTTATCTCATAACCAGGCCCAAATTGTCTGCAACAAAAAGCAGGTAGTGATAAAGACTCCGTCTGGTGAATTACTTACCGTTCAGGGAGATACACGGTATGGATTGCCTGAGCAAGTGACTATGCTCAAGGCTTCAAAGTGTTTAAAGAAGGGTTGTGTCATCTACATGGCACAAGTGATTATTGATGAGCCGAAACCGAAGATAGAAGACATCCCCATCATTTTTGAATACCCAGAAGTTTTTCCTGAAGAACTACCTGGTTTACCACCAGATAGGTAAGTAGAATTCAGAATCGACATCATCCCTGGAGCCGCACTAGTTGCTAGAGCACCTTATAGGTTGGCACCAACGGAGATGAAAGAACTGAGAACGCAACTGGACGAATTGCTAGCTAAAGGTTTCATTAAACCTAGTTCGTCTCATTGGGGAGCACCAGTCCTTTTTGTCAAGAAGAAGGATGGATCGATGCGTCTGTGCATCGATTATCGTGAGCTTAATAAGGTCACGATAAAGAATAGGTATCCTTTGCCCAGGATCGACGATCTGTTCGATCAATTGCAAGGGGCAAGTTATTTCTTGAAGATTGACTTGAGGTCAGGCTACCATCAACTGAAAGTTAGAGATGAAGACGTGCACAAAACAGCATTTAGGACTCGTTATGGTCATTACGAGTTCCTAGTGATGCCTTTTGGGCACACTAATGCACCGGCCGCATTCATGGATCTCATGAATCGCGTTTGCAAGCCTTACTTAGATAAATTCGTCATCGTTTTCATCGACGACATTCTTATCTATTCGAAGAACCAAGCTGACCATGAGAAGCACCTTCGATGCATTCGGAAATTACTTCAGCAAGAGAAGCTCTATGCCAAATTCTCTAAATGTGAATTTCGGCTTCGTGAAGTCCAATTCCTTGGACATGTGGTGAGCGAGCGTGGTATCCAAGTGGATCCCGCTAAGGTTGAAGCAGTTATGAACTGGCAAGAGCCAAGGACGCCTACAGAGATTCGTAGCTTCCTGGGATTGGCAGGATATTACAGGCGTTTTATCGAAAATTTTTCAAGGATTACTGCGCCCCTAACTTCTCTAACTAAGAAGAAGATTAAGTTTGACTGGGGGCCTAAGCAGCAAGAAGCTTTTGATATTCTGAAGCAGAAGTTGAGCAATGCTCCTGTGTTGACATTGCCTGATGGGATCGAAGAATTCGTAGTTTACTGCGATGCATCACCCACCGGCATGGGATGTGTGCTTATGTAGAAAGGCAAAGTTATTGCCTATGCTTCAAGACAGTTAAAGGTGCATGAAAAGAATTACACCACCCACGACTTGGAGTTGGGTGCCGTTGTATTCGCACTAAAACTGTGGAGGCATTATCTATATGGGATCAAGTGTGTGATCTATTCTGATCACAAGAGCCTCCAGCACCTATTTAATCAGAAAGATTTAAACATGAGGCAACGCCGTTGGATGGAAACTTTAAATGATTATGATTGTGAAATCAAATACCATCCCAGTAAGGCGAATGTAGTCGCCGATGCCTTGAGTCGAAAGGAGAGGGCGAAACCCATCCGAATCAATGCCAAGCGCATGGAGATAAAGAACAGTTTGACTAAAAGGTTGTTAACTGCACAGAAGGAAGCTGTGTTGGAAGCTAACTACCCTAATGAAAAGCTAGGGGTAACTGAGGAGCAGTTAACTCTTAGCAAGGATGGAATTCTAAGATTAAATGGACGAATATGGGTTCCAGTTTATGGAGGACTTCGAGATGTTATCCTCCAGGAAGCCCATAGTTCCAAATACTCCGTTCATCCTGGAGCGGATAAGATGTACCAGGATCTAAGGGCAAATTATTGGTGGATAGGCTTGAAGAAGTCTGTAGCTGCCTATGTAGCAAAATGCTTGACTTGTGCTCAAGTCAAAGCAGAACAGCAGAAACCGTCAGGTTTGCTACAACAGCCTGAACTTCCTACGTGGAAGTGGGAAATGGTAACTATGGATTTTATCACCAAGTTACCTAAGACAAGGAAAGGCAATGATACAATATGGGTAATAGTTGATAGACTGACTAAGTCAGCACATTTCTTACCCATCAAGGAGACTTATAGCTCCGACATGCTAGCCCAGTTATACATGGATAAGATTGTAGCCTTACATGGCATACCTGTGTCTATTATCTCTGACAGAGATACTAGATACACGTCGCATTTTTGGAAAAGTTTCCAGCAATCTTTGGGCACGCGTTTGAATTTTAGTACGGCTTACCATCCTCAGACAGACGGCCAGAGTGAGCGTACTATTCAAACGTTGGAAGACATACTGCGTGCATGTGTGATCGATTTGGGTGGTAGTTGGGATAAGCACCTACCACTAATTGAGTTCTCCTACAACAAAAGCTACCACACCAGCATAAAGGCTGCGCCTTTTGAGGCATTATACAGTAGAAAGTGTAGAACGCCAGTTTGTTGGGCGGAAGTTGGAGATGTCCAGTTATCAGGACCAGAGATAGTGTTTGAAACAACGGACAAGATTGTCCAGATTCGTGACCGTCTCAAAGCTTCCCGGGATAGGCAGAAGAGTTACGCTGATCCAAAGCGTAAAGATTTTCACTTTGAAGTGGGTGACAAAGTGTTGCTTAAGGTATCACCCTGGAAGGGGGTGATGCGATTTGGTAAGAAAGGCAAACTAAGCCCGAGATACATAGGACCTTTCGAGGTTATCGAACGTGTCGGGTCAGTTGCCTATAAGTTAAACTTACCAGAAGAGCTCAGTGGAATTCACAATGTGTTCCACATCTGCAATCTGAAGAAGTGCTTCGCTGACGAATCACTGGTTATACCACATACAGATGTGCATATAGATGAGAGCTTAAAATTCGTGGAAAAACCATTGTCGATTGAAGATCGACAAGTTAAGAAGCTTCGAAGGAAGCATGTACCTATTGTAAAGGTCAAATGGGATGCCCCGTAGAGGTCCCGAATACACGTGGGAGGTTGAATCCACGATGAAAGAAAAGTACCCTTACTTATTTCAGTAAATCTCGGGTCGAGATTTATTTTAAGGGGGTGAGGATGTAACACCTAGAAAATTCACGTCCTATAATGTGTAGACACGTGTCATATGTTTCAACGTGTGAAAGAATATTATGAAAGGATTTAAGTTGACAATAATGAAAAGTATGTGAATATACGAGTTCTAAATGTCAACAGTGAATAATTATATTATACATTAACCCTACATGATGCTCATACCTTCAAACGAATAAATCATGGATCATACGAAGCTAAATATAAAGGAAAGTGCGAGATTACAAACTACAGGGGTTAAATGTGTCAACATGTTTAAGTTATACCTCTGAGTGACCTTTTTGACAAAACCGAAGCATTGTAACGGTAAATTATGCTCACTAGAATGCACGATATAAATTTCGTAAAGTTTCGCTATCGTATGAGAAAGTTATGATCAAATTCGTGTGCGAGGGGTTAAAGCGTCAACGTTGAAAGTTAGGACTTTTCGGGTAACAATAAAGTTAACCGGGGACTTAACAAAGTGGGTAAATGTCTTAAAACCCTTATTTGTTAATTTCAAGGGCTCAATGTGCAAAACAAGACATGAAATCGACCTTTAGAAGGGCCAGGGACCAAAACTGCAATTAAGGAAAAATTTTGTTGGATGACACCATGGGCTCGCGTAGCGCGAGCACTACCCACATATGCAGTCGCGCTACGCGACTGCCTTGTCTGGACAGAATTGTTATTTTCTTGGATCTTGTCTGCCATAGCACTTGTGACAGCCATTAAATCGATTTGCCTCTTCATGCTTGGCCCCTAAACAACCCCTAAACACCTAGGGACACTTGTTAGTGAGTTGTGGTGGGTTGTAGACTTGTGTGTCAATCTTTTGTGGTGATTAAACCACTATATAAAGGCCTTGAGTTGCAACCAATGCTTCACACTTTCATTCTTGCAATCTGATCATTTGTGGAGCACAAGAGCACCTTCCAAGCCATCCTAGTCGACCATTAGACCTTGGTAAGTTTGCTTGACCTTTCTTAATTAAGTTTTAGCTTAGTTTTAGCTTAAAAGTCAAACCGTCGTAATTAATGGTTGACTTAACGATTAATCATTGTTAGCTCAGTGATTAGTCGAAGTGAAAGTAGTTATAAGTTGGTAATTATGTGGGTAATAAACCCTTAAAAGGGTTCCCCCTGATTCCCACTCTAACTAGGTCAAATGTCGGGTCAAACGTGTTAATAAAAAGTCAACAGAATGTTTAAATTACAATTTATGCATGATTAGCAATGTAGAACACATATAACCTGTTTGATCATTAATATAACTTGGTAATGAGTGTAAGAACATGTCTAAACATGTTCACCCCGACAATTTCCTGTTTAGACCCGGTTCGGAACCGAAAGTCGCATAGTTTGACTTATACTTTGACTTTCAGTTCTGACCCGTTATGGTATGATTTAGAAATACCTTAGAGCTCCATTTGGACCAGGTTACATGCTAGTATAACCCTCTGTGATTATACACCACGGTTCATTAGTTAACCGATTAATACGCATGATTCCGTTAATTGCTCATATGTTGACCATTATGCCCTTTTCACTTTAAAACGTGATTAGTGAAAATGTAGAAACCTTAGTTACTGATATATAAACTTGTATGCAAAGTTTGACATCAGTTTGAGGTGTAGATTAAGAGTTATGCTCGTTAGCGCAAAATGAAAGCTTTATGTTAATTAAACGGCGTAATTAGCATATAGCCTAGTTAAGCCTACTTTTTGATATCAAACTTATTACCCACTGATGTAATATATTATTTTGGGATTTTTAAAGATTTTTAATTAATTTTAGGATGAGCATAACTAATAGTCGTAGGCTTAATCCGGTAATTGTCGGTTTTGCCCTTACGGGCCATAAAATGAGTTTTACATATCTAATCGACTCCAAACCTTTTGCTACTGATTACATATGATAAATAAATTATTTTAAACCTCCTGGAATAATAAAAATATCAGATTTCTATATAGAACCCGGAAACGGCTTAAAATCGCCTAATTCAGCGTTTTTAACGCCTAGTATGTACTAGAACTATTTTATACATACTAAGGGTGATACCTACTGATATTTGAGGTAAATAATAATATTTTAACAGTAAGCAAAAGTTGTTAACCTCAGACTTCAGTTTTGAGCTTTTCGGCTTATGTGAAATTACCAAAATGCCCCTACGGTGCATAGTTTGGTTATAATTGATAAATTTCACATATATACTTTACCCTACTGATATAACTTAGCAAATTGATTATCTTTGCTGATTACATCAGACCTGTAACTAAGGATACTACTTAAACTCTTTTATCACCTTATAAATGACCAAACTACCCCTACGGGGCATAGTTTGTGTTTAAATTCGTTTCGGGCATAATGGAAGGTATCTTACTGATATTACAACATAGTTGAGGCATATTAACTTAGGAAACCTGGTTAGGACTCTTATAACTACCCGTTACGCCTCTTACGTGTACGGTTCGGCCTATGTAACTAGCTTACATAAATTAGCCGAAACGAGTCAAACCTTATCGGTTTTATCTCAAAATCCAGAATGTGTTTAAGTTACCCATATTAAACAAGTATACAAGCTTGTTGGGTCAAAACCACATTCTAAACCAGTCTTCGCTTAATCACGCGTTTGAACCGTATCGGTCTAAGCTTAAGCTTAATTAAAGACCGTTAGGATTCTAATAGGTTATTATAAACCTTCGCTCTAGATTAGGAGCCCAGTAAAAGTACTTGAATTTGCTGTATTTGATTGATACTTTGCTCAGGTAAATACTCTTAACTTATTTTCCCTATACGGGCTTGGGATACGGTACTATAAAAGTATCGCTTGGTCGGGTGTATGTAGTCATTTAAATCGGATTGTGATTGATGTATTTACATAACCTGTTTAATATGTATTATTTGGTGTATGGCCTTTGGGGGTTAAATGACCATGTCCCGGATATCCTTGGCATCATTCGAAGAAATGGCCACGACCTAAGCACGGGGTGTAGGCGTACACCTGACAGTTGCATTATGTAAAAACTGGTAATCCACTCAGAGGTATCATCATTGTGGGCATTATACCGAAGCCGGTAATCCACTTAAAGGATGATAGCCTGTGGGCATTATACCTGTGGCGTGTCACTTAATCTGTCCTGATGGACGACAAATAAGTAAAACTGTATACATGATTATTTCAATAATTGTCCCAAGTTATAAAAGATATTTGTGCCGAAGTGCATTCAAACCAATTTACAAACTCTTTTCAAAATGAGTCAGTTGAGTTGTATTTACCAGTGTAAACTGACGTATTTTCCAAAAAGGCTAAGTGCAGGTGCTAGACGAAATAGGCTGGCTACTCCAGGCATCATTACTCAAGTCTCGCAAGCTCTAGATGTCAAAGTCTGTTGAACTATTGTTTCCATTGTATTTTTGATCCGCCTGTGGATCTTTTACTTTCCGTTGTAATACTGGATATTACTTATTATTCGGAATGTAATATATTTATCTTTTGCTTCCGCTGTGCATATTAAATATTGTGTTGTTTGACTATTATGTTGCCAACCACGTCACGATAATCCCCCACCGGGCCCACCGGTGACACGTGGAAATCGGGGTGTGACAACGAGTGTACGGATTTCACATGCAACTCAATCACTTAACAGTACATGTGTTTTCACAGATTGCAGTTGCTATTAAGATCACAGTGTATCACATATCGGGCATTCGTTTTTCAACAAGTTTACATCCCACGTGCATGTCACTTAACAATGATTAACATAAAAGTGCTCTACTTACAGCAGTGTTTCATGAACCTAAGTACTCGTCGTCATGTATAATAGTCTATGGTTATCCCATGATGGTGTTCAAGTCACACATACACCCACGCATAGGTTTGCATCAATAATACATGTTTCACAAGTTCTTACTCACAAAGTCAATGTACTGTACCCATATTACATTCATCACAAGGTTACTGTATATCACATATCAGCATTCAACAGTGAGTTGGTTCTTCTCATTAATCAATAATAGTTTCCTCGTTTTAATTGATGTTGTTGTCATGCAGCAACTGAAACCATGTAACCAGATATTCACATCACAAGCATCATGAACAACAACATAACTAGAAAGGACGAAACATCACTCCACATGCAAACAATTCTCGGCGAAAAACCACAAGTGACGAAACATTATGTTTCGTCGGCAAAAGGGGTGGCGAAACATCTGTGTTTCGTCGTGGATAACTCAGAACAGTTATGGTGACCTGCAACCCTAATCTTTAACATGACATCTTTGCACAGAAACAATCATCATCACATAACAGTTACATCTTGACATACATGATCCAAGTGGTCTATTAATCAAATGCACTTTAACATATGAAAGATATTATGAACAGCTTATTCCCTAATTCAATAAGATCATCCCTAATACTATGTTAAACCCATCGTACTTTCATCAAAACCAAACATCAAGATTAATCATGTTAAATGCTGCATCCCTACTAATGTTCGATCCTCAACAACACAGTTTATAACAAGCAAACTCAATCCATATCCATACCTTGCACATACTCATGAAACCTAACATGTGATCACATAATCTAACACAATCAAAATTAATATACATACGTACTGATTATTAGAAACAAAATGATGGTAACTAAGGTAGATGATGCTTGCAAATTTGAGGGGTTGTGGAGAGAAGAGCTGCCGTCGAAGGGAAAGGTAGGGAGCATTAGGGTTTTTGTTAACTATCGTCATACGTATAAGTGTGTGAATATAAGGCAAATATAACTGCTTTGTACTTGGGCCTCACCTGGGCCACAAGCCCACATGGCGAAACTCCTCCTGGTGAAACTCTTCATGGTGAAACTCCTCATGGTGAAACTCCTCATGGCGAAACTCCTCCTGGTGAAACTCCTCATGGCGAAACTCCTCGTGGTGAAACTCCTCATGATGAAACTCCTCATGGTGAAACTCCTCATGAGATCTCGGGTTGTCACATCATCCCCAACTTGAAAGAAATTTCGTCCTGAAATTTAATAAGCAACCCAAAACAGCACGGTGTTAGATCAGGATGGCTGTGGATTTTCCCCAAATGCCACATCATCCCCAACTTGAAAGGGAATTTCGTCCTGAAATTCGCCAATGATATCAGGAGTTGATACATCCGTTTGAACAACTGAGGATACTAGAGCTTACTCCGGTTATTGCGCTCCCACGTGAACTCCGGTCCACGTCTTGAGTTCCAACGAACTCTCATGATTGGAAATTGGACTATGCTAACAAACCTTACCTCCTCGTCTATGTCTTTGATTGGCTCCTCGACAACTGCAACTTGTCTAATAAAGGCGTCACAAATGTTTCATCAAGCACTGCCTTAGATTCGAGACATAAATGATATCATGTACGTTACCCACTTCATCCGGTAACTCGAGTTTGTGAGCCATGTCACAGATTTGTTCCAGAAGTCCGAATGTCCCAACGCATCGTAAACTAAGCTTGCCACATTGTCTATAGCGTACCGCACCCTCCCAGGGTGAGACTTTCGATTATGACACGTTCGCCTACAGTAAACTCTCAGTGTTTCCTAAGCCTATCAGCTTTCCTGAAAGTCACGCGTTGCCGTAGAACAATTTCCGATCTAAGCAATCTTCAAGAGTTTCGAGTACAAGTCCTGGATCTTTGATTAGGTTGTCACCCACCCTAATCCAACAAGGAGATTAGCGTTAATGTGCATGCAATGCCTCAAACAGAGTTGTCTGACTACTAGAATGGTAATTGCTGCAGTAGAACTCAACCAAAAGTAAATGTCCTCCTATCTCAACCAAAGGCAACTGAAATTCACTTCAGTTGGTCAGCGCGTGTTGTTGTTAACCGGGTGGTGGCTGGTTCGAATCCCGTCCACTCCCTTTCCTCTTACTAAAGCCAATCACACACATACTCGCAACATGTCTTCGAGTGTCAGGATGGTTCGTTTACTTTGTCCGTTTGTCCAATGCTCATGTATAAACGTGAGCCAAGGTTGTTGTGTGTTGCTTGTCATAAATCAAGCATAGATCGAAATCAGTGATAATAGGAGTTGGCACCTCGTGCCTAAAAGCCGCCTCTCTCAGAGGGACATTCACTGCTGCGAAGACTCGCCAGTTTCCTTGTTTGCAAGAAAGTGTGCTGGTAACGTGAGATCATCAACGATCACCCAGGTGATATTGTTTTCGTTTCGAGTTGTAAGTAGACTAGTGCCAGAATCCATGGCAGTCTGTTCTCATTCTCATATGGGTGTTTCTGGTTGCTGATACTTTACCTTGACTTTCCCACAGGTCAAACATCATTCATATACATAGCTAGGTGAGCCTTCATGCCCGATCACCAGTACAAAACTTATAGATCCAAACATCTCTCATCAAAACCCAGATGACTAGAATATCGAAGCCTGTGTGCTTTAATCAACACAAGTTTCCCTAAAGTTGTCGTATAATGAGATCCACACTCGTTCCTGGAGGTAGCGAATATCATCCGACCCGCCAAAGGTTGCTTCTCCATGCCCCGCATGGGTTCAACTTGAAAATTTACTTCCCTCAGTTCTCTAGTTTGAACAGAGCGAGTCTGATTAGGTAAGTTAGAGTCGATAGTGAGCTGCAAAGCTCGAGCACATTCAAGTTCACAGTCGTAATCATCCAAAAGTTCCATCCAGCGATGTCACTACACGTTTTAGCTCTTCCGAAACAAAGGTACACGGGAGGCCCTTGTGATCGGTCTAAGTAGTGTATTCGGTACCGTCCAAGTAATGCCTCCAACATAGATCCAAAGACGACAATTTCCACCGCAGGTTATGTGTCGTGCAGTTCCTCTTTGTAACTCCATTACGCAAGTCATCACTTTCTCGTGTTGCATCGGTGTGTAAACATTGCAGAGTTGGGATTCGGATGCTGAAAAGACGTCCTCCAGTTTTGTCTTCCACAAACACAGCACCCTGCTGTGCTAATGAGATTTAAGCTGCGCGATCTTTGGAAATCCTGTGATGAATCTGCGATAGTATTTAACGGAACCAAGGAACTGCTGTATATCCGAAGGAATCTTTGGTGTCGATCAGTTTATAACCAAGACGTGTCTTAGCGAGATCCACGTGTATTCCCACTTTGTTGATTTTATGACCAAATAGGTACCTCTCGAATCCAGAAGTTACATTTGACCAGACTTCGCGAGGAGTGGCTCCTCCCTCAGGAGCTCTAAAATGAGATACAAATGCCGCCCATGATGTTTCTTTCTCCTGGAAATGATCCAAAACGTCATCGATAAACACGGTCGATTCATGTGGTCCATAAAGCTGCTGGTGTGTCGATTAACTCAAAGTCGCACTGGCCGCATTGCGTTCGATATGGCGTTCCAGGAACATTCTCCCCTTGGACTTCCATCTGATAATAGCTTGTTTGTTAAACAATCCTCGAATGGGGGGGGGGCTTGACTTGACCCTCACAACTGGTCAACGGGTTGTCAATGCAAGGTCGAGGCAAACGGTTCTCGACTGTCGCCTTGTTAAGTTCTCGTTAATCAGTATACTTACGAAAAGGCTTATCTTCACGGATATAACTGGGGCTCCCCAAAGTGAAAAGCTAGATCCGACAAAACTCCTATTCAACAGTTCCTGTAGTTGATTAGACAACTCCTGCAACCCTCCTGGTGCAAGATGGTAAGGAACACGAGTAATCGCGGCTGCCTCTGGCGTGAGATCAAACTGAGATTCTACCTAACAGGTGTGGAGATAATCATGGAAGTTCCTCGGGTAGCACATTGAGGGTAATCACGAACAACTGGTGGATCCTTGATCCTCTTTTTCCTAACCTTAACGTCAATAACGGTTGCTAATATAGCGAGGTAATCCCTCCGTAGACACTTCTGGGCCTTTATAGTTGTAATGGCGCTAACCGTTGCGCCACTCTGACGCGTTAGAACAGATAACAATCCTCCACTAAGGAGAGGGATACGTAAAATTTTCTCCTCACAGGGTACATCTATCAAGAATAACAGAAGGAAGGTCGATGTAGAACACTTGTCCCAAGGTCGAGTTTGCACCCCAACGAACATAAGAGGTTTCCTTTGACTTGCCATCAGTCGGATCCACAACATGTTTGGTTTCAAGAAGCATCAGGGTTAAACAGAACAGAGACGAAGCGATTAGCTACCCATACAGTCTACCATACTGCTATAATCCTGGCGTCGCCCCCGCCAATCCTAAATGCCCTTCCACAAACATCATTTCCAGTGTTGTTGTTTTCGTTACAAGGATTTCCAGTACTGTCGTCATCCCCTTGGTTGTTGTCGTCTTGAATTATCATTGGCCTATCCATGCCGTAGGCACCTTTATTTCTATACTGTAGGCTACGATTACAAGTACCTTGATGTTGCCGTAACTGTTACCTCTACTGTCGTTGCTTGAAGCAGAGCCCTACGATCTTTCACCGATAGGGTTCATCTTTTCCCGTTCCGTGCAACGTATTAAGACGCTACTCATTGTGCTTGCAGCTACGCGTTCCACACCGTAGTCGATTGTCATTGCTTATGTCCCGATTGATTCGTAAGAGTTGACTCCCATGAGTCGCTGGCTGGGGTTAAGGATTTGATTGAAGTCAATTCGCTGGTGTTCGTTGCCAGTAATCTGGGTCGTCCAAATACTGAGGTCGGTAAAGTACCACGTTTACCCTCTTGTCCATCGTCCTTGCAAGTTGACTGAGTAATACACGGTATGTTTCCAGGGTGTTGCAGAAGTGATCGCACTTCGGGGTCTAAGTCGTCAGTACATTGAGTTCTAGCAAACAACGAGAAGTGAGAAAAGTATAGACCATTCGTTCAACGCTGCGACATCCAACTCAAGGACGTTAGTACAAGCACCTAACATTCTACACGGTTCGCTAGGCGTTCAGATGTGTGATCAGGTAATTCTCAATAGTTTCGAGATTCGCAAGGATTCAGTGAGAAGTGAAAAGATCATGTTCAAGTAAGAAACAATCACTGCTATGACTCCTATAGACTTGTTACGTTTCACATTGATCAACTAACAGAGCAGAACCCTTTTTCACTTGTTAAGCCTCACCGGGACTCACATGCACCCCACATTATTATTATGTGTGCACCCACAATAATATTGTGATTTGCATGCTCATCTCAGTTCCTCCTAACTCATGTCAAATGGTTCCACAAACTCAAATGTCAAACAAAGAATATCACAAAACAGGGGTCACGAATCTCTAGGGTAACACCACACTATCAATCACTAACACATGCAAGTAATACATGAATTCATATTGTTGTGCTAAACGTGCAATCGCATGCAATATCATATGTAAGTGTTCACTAGTTATGCAATACAATGAGTACACGAGAGACGAACCTTGCAGTCTGGAGCTGAGTGTCATGGTCGTATTCAGAACTTGTTCGGTTATAGTCTGGTTTTATAAAATCATTTTTAAAACCAAGTTCACTATAACCTGGCTCTGATACCAAACTGTCACACCCACAAAATACCACTAACGGAAACACCGCAGGACGTGTGACGTACCAGGATCTTAGCCATCAATCACATTGAACTCATAAATATGTTTAAGTAAAACTTTCATTCGTTAATATGAAGTACTACAAAACGTTACATATAATTCATTGTACACAGCGGAAGCATAATTCGATTATTAAGTGTTTCATAAACCACGCGTATGTAAACCATTAGACTTGTGTGCGATTCCATGTATCTCGACCCATGACCACTCCAGACTTCTAGACAGCAAGTTCCATGTAATACTCTACAGACCTGCAAGCATGCAGACAAGTGTGTCAGACGACGCTGGTGAGTTCAAAGTTTTGTTAACGTGTTTAGTTACCAGTTACCAGATTAAAACGTTTCACAGATTCGATGTTGTTAATCACACGCTTACCGCCGATGGCTTCAGATTGTTTGCCCTAAACCCCAATGTCTCTATCAAAACATTGGTCAAGATGGGGGTCATTAGTTCATCACCGACCTCCCCGGTGCGGTGTGAGGGTGCCAAACCTAAGTAGCGCTACTAACCAATACCCTGTTGCCTCCCCGGCAACAATCGGTAGGAGGGACTTGAGTGATAGATATAGACGTGTGTAACAACCCTCAGTAAAACCGACACTCTAGTATATTGTAAAAAGTCCCAATATGTCTTTAAATACACCTCGTATGTGAAAACTGAGCCTGAATTATGTTACAACATATAAAATAAATTAAAAACAATAAATATTAAGCTGAGGCGGGCCGCGTAGACCCACCCCAAGCTTTTACGCGGGCGGTATAAGGGCTGGAACCTGACTCCGTTGGTTTCTTTAGTTTAGGCGGGCCGCGTAAGACCCCGTTTAAGTTAACGCGGGCCGCGTTAGATCGAAATGGTGGCGTAGCCCAGTGATGACACGTGTCATCATCGTGGCGGGTCTAGATCATGACCGGGACAAGCTACGCGTTGACCCAGCTTTGACGCGGGCCGCGTAAGCCTTGTTCTTGTTTTACGCGGGCCGCGAGAGGACGAGATTTCAGCACTATATAAGCAGGCAACGGGTTTTCGTTTTCCGTCGCTCATTCTTTTCGTTCTTAAACGAATTCTGAAGTAGTAGAAGTTATAATCGGGTATTATATCCCCCTAATTAGCAAGGTTCTGCTCCGTTGTAAGTATTATAACCCCAGTTTCGTAATAGTTACGCTGCCCGATTGATTTAGGGTTCCGTAACAACTGTCGTGGTTCTGCCCGACGTAGTTGTTGGAATGCCGTCTCGGGGAGGGTATCATTAATATTTTCAAAGGGTTATTATACTAACCAATGTACATTTGTATAAATTATAGATTATATCCAGAAAACCCTTACGCAAAGTCTAAGATAGCAATGTGAGTTTATCCTCTTTTTGTTAACCTTTTTGGAATGTTATACAAAACCTTAATTGTTTTACAATGTGATTAAGCGGTGATTGAGTCTTTGTAATTCTTCAATTGCTACCAGTATATTGGGGTTTTGTATACAAAATTTACTACTTGCGAGTAGTAAGTCGGTAAGACAGTACGTTACAATTGGACAACGAGTTAGCCAATGTGTAACTTAACCATAGCCATAGATCCGGTCGAGTGGCAAATACTGAATGAGTAATTGTGTAGAAATAAACAATGCGATCGCTCTCAATACTGTTTTAATTGATAAAATGTTTCTTGATTAAACTGGAATTCACTCATCAGTATTTCCGACTGACAAATGTTTTTAAAACGCGTTTCAGGTAACACAATGTGACAGCCAATTAGTAAAAAGCCAGCTGGAGAGCACTGAAGGCTTGGGAAAAATGTGGCTATAAAAGTTACCAAATAAACGATGTTTTAAATTCAATAAAATAGGGTTGGTCCCTATAAATATATTGTAATGAGAAACTTAGGTTTTGCCCATGTGTTTATTAATATCAATTATGGTGGTTTTACTCTGATAAACATTTTCTAACTACGGTCCTGATGTAATTTCCGCTGCAAGATTAAATAGCTGATACCACCGAAAATCTGAGTTCACGTCCGCCCGTTCCCGGGACAGATAAGGGATCAGGGGTTGCGACAGAAGGTGGTATCAGAGCCTAGCCACTGGTCTGAGCCAAAGAAGTGTTCTGCTGACACTTAAATTCTAAATTTTGTGTTAGGAAATAAATTATGGAAATACATGCATAACTGTATTTATTTGTTATGTGTTATTTGACTATTTGTTAGTTTACAGTATGAGTGATCAATGACCCTCAGACATGAATCGTCAGTTATCTGATTCACCTAAGAGTGAAGGTACTTCTTCACAGCCTGCCCTTTCTGGGTATTCTGCTGATCAGGAAGAAGGAATATTTGCTTTTAAAGCTCAGTCAGAAGAGCCATTCCCTCATAAGAAACGAGGATGGTTCAGTAAGGAAGCCTTTGCTCGTAGGAAGAGAATGCGAAAGTTGCAACAGCAAAGAGTTCTAGCAGCTACTAAGCGAAAGACAGATGCCCATACACAGGATATGCTTAATAGAAGCCTAGCCAATTTTCATATACTAGCTACAACTGATGCTGACCCGAGTTTGGAACAACTAGTAGCCCCACAACCACATATCCCAAACCAACCCATGGAGATAGAAAACCCTGAAAACCAAGTGGAGATGCATGACTTCAACCCTGAAGAAATCCCTAGGATACCTGCACCAAACCCTCTAGACCCAAATTACGACCCCTGGTGGGACGATAATAGGGACTTTGTGCAACGTTACCCAATCCATGAAGACACACCCATACAGAACATAGGAGCCTATCCAGGTATGGACCCTTTAGATCCCTATTACCACGATGATTATATTAGGGAGATCTTAGAAGATCCTTACCGATTTCAGGCACTTTCACCCCCATATCAGGAACCCGCACCCCAGATTCCGAACCCAGTCCTAGAACCTACACCCCCAATGAGTGTAGAAAACGTCCAAGAACTTAGGACATTTGGGGAGGAAATTTTAGAAAGCAGTGAGAGAATGCGTCAGGTGGGAGAGCGTCTCGTATGGAAATACGATGAGCGTAATATGGATTTTTTGATAAATCCATATCCGTGATGTGATGGAAGAAACGGAATGATAATAATAATCAAATAAAAATAAAATAAAATATGTGTGTACGGATGCATATTACTATTAGTGTGATTCTATTTTTGTTGGTATTGTAATTTTTATTTCAGTACTAGTGTGTAATAGATGCATAATAGTATATGAATAGAGTAAAAGTAGCAATGATCTACGTTTTTTTGCTAGATTGAGTGTCATGTGATTAACTATATTAAGATATTATTTGTGATATTAATATGGGGTAAATGTTTAAAATTCAGATGGCCGACGAAGGAAACCAAGGAAATCTGAATAACGATAACCAGAGTAACATTAACGTGGTTAATGAGAATCCAAGCATCAATAACAATGGAAATCAAGTGGATAATAGTGCTATCCAACACATAGTGGCACAAGGAATTATAGATGCAATGCCATTTATTCTTCAAACGGTTCAAGAAGCGAATAATAAAAGTAAACATAGCAGTAAGCGACCAATTGAACCCGAAAACAGCGTGAACAATGGACCTTTACTTCAATTGCCCATTCCCAAAAGAAGAAGAACCGTGTCTTACGGTTGTTCTTATAAAGAATTCTGGTCTTGTAAACCAATGGAATTCTCGGGCAACGAAGGGGCCATTGCAACCTTACGTTGGATAGAGAAGACTGAGGCAGTCTTAAGGATAAGCAAATGTGCTGAAGAAGATAAGATATTGTTTGCTTCCAATTTGTTTAAGAATTCAGCACTAGAATGGTGGAACACTATCCTCCAATCAAGAGGAAGTGATAGAACCTACAATATGGAATGGGAAGAATTTAAGAACAAGGTAGAAAGGAAATTCTGCCCACCCAATGAAAAGGAACAGATAGCAAACAAATTCCTAAACCTTAGAATGACTGGTGTAGATAGTAAGGGATACACTAAAATATTCTTCGAATATGCCAGAATAGTGCCAACTCTTGCTTCACCAGAACCAGTATTAATCTCCAGTTATATTTGGGGATTAATCGGGGAGATAAGACACGTAGTCAAGGCAGCTAGACCTCAAACCATAGAAGAAGCTGTAGAACTAGCAAATACCCTGACAGATGAATTAGTCCGTTCCCGAGAAGAGGATCAAAGGAAGAACCTAGCCCAGAAGCTCACACAAGAATTTCGTTCTGGAAATTTTAATTGTGGGAAAAATATAGGTTCTGCCTCTACACCCTACTGTAGGTATTGCAAAAGAAAGCATTCAGGAAGATGCCCTATATACTGTAACTTTTGCAAAATATCGGGACACAAGGAAGAAAATTGCAGGAAGAAGGCTAACATCCAGATATGTTACAACTGCGGAGAACAAGGCCATATCAAGCCTAATTGTCCGAAATTAGCTCCAGCTACAGACAACAAGAATACTAAAAATGTTAGAACATTTGTTCTAACCGCAGATGAAGCCAAGATGATTCCAGATGTCATAGCTGGTACGTTTTTAGTTAATGATATTTTTGCTAAAGTATTATTTGACTCTGGTGCAAACCAAAGTTTTATTAATACATCATTTTGCAAAATCCTAAATCAGTCATTAACTAAACTACCACAAGAATGTCTAGTAGAGATAGCTAATGGAGAAACTGTTAGGATTTCTGAAATCTTGCATGGAGCAAGCATAGAAATTTTAAATCAAAAGTTTATTGCAAATCTTTATCCCATGAATCTGGCAGGATTTGACGTTGTTTTAGGAATGGATTGGTTAATAGCCAATAAAGCCAGTATTTTATGTGATCAAAATTTAATTCAAGTAAATTCACAAAAAGGTAAAACGATCACAATTAAAGGAGATAAACCATCTAGATCCACAAAGTTCATCTCTGTGATGAAAACTGCAAGTTATATAAGAAAAGGATCTATAGTGTATTTGATTTCCATAATCACTAACACTAAAGGAAAGGATTTAAAAGATATTCCAGTAGTATCTCAGTTTCCAGATGTATTTCCAGAAGAATTGCCAGGGCAACCTCCAGATAGAGAAGTTGAAATCAGAATCCATCTAATAACAGGAACGGCACCGATTGCCAAAGCACCTTACCGTTTGGCACCTGCAGAAATGCAAGAATTAAAGAAACAATTAGATGAATTGCTAGAAAAAGGATTTATACAGCCAAGTTCGTCGCCATGGGGAGCCCCGATACTGTTTGGCAAAAAGAAAGATGGATCAATGCGTATGTGTATTGACTACCGTGAATTAAACAAGGTCACGATTAAGAATCGGTATCCATTACCAAGAATCGATGATCTGTTTGATCAACTGCAAGGAGCTCGATTTTTCTCTAAAATCGATTTAAGGTCAGGATATCATCAATTAAAGGTACAGGAAGAGGACATTCCTAAGACCGCATTTAGAACAAGGTATGGTCATTATGAATTTACTTTCATGCCATTTGGTTTAACCAATGCCCCAGCCGCATTTATGGACATGATGAACCGAATATGTAAGCCATATTTGGATAAATTCATAATTGTTTTTATAGATGATATTCTAATTTATTCTAAGAATAAAGAAGATCATGCAAAGCATTTGCACGCACTTTTAAGTTTATTAAGAAAAGAAAAGCTTTATGCTAAATTCTCTAAGTGCGAGTTTTGGTTAGAACAGGTACAGTTTCTCGGACATTTAATTAACCATGAAGGAATTTATGTGGATCCCACAAAGATCGAGGCAATTACTAAATGGAAAACCCCTGAGTCGCCAACCGAGGTTAGAAGTTTCTTAGGATTGGCCGGTTATTATAGAAGATTTATTCGAGATTTCTCTAGAATAGCCATTCCCTTAACTAAGCTAACCTGTAAATCTGTTAAGTTTGAATGGGGATTAAAACAAGAAGAAGCCTTTAGAATTCTTAAGCAAAGATTAACCCATACACCCATATTAGCATTACCAGAAGGAGCTGCAGACTTTGTAGTCTACTGTGATGCTTCTAAATTAGGCTATGGATGCCTATTGATGCAACGTCAAAAGGTTATAGCATATGCATCTAGACAACTTAAGAATCATGAAGAGAATTATTCAACCCATGATCTAGAATTAGGAGCTATAATTTTTGCTCTTAAAATTTGGAGACATTACCTTTATGGTAGTAAGTTTACCATATTCACTGATCATAAGAGTTTAAGGTATATTTTCAAACAAAAGGAATTGAATATGAGACAAAGACGCTAGTTGGAAATGCTTAGTGATTATGATTGTGATATCCAATATCATGAAGGAAAAGCAAATGTAGTAGCAGATGCTTTAAGCCGAAAGTATCATGAAAAGCCAAAAAGGGTACGTTCTCTTAAATTAAATCTACAAGTAGATTTAAATGACCAGATAAGAGAAGCACAAGAATCAGTAATCAAGGATGATTCTGAAAAATTAAAAGGTATGCTAAAAGAATTGGAACAAGGAATAGATGGAATTTGGAAGTTCCATAAAAAGAGAATGTGGATACCTAAAATAGGAAACTTGCGTAATCGTATATTAGAAGAAGCTCATAAGTCCAAGTATACGATGCATCCAGGAAATGATAAAATGTACCAGGATTTAAGGAAAAATTTCTGGTGGATAGGAATGAAAAAGGACATAGCAGCCTATGTTTCTAAATGTTTAACTTGTTCACAAGTTAAAGCTGAACACCAGAAACCCTCAGGTTTGTTACAGCAATTAGAAATGCCAGTATGGAAATGGGAATTGATAACAATGGATTTTGTTACTAAATTACCCAAAACAAAGAAAGGAAATGATACAATCTGGGTGATTGTAGATAGGCTAACCAAATCAGCTCATTTTCTACCAATGAAAGAAACTTTCAGTATGGAACAGTTAGCTAAATTATATGTAAATGAAATTGTTTCTTTACATGGAATTCCTTTATCAATTGTTTCTGATATGGATAGTCGATTTACCTCTCATTTTTGGTGAAGTTTTCCAAAAGGCAATGGGAACTAAGTTAAAGTTGAGCACAGCTTATCATCCTCAAATGGATGGACAAAGCGAAAGGACAATTCAGACAATGGAAGACATGCTTAGAGCTTGTGTAATTGATTTCGGAGGTAATTGGGATGATCACTTACCTTTAATAGAATTTTCTTATAATAATAGTTATCACACAAGTATAAATGCTGCACCATTCGAAGCACTTTATGGACGAAAGTGTCGAACCCCAGTCTGTTGGGCAGAAATTGGGGAAAAGCAACTATCTGGACCTGAGATTGTGCAAGAAACAACTGATAAAATTATTCAAGTCAAGGAACGACTAAAAGCAGCACGTGATCGACAGAAAAGTTATGCTGATAACAGGCGAAAACCATTGGAATTTCAAGTAGGAGATAAAGTATTATTAAAAGTCTCTCCTTGGAAAGGAATAGTAAGATTCATCAAACGGGGAAAGCTAAGTCCCAGGTATGTTGGACCTTTTAAGATTATTAGAAGAATAGGACCTGTAGCCTATCAGCTACAACTGCCAGAGGAAATGGCAGGAATACATGATGTGTTTCATGTATCTAATCTCAAGAAGTGTTTAGCTGATGAATCACTAATAATGCCTCTTAAGGATATAGAGGTAAATGAACAACTCAAGTTTGTAGAAAGGCCTCTACAAATTAAAGACTGGAAAGTCAAGAATCTCAAGCATAAGAGATTAGTTCTGGTCAAAGTGAAGTGGGACTCCAAAAGAGGACCTGAATATACATGGGAGCTTGAATCTGAAATGCAAAAGAAATATCCGCACTTGTTCCAATAGATCTCGAGGACGAGCTCTAAAACAAGGTGGGGAGAATGTAACAACCCTCAGTAAAACCGACACTCTAGTATATTGTAAAAAGTCCCAATATGTCTTTAAATACACCTCGTATGTGAAAACTGAGCCTGAATTATGTTACAACATATAAAATAAATTAAAAACAATAAATATTAAGCTGAGGCGGGCCGCGTAGACCCACCCCAAGCTTTTACGCGGGCGGTATAAGGGCTGGAACCTGACTCCGTTGGTTTCTTTAGTTTAGGCGGGCCACGTAAGACCCCGTTTAAGTTAACGCGGGCCGCGTTAGATCGAAATGGTGGCGCAGCCCGGTGATGACACGTGTCATCATCGTGGCGGGTCTAGATCATGACCGGGACAAGCTACGCGTTGACCCAGCTTTGACGCGGGCCGCGTAAGCCTTCTGCTTGTTTTACGCGGGTCGCGAGAGGACGAGATTTCAGCACTATATAAGCAGGCAACAGGTTTTCGTTTTCCGTCACTCATTCTTTTCTTTCTTAAACGAATTCTGAAGTAGTAGAAGTTATAATCGGGTATTATATCCCCCTAATTAGCAAGGTTCTGCTCCGTTGTAAGTATTATAACCCCAGTTTCGTAATAGTTACGCTGCCCGATTGATTTAGGGTTCCGTAACAACTGTCGTGGTTCTGCCCGACGTAGTTGTTGGAATGCCGTCTCGGGGAGGGTATCATTAATATTTTCAAAGGGTTATGATACTAACCAATGTACATTTGTATAAATTATAGATTATATCCAGAAAACCCTTACGCAAAGTCTAAGATAGCAATGTGAGTTTATCCTCTTTTTGTTAACCTTTTTGGAATGTTTTACAAAACCTTAATTGTTTTACAATGTGATTAAGCGGTGATTGAGTATTTGTAATTCTTCAATTATTGCCAGTATATTGGGGTTTTGTATACAAAATTTACTACTTGTGAGTAGTAAGTCGGTAAGACAGTACGTTACAATTGGACAACGAGTTAGCCAATGTGTAACTTGACCATAGCCATAGATCCGGTCGAGTGGCAAATACTGAATGAGTAATTGTGTAGAAATAAACAATGTGATCGCTCTCAATACTGTTTTAATTGATAAAATGTTTCTTGATTAAACTGGGATTCACTCACCAGTATTTCCGACTGACAAATGTTTTTAAAACGCGTTTCAGGTAACACAATGTGACAACCAATTAGTAAAAAGCCAGCTGGAGAGCACTGAAGGCTTGGGAAAAATGTGGCTATAAAAGTTACCAAATAAACGATGTTTTAAATTCAATAAAATAGGGTTGGTCCCTATAAATATATTGTAATGAGAAACATAGGTTTTGCCCATGTGTTTATTAATATCAATTATGGTGGTTTTACTCTGATAAACATTTCCTAACTACGGTCCTGATGTAATTTCCGCTGCAAGATTAAATAGCTGATACCACCGAAAATCTGAGTTCGCGTCCGCCCGTTCCCGGGACAGATAAGGGATCCGGGGTTGCGACAACGTGCATTAACCAACAACCCAGGTTTAACATTCCAGTCAAACCCAATTACCCAGCATTCCTCCCCGGAACGTTTACCAGATGTCCCTCCCCGGGACGCATGCTTGGAAAAAGAGCAGTGAACCTTAGATTTGCTCGGTATTTAACAAGTTACTTTACCCGATCCGAGTCAATCAACCAGACCCTACCGTGGTTACCAAAGACAATCAGTATAGTGTTCACACATATCACGTATCTAACGTACACGTTGCACAAGTAGCATACAAGTAAGACACACGTTCTTATACGCACCGTAACTGTTAAACATACAATCCGTTGATCTATAACCTTTATCGTGAAGTCATATAACGAGTGTACGGATTTCACATTCAACTCAATCACTTAACAGTACATGTGTTTTCACAGATTGCAGTTGCTATTAAGATCACAGTGTATCACATATCGGGCATTCGTTTTTCAACAAGTTTACATCCCACATGCATGTCACTTAACAATGATTAACATAAAAGTGCTCTACTTACAGCAGTGTTTCATGAACCTAAGTACTCATCGTCATGTATAATAGTCTATGGTTATCCCATGACGGTGCTCAAGTCACACATACACCCACACACAGGTTTGCATCAATAATACATGTTTCACAAGTTCTTACTCACAAAGTCAACGTACTGTACCCAGATTACATTCATCACAAGGTTACTGTATATCACATAGCATGCATATCACATATCAGCATTCAACAGTGAATTGGTTCTTCTCATTAATCAATAATAGTTTCCTCGTTTTAATTGATGTTGTTGTCATGCAGCAACCGAAACCATGTAACCAGATATTCACATCACAAGCATCATGAACAACAACATAACCAGAAAGGACGAAACATCACTCCACATGCAAACAATTCTCGGCGAAAAACCACAAGTGATGAAACATTATGTTTCGTCGGCAAAAGGGGAGGCGAAACATCTGTGTTTCGTCGTGGATAACTCAGAACAGTTATGGTGACCTGCAACCCTAATCTTTAACATGACATCTTTGCACAGAAACAATCATCATCACATAACAGTTACATCTTGACATACATGATCCAAGTGGTCTATTAATCAAATGCACTTTAACATATGAAAGATATTATGAACAGCTTATTCCCTAATTCAATAAGATCATCCCTAATACTATGTCAAACCCATCGTACTTTCATCAAAACCAAACATCAAGATTAATCATGTTAAATGCTGCATCCCTACTAATGTTCGATCCTCATCAACACAGTTTATAACAAGCAAACTCAATCCATATCCATACCTTGCACATACTCATGAAACCTAACATGTGATCACATAATCTAACACAATCAAAATTAATATACATACGTACCGATTATTAGAAACAGAATGATGGTAACTAAGGTAGACGATGCTTGCAAATCTGAGGGGTTGTGGAGAGAAGAGCTGACGTCGAAGGGAAAGGTAGGGAGGATTAGGGTTTTTGTTAACTATCGTCATACGTATAAGTGTGTGAATATAAGGCAAATATAACTGCTTTGTACTTGGGCCTCACCTGGGCCACAAGCCCACACGGCGAAACTCCTCCTGGTGAAACTCCTCATGGTGAAACTCCTCATGGCGAAACTCCTCCTGGTGAAACTCCTCATGGCGAAACTCCTCATGGTGAAACTCCTCATGGTGAAACTCCTCCTGAGATCTCGGGTTGTCATACTTTTGATTTACGTTAAAAGGATGAAAAGAGGACAGTAAGGTGTTGTTTGTTTTTTCAGAGTTAAAACGTCTACAGTCTGCGGACCACATCTGCAGACATCTGTGGCAGAAGAGGTGGACCAAACATCTGCAGTCTGTAGAAAGAAGACCGTTTGTTTTTACCTCTTCAACAGCTTTCTCTCTTAACCGCTTAGACAGCCTCAACACCTTGATCTCCGCCTGCGCTTCACTCAATTCTTGAACCTTATCTACACAAACACCAAACAAATCAACAAAAACCCTTCAGCCACCGACGGCGTCGTTTATATTACATCAGAAATGAACAAACTTTCTTCATAAAAATGCAAACCCATATGAGAAATTACAGAAACAAGAAACATATAACTGAAAGTAAACACAATCAAGAACATACCAGATTGTACAAGATGGATCCTTCGCACCAAAAACCCTAGCTTCGTACATTACCACCGCTGTAGTCTTCGCCGTCGCCGGAAACCTCCTCCATTACTTGGATCTGAGCTCAATCACGCATCAATAGTTGGAAATCGAACGGTTTGTTAACCGCTAGGGTTTGGGAAACGTAGTGAGAGTGTAGGAGATGTGTATGTGTGTATATAGATATAGATTGAGAAAGAGAGAGCAGGTGTCAGAAGCAGCAGGGCGACGAGGTGGAGGTGTCGGAGGAGGTGGAGGTGGTGGTGGTGGTGGTGCAGGTGGTGGCGGAGGTGGAGTGGGTGGCGGAGGAGGTAAGGTACGGCTGAAGGGGAGATGGGTGATAGGTTTTGAGTGTTTTGAAAAAGGGAGGATTTTGGAAGAGGACTGAAGATGTTAGGACATGTCTGCGCGAGGAAGTGGTGGGGAAGAGGTTTTTAGTGAAATCTCTTCCAAAAAACAAACAGACTGCAGACCCCTACGTATGCGCGTGGTCTGCGTGGAGAAGACAAAAGAGGTTATGAAGTACTTTTCCTAAAAAACAAACACCACCTAAATGTTGATTGCTTGTAAGAGGGGGGGGGGGGGGTACCTACATGGTAAAAAAAACCTTATCGCACCCTTTAAAAGTTTGATTAATCAAGGGTCCGCCACTAATTGAAAGTGACGCTTTCGATGAGTGTCACCATCATTTGGGCAACGTCAAGTCATCAACCTTATACGTTCTCATACGAACAAGGAAGAACTAGTGGATGTCATCATTGTTATCACACTTATATTTTACACTTGTGAATGTCATTTTCTCATTTTTGGATACAGCTTTAGTGATTTCATTATATTTTGTGGTTTCTCCACATCGCCATACCAAATGTAGGGTTTTCACATTTTGTGTTTCGATTATCTAGACCGTGGGAAACGATTCGATCATTTGGATCTGTGAATTTCATGCTCTACGAGAAACTTTCTAAGGTGCTCGGCATCGAGGATGAAAATCTTATGAACGTGAGAATACCAAAGAAGAGCTCAAGTAGAGGTTAGAAGACGAAGAATAAAGGAAAACTAGGAGGGGCAATGTTTATATTAGGCATATGGTCTTTACTCTTTGTGCATGGGCTATATGTCTTTACTTATGTTCATGTTCGCTTGTTTAAGAAAGGAATTTATTCATGTTCATTGGTTAATTTTAGAGTGAATTTCAAGGATTGTCCTTTATCTTTAAACCCATTTTCAGGCGTTGTCCTTTATGTTTGAAATTGACGAGTTTTGTCCTTTATGTTTTCATATCATACACGTTTTGTCCTTTAGGCCTAACCCAGTTAGTTTTTTCAGTTAAATTTGATCATATGCTTTGCACATGAGGGCATTTTTGTCAATTCAAAGGTTGCAGAAGCTTTGAGCTGTAAATCTGCCGTTGAACTTACCTTTGAATTGACAAAAATGCCCTCATGTGCAAAGCATATGACCAAATTTAACTGAAAAAACCAACTGGGTTAGGCCTAAAGGACAAAACGTGTATGATATGAAAACATAAAGGACAAAACTCGTCAATTATGAACATAAAAGACAGCGCCTGAAAATGGGTATAAAGATAAAGGACAATCCTTGAAATTCACTAAACAAATATAAACAAGCACACATGAACATAAGTGAATACAAACGAACAAAAACAAGCATAAACGAAAACAAATGAACAAACATAATAACATATATTAATGGGAGAATTGCATATTTCCCCTTAGAAAACCCTCCTAATTGCATATTTACCCAAACCCAAATTGAAATTGCATATTTCCCCTTGTTATTTAAAATGACTAAATTACCCTTTTCAAAACCAAAAGATACTTTACATTCGGGGAGAAATCTGTTATTTAAAATGACTAAATTACCCTTTTCAAAACCAAAAGATACTTAACATTCAAGGAGAAATCTAGCTTCAAAATACTCTCAACTACTCACGACTCTTTGGTGTCTTCTCTATCGTCTATGTCACGCTTTTCCACGGCCGGCGAATCAATGACTGGCGGTTCCGTCTCTCTCAGCAATTCTGACGCCCGTCTCTCTCGGCGATTCCGACGGCCGTTTCTCTCAAGCGATTCCGACGGCCGACTTTCTCAGGCGATTTCATTCAATGACAATGACGATTAAAGGCCCTTTGTTAGATATATTGCGACAGAGGGTAAAAGTAGAGTGCACTCCATATGACCAGATATTTATCAAATATATTGTTGTAACTCTCCGTTTGATTTGATTTTTTTATCTATATATGGTGTAATTTTTCAAATGGATTGCTTAATAAGAAAAAAAAAAGTAATCTTTTGTTTATATTTCGAGATTAGGTTTTTGTTTTGGGGGAAATTAAGTGGGAAAAAAGGATGAAAAAGTGTGATTTGAGTGACAGATTGGAAGTAAAAGAAGAAAAGGGTGGTGAGATCTAGAAGCTAGAGATTACCTTAATGGAACCGGAGGGATGAACAGAGATTACCGGAGGGTGGTGAGATTTAGAAGCGAGAGACTGGTCATCAAAATAGAAAAAAAATACCAATCATTACAAATGGTTTGGTTAACACCTCTGTTTGTTTAGATGTTCGATTAGTTTGTGTTTTTAACTCCCGTCATTGTCACTGTTTATCGATAGATCCCACGTCTTATGTGGATTTTGTTGGTTGGTTTTTTAGGACGATTATTTTGGTAACGTAATGGATTAAAGTTTTATTATTTGTTTAGAAGATTGTTACTCATATTTTTTATGATTGTTACACTAGCTTGTGACAGAAAATTAATAAAAAAACAAAAAATATTAGTACAGACCCAAGATACATATAAAAATAAAACTAACTAGCGAACTTAACAAAAGTTAATACAAAAAATTGGGAAAAAGACACAAAAACTAGTAAAAATTGGGTAAATATGTAATTTTTCAAATTTTTAAGGTTTAGTAAAAGTTAGGGTAAAATAGTCATTATATAATCTAATTTTAATAAAATAAATCAAAATGGATAAATGTGCAATTTTATTACTTAATGAAGGGGAAATATGTAATTTTAGTTTAGGCTTGGGTAAATATGCAATTAAGAAGTTTTATAAGGGGAAATATGCAAATCACCCTATATTAATTTGAGAAAAAAAACACAACATTTTCAATCTCAAATAAATACGAAGTACTTGACATGACTATCCGCAAACACTTGACATATTTATCCCAAAATAAAGTCTCAAAATTCTAAGTTCTCCAAACAACTAAGCTTGAAGTTCTTCATATGAACTCCAATTCACCAACCATGATCTTTGATTCACCATTCATTCATGCATCCAATTCACCAACCATAATCTTTAGACTGTATTTCCTATCTAACATAGCCAAAAAGAATGATTCAAAAGCAAGAAAGATTCCAACTTCACTGGTGATTAAAAAAAAAGAATGATTCAAAAGCAATAAATATTCCAAATTCACAATGATGGTATAAGAAATTATCATTAGGCATTTAAATAAGAAGCTTAAATTTACCAATATGAAATATAGATGACCTGAAAGCTTAGGTATAAGATAAAATATATTAATATAGATGAATTTTCCTGCCAGTTAAGAATGACAAGTATGTTTATTCTAGTTATACACAAAATGCATACGGTTTAGTCAAAATATGTAATAAACTAGAATATCTAAAGTTCAGTTTTTGGAAACATGGGGTGATTGATGAACATACCAAATATGCAGTGATGTATTTATGAAACCAAATCATCTTGAAATTTGAAGATCATCTAATGTTGCATGTATAAAGTATGAGAAGTGTTTTCAAGCTATTGTTTTGTACCTTCAAAAGCCTTCTGTTCTTAGCACTCCTCTTTGAAACTTTCAACGTAGCGTATACCTTTGTCAAAAACCATAAATGATGGCTGGTCAAGCAGCAGTAGTGTTTCCATGTAAGAATGCGCATAAAATAAACCTCCTTCATCAATCCCAAGGTTACTGATCTCTTTTGAGTTGGGTTCATAACCAACACGCCATGATGATTCCCCATCATCTTTTGTAACTTCCATTACAAGTTCACCACTCCTCCTAAATTCTACTACGCGATTTATCGTTGCATCTGGTAGGTGAATAGTGTATAACTTTGTAAATGATTTTGGTACACCATCCTCCATCATCCATACATTGTAAACTCGATTATCAACCTCGGCAATATATTCACCCAAAACAAGAGACTCCCTTCGATTATATATATACAAGTTCCACATAGACCCTTCATATACAAAACTATCCGGGAGGTTTACTTCTCCAAATTCTTCACTTGTCATATCAAATGAAATAATCATGTTATAAGCTTCAATTTCAGCATCTACGGTACTCCTATCAGTAGCAAGCCAGTAATAAACCCCGTCTACACAAACCCCATCTACACAAACCCCATCTTCACTTTGTTGATAACCAAAAATAATCGATTTACGAGGGAGATTGCTGCTATTCGGACTTCTCCACGCCCCGGTGCTTAACGTGAAAACCTCAACTTGCTGAGGAATGCTGGTTACACTTTCCATATTCCTAAACCTATCAATATACGTAATCTTGACGATCTTAGGGTCACTCGTCTCACGACAAACCCCAAACCCGAGCTCGGTGTTAAATATCCCATCATCTAACATATTAGGCACAACAACAGCAACAGCTTTTCTAATCGAAGGATTCCAAATAACAACTCTTTTATCGTTATACAAACACAACAAGCCATGAGAAGTGCCTATTTTCGTATAACGTTTAAGCATCTTAACCAACGGAGGAATAGTCACAGAGACTCTGTTCAGGGAAAGTATTATCATCAACGATTGAGACGTATTTTGGCTCGGAACCATATCGTTGATTGCACACAAGTAGATGTCGCTGTTGGGAGCTGTAATGAGTGATAAAATCGGAGCTATCGATGAGAGATTTCCATGATTTGGAGACTGATCGGCAACGAATGAGTGATTTTACTGGAAGCCGTTTGAAGATTTCCTCTTGGATCTCTAAAGGCAAGTTGTCTGACATCTTGATTTTGATTACGAGCTCACCATATGAATTTCTAGGGTTTCTAACAACGAGTGAACGAATGAATGATAGATATAATGGCAATCCGACACCGTATTCAGATCTAATTGAGTTAACCAACATGTCTGGGCCGGTCTCATCTTATTGGGCCGTCTTACATAGTGAAATGTAAAACTTTATTCGGCCTGTCTGGTCTTTATTTTATTTTATTATTATTTTTACCGATTATAAAATTCTAGGTTTCAATTTTTTCATAGTTACCAATTTACCATGTTCAAATGTTCAATAACTTTGTGGCTTTGCATCATTATCTTTATCACACTAATACTTAAATCGAACATTTATATATAAAAACATCAACATTTTGCCAAGAAAACAAATGAAAACGATAAATAACCCCCTAACGAGACTTTACAAGAGCAACACTAATTCATCGTTATCACACTTACATTTTACACTTGTGAAGGTCATTTTCACGTTTTTGGATATAACTTTAGTAATAACGTTATATTTTGTTTACTCTCAACACTTTTAGTCAAAGTAGCAACAACCTCAACGGTAACCCTCAACCGGTCAAACCCTTTGGAATTTTGCAATCAGAACATAGTTTGTGACAACAAGAATGTTAATAGTGGGCAACACGATTGATAACAATATATTTTTTTAATATTTTTTTATATTAAAAAAATATATTATTATCAATCGTGTTGCCCACTATTAATATTCTTGTTGTCAACCTGTTCGGGTAAAGAATGTAAGCATCTTGCAAACAAATAGCCTATATGATCATCATGATGACATTTAGGTATTTATTCAGTCACTTTACGAGATATAATATGAGGTTTGTTCAAGTTATACACAAAAGGCAAACAGTTGAATAAAAAATTGTAATAAAACTAGAATAACTAAAATTCAGTTTTTGGAAACATGGGGTGCTTTATGAACATACCAAATATGTATGTTATGAGACCAAATCATCTTGAAATTTGAGGATCATCTAGCGTTGCATAAGTAGAGTACAAGAAGTGTTTTCAAGGCTCAAGCTATTGCTTTATACCTTACTGAGTAGAGAAGGAACCGGTCCAGTTCCTTTTTCTTCAGCCAGGTCTGGAACTAGTCTATATCCGCGGTTCGGGTAGGGTAGGAACTGGTTCCGGGTCTGGGTTTTGTGCTCATCTCTAGAAGCATTACGATATGACACTATGACACAGTAGTATACGATTGACCAAATATTCGAATTATGGGTTTTATGCTCATCTTTATATGTAAATTATGGGTTGTCAAGTGGAGCCATTGTGTTTTTAATTTTTTTAACTGCGCTGAAATTTTAAATAAAAAATGAAACTAGCAAGGAGCTAGAAATACAAAAAAACACCTAAACAAACAAAATTAGACTTGGAAAGTTAATATTTCATGAGTTGTTCCAGATTAGGGATTGCAATTTGGAACAACTTTTAATACCCATCGGACATAATTGGTTCAATTAGAAATTGAGACCGCCTTGTTTGAGAAGACAAGTTCGTTGAGAGCTTTTTCGGATGCACCAATTTGAAACATGGAATAATGAAGAATCGACAATAGAATGAAGACCGTTGCAAGCTTTTGAACTAATTTGAAGAATTGATGGCAAAATTTGAAACGATAATCGATGGCCAGAATGAAGAAACTTGAATAGTCGTCGTTTTAGAAACCTGGACCATAGCTTAATTTTTTAGTACGGCTTTGTTAATTTGGAAAGGGCAATTTTATCAATGCGTGAAGGTGTAATAAGGAAGGGGTGTATACAATTTTAATTTTGGGTTTGTGTTGTTTTTTTGTACATTACAAGAATTGTCTTTATTTTTCACTTTTGTTAATAGAAATTAACCATATTGCCTTAACTCTATGTTTACTCGTAACACTTTTAGTTATCAGAGTGAATGGGTGTTTGTTTCTTACGTAATATTACACCTCAAAACCAGCGTGCGATGAAAGATTGAATTATCACAAAACATAGTTTTTTGATCCCAAACACAGTGGATCCCACCATGTCCTCAAAACAAAAGTAAAATCATAGTTTCATCATATCAACTATTGCTTTTACCGCCAGGTGGGAGGCTAGCTCACTTGATTGAGACTCTTTGTCTCTTAGTGGAGGTTATGGGTTGAATCCCAGACAAAGGTGATTCATTTGTAAATATAGAAGTATGGGGAGAGTAACATTAGTCATTCAAAAACATATTAACTATTGCTTTTACCAAATAGTCATCTAATGTCTTCAAACTTGAAACTCATTACCGTTTATAGCCGAGGTTATAGCCTTACATTAAATACAGGTAAAAACAAGTCGGTTTCGCTGGTAAGTCTTACGTTTTACATTTTCAAAAAACATAAAAATTAATGATTTTTCTAAACATTTGAATGCATGCCTATACGAGTTCAATCCCAAATATAATATACAAATAACTAGAGATACCAGTAACTAGGGTTGTAAACGAACAGAACCATAACTAGTTTGTGTTCATTTGTTAATATAAACGAACCCAAACGAAAAAACATATATTAACTTGGGGTTAAGTTATTCTACAAAGGCTCCTAAAAATAAGAAGTGTAAGGAGGAATTAACTTGGGGTTAAGTTATTCTACAAAGGCTCCCAAAATAAAAGGCGAAGTATCCGACATAACTATCTGAAAATACATGACATAATTGTAAACATAATTATCTCAAAATGAAGTCTCAAAGTTGTAAGTTCCCCAAATGACTAAGTTAAAAGTTCTTCATATGAACATCAATTCAACAAACATAATCTTTGGACCATATATCCTATCTGACTTGACCATACTTTGAAATCATTTCCCATTGTGTCCATCATTCATTACAGGTTTTGTAGATGTAGATTGTTTAAAGACTTCATCTGATAATTATTACACCAAAAACCATTAACTACTAGACTCCATTTGCCATCAAGCTTGATCACTGCTAATATTCATGTGTTAATCTAGTGATTGTGGCAAGATACGTCCCGAACTCTATTCCTGAAATATATAATTTTTATTTTGTGGCAGAAGAGATATCAGTGAATCCAGCACCAAGAAATATTCCAAATTCACAATGATGGTATAGACTAAAGATATTATGAGCGAGCATTTGAACAAGAAGCTTAGAAACAAACACAAAAAAGAGATGAGCTAAAATCTTAGGTACTGTGCAAAATATATTAACACAGATGAATTTTCCTGCCACTTAAGAAGTTTTTTTTTTACGAAATAGTAGACAACTTATGTATCAGGTGTCTTGGTTTTAAAAGCGTTTGGCGATCCAAAGCGTTTTGATCCCAAAAGCTGATGCGTGTAAATTACATATGCTAGGCGTTCTTTATAAAAAGAAGACTAACCTTGCCTTGAAGACAGCACAGGATAGATCATAAAGGCATCACATAACTTGGAACAAAAGAATACAGAATGCACACCATAATCACATAAAACAAACAGGAATCTTGCAATTAAAACACAGTCTTTTACAACAAGAATGTTAATAGTGGGAACTAAATCAATGATAATATTCTTTTTCAAAAAGCTAAAGTAACGCCATTTAGGTATTTATTCAGTCACTTTACGACAACTAACACATATAATATGAGGTTTGTTCTAGTTATACACAAAAGGCATGCGGTTGAATAAAAAATTGTAATATAAAAATATTATAATAACAAAAATTCAGTTTCTCGAAAACATGGGGGTCATTGATGAGATACCAAATATGTAGTGATGTATGTTACGAAACCAAATCATCTCGAAATTCGAAGATCATCTAGAGTTGAATAAATAAAGTACGAGAAGTGTTTTCAAGCTATTGCTTTATACCTTACTTGTATGCTTCAAACTCCATATGCTGTTAGCTCTCCATTCGAATTTACAACGTAGCGATTACCGTTGTCAAAAATTGTAAATGATGGTTGATCAAGCAAAAGTAGCGTTTCCATATAGGAATGCACATAAATTCTACCTACATCATTAGTCCTATGCGATATCCCCAAATTACTTATGCGTTTTAAGTTAGGTTCATAAACAACAAGAGATTGCACTTCCCGATCATCTTCTATAACCTCCATTACAAGTTCACCACTCTTCCTAAATCCATGCACATCTGTTATTATTGCATCTGGCACGTGAAAAGTGAATAATTTAGTAAATGATTTTGGTACACCATCCTCCATCATCCATACATCGTAAACTGGATTATCCAAATTGCATTCAACCAAAACAAGAGACTCCCTTAGATTATATATGTCCAAATCCCACATAGACACGTGGTATACAAATCTATCCGGGAGGTTTACTTCTCTAAATTCTTCACTTGTCATATCAAATGACATAATCATAGTATAAACTTCAGTTACATCATCTACGGTACTCCTATCAGTAGCAAGCCAGTAATAAACCCCGTCTACACAAACCCCATCTTCAATTTGTCGATAACCAAAAACAATCGATTTACGAGGGAGATTGCTACTCAGACTTCTCCACTCCCCCATGCTTAACGTAAAAATCTCAACTTGCCAAGGGATGCTACTTACACCTTCCATATCAGTAAACCTATCCATATATCTAATCTTGACAATCTTAGGGTCACTCGTCTCACGACAAACCCGAGCTCGGTGTTAAACATCTTATCATTATTATTAGGCACATTCACAACAACAGCTTTTGTAATCAAAGGATTCCAAATAACAACTTCTCCCTCTCTATACAAACACAACAAGCCATGAGAGCTGCCTATTTTCCTATAACGTCTAAGCATCTTAACGAACAGAGGAACAGTCACGGAGACGCTATGTTGCGGGAAAGTGTAATCATCAACAATTGAAACACAATTAAGATTATCAACAGATTGATAGTTATACACAAGAAGATGTTGCTGTTGGGACCTGTAATGAGTGATGAAATTGGAGCTATCGATGAGAGATTTCCATGATTTGGAGACTGATCGGAAACGAACTAGTGATTTTACTGGGAGGCGTTTGATGATTTCCTCTTGGATCTCGAAAGGCACGTTGTCTGACATCTTGATTTTGATTACGAGCTGACGATATCAATTTCTAGGGTTTCTAACAACGAGTGAACGAATGAAAGATTTGGGGATTTCTGCAACTGGATAGTTTAAGATGTTAAGGCAATACGACACCGTATTCATTGAGTTTATTAAAAGGTCTGGGCCGGTCTTATCTTATATGAAATCTGGGTCGTCTTATTGGGCCGTCTTATACAATTTCTGCTTTTACTTACAAAATCACTCAATAACAATTTCTAAATTTCTAAATGTGTTACGAGTAAATATAATGGACAACTATCTGGTAAAAGCAATAGTTGGCATAATCGAACTATGATTTACATAACTTTAGATAAGTTTGATTGTACTTTAGTTTTGAGGACTTGATTACTTCCAATGTTTTAAAAACCGGTTTTTAAATCATACCGGGTTAAAGTTAAAAATGGTTCAACCGGTTGAACCGGTTTATACAGAACGGTTCAACCGGGTTAATAATAGTCTTTCCCTGTCAACATTCATACTATACCATAAGATTTCCGGTGGATTCTCCGACTTCACCACTTTTCTTGGGTCTCCCCCACCCCCACCCACTACGATACTCTATTACATTCATTATGATTTTGGCAAAATTAAGTTGACATTTCTGGTGTCTCTCTATTATTTTGGGAATTTTTACACACCAATATGAAAGATTTATTGAAGTACCAATTTGGGTTTCTTGATTCAACTCAAGTTCTCCATTTTTCCCTGGGAATTTGTTCGTACACACACTCAGTGTGAAAGATCTCATCTTGTTCTAGTTTTGCATCTGGGATTCTTGATTCATATCTGTGTTTTGGTACAGATTCTTGAAAACCCACTTTGTGTTTATTAATTTAACTCGTCATTGTCTCCTATTTTGGTTGATAATTTCATTGATTTTGAACATTTCGCATATGGGTTTCTTAGTTCCATCTATTCAGCTTATGATTTTCTCACCTTTTCCAAATAATTTCACTAAAAGGGAAGTTTTTTAATTTAGGTCTCGTAATTTCACCCAACGTTACCCAATTTACCGGTACCGGTATAGCGGCATAAACCGGTATTACCGGATTTACCGGCGGTTCAAATCATGCGCCGCTCACCCAATTTACCGGACTGAATCGTACCGGCCAACACTCCGGCAACCGGTTGAACCGGTATTACCGGCCGGTATAAACCGGTTTTTAAAACACTGGTTACTTCTATGGTGTTTGCGATCAAAATACTATGTTTTGTGAAAAACAAATTTTCGTCACATCTTGGTTTTGAGGTGTAACATTATGTAAGAAACAGTCTTCCAAACTAAATGTGTTATGAGTAAACATAGAGTTAATACCATATACTTTGGGGCTGTTTGGTAGCCTCTGAATGGTCATTAAGAGGCCACCTCTTAATGGAATCATTAGGAATTTTACCAATGAGAAGGTAGAAGAATGTGAGATGTGATGATTTACTATTCAGAGGTTACCTCTTAACCATTCAGACTTGAGGTTACCTCTTATTCATTCAGAGGTTTTAAACCATTAAGAGGTAGCATCTGAATGATCATTAAGAGGCTACCGAACAACCCCTTAATTTCTAAATAACGTTAACAAAAGTGAAAAAAGTAAAGACCATTCTAGTAATATACACATAAAAAGAGCACAAACGAAAAAAGGGAGAAAGCATATATCCCTTTCTATACCTCTTTAAGTGCATATTTACACAACCCAAAATCAAAATTCCATATATCTCATTCATTATTGAACCTTAATGTATTAACAAAAAAAACATTTTCAAAGTTAACAAACCCTATTAAAAAATTAAGTTGCGGTCCAAGTTCCAAAAGTGGCAAATGTTTAGGTTTCTTCATTTTGGCTATCAGTTTTCCGTTAAAAACTCGTCGTCAATTCTTCAAATCGGCTCAAAGCTTGCAGCTACCTTCATTCTAAATTCTTCATTATTCCATGTTTAAAATTGGAGCATTTGGAAGGCTCTCAATGAACTTGTTTTCTCAAACAAGGCGATCACGATTTCTAGTTTGATTGAACAAATTATGTCCGGTGGGTATTTGTGGGTGAAAAGTTGTTCCAAATTGCAGCCCCTAAACCGAAACAACTGAAGAAATATTAGCTTTTCCAAGTCTAATTTTGTTTGTTTTGGTGTGTTTTTTTTATATCTAGCTCCTTGCTAGTTCCGGTATTTATATAAAATTTTACCACGATTCAAAAGAAAAATTCTAAAACACCATGGCTCCACTTGACGTCCCAAAAAAATTCACCCATAATGATCACACCGGCCCACTTGTTGATAAAGTCAACTGGATTCCATATTGGGCCAGTCAAACTAATTTCACACTACACTGCGATGTCATATCTTATTGCCTCTAGAGATGGGCATAAAACCCGGGCTCGGAACCGACCAAAAATACCCGACTTGGAACCGGTTCCTACCCTACCTGAAACGCGGGTATATGCCAGTTCCAGACCCGAACAAAGAAAAAACAACCAAACAGGCATGTTATTAATTAATAAATGATAAACGAATCGAGTCCGAGTTGAGCTTGAGACAGAAAAACCACTCACGAGCCGAATCCAAGTTTAGAAATAGAGCGCAAACAAGTCGAGCTCATGTTCTATGTACTCGAGTGGAAACAAATCATGAAAAACAAGCAAATCAATGTTTTTTTCTCTCAATTTCCATGACTATTTTGTTTAATGTATTTCCATGTTGTATATATTAGTATAAAAAGATAGCTAGATTTACGATTTTCTCTTATAAAAAACAAGTATCGTATTAGATTACATCCTTAAAAGTTGTAGATGTAATTTTTATAAGGGATGAGCCTCGCACTCAACTGGTACTAGATCCGAAAAACAACAATAATGAGTATCGGTATCGAAAATAATCGGTATGGTAGGTCACTAGTATTTACCGGTAAATCAACTAAAATACTGGTACCGTACTGGTCCCGAAAAATGAAAAAAATGAGTACCGATACCGAAAATGATCGATACAATATGATAGCGAATCAGTACTGATACCCGAAATGTAACGCCCCAAAATCCAAATGTTTATAATTGACATATATTCTTATTCAATATATCCTGAAATAAATAACTAGGCTATTTACCCTAGTTAAAGGTATGGTCAAAAGTATTAAGTGATGAAGGTAGTGTTAGTTATGTTTTAAAGGCAAACCCGAGGGGCTAAAGTGGAACAAATGAAAGTTCATTTGTCTAATTAAAAAGGTCAACACACACACACAAACACACATACGTGTGTGTGTTCGTGAAGCTTCAGGAGCTCTCAAGAGCTCCAAAACCCTAACTCACTTAAATCACCAAATTGAAGGGTGAATCGAGGCTCAAATTCAAGAAGAAACACGGATTAATGATCACCTTCGCGAGGGGATCATAAGGTATGTTGAATTTTTATGATTAATGAAGTTGAGAAATCTTGGTAATCATCACTAGTGGTGATTTATGTATGAATCATGAAGGTTATGGCCAAATTAGTGATGTATGCACGTTTAAGAACAAACCCTAAGCGATGACTATGAGTAAATTGTTAGAATTTAGGTGGTTGGATGAATTACCACAATTAGTTAAGTGGGTTTATGTTTAATCCATGAAATGGTATGAACTTGATTAGAAATATGTGTAGTATGGGATGTGTATTTGTATATAGAGTGATTATGGTATGGAATTTGTATGATGTTTACTTGTGATGATAAATGAAAGTGATAATTAGGATAAACACATGAAATACTTGTACATCATGCTTAGAAAGTAGTACGCACATCAAGTGTTTGATGAAATGTCTAAATGACAATAATATGTGAAATTGTATGCAATTAATGGGTAAACATGTATAGAATGTGGTAATAATGAAATTGATAGTAAACTAACATGAGGAATGCATTTTAGATATAGTTCATGAGAAGATTATGTTAGGTTGATGTTGAGTATGCTTTATGTTTGTTTGAATTGACTAATGAAAGTCATACATGAGATATGAATTCGATATGATCGTTCATACGTACGATCATATATGCTAACAAGAACGTGAATGTAATGACATGTACGGATAGGAGTCATGTCAACACGGACATAAGCATGGAAGGACAACGGGCCAAGGATAAACACGGAAGCTATGCTTGAACTCGAATGCACGAGGTAAGTGATTTCTGTAATCACTTCTTAGTTTGTTAAGTAATATGGTGTTTTAACTAATTAACATGATGTTTGAGGGTAGTTATGTGTTGAATTCCTTCGTCGTAAGTGTTGGGGCTAAAGTTGACTAAAATGCCCTTGGTGGGTATTTTGGGCGAACGACCTGTAAAAGATGTTTAGAAATAAGATAAATGACCAAGTGAATAATTAGGATAAGTACGGAAGCGAAATGTATGCTTTTGAGAATCAAATGCAATGAAATACAAAAATACCCTTAACGGGTCAAAGTAAGCTTTTGAGTAAAATGAGTTTAAAGAATGCAAGATATCCGAGAATTTAATCTTTTATAATAGGCGTCTTTGATATTATTAGGTATATAAGAATTTATGGTCAAATAAACAAGTTAGATGGATAAATGCATGAACGGGACAGGATATGGAAAAAGGGTAACAAGCCGAAGGCTTAAAAGTCTGGAATTTTGTTAATCCGGATGTCGGGTCTTAACTCCATAAGATGGAGAATTAAATTACAGACGCGTAGGAAAAAGAATCGGGTAAAACGGACCAATAATGAAGAAGTTATGGCCGTTTCCGTGAAATCGGATCGCGCTGGAAATATGCAGCAACCAGCTGCAAACCTTCTGCTGAAACAAGGGGGTCGCGCAGCGCGACGGCCCGTCGCGTCGCGCGACGGGGTAAGTTGTTCCGAAAATGGTTTTCGTGCTCCGTTTTGTCTTGGGAACTCGTTTAAACGTGTTTTAAGTTGCGTAGGACTAATTTAACTTACGATTTTATGAGTATACGTGTATGCACATATGTAGATAGGCATGTATGTATGTTTGTATGCATCTGTACACGTCTGTAGAAGTGTATGTAAGCTTGTATGCGTAAACGTATGTAAGAGTATACATGTGAGAGCGAGAACACGCGGATTTATAAGGTGTATATGAATAGGCAAGTGTGAGTTTGGGATGATGCAAATAGGGACGTATGTATGTATGTATGTAGGTATGTATGTATGTATGTATGTATGTAGGTGTGTATAACGCCACGAGGGTGCGTCATGATGTAGGTATGGGTGTAGGTAGATATGCATGTATTATCGTAGATGTGTTTATATGTGAGTATGCATGTAAGTTGGCATGTACGTGTGTGAGTATGTATGCAAGTAAGTATATATGCATGTGTGTACGTATGTATATGAGTATATGATATGTGTGAAGTTTAGGTAAGTATGCAAGTCATTCAGTATGATTAAGTTTTACGTTGTTGTGCGTGTGAATGGAATTTTAAGTGTAATGCAGGTACAGTATCGAAGACTCACCAGAGGTGAGGAAATCAGAGGGAATGTTTAATGATAAGGAATAATGGAACGGGAATAGTCCAAGGCTAAATAACATTTATATTGATAACGTATTAATGTCTTGTATGTGATTGGTGAATGCAGGTTTCGAGCCAGATTATCATATTGAGGAGGAGCGATCAAAGATCGAGTCACAAGATAGATTGTATGGGAGTGTTGAGTACGTAACTGAGTGAAGCTAGGTTATGTTTTCTTATTGTAAATAAGTATAATAAATGTATTTATTGTAAAAGGTTTAACCTATTAAATGATTTTAAGCGCGTAAAGGGGTTTGTAACGTAAGAAATTTTATGGTACGAATTTTTCCGCTGCGACTTTTGTCATTTACGAATTAGGGTCTTACAAGTTGGTATCAGAGCCCTGGTTTGAGGGAATCAAGTACGAGAAGGTAAGTACTTGAACTCAAACTTGTGTGCTCTTGAGATAAGAAACCCGTACAATCTAAGACTCGATCAAGATCCAAAGGTAAAAGCTAATGTAATTATGTACTTATATATATACGTATAAAGAAACTGATGGTTTTGTATGTGCAAGGTAAGCATAAGCGTGTGAAGAGGATGATATGTGAATGCAGTCTAGGATGAATACTAAAGCAGGCAAAGAGGTAATAAGCCAAATTTGAATCCAGGTACATAAATTCGGTATGTGGGTATATGTAATAGTAAAACTCATTAAGGGAAGGAAAATTTTAAATTTAGGATAAGGACAGTATAGTAATGAAGTACTGAAAGTGATACACGCGCCGAAACCTAAGTCTACGGACATAAGGTGACAATTACATGAAGGCACGAAACTACTATGTGGATTGTGTACCTGGCCAGTACACGAGAAGCGTATAACGTTCGTGAGATCATGATAACTGTTACAGGTATGTCCGGTAGAGATTGGATAGCAGGCGGGAGTGTGGGTGAAATGGGAAGTAAGACTCTCGGTAAATTGAGAGTATTATGTAAGAATGAAAAACATGTCTGATAAGAATGAAGAATGTTGAATCCGTGATTAAGTGCGGATCAACAAGATATGAATGATATGTTTGAATCCGTGAGACGGATTCAGGGAATGAAAGGTATGAATGCAATGTTTGAATCCGTGCGACGGATTCAAGGAGGAAAAGCATGGATAATATGTTTGAATTCGTGAGACGGATTCAAGGGATGAAAAGGCATGAATGGAATGTTTGAATCCGTAAAACGGATTCAAGGAAATGAAATGTAGAAATGATATGTCTGAATCTGCGAAACAGATTCAACGCATGTAAGGAATGAAAGATGTGAATGATAGGATTGAAATCCGTTAGATGGATTCAAAACATAGAAGTGATGAAAGGTATGAACGTTACGTTTGAATCCGTAGGACAAATTTAAAATGATAAAAAGGATGGAACTAGTCTACATCGGAACGTGTCGATAGTTTGACCGTGGTTGTGTCAAACGAGTCATATGGGTAAATGTAAAGTAAATAAACAAAAGAATGATCGTAATAGGCATACAAAACCTAAGTTGTGAAAGGAAAGAAAGAAGTTTTGAACCAGTTAGGTGTTAAATGTGTTAGTAACAGACCCTTAGGAGTCATAATAAATGACGGGCTACGACTCGGATAATAAATTAAGTATGAGCGAAAATGATAAGTTTTGCTAACACTACCGAGATGAAGTAATGAATGTTTTTGCACGTAAGCATGAATGGAAAGAAGTACGGACGTGTGCCTCAGTACTTACACAATAATTAAGAAATGTCAGTTAAGTTTTGAAGAGTCAAAAGAAGGTTGACGAAATAAGTAATTAGAATGAAAGAATTACATGCAAGAAATGAAATGTGTGATATGTTACAGCTTGGACGTAGGAAATTGTAGACTTATTATAAGTGGGTAATTCCCTAGTATAACGAATGTTTAAATGAAATATGCCAACCGCCAATTTTGTTGATGAAAATGTTAGAATCATTGATGTGATGGAACCAATCGTATTGGTGAAAGAATATGCACGAGCGGAAGCTCATTATAAGAATGAATGAAACCTGGTCTGTTACGGCTAGTACTCGAGAAGAATATGTTTGATCTGGGTTACGGATCGTCGGTTGTGAAATGGAAAAGAGGTTAATAAATGTTTGACTCATGATTGGGTAGATATGAACTAGTATGACACATGTATATGTGTAAATTAAGTAATGCATGAAGTGAAAGCAATAATAATGTGAAATGAACGAAATGATTTAAAGGTAACGTAAAGGTATGCAAGGTACAAGTAGCCGTAGAAAACGTAGAATGGGGGTAACGTTAGAGTTAAGCACGTAGGTGTGATTATGTAATAGTAGTTTTGTTGTGATAACAAAACAAGGACTAAATGTTGTATGATATATATGTATAGAATGTAACCTTAAGAGAGAGATGAGATGGAGGTATTAGGTATGTTATAAACGAATAAAAAGGAATGTTATTAATGAGAGGTTGGAATTGTTTCAAACAAACCAAATGGTATATTGTGCGTGATGCACGATTATTGGAATGATGAATAAACCACTAACTATGAAGTGCATTTGAACTAGTGTCAGCTAGGGAAAGCGACACTAATAAGAAATCCGGGATGGGTTCTAAAAGATAGAAGGTCGTCATTGGATGGGCTCGTGGCCAGGTTGATGAACAGGAAGAAAGGATAATTACTGTTAAATAGAAGTGAGAAAGGTTTCGGGGACGAAACCTTGTTTAAGGGGGGTAGACTTGTAACGCCCCAAAATCCAAATGTTTATAATTGACATATATTCTTATTCAATATATCCTGAAATAAATAACTAGGCTATTTACCCTAGTTAAAGGTATGGTCAAAAGTATTAAGTGATGAAGGTAGTGTTAGTTATGTTTTAAAGGCAAACCCGAGGGGCTAAAGTGGAACAAATGAAAGTTCATTTGTCTAATTAAAAAGGTCAACACACACACACAAACACACATACGTGTGTGTGTTCGTGAAGCTTCAGGAGCTCTCAAGAGCTCCAAAACCCTAACTCACTTAAATCACCAAATTGAAGGGTGAATCGAGGCTCAAATTCAAGAAGAAACACGGATTAATGATCACCTTCGCGAGGGGATCATAAGGTATGTTGAATTTTTATGATTAATGAAGTTGAGAAATCTTGGTAATCATCACTAGTGGTGATTTATGTATGAATCATGAAGGTTATGGCCAAATTAGTGATGTATGCACGTTTAAGAACAAACCCTAAGCGATGACTATGAGTAAATTGTTAGAATTTAGGTGGTTGGATGAATTACCACAATTAGTTAAGTGGGTTTATGTTTAATCCATGAAATGGTATGAACTTGATTAGAAATATGTGTAGTATGGGATGTGTATTTGTATATAGAGTGATTATGGTATGGAATTTGTATGATGTTTACTTGTGATGATAAATGAAAGTGATAATTAGGATAAACACATGAAATACTTGTACATCATGCTTAGAAAGTAGTACGCACATCAAGTGTTTGATGAAATGTCTAAATGACAATAATATGTGAAATTGTATGCAATTAATGGGTAAACATGTATAGAATGTGGTAATAATGAAATTGATAGTAAACTAACATGAGGAATGCATTTTAGATATAGTTCATGAGAAGATTATGTTAGGTTGATGTTGAGTATGCTTTATGTTTGTTTGAATTGACTAATGAAAGTCATACATGAGATATGAATTCGATATGATCGTTCATACGTACGATCATATATGCTAACAAGAACGTGAATGTAATGACATGTACGGATAGGAGTCATGTCAACACGGACATAAGCATGGAAGGACAACGGGCCAAGGATAAACACGGAAGCTATGCTTGAACTCGAATGCACGAGGTAAGTGATTTCTGTAATCACTTCTTAGTTTGTTAAGTAATATGGTGTTTTAACTAATTAACATGATGTTTGAGGGTAGTTATGTGTTGAATTCCTTCGTCGTAAGTGTTGGGGCTAAAGTTGACTAAAATGCCCTTGGTGGGTATTTTGGGCGAACGACCTGTAAAAGATGTTTAGAAATAAGATAAATGACCAAGTGAATAATTAGGATAAGTACGGAAGCGAAATGTATGCTTTTGAGAATCAAATGCAATGAAATACAAAAATACCCTTAACGGGTCAAAGTAAGCTTTTGAGTAAAATGAGTTTAAAGAATGCAAGATATCCGAGAATTTAATCTTTTATAATAGGCGTCTTTGATATTATTAGGTATATAAGAATTTATGGTCAAATAAACAAGTTAGATGGATAAATGCATGAACGGGACAGGATATGGAAAAAGGGTAACAAGCCGAAGGCTTAAAAGTCTGGAATTTTGTTAATCCGGATGTCGGGTCTTAACTCCATAAGATGGAGAATTAAATTACAGACGCGTAGGAAAAAGAATCGGGTAAAACGGACCAATAATGAAGAAGTTATGGCCGTTTCCGTGAAATCGAATCGCGCTGGAAATATGCAGCAACCAGCTGCAAACCTTCTGCTGAAACAAGGGGGTCGCGCAGCGCGACGGCCCGTCGCGTCGCGCGACGGGGTAAGTTGTTCCGAAAATGGTTTTCGTGCTCCGTTTTGTCTTGGGAACTCGTTTAAACATGTTTTAAGTTGCGTAGGACTAATTTAACTTACGTTTTTATGAGTATACGTGTATGCACATATGTAGATAGGCATGTATGTATGTTTGTATGCATCTGTACACGTCTGTAGAAGTGTATGTAAGCTTGTATGCGTAAACGTATGTAAGAGTATACATGTGAGAGCGAGAACACGCGGATTTATAAGGTGTATATGAATAGGCAAGTGTGAGTTTGGGATGATGCAAATAGGGACGTATGTATGTATGTATGTATGTATGTATGTAGGTATGTATGTATGTATGTATGTATGTATGTATGTATGTAGGTGTGTATAACGCCACGAGGGTGCGTCATGATGTAGGTATGGGTGTAGGTAGATATGCATGTATTATCGTAGATGTGTTTATATGTGAGTATGCATGTAAGTTGGCATGTACGTGTGTGAGTATGTATGCAAGTAAGTATATATGCATGTGTGTACGTATGTATATGAGTATATGATATGTGTGAAGTTTAGGTAAGTATGTAAGTCATTCAGTATGATTAAGTTTTACGTTGTTGTGCGTGTGAATGGAATTTTAAGTGTAATGCAGGTACAGTATCGAAGACTCACCAGAGGTGAGGAAATCAGAGGGAATGTTTAATGATAAGGAATAATGGAATGGGAATAGTCCAAGGCTAAATAACATTTATATTGATAACGTATTAATGTCTTGTATGTGATTGGTGAATGCAGGTTTCGAGCCAGATTATCATATTGAGGAGGAGCGATCAAAGATCGAGTCACAAGATAGATTGTACGGGAGTGTTGAGTACGTAACTGAGTGAAGCTAGGTTATGTTTTCTTATTGTAAATAAGTATAATAAATGTATTTATTGTAAAAGGTTTAACCTATGAAATGATTTTAAGCGCGTAAAGGGGTTTGTAACGTAAGAAATTTTATGGTACGAATTTTTCCGCTGCGACTTTTGTCATTTACGAATTAGGGTCTTACACGAAACCAAATGCTCTTCGCTACTTTCTACATTTTAAAGCGAACACCTAAGGAACAGATAGACGAACCGGATATCCAAAGGAACGATCGTACCTTGTGCCACAAAGAGGAACGATCCAACTCCCTGGTCCGGCCTAACTAACCCGGGCCCACAGCTGTAACTACCCTGACAACGACTGGTCCGACTCTAACCAACTTGCCACGTCAGCATGTCCAAAAACTATAAATACCCCGCCAAGACTTCCAAAAGGGGTAATCGCTACTTTCTCTCTCTAAACTCTCCTCTCTCTCTCCCTGACCTATTCTATCCTCACAAATACTTATTCTCACGCCCGAGCTTGGTCACAGAGAGCCCCCCCTCCCTGTGACGAGGCTAACGGTGTGCTTGTTTCCTTGTGATCTTGCAGGTTCTTGCTAGGTCGTCTGAAGCTATACTCTGACCAGGTCAGACCAACTGGTTTTGAGTCTTCAGTGGCGCCATCCCCTCGAATTCACACAATTCGCTTTCCTAATTCTGTTCATTCGAAATTATGGCAGAATCAACGACAGCAGTTTCCACAAACACTTTCCCGTCTTATAATGACATCTGGGAAGGGAATGTTGTATCCACAACTGCCCCTACAGCAGTTGCCGCCGCAGCGGTTTTGACAGGATCAGCGACAGCACCTCCAGCTGCAAGTTCTGTGATCGCGAGTTCTGTCACCACGCTCTCGGTTACCGCTCCAGTAGCTACGCCGTTGCCTAGTTTCGACAACGCTTTCCTACTACGGAATGCTGATCTACTACGGCAACTACAACAGCAGCAGCGAGAAGAAATGTTGCAGAGTCTCCGCACGAACTTGTTCAGCAGCGTTTATCCAGGGTCTAATCCCGTCTCCGTCAGAGCTTTTACCTCTGGATCTATGGTAAGTCCCATAATCTCCACTCCTATAACATGTGTTGCACAATTTCCCTTGTCTAAGAGTGCTCCGATAAGTAACGGTCTCAACGACCTGTTTCGCCAGGGATCTATGGGTCTAAACCCTCAGGATCAAGAGCTGATCATGCCATACCATCCTACATCCATGACTTCTCAATCGAAGTTCACGCTAAGGATTGTTAATGCACCGCTCTCGGCTAAATTGAAGATGCCCCCAACGTTGAAATTTTATGATGGCACGTCCGATCCGGACGATCATATGTTTGCCTTCGCCGGAGCAGCTAAAGTCGAACAATGGCCCATGCCAGCATGGTGTCACATGTTTGCTCAGACCCTTACCGGGTCAGCTAGGGTATGGTTTGACGGTTTACCAGAAGGATCGATTGATCATTTTGAAGATTTCAGGCGTATGTTTTTACAAAACTTCTGTCAGCAGCGCCGCTGCCAGAAGGATATCACCGAAGTTCACCATATAAAACGCCGCAATGGAGAGTCCGTAGAAGACTTCATCGATCGTTTCAATCGAGAAAGCATGCAGATAAGTGGAGCGGTAGATCAGCTCCATGTTTCCGGATTTTGTCATGGAGTCCGGAACAATCAGCTCGTTGAAAAACTCCACGAAGATCTCCCAAAAACCATGGAGATACTTATGGAGCGAGCTCGAGCCTTTGTTCGAGGGAAGAGTGCTTGCGGTCAACCGAACGAAGCAGCAATAAGGAATGCCAAGGCTCGAACCACATCATGGAAACGGAACTCGTCACCACCAAAGGATAGAAACAGTAACTGGAAACCAGAAACGTACGCTTCAATACGTTCTCCGAATTGACCAAATCACCAAGCGAGATCCTTAATACGGAAACCACCCGGTTTCCTACACCCTCGAAACAGCGGCCTACCTCAGACAAGCATTCTAAGAAGTACTGCGAGTATCACCGAGACAAAGGGCACACAACTGACGAATGTTGGGCTTTAAAACAAGAGATCGAGAAGGCTGTACGATCCGGAAAACTCTCTCATCTCGTAAAAGAAGTAAAAGATGGGAAGAAGTCTGCAGCAGCGGTTGATAATCCAAACACCGAGCCTGGGATCAATATGATTCGGTCTACCAAACCGAGAGGGGTAAAGCGGTCGAACTAACACATGGCAGGTTGGATGCACCAACCAACGTACTTTCCTCCGATCGATCCGGAAGATGCTCGAGACGGACCAATCACGATATCGGCCATAGTTGCAGGACACTTGGTCCGGCGAATCTATGTAGACGGAGGAAGCGCCTTTGAGATAATGTACCTACAATGTTTTCAGCAGCTGAACCCCCAAACAAAGAAGAGACTGATCGAGGTACCTACTTCTCTAATAAGATTTTCAGGAGAAGTGGTTCGTCCGATAGGGCAGATCACCCTTCCAACCACATTCAAAGACAATGACAAAAACAGAACTGTTCAACTAACCTTTTTGGTTGTGGGTACTCATTCGTCTCATAATATTATACTCAGACGCCCCGGGTTACGAGCTCTTGGGGCAATTAGTTCGACGCTACACGGTGCCATAAAATTCCCCACCGAAGCAGGGGTCGCCACTATTTTTTCAGAGTCAAATTCAGTAATAGCAGAAGTGAAGCATGCAGCGAAGACAAGCTCCAAAAAATCTGAAGTGCCTACAGAACTTTGGGCGATTAACCTGGATTTCCCAGAACAGCAAGTGGCTATCGGTGCTCAGCTCCCAAAACGAACGAAGAAGCTTCTGTGGGAATTATTGAGCAACTCGATTGATGTTTTTGCATGGAAGCACTCCGATATGCAAGGGATTCCCAGATCTATGGCACAGCACCACCTGAACGTAAAAGAATCAATCAAGCCAATAGCACAAAGAAAAAGGCATATGGCACCAGATCGTGCCAAAGCAATTGCAAAAGACGTAAAGAGCCTCCTAGATGCTGGAATTATTCGAGAAGTCCGGTACCAAACCTGGGTGTCGAACCCAGTCATGGTACGAAAAAAGGACAACTCATGGAGAATGTGTATCGACTTCACCGACCTAAATGATGCGTGCCCGAAAGATTATTTTCCATTACCGGAGATCGACGAGAAGATTGACTCCGTCGCCACGTTCAGGCTGAAGTGTTTTCTAGACCCTTACAAGGGATACCATCAGATACAAATGGCAGTCGAAGACGAGGACAAGACAGCCTTTGTCACCAACGAAGGAGTTTACTGCTTCACTAAGATGCCTTTCGGGTTAAAAAATGTCGGTGCTACGTATCAGCGTTTAATGAGCAAAGCCTTCAAAAACCAGATCGAATGAAATGTAGAGGTGTATGTTGATGATATCGTAATCAAGAGTCACGATGAAGCCGCCATGCTGAAAGACATACTCGAAACATTTACCCGTCTCCGAAGCATCAACATGAAGTTAAACCCTAAAAAGTGTACGTTCGGGGTAGAAGAAGGAAAATTCCTGGGAGTCATGGTCGGGTCAAAAGGTTTACGAGCCAATCCTGACAAAAGTGATGCTGTCCTCACCATGAGGCCTCCAACGTCGGTCAAATAGATCCAATCCTTAAATGGGCGATTGGCCGCCCTCCATCAATTCTTGTCAAAAGCAGCAGATAGATCTCTCCCATTCATGGACGTGCTTAGAAAAAGTTTCAGGTCGGAGTTTAAATGGACCGAAGAAGCTGCACGAGCCTTTGAAGAGCTTAAGGTCTATCTGGGTACCTTGCCAACCCTCACCGTACCAGAAAAAGAAGAGGTGTTAACGGTCTACTTAGCCGCATCATGCGGTGCAATCAGCGCGGTGCTAGTCGCTCACTGAGTCGGAGCACAAATCCCCATCTACTACGTGAGTCGAACGTTGAAAGATTACGAAATGAGATACTCAAATTTGGAAAATCTAGCTTTGGCGTTAGTCCACGCTTCAAGAAGACTTCGTCGATATTTCCAAGCCCATCCAATTGAGGTTCGAACGAATCAAAGAATCCAGCATGTTCTCCGGCGACCCGAAGTTTCAGGTCGCATGGCGAAATGGGCGATCGAGTTGGGTGCGTTCAACGTCACTTTCAGAACCTAGGGTCCGTTGAAAGGGCAGGTGATAGCTGATTTTCTAGTAGAAATGCCGGAGGAAAAAGAAGTGGAAGAAATAGGACAAACTCCAAATAAGCCCTGGTCTTTGTATACAGATGGGGCTTCCAGTGCCGAAGGTTCTGGAGTAGGTTTGATTCTTACCGATACGGACGGCACGGATATGACGTATGCGCTCCGATTAGAATTCATGAGTTCTAATAATGAAGCTGAATATGAGGCCCTGCTAGCTGGCATACGTCTTGCAACCAAAGTCGGAGCAAGAAACGTTGTGGCCCACGTAGATTCGTTGCTCGTGGCGAATCAGGTAAACGGAGAATATGAAGCAAGGAAGCCAACATGATTGAATATCTCGAACATGTAAAACAAGTTATGGCATCGTTCGATTCATGTAAAGTTGAACATATTCCTCGCAGCAAAAACAAAAAGGCCGAAGCATTGAGCAAGTTGGCATCCGTATCGTTCAGTCATTTGGCTAAAGAGGTAGGGGTGGAGGTGTTAACCGCACCTTCAATTGCCACTCCTCATGTTATGCAAGTAGAAGCTCCGTCACAAACGTGGATGACTCCCATAATCAATTACCTGGTGCACGATGTTTTGCCAATCGACAAAGCAGAGGCAAGAAAGATCCAAATCAACTCTCTTCAGTACCAGATGCAGGAAGGAGGTTTGTACCGAAAGACCTTCCTTGGTCCTTTGTTAAAATTCCTCGACCCAGAACAGGCCAGTTATATCATCAGAGAAATACATTACGGCATTTGCGGGATTCATGCCGGGCCAAAAATGATCGTAACAAAGGTGAAAAACGCAGGGTATTATTGGCCCGGGATGCATGAGAGTGCAGTTAAAGAACTCCAGCAATGTGATGAATGCCAAAAGCACGTACCAGTAATCCTCCGAGCAAAGAATGAGATGATCCCGGTAACTGCCGCATAGCCTTTCCAAAAGTGGGGCGTCGACATAGTCGGTCCTTTTCCACGATCGAGCGGAAGTGCCCAATACTTGTTAGTCGCGGTGGATTATTTCACCAAGTGGGTGGAAGCCCGACCATTCACAATCATCTCCGGTTACAATGTAACGAGATTCTTCTGAAAACAAATCGTATGCCGTTTCGGTCTTCCACTTTACATTGTGAGCGACAATGCAAAGCAATTCGCGGAAAACCCGTTCAAGCGCTGGTGTGAAAACTTGAGGATTAACCAAGTCTTTTCCTCGGTTGCTCACTCCCAGGGGAACGGGCAGGTCGAACAGATAAACCGACGAATCGTTGATGGGATAAAGAGAAGACTTGGTTACGAAGGCAAAGGTTGGGCGGATGAGTTACCGAACGTTCTATGGGCTCACCGAACGTTACACAAGACTAGTAACGGAGAAACACCGTTCAGTCTTACATATGGCACTGAGGCCGTGATCCCCGCAGAAATCGGACTCCCAAATCAAAGGTGCAAAAACTAGGAAGAAAACGAGCAGGAGCTCCGATCCAATCTTGATCTGCTAGAAGAGCGTCGGAACGTTGCGGCCATAAAGGAGGCACGATACAAAAAGAAGATCGAAAAGTATTACAACGCCCGTACCAAGCTTTACAAATTCAAGGTCGGAGACTTTGTGCTCCGAAGCAGCGACGCAAGCCGCGTCGAAGCCCCTGGGAAGCCAACCCCAAAATGGGAAGGACTGTATCGAGTCAAAGAGGCTAGCGAAAAAGGCTCGTACGTGTTGGAAAAAATCGATGGGACCCCCGTACCCAGGACATGGAACGGGGTGCATTTAAAAAAATGTTTTATGTGAACAGCCTGCTACGGCCAAGAAAGATCGCTATTTCCTACTTTTTTATTTTCAATTTCCATGTATGAATCGGGAAGGTAATGCCCCGAACAAACTTCCATTTTCCTTGTAAACCGGGAGGGTCTTCCCCGGAGCTATGATTAAATAAATCAATAAATAAAGTGATCTGTATTTTTGCAAGTACAAAGCGTAGCGTATGTATAAGTTCGAACAATATAAAAACGTGCACGAACGGGCCTCAACCCATGCCTCGCGCCGATCGAGAAGGCTTAAATAGTTCAAAAATAAAAAATCTATTAAGCAGGAGATCCATATCTAATACGATCCAACAATAAAAGTCTATTAAGAAAAAGAAGTCAATTTAATAGAAACTCCCTGATTATAACCTGGTCACTTAGATGGCCGAACGACAATATGGCCAAACAGCAAAAGGTTTGGACGCAAACTAAAAGCTGAAAGGCCAGGCATAAATACTTTTACCAAAAAAATATTACTTCCAATAAAGCTAAGGAAACATATTCGCAAAAAAAGCAGAAAATTAAATTGTACGGTTACATGCAACAACGGACATAAAATACTGTACGGTTACAAAGCCAAATATTAAGATTCATAATCTTCTTTCACAATGGGGAGTTCATTCCTCTGTTTGATAACGGACAAGGGTTTGTCCACTAGATCCGCAACCTTGCCAAGAACGGAAATATGGAAATTATCAAAAGCTTGTATCGCAGCATCCAGTGCGTCCTGGGCCCCATTGTCGTATCCAGGGACTTCTTCGAACGAGCGAGCTGAGCCTTTGGCCGCCTGAAATCCTTGTTTAATCCCCTCATTCGCTCCAACCGCGTTGACACAGCTCACCAAATCAGCAACCACTTTCTCCAGCTCAGGGCTTTGATGAACCAATTTGACCACCCAAGCAACCCCGTCTGTCAGAAACCATTGCTTGGTAAGCATGAGCTCCGACACTTGAGCATATAGCTCGACCATCTCACCGTCACAGCGGGTCAACATGCCTTTCGCTTCGTCAATCGTTGCCCTGTGCGACTCGATCGCTCTATCGCGAGCCCTCTCAAGTTCGTCCTTGTCTGTAGAAAAGCGGGATTTAATCAGTAGGAAGACGGAAAACAGTAAGGAGTAAACTACGAACGTACTATTAATTAGGCGGTGATGATCGGTTAAAAGTTGATCAAAGGACGTTTGCATTTCTTTCAGCTCGGCCTTGTTCCTTTTCTCCGTATCAGATAGTTTCTTCTCTATATCACCAAATTTCAACTTAAGAGCTTCCAGGTCTTGAAGAGCTTTGTCTCGGGCTTCGTGGGCAGCAGCAGCCGAAGCCTGCGAAGATTTGGTAACTTCTTTTGCTTCCGAGACCTGCTCCTTTAGACGATCGACTTGGGACCGAAGGGAGGAAAGCTCCTGTTTGGTTTTCGATCGAACGTTGTCTTCATTTTTCAAGATAGCAATCTCGCGCTCAAACTTGCGACAATTCGATTCTGATTCTACCCAACGCTTGTAAGTTTCCACCACCAGGGAATTCGATTGGGCTTGATTCAACATCAGGGCATTCCCAAGCTCCGGACCACTCATTTTTAGGTAATGCGCATGCTCGGCCGGAGTTCCAAGATGAAACAACGCCATCTTTGCCGATAAGGCATCCACAATCCGGTCTTTGTTTGCCAACGACCACTCAGGTATATACTTCTCCAAAGCACGAGCCGAGTCCATATCCATAGCATCACCCGAACCTAGCTCCCGGCATAAGAAAACAGCCTCAGTTTCGTACCATAAAGGGGAGGAAGAGGCACTATCCCCACCATCAAATGGTTGAGGACTCGGCCTTAAAACGTTAGAAGCAACCCCGGTAGTAGGCTTACCCGAAGGAGAAGGTTCGATCTTCTTAAAGGATAGAGGCTCGGGCATTTGAATATCTTCGATAACTTTGGTAGTCGGCCCTCCGAAAGATAATCGGCTTGTCGGAATGTTGACTGGGCGATCCCTTGGGGTGCGACCACCATAAAGGTGGGCATCCAAATTCTCCAACAAGCCCCCAACAGCAGAAAACCTGGTGGCCTGATCGTCTTTGTCATCCTCCAAGGTGATGGTATTGAAATCAATTTTCTTCTTTTTCACCAGTTTGAGACTTGGATCAGATTTAGAAGAGGCAACCAGTCTTCTTTTCAAACTAACTTGAGGACGTTCCTCATCACCATCATCATCACCCTCTTCTCCCCCTTCAGCATGTACTCCTTCGTCTTCGATAGAAAGATGCTCCGAGCCGTATATAACAAAATTGGAACCAGACCCTTTCGTTCCGCTCGAGCTAGTCTTCTTGCCCTTGTCACTACCAACCACCACTGCTGCCCGTGCCGAAGAAACATTCAACACTTGTGCCATAGGAGCTAAACCCGAGCCTCCTTGGCCAGCCGAACCTCCTTGGTCAACTGGAGCTACCGGATCACGAATTGGGTAAAGATTCTCTTGTACGGTACTCAGATACGGTGGATCACCCTTAGGCGTCTTCGTGGCTCGAACGTCTAACTCAGTAGAGTCGAAGGATTTCAATCTGAGAGCTTCTTTCAAACCCATAGCTGCACAAAAAACAAACAATAAGTAATATCTATAGTCCGGCATAATAAAAACATATAACCGAGCAAAATAATCAGTAAACAATACAAGAAACACCGTATAACTAACCCTCTCCGTTCCACCTAAGGGTAGGATACCACTCCGGTTCGGCCCAGATCGTGCTTATCCGTCCCATGACAAGAATGTGTTCCGGATACTTTTGTATGCGTCCGGCTTCCCTGATTAAAGTCGCATATAAATCTCTATTAAACTCAAAGTCTTCAGGAAGAGGGGGTGGGAGGCGCGACTTCTTCAATCTCCACGTCATCTCAGCCGGAACGCACCGATCATCAACCAGGAAGAAACGGTCTTTCCAATCCTTTAAACTGGTAGTAATCCATGTATAACAACAAGCATTCTTCTTCCTTACCTCGAAGGTATACCAACTACCGGACGGATTCAACTTGTAAAAAGCCCGGAACACATCCAAATCCTGGTCGGAGCCCAAACCACGACAGGCTAACTCAAAATGACATACCTTGGCAAGGCCAAAGGGGTTCATCTGAGAAAGGTGGACCTTATGAAATAAAAGAACTTCGATCAAGAACTTCGTCAGAGGAAGACGATAGTTACAGTAATCGAATAAGCGAGTGTAAACCCCTATTTTCCCCGGAACGAAGGGATAAATGGGCGTATTCTTTTTGGGGAGAACGGGGTGTAAAGAGGCGGGAATTGCGTATTTATCTATATACCACTGTAAACCATTTCTATTCAAAATATTGAAGCAACCAGATAAGTTGCTCTTGTTCGCCATACTAAAAAGAAGATACTAACCTGATCGGAATCTTCTGTTTTCAAGGAGGGAAGAAAGGGGAAAAGAAGAAGGCAACACAGGTAAAAGTGAAAAAGAAAAGTAACTTTTCTCTTTATATATAAAAGGTGTTTTCCCCACCGCCATAGAGCCTCCAATAGGATGGCGACACGTCATGATAACTGACGCAAATCAAACGTCACATCAGATAAGAGGAAGATAAAGCGACCGTCGGTTACCTAACAAAATCATCGCCAAAATTTGAAATTCAAAAATCAACGACACGAACGACGAATCAGGGGGTCAACTCACCAAAATTACGCCATTTTAGTTCGAAGCTTTTACCAAGGAAACGCTACGAACTAGGGGGACTTGATGAGGATACGTCCTCAGTCGGACCGAACACCTAAGGAACACATAGACGAACCGGATATCCAAAGGAACGATCGTACCTAGTGCCACAAAGAGGAACGATCCAACTCCCTGGTCCGGCCTAACTAACCCGGGCCCACAAGTGTAACTACCCTGACAACGACTGGTCCGACTCTAACCAACTCGCCACGTCAGCATGTCCAAAAACTATAAATACCCCGCCAAGACTTCCAAAAGGGGTAATCGCTACTTTCTCTCTCTAAACTCTCCTCTCTCTCTCCCTGACCTATTCTCTCCTCACAAATACTTATTCTCAAGCCCGAGCTTGGTCACAGAGAGGCCCCCCTCCCTGTGACGAGGCTAACGGTGTGCTTGTTTCGTTGTGATCTTGCAGGTTCTTGCTAGGTCGTCTGAAGCTATACTCTGACCAGGTCGGACCAACTGGTTTTGAGTCTTCAAGTATTTACCGGTAAATCAACTAAAGTACTGGTACCGTACTGATCCCGAAAAAATGAAAAAAATGAGTACCGATACCGAAAATGATCGATACGATATGATAGCGAATCAGTACTGATACCCGAAACCAAATGCCCATCGCTACTTTCTACATTTTAAAGTGATTGATGCGGATGTATTAGTAAAAATAACAAAAGATGTTAAATACATCAATGCATTGGTGATGTTAGAGCTGATACTCTACAACGTGATCCCCAAGCACATGTTTAAATTATTATTAAAAGAAATTATTTTTTAAATTTTAATCTATATTACCATGACTCCATGAGAATACGAAATTGGTTTTTGCTTTTATATGATATTTTTATTTGTTATTTATTTTTAACATATCTTTTTGTATTTATGTAAAATGCAGGATGTTAAGAGCAATGACAAAGTACTAATTTGGTGAGACTTGATTAAGTATCCTATTTGTTAAAATGATTAAGTTCTAAATTGATTAAGTTTCTCTGTGGTTATGTTCATGTTAATTCGAAATCGGAGGTATAAAACGGGTTTATAAATTTGATATTTGAAAAAGGACCAGAGTTTTATGTTGCTTTTAGCTTTTAAATGGTTAAGCCGACACTGGTCAAATATGTAAAATTATTTCGTGTCTTGAAAGCTACAAACATGTCCTATTTTTTATTTATGGCTTACCAGTAAATTTGTTTACCATTTGAATGTCCTATTTTTTATTTATAGCTTACAAGTAAATTTGTTTACCATTTGATTACTATTTTCCACGTATTTACTTTATATTTATTTAACAACATAATTTTCTTAGAGAGTTTTATGTGTTTACATATCTTATAAACTACAATTACTAGCTTCGATGTTTACTTGATCTGGACTCATCTCTTTTTAGTCTGTGGAGTTTTTGTTTGTTAACTTGAGTCTTTCGTAGTTTTTAATTTTCTTTTGAGATTTGGTTATTTAACATTTTAACTAAGGGTGGAGTGAGTCGTTCAATCACTTTAGGGTGTTTGAGTTATTCTCTAGCCAATAATATCATGTCATGTCAAGTCCCCATTCCACTCTCCATTTTGCACTCAATCACTGGCAATGGTCAAACCCATGAAGAGTGGTAAAGAACTAGACCTGGCAAACGGGTCGGATCGGGTCGGGTCATGGGTCAAAACGGGTTCGGGTCGAAACGGGTTCGGGTCAGAACTGGTTTCGGGTCGGGTTGGTTAAAAAATGTATGACAGGGTGAAGAGGTAGATTATAGATGTGTACTCCACCGTGACGGTTCTGTTCTCATGTCTCTTTCCCTTTATCAACTCAAGGTTTATTAAATTTTAAACTCTGAGTTCTGGTTCTGTAATGGATGTTATAACCAGCAAACTCCTGGTTAAACTTTAATGATGTTATTGTTTACTAAGGTACACTTCATCTGTATGATTATAACCAGTAGTAATCAACTCATGTCTTTAACATCCATTATGTATCTGTTATAAACTTTTGCGTTCTCTTTTTCCAGACACCTGAACTCTTCTATAGATCACTAGCGGCAAATCTTTTGCTTGGTATGCCATTTAAGGTCAGGGCTCTTATGAAACGGTTCGCGTCGAAACGGTACGCGTCGAAACGGTTCGATTCGAAACGGTACACGTCGAAACGGTACGGGTCGAAACGGTACGAAACTCGTCCCCGACCTGAAACTCGTCTCGTTCGGAAACTCGTGTCGGCCCAAAACCTGTTGCGATCCCACCATATATCTCTAGGTTGCAAATAAAAAGGATGTCCCAGCATATATCTCTAGGTTGCATCATCGTCAAATAACAGCCATATTTGAGGCTTCATGAATTGCTTTATGTAAATAACATTTCAAGTCACATCAGCAGAAATATTATTATCAATTCCTGTAATGTATTACAAGATATGGCAAAAGATCAAATACAAATAATCTTAACATACTAAACATACAAATTGAAGGAAAACCCAAAAAGACAAGGTGGCATTTTTGTAATTACCACCAACTATCAAAGTTACAACCAAAAATACCTAAAAAAACACAAATTTTTTTTTTAACATTTTTTATTAAAAAATCGCTACATTTCGTTAGCAAAAAAAAAAAAAAAAATTTTTTTTGAACGGATATGGGTTCTAAGCGGTGGAGTTTGTTTAAAGGACGAACAACATTCTACAATTCATGGAGTCCAACGGAGAAGAATGTTATATTCACATCAATCGGAACGATATTTGGCTCTGTTAAAGCTACGGTGCAAATCGCTAGGGTTTCGTTCGATCTAGAACAACTTGAAGATGATGTAGTAGATGTAAAAGCTGAGATTAAGATACTTACAAGAGAAGAAACCGGCAACAATGCGTTTCCGTCATGTTCAGCTGACGGAAAACGATTAGTGTTCAGATCTGGACGGTCAGGACACAAAAACCTCTACTTATTAGACGCAGTTGACGGAGAGTTTAAATCAGACGGCGGAATCCGGCAGTTAACCGACGGAGAATGGATCGATACGATGCCGTGCTGGTCGCCGGACGGTAAGCTAATTGCGTTTTCATCTAACCGGCATAATCCGGCGAATGTTGATGCGTTTAGCATCTACGTAATGTGCTCCGACGGAAGTGACGTACGGCGGATCTATGTTGCCGGAGATCAAGGATCTGAGGAGGTGGATAGGGAGAGGATTAATCATGTGTGTTTTAGTGGCGACGGAGAGTGGTTATTGTTTGCGGCGAATATTGGCGGAGTGACGGTGGATCCGGTGTCGGTGCCGAATCAGTTTCAGCCGTACGGTGATTTGTATGTGGTGAGGTTGGATGGTAGTGGTCTCCGGCGGCTGACGTGGAACGGTTATGAGAATGGAACTCCGGCGTGGTTTCCTGGTGAAAAGGAGTTGGGGTGTTTGGGGTTAAATAGTGTGGGGGAGAAGTTGTTGGGTCAGTTTGATGAACCGCTTTGGATCAGTTGTGATATTTAATGGGCTTTTGCAATGTTTTGAAAACCGGTTCAAACCGGTCTTTTATACCGGTTGAAACGTCCTTTCGAACCGCTTAAACTGTCCGGTACACCTGGTTGGACTATCCAATACACCTGATTAAACCGTTTATAAGCCAAATCATATAAAAACCAGGTTCTAAAACATTGGGTTTTTGTAATTTTTGTTTATGGAAAATTTCGAATAAGTTATCTCATAAATGTGAGTTTTGTATTCTTGTATATTTGTATTTGCATTTGGCCTTCATAAAACATGAATAAAATGTTATTGTTTTTTTTGCAAAATAATTTGTTTTTTTATAAGTTTTAGTTTCGTGGGTTGGCGCCAATATAACAATAGTACCAACCTTCCTTGTAAAGAGTAGCTTCAAGGATGACATAGGTTTTTATTAACTTCATATATCATCTAATTGTTATCGTCCTTAATATCTTTTTATTGTGTCCGTAATATCTTGTTATTGTTAAGTTTAGTTTCATGAATGTTTTATTCTTTTAATTTACGTTAAAAGGATAAAAAGAGGACAGTAAATGTTGATTGCTTGTAAGAGGGGGGGGGGGGGGGGTACCTACTTGGTAAAAGAACCTTATCGCACCCTTTAAAAGTTTGATTAATCAAGGGACCGCCATTAATTGAAAGTGACGCTTTCGATGAATGTTACCATCATTTGGACAACGTCAAGTCATCACCCATATCCGTTCTCATATGAACAAGGAACAACTAGTGGATGTCATCATTGTTATCACACTTATATTTTACACTTGTGAATGTCATTTTCTCATTCTTGGATACAACTTTAGTGATTTCATTACATTTTGTGGTTTCTCCACATCGTCATACCAAATGTAGGGTTTTCACATTTTGTGTTTCGATTATCTAGACCATGGGAAACGATTCGATCATTTGGATCTGTGAATTTCATGCTCTATGAGAAAATTTCTAAGGTGCTCGGCATCGAGGATGAAAATATTATGAATGTGAGAATACCAAAGAAGATCTCAAGCAGAGGTTAGAAGACAAAGAATAAAGGAAAACTAGGAGGGGCAATGTTTATATTAGGCATATGGTCTTTACTCTTTGTGCATGGACTATTTGTCTTTACCTGTGTTCATGTTCGCTTGTTTAAGAAAGGAATTTGTTCATGTTCATTCGTTAATTTTATAAACAAACATAAACAAGCACACATTAACATAAGTGAATACAAACAAACAAAAACAAGCATAAACGAAAACAAATGAACAAACATATATTAAAGCATAAACGAAAACAAATGAACAAACATATATTAATTTGAGAAAAAAAAACCACAACATTTTCAATCGCAAATAAATACGAAGTACTTGACATAACTATCTGCAAACACTTGACAAATTTATCCCAAAATAAAGTCTCAAAATTCTAAGTTCCCCAAATAACAACGCTTGAAGTTCTTCATATGAACTCCGAACTCCAATTCACCAACCATGATCTTTGATTCACCATTCATTCATGCATCCAATTCACCAACCATAATCTTTAGACTGTATTTCCTATCTAACATAGCCAAAAAGAATAATTCAAAAGCAAGAAATATTCCAACTTCACTGGTGATAAAAAAGGGATGATTCAAAAGCAAGAAATATTCCAAATTCACAATGATGGTATAAGAAATTATCATTAGGCATTTAAATAAGAAGCTTAAATTTACCAATATGATTACATACAAAATATAAGCTTAGGTATAAGGTAAAATCTTATATATATAGATGAATTTTCCTGCCAGTTAAGAATGACAAGTATGAGGTTTATTCTAGTTATCCACAAAATGCATACGATTTAGTCAAAATATGTAATAAAACTAGAAATTTGAAGTTCAGTTTTTGGAAACATGGGGTGATTGATGAACATACCAAATACGTAGTGATGTATATTATGAAACCAAATCATCTTGAAATTTGAAGATCATCTAATGTTGCATGTATAAAGTACGAGAAGTGCTTTCAAGCTATTGTTTTATACCTTCAAAAGCCTTCTGTTCTTAGCACTCCTCTTTCAAGCTATTATTGCATGTATAAATTTTGTTGGCCGTTCAAAAAAAAAAAAAGCACTCCTCTTTGAACTTCCAATGTAGCGTATACCTTTGTCAAAAACCATAAATGATGGCTGGTCAAGCAGCAGTAGTGTTTCCATGTAAGAATGCGCATAAAATAAACCTCCTTCATCAATCCCAAGTGATATCCCAAGGTTACGGATCTCTTTTGAGTTGGGTTCATAAACAACAAGCCATGACGATTCCCCATCATCTTTTGTAACTTGTATTACAAGTTCACCACTCCTCGTAAATTCTAGTACGCGATTTATCGTTGCAACTGGTAGGTGAATGGTGTATAACTTTGTAAATGATTTTGGTACACCATCCTCCATCATCCATACACTGTAAACTTGATTATCAACAGCACTATGTTCAACCAAAACAAGAGACTCCCTTAGATTATATAAGTGCAAATCCCACATAGAAGATTCATACACAAAATTATCTGGGAGGTTTACTTCTCCAAATTCTTCACTTGTCATATCAAATGAAATAATCATATTATAAGCTAGAGTTTGAGCATCTACGGTACTCCTATCAATAGCAAGCCCATAAAAAACCCCATCTACACAAACCCCACCTGCAGATAGTCTATTGTTAAAAACAATCGATTTACGAGGGAGATTGCTATTCAGACTTCTCCACTCCCTGGTACTTAACGTAAAAACCTCAACTTGCCAAGGGATGCTAGTTATGCTTTCCATATCCACAAAACTTCTAATACATCTAATCCTGACAACCTTCGGGTCACTCGTCTCACGACAAACCCCAAACCCAAGCCCGGTATCAAATATCCCATCATCTAACATTTTAGGCACAACAACAGCAACAGTTTTTCTAATTGAAGGATTCCAAATAACAACCCTTTCATTGTCATACAAACACAACAAGCCATGAGAACTGCCTATTTTCCTATAACTTTTAAGCATCTTAACCAACGGAGGAAGAGTCACAGAGACTCTCTGTTCAGGGAAAGTATTATCATCAACAATAGAAACGTAGTTTTGCTCAGAACCATACCGACGGATATACACAAGTAGATGTTGCTGTTGGGAGCTGTAATGAGTGATAAAATCGGAGCTATCGATGAGAGATTTCCATGATTTGGAGACTGATCGGCAACGAATGAGTGATTTTACTGGAAGCCGTTTGATGATTTCCTCTTGGATCTCGAAAGGCACGTTGTCTGACATCTTGATTTTGATTACGAGCTCACGATATCAATTTCTAGGGTTTCCAAGCGAATGGAAGATTTGGGGATTTCTGCACTAGTGGAGTGGAGAGGCGCACAAAACGGTTTTTTTTTTTTTTTTTTAGGGAGGGGTCTTTGGGATTCCTTTTAAAAGTGATTTTTGAAGTTAAAAGGACTTTTGAGAAGGAAATGAATTCCAAAACTCATCTAAGAAGAAGAAGTACTTTTGAAGTAAAAGGAATCCCAACTCCCAAACACCATGAAAAAAAGGACTTTTAGAGCAGATTATATGTCTTTAAAAAGGAGATTTTGAGAAGTCAAGATTTCTAACTTATTGAATTTGAGAAGGACTTTTAAGAAGGAGAAGTTAAAAAGGAATCCCAAACACCCCCTTAGCACCGGAACCGGGTCTAGTTTCGGTCAACAAAGTCAACACCCGATTCCTGTAGGGTAGGAACCTGTTCCAATTACGTTTGGGTTTTTTACCGGGTTTGGCAAGGTTTTTTTCGGGTTCCAGTTGGTTGAGGTACGGGTTTTGACCGGGTAGAGTAGGAAACGGTTCAATTACGTTTGGGTTTTTTACCGGGTCGTTGCAAGCTTTGAGCCGATTTGAAGAATTGACGACGAGTTTTTAACGGATAATCGATGGCCAAAATGAAGAAACCTGAACAGTTATCGCTTTTGGAACTTGGACCGCAACTTAATTTTCTAATAGGGTTTGTTAACTTTGAAAGGACAGCTTTGTCAATACATTAAGATTCAATAAGGAATGAGATATATGCAATTTTGATTTTGAGTTGCACTTGAAGAGGTATAGAAAAGGACATGTGCTTCTCCCTTTTCCGTTTGTGTTCTTTTTTTGTGTGTATTACAAGAATGGTCTTTAACGTTTTCCCTTTTGTTAACGTTATTTAGGGTGTGCGGGGTGGGTTAGGCAACCCCTTCGGCACAGCATGTCCACCGCCAACATCAACTTGCCGATCGGGTGGAGGATTTTCGGGCAAACTATGCCCCATGCGGCAAAGATGAGGAGAGGGAGTAAAGGTGGGGCCCACTACTTCTCAACCAATCACATGTTTTGTTTTGTTTTTTTAAATTAGTTTTCCTAATCTCATTTTAGGCATGCACCGCTTATGTTTTTTGGGCAAGAAGGAAGAATAAGAGGAGAAATGACATGGCACAATACGATTGGATGGGGGGGGGGGGATTTTGCCTAATCTCATTAGGCATGCACCCCTTACACTCTTAGAAATTAAGGATATGGTATTAAATTTATGTTTACTCGTAATACATTTAGTTATCAGAGTGGAAGAATGTTCGTTTCTTACGTAATGTTACACCTCAAAACCAAGATGCGACGAAAATTGGATTTTCACAAAACATAATCTTTTGATCCCCAAACACTGTAGAAGTAGTAATCAAGTCCTCAAAACTAAAGTATAATCAAACTTATCTAAGGTTATGTAAATCATAGTTCCATTATGTCAACTATTGCTTTTACCAAATAGTCATTCAACTATTGCCTTACATTATATACAACGTAAAATCAAGTTGGTTTCACTTGTGAGTTTTATGTTTAACATTTTCAAAACACATAAAACTAAATGATTTTTCTAAACATTTGAAAGCATGCGAATATGAGTTCAGTTCCGAATATAATATGATTTACATAAGTTTACTTTATTGTTTCTTTTTAATTCTCTTCCCGAAGGCTCTCTAATAAGAGTAAGACCCGAATCATCGGTTCAAATCAAACGATAAAAGAAAAGATAGTTCTAATAGTCTCTTGTGATTAGGGGATGAATTTTCCTGCCAGTTAAGAATTTTTTTTATATAACATTAGACAACTAAAGCATCAAGTGATAGGTGTTAAAGTAAATGCAAACATAGAATCGGTTTAGTCAAAATATGTAATAAAACTAGAATATCTAAAGTTCAGTTTTTGGAAACATGGGGTGATTGATGAACATACCAAATATGCAGTGATGTATTTTATGAAAACAAATCATCTTGAAATTTGAAAACCATCTAATGTTGCATGTATAAAGTACGAGAAGTGTTTTCAAGCTATTGTTTTATACCTTCAAAAGCCTTCTGTTCTTAGCACTCCTCTTTGAAACTTTCAATGTAGCGTATACCTTTGTCAAAAATAAATTCACAGTATCACTAGCATGCAAATACAACGGACTACTAACATCCAACTTACTAATCTGAGTAACAACAGGATCATTAACTGGTTCGCCCATTATACACAAACAAACAGAAGATACAATATACTAAACAGTTAGCAACAAGAAACAAAGGAAGAAAAAATAACCTGACTCAACAGATAACAAATACAGAAACGTCAACCAACAACAACGGCAGATCTGTGCCAGGGGCCAGATGGTAGGTTCGTCACTCAAGGTGCCTACCCAAGTCTTTGCACAGAAGCCAACCCTAGAAATCACAGCACTAAACTAAGTACAAGAAAGAACAAGTATTGAGCACAACAACAAGAAGACAATCAATACTCAAACAAGCACAGACCCACAGAGTGAACCCTCTCTGTATCCCCAATATCTATAACCGGTCCTCACTACCCCGGCATCAACAACTACAACAATCACAATGCAAAAATAAAGGAGACAAAAGATAGGAACAAACTATGGCTGGTCAAGCAGCAGTAGTGTTTCCATGTAAGAATGCGCATAAAGAAAACCTCCTTCATCAATCCCAAGTAATATCCCAAGGTTACGGATCTCTTTTGAGTTGGGTTCATAAACAACAAGCCATGACGATTCCTCATCATCTTTTGTAACTTCTATTACAAGTTCACCACTCCTCGTAAATTCTACTACGCGATTTACCGTTGCATCTGGTAGGTGAATAGTGTATAACTTTGTAAATGATTTTGGTACACCATCCTCCATCATCCATACACTGTAAACTCGATTATCGACTTCGGCACTCCGTTCAACCAAAACAAGAGACTCCCTTAGATTATATATGTACAAGTTCCACAAAGGCCCGTGGTCTACAAAACTATCCGGGAGGTTTACTTCTCCTAATTCTTCACTTGTCATATCAAATGAAATAATCATATTATATGCTAGAGTTTGAGCATCCCGGGTACTCCTATCAATAGCAAGCCAATAAAAAACCCCATCTACACAAACCCCACCTGCATCAAGTCTACTGTTAAAAGCAATCGATTTACAAGGGAGATTGCTATTCAGACTTCTCCACTCCCTGGTACTTAACGTAAAAACCTCAACTTGCCAAGGGATGCTAGTTACACTTTCCAGATCCGCAAACCTTTTAATATAACTAATGCTGACAACCTTCAGGTCACTCGTCTCAGGACAAACCCCAAACCCGAGCTCGGTGTTAAACATCTTAGCATCTACCACATTAGGCACAACAACAGCAACAGCTTTTCTAATCGAAGGATTCCAAATAACAACCCTTCCATTGTTATACAAACACAACAAGCCATGAGAACTGCCTATTTTCCTATAACTTTTAAGCATCTTAACCAACGGAGGAAGAGTCGGGGAGACTCTCTGTTCAGGGAAAGTATTATCATCAACGATTGAAACGTATTTTGGCTCGTAACCATATCGTTGATTACACACAAGTAGATGTTGCTGTTGGGAGCTGTAATGAGTGATAAAATCGGAGCTATCGATGAGAGATTTCCATGATTTGGAGACTGATCGGCAACGAATGAGTGATTTTACTGGAAGCCGTTTGATGATTTCCTCTTGGATCTCAAAAGGCACGTTGTCTGACATCTTGATTTTGATATCAATTTCTAGGGTTTCCAAGCGAATGAAAGATTTGGGGATTTTTGCAATAGTGGGATGGAGGCAAATTTAGAGGGTGCACAAAACGATTTTTGTTTCGGTCAACAAAGTCAACAACCGATTCCTTTAGGGAAGGAACCAGTTCCAATTACGTTTGGGTTTTTTTACCGGGTTTGGCAAGGTTTTTTTTCGGGTTCCAGTTGGTTGAGGTACGGGTTTTGACTGGGTAGAGTAGGAACCGGTTCAAGTGGTTCTGGTTTGGTTTTTTTTTTCTTCGGTCGGGTCCGGAACATGTACCCACGGTTCGGTTAGGGTAGGAACCAGTTACGGATCCGGTGTTTTTGGTCGGTGAAGACGTTAATATTGAATTAAAGAGATAGAGATAAAAATAAAGATAAAGATGAGTTATAGATAATTACAGTGAATTATTTATTAAGTCTTTATAGGGATAATTGTTAGATTTAATTAAATAGGTTTATCTAGTTGACTATTTATTTATTTATTTAATAGAGTTTGAGTCGGGTTAGGACTAGAACAAGTTTAGTATAAATAGAGGGTTAGGGTCATTGTAATTTGTGTGCTCCCATTGTTTAATAATAAAAAGAGTCGAACATTTTGTTCAATCTCGTGTTTTAGTGTTCGATCAAGGGCCTGATTTCCAACACTCGGGTCCGGGTCCAAGTTGTATGACCATCTCTAGAGGCAATAAGATATGACACCGTAGTGTAGTATGAAACTGGCCCGATATTCGAATTCAATTGACTTAATCAACAAGTGGGTAAGTCTGATCTTTACTTGTGAATTGGATTTTCACAAAACATAATCTTTTGATCCCAAACACCGTAAAAGTAATCAAGTCCTCAAAACTAAAGCACAATTAAACTTATGTAAGGTTATGTAAATCACAGTTCCATTATGTCAACTATTGCTTTTATCAAATAGTCACTCAACTATTGCCTTGCATTATATACACGTAAAATCAAGTTGGTTTCACTTGTGAGTTTTATGTTTAATATTTTCAAAACACATAAAACTAAATGATTTTTCTAAACATTTGAAAGCATGCGAATATGAGTTCAGTTCCGAATATAATATAATTTAGATCAGTTTACTTTATTGTTTCTTTTTAATTCTCTTCCTGAATACTCTCTAACAAGAGTAAGACCCGAATCATCAGTTCAAATCAAACGATAAACGAAAAGATAGTTCTAGGGGTCTCTTGTGATTAGGGATGAGCAAATGTGACTTGGTACCGGTACCGAATTTCCCGTCCGAAATCTTTTCGGTATCGATTCGGTACCCACTTTTAGGCGTTTTCGGTACCGGTATTTTCGGTATGATACCGGTATTTCACCGAATTTTACATATAAATACAGGTACCGTGGTACCCATTTTTGGCGAATTCGGTACTGGTACCAAGCTCATCCCTACTCAAGACAATGCGTCAACACGAAACTGGTGATATTATATATATATATAGATATATGTATATTACTAGTGAGGCTTGATGAATAGTGTTTCAAATTGATAGACCAATCAGTGGCATCCACTATTTTATTTTTATTTTTTTACACTTCAAATATATTTAAATGTATATACTTTCTATACATAAACAATGAACAAAGTTTGTGTTTGTTCTATTGGTTTGTCTATTAAAGTTGCACAAATAAGGCCACAAGTTCAATTCTAGGCATATGCCATCTTTTTCACATTTTTTAACCCATCTTCTCTTCTCTTCTCATTTTATCTGTTTTCTTTTTTTTCTATTTATTTGTTTTCATGTTATTTTTTATGTGTTTTGGCCTTTTTCTTTTATTTTGTTTTCCTTTTGTTGTTGTCGTTTTAGTGATCAAACAATTATATACATATTAGAGTTTTTGTTTTTAAAAATTTCTTTTTCTTTTTTACATCATATTTATCATTTAATTTTTTATTTTAATCATTCCTTTTTATTGTTTAATCATGTTTCCTTTATCATTAATTTAATATTTTTAATAATTTATGTTCGTTAACTTTTTCTAAAAACCTAAGTACGTAGTTGTGTTAATTTTTTTCTTCGACATTCCAGTATAAATTTTATTAGAACGAAGTTGTATTCAAATTAGAGTATTATTTGGTATCTTAAAACGGTATGATGATGAACTGAACCGAACCGATTCTGACGGTTTGACTTTCTAAACAACACCCTTCGTTTTCAAATAACATTTGTTTTACATTATTATTTGTTTTGTTTCGCCGCAACGCGCGACTTCAAGAAATCTAGTTATTATTATTTTATAACCTTTTGTGTATTTATCTACTAGATTATTTACATATTAATCTACTACTATTAACAAGTTATACATGCACCTTACATATGATTTGAATCATCCATCTTTTTTTATATAGGTGACTAAGTGAGTCGCCTTAACACCACACCTTGTCCTTTTAAGTTCACCACTTACTAGTAACAATAATGCCAATAGCATATTCAACCATGTTCATTCGTTAACTTTATAAACAAACATAAACAAGCACACATAAACATAAGTGAATACAAACGAACAAAAACAAGCATAAACGAAAGCAAATGAACAAACAAACATATATGAATTTGAGAAAAAAAACCACAACATTTTCAATCTCAAATAAATACGAAGTACTTGACATAACTATCCGCAAACACTTGACATATTTATCCCAAAATAAAGTCTCAAAATTCTAAGTTCTCCAAACAACTAAGCTTGAAGTTCTTCATATGAACTCCAATTCACCAACCATGATCTTTGATTCACCATTCATTCATGCATCCAATTCACGAACCATAATCTTTAGACTGTATTTCCTATCTAACATAGACAAAAAGAATGGTTCAAAAGCAAGAAATATTCCAACTTCACTGGTGATAAAAAAAGAATGATTCAAAAGCAAGAAATATTCCAAATTCACAATGATGGTATAAGAAATTATCATTAGGCATTTAAATAAGAAGCTTAAATTTACCAATATGATTACATACAAAATATAGATGACCTGAAAGCTTAGGTATAAGGTAAAATATATTAATATAGATGAATTTTCCTGCCAGTTAAGAATGACAAGTATGAGGTTTATTCTAGTTATACACAAAATGCATACGGTTTAGTCAAAATATGTAATAAAACTAGAAGAGTAAACTGCCATTTTGGTCCCTGTGGTTTGGCCAGTTTTGCCACTTTAGTCCAAATCTCAAACTTATTACATCCAGGGCCCTGTGGTTTGGTTTTTGTTGCCATTTTGGTCCAAATTTCAAATTTGACCAGATTTCCCATTAATGACCTGCTATTTTGTCTTTACCCTCAGGGGCATTTTGGTCATTTTAGAATTATTATCTCTTTATAATAACCCAATTATAATAAAACCCTTATATCATCTTCATCTTCAACCTCATGAATGAACAAACAGACATCTCTCTCTCTCTCTCTCTCTCTCTCAAGATACAACTCTCTGCTCTCTCTCTAAAATACCACCACCACACCACCACCACCCCCACCATCGCATCATCCCCACCGCCGCCAACACCATGAATGGCATCTTGTGCAACGAGCAGGGCACGAATGGCATCCAGAACCCCCAACTTCGTTCCTTTGATTCTGCTCCAAAACCATCAATATCATCTTACAAACAATAAATATCCAATCTTGTCAGTCTAATAAATCCCTAACACCAAAAGCAATCAAAATCCCATTAACCAAAATCACATCTTTATATCAAAATTCACCTTTACAACATAAATCCCACATAACCCAAAACACAAACCTCTTATCAACAACAAAACACTAAAATCCAGTTGGAAATTAGGTCAAAAAAGAGAGAAAATTGGGGGGGGGGGGGGGGGGGGGGTTAGAGCAAAAGGGCTTACAGTTGGAAATTAGGTCAAAAAAGAGAGAAAATTGGGAACATCGGAGCTTTGCCGGTAACAACAAGCCAGACCCAACCATACCCAACAAAGTTCTGAAGAGCACCGATAAGTAGAAGGGCCCACAAGGGTAAAAACTCCGACATACTTCCGGCCAAAAACCCAACACTGTCACCAAGATCCTTAGCTACACCTAATCTAGCAACCTGTTTTTGATTATAGTTTAATGAACTCTTTATTACAGGAGATATGCTTCCAAACAGGTAGCCGATACCGGCGCATGATTGAACCCACATTGCTGCAACAAAAACGAGCCATCTGTTGTTGAAGAAAGTGACGAATATGTCTTTGATTCGAACCATTTTTTGGTTTTGGGTGTGTTGGGATCGGATACAGAAGATCTGTGTGAGTTGAAACGTGGTATTTGTGGTGAGTTTGATTCAGGGGGAGGAGGTGGCGGCGGTGAGAAGGGGGAGGAGGTGGCGGTGGTGGTGGTGCTATAGAGAGAGAGAAGAGAGAGAGAGAGGGAGGAGGTGGCGGCGGTGGTGCTATAGAGAGAGAGAGTTGGTCGATAATGAAGATGAACTCAGATCGGGGTGGCGGCGGTGATGGTGGAGGCGGTGAGGTGAGGGTGACGATGGTGGTGGTGATTGTTTGAGAAGATGATCTTCAGTGATGGTGGGGTGGGGTTTGATCTTCAGTGATGGTGGGGTGGGGTTTATATATTAATGGGGTTAATTAATATTAGGTTATAATAAACCTAAAATGCCCAAAATGCCCCTGAGGGTGAAGACAAAATAGCAGGGTCAAAAGTGGGAAATCTGGTCAAATTTGAAATTTGGACCAAAATGACAACAAAAACCAAACCACAGGGCCCTGGATGTAATAAGTTTGAGATTTGGACTAAAGTGGCAAAACTGGCCAAACCACAGGGACCAAAATGGCAGTTTACTCAAACTAGAATATCTAAAGTTCAGTTTTTGAAAACATGGGGCGATTGATGAACATACCAAATATGCAGTGATGTATTTTATGAAACCAAATCATCTTGAAATTTGAAGATCATCTAATGTTGCATGTATAAAGTACGAGAAGTGTTTTCAAGCTATTGTTTTATACCTTCAAAAGCCTTCTGTTCTTAGCACTCCTCTTTGAAACTTTCAATGTAGCGTATACCTTTGTCAAAAACCATAAATGATGGCTGGTCAAGCAGCAGTAGTGTTTCCATGTAAGAATGCGCATGAAATAAACCTCCTTCATCAATCCCAAGGTTACTGATCTCTTTTGAGTTGGGTTCATAACCAACACGCCATGATGATTCCCCATCATCTTTTGTAACTTCCATTACAAGTTCACCACTCCTCCTAAATTCTACTACGCGATTTATCGTTGCATCTGGTAGGTGAATAGTGTATAACTTTGTAAATGATTTTGGTAGACCATCCTCCATCATCCATACTCTGTAAACTCGATTATCAACCTCGGCACTATGTTCAACCAAAACAAGAGACTCCCTTAGATTATACATGTACAAGTTCCACATAGACCCTTCATATACAAAACTATCCGGGAGGTTTACTTCTCCAAATTCTTCACTTGTCATATCAAATGAAATAATTATATTATAAGCTTCAATTTCATCTACGGTACTCCTATCAGTAGCAAGCCAATAAAAAACCCCACCTGCAATTTGTCCACTGTTATAAATAATCGATTTACGAGGGAGACTGTTGCTATCCGGACTTCTCCACTTCCCGGTACTTAACGTAAAAACCTCAACTTGCCAAGGGATGCTAGTTTCAATTTCCAGATCCACAAACCTTTTAATATATCTAATCTTGACAACCTTCGGGTCACTCGTCTCGCGACAAACCCCAAACCCAAGCTCGGTGTTAAACATCTTAACCACATTAGGCACAACAACAGCAACAGCTTTTCTAATCGAAGGATTCCAAATAAAAACCCTTCCATTGTTATACAAACACAACAAGCCATGAGAAGTGCCTATTTTCCTATAACTTTTAAGCATCTTAACCAACGGAGGAGGAGTCACAGAGACTCTCTGTTCAGGGAAAGTATTATCATCAACGATTGAGACGTATTTTGGCTCGGAACCAAATCGTTGATTGCATACAAGTAGATGTTGCTGTTGGGAGCTGTAATGAGTGATAAAATCGGAGCTATCGATGAGAGATTTCCATGATTTGGAGACTGATCGGAATCGAATGAGTGATTTTACTGGAAGCCGTTTGATGATTTCCTCTTGGATCTCTAAAGGCACGTTGTCTGACATCTTGATTTTGATTACCAGCTCACCATGAATTTCTAGGGTTTCTAACATGTCTGGGCTGGTCTCATCTTATTGGGCCGTCTTACATAATGAAATGTAAAACTTTATTCGGCCTGTCTGGTCTTTATTTTATTTTATTATTTTTTTTACCGATTATAAAATTCTAGGTTTCAATTTTTTCATAGTTACCAATTTACCATGTTCAAATGTTCAATAACTTTGTGGCTTTGCATCATTATCTTTATCACACTAATACTTAAATCGAACATTTATATATAAAAACATCAACAGTTTGCCAAGAAAACAAATGAAAATGATAAATAACCCCCTAACGAGACTTTACAAGAGCAACACTAATTCATCGTTATCACACTTACATTTTACACTTGTGAAGGTCATTTTCACGTTTTTGGATATAACTTTAGTAATAACGTTATATTTTGTTTACTCTCAACACTTTTAGTCAAAGTAGCAACAACCTCAATGGTAACCCTCAACCGGTCAAACCCTTTGGAATTTTGCAATCAGAACATAGTTTGTGACAACAAGAATGTTAATAGTGGGCAACAAGATTGATAATAATATATTTTTTTAACAAGCTAAAGTATCAACTTGTTCGGGTAAAGAATATAAGCATCTTGCAAACAAATAGCCTATGTGATCATCATGATGACATTTAGGTATTTATTCAATCACTTTTTGTTCAAGTTATACACAAAAGGCAAACAGTTGAATAAAAAATTGTAATAAAACTAGAATAACTAAAATTCAGTTTTTGGAAACATGGGGTGCTTTATGAACATACCAAATATGTATGTTATGAGACCAAATCATCTTGAAATTTGATGATCATCTAGTGCTTGTAACACCCGTGAACAAGCATAAACGAAAACAAATGAACAAACAAACATATATGAATATGAGAGAAAAAAACCACAACTTTTTCGATCTCAAATAAATACAAAGTACGTGACATAACTATCCGCAAACACTTGACATATTTATCCCAAAATAAAGTCTCAAAATTCTAAGTTCTGCAAACAACTAAGCTTGAAGTTCTTCATATGAACTCCAATTCACCAACCATGATCTCTGATTCACCATTCATTCATGCATCCAATTCACCAACCATAATCTTTAGACTGTATTTCCTATCTAACATGGCCAAAAAGAATAATTCAAAAGCAAGAAATATTCCAACTTCACTGGTGATAAAAAAAAAAATGATTCAAAAGCAAGAAATATTCCAAATTCACAATGATGGTATAAGAAATTATCATTAGGCATTTAAATAAGAAGCTTAAATTTACCAATATGATTACATACAAAATATAGATGACCTGAAAGCTTAGGTATAAGGTAAAATATATTAATATAGATGAAATTTCCTGCCAGTTAGGAATTTTTTTTAAATAACAGTAGACAACTAAAGCATCAAGTGATAGGTGTTAAAGTAAATGCAAACATAGAATCGGTTTAGGCTATAGGGTGTGGTCATGACCCTTATGGTCACCATGACCCTCCACATCAGCGCCATGTCACCCACTTCTAATCCATCATCCAAAACCACTACCCTAAGGGTGTGGTCATGACTCAAACCACTATTTTCTTATTTTAATTTATTTTTGTGAAAAGCAAAATGAAATATTTAAAAAGGAAAGTAGGCCCATGGTTGCCATGGTTTAATCCATGCCAACCATGGTGGATGAGGCAAGGGGGATGGTGTAGCAATCCATTAATGGTCCTATGTGGCATTGATGACCCAATCCATGCCCCCAACACCCTTTAGCCTTAGTCAAAATATGTAATAAAACTAGAATATCTGAAGTTCAGTTTTTTGAAAACATGGGGTGATTGATGAACATACCAAATATGCAGTGATGTATTTTATGAAAACCAAATTATCTTGAAATTTGAAGATCATCTAGTGTTGCATGTATAAAGTACAAGAAGTGTTTTCAAGCTATTGTTTTATACCTTCAAAAGCCTTCTGTTCTTAGCACTCCTCTTTGAAAATTTCAATGTAGCGTATACCTTTGTCAAAAACCATAAATGATGGATGGTCAAGCAGCAGTAGTGTTTCCATGTAAGAATGTGCATTAAAAAAACTTCCTTTATAAATCCCAAGTAACATCCCAAGGTTACTGATCTCTTTTGAGTTGGGTTCATAACCAACACGCCATGACGATTCCCCATCATCTTTTGTAACTTCCATTACAGGTTCACCACTCCTCGTAAATTCTACTACACGAATTATCGTTGCATCAGGTAGGTGAATAGTGTATAACTTTGTAAATGATTTTGGTACACCATCCTCCATCATCCATACACTGTATACTCGATTATCGACCTCGGCACTATGTTCAACCAAAACAAGAGACTCCCTTAGATTATATATGTGCAAGTTCCACATACACCCTGAATATACAAAACTATCCGGGAGGTTTACTTCTCCAAATTCTTCACTTGTCATATCAAATGAAATAATCATATTATAAGCTAGAGTTTGAGCATCTCGGGTACTCCTATCAATAGCAAGCCCATAAAAAACCCCATCTACACAAACCCCACCTGCAGATAGTCTATTTTTAAAAACAATCGATTTACGAGGGAGATTGCTATTCAGACTTCTCCACTCCCCGGTACTTAACGTAAAAACCTCAACTTGCCAAGGGATGCTAGTTACGCTTTCCACATCCACAAAACTTCTAATATATCTAATCCTGACAATCTTCGGGTCACTCGTCTCACGACAAACCCCAAACCCGAGCACGGTTTTAAACATCTTATCATCTACAAAATTAGGCACAACAACAGCAACAGCTTTTCTAATCAAAGGATTCCAAATAACAAGTTTTCCGTAGTCATACAAACACAACAAGCCATGAGAAGTGCCAATTTTCCTATAAGGGTTAAGCATCTTAACCAACGGAGGAAGAGTCGCAGATTTTGGCTCGGAACCATATCGTTGATTGCACACAAGTAGATGTTGCTGTTGGTACCTGTAATGAGTGATAAAATCGGAGCTATCGATGAGAGATTTCCATGATTTGGAGACTGATCGGAATCGAACGAGTGATTTTACTGGAAGCCGTTTGATGATTTCCTCTTGGATCTCGAAAGGCACGTTGTCTGCCATCTTGATTTTGATTACCAACTCACGTTATCAGTTGCTAGGGTTTCCAAGCGAATGGAAGATTTGGGGATTTTTGCACTAATGGAGTGGAGGCAAATTTAGAGGTGCACAAAACGGGTTTTTTTATTTAGCACCGGAACCGGGTCTGGTTTGGCCCGTTTGGGTCAACAACCGATTCATGTAGGGTAGGAACCGGTTACAATTACGTTTGGGTTTTTTTACCGGGTTTGGTAAGGTTTTTTTCGGGTTGCAGTTGGTTGAGGTACGGGTTTTGACCGGGTAGAGTAGGAACCGGTTCAAATGGTTCTGGTTTGTTTTTTTTTTCTTCGGTCGGGTCTGGAACATGTACCCACGGTGCGGGTAGGTAGGAACCAGTTACGGATCCGGATCCAGTGTTTTTGGTCGGTGAAGACGTTAATCTTGAATTAAAGAGATAAAGATAAAGATGAGTTATAGATAATTACCGTGAATTATTTATTAAATCTTTATAGGGATAATTTTTAGATTTAATTAGATAGGTTTATCTAGTTGACTATTTATTTATTTATTTATTTAATAGAGTGTGAGTCGGGTTAGGACTAGAAGTTTAGTATAAATATAGGGTTAGGGTCATTGTAATTTGTGTGCTCTCATTGTTTAATAATAAAAAGAGTCGAACAGTTTGTTCAATCCTGTGTTTTAGTGTTCGATCAAGGGCCTGATTTCCAACACTCGGGTCCGGGTCCAAGTTGTATGACCATCTCAAGAGCCAATAAGATATGACACCGTAGTGTAGTATGAAATTAGTTTGACTGGCCCGATATTCTAATTGAATTGACTTAATCAACAAGTGGGCAAGTCTAATCTTTACATGTGAATTGGATTTTCACAAAACATAATCTTTTGATCCCAAATACCGTAGAAGTATTGGATTTTCACAAAACATAACCTTTTGATCCCAAATACCATAGAAGTAATCAAGTCCTCAAAACTAAAGTACAATCAAACTTATCTAAGGTTATGTAAATCATCGTTCCATTATGTCAACTATTGCTTTTAGCAATTAAGTTGGTTTCACTTGTGAGTTTTATGTTTAACATTTTCAAAACACATAAAACTAAATGATTTTTCTAAACATTTGAAAGCATGCGATTATGAGTTTAGTTCCGAATATAATATGATTTAGATAAGTTTACTTTATTGTTTCTTTTTAATTCTCTTCCGGAAGGCTCTCTAATAAGAGTAAGACCCGAATCATCGGTTCAAATCAAACGATAAAAGAAAAGATAGTTCTAATGGTCTCTTGTGATTAGGGATGAGCAAATGTGACTTGGTAACGGAACCGAATTTCCCGTCTGAAATCTTTTCGGTATCGATTCGGTACCCACTTTTAGGCGTTTTCGGTACCGGTATTTTACCAATTTTACACATAAATACGAGTACCGCGGTCAGTGGCGGATCTAGAAAATCCGCCAAGCCGTAACGTTTTATAAAAAAACCGTAACTAAATCATAAAAACGTCAAATTTTTCTAAAATTTACACTAATTTTACACTACCGCCGAAACGCCAAGCCGTAGCGGAGGTTGCCCCTTCTTATATGCTAGGTTCGCCCCTAACCGCGGTACCCATTTTTGGCCAATTTTGGTACCGGTACCGGGCTCATCCCTATTCAAGACAATGCGTCGACACGAAACTGGTGATAATATTATTATTTTATAACCTTTTGTGTATGTATCTATTAGATTGTTTACATATTAATCTACTACTATTAACAAGTTATACATGCACCTTACATGATTTAAATCATTCATTTTTTTTATATAGGTGACTAAATGAGGCATCTTAACACCACACCTTGTGCTTTTAACTTCACCACTTATTAGTAACAATAATGCCAATAGTATATTCAACCTTGTAGCAACATCCTCTATGGTAAGTGGTAACCCTCATAACCGTTTAGCAGAACAATTCTCACTCCTCGTTAGTTAATACCAAATAACTAGATATGCAAATTTTATAAATCTACAAACCCCATGCGTGATGGGCGTGCAGCCGTGCATCACTATATGCAAGGCGTTCTTTATAAAAAGAATCTAACTTTACCTTGAAAACAACACAAGATGGATCATAAATGCATCATTAACTTGGAACAAAAGAATACCAAATGCACACCATAATCACAAAAAAAAAAAAAAACCTAACAGAGATCTTGCAATCAGAACATAGTTTGTGACAACAAGGACAACAAAATCGATGATAGTATACTTTTTTTCAATAAGCTAAAGTAACACCCTTCCGTGTTAAAGAATGTAAGAATTTTTGCAAACAAATAGTCTGTGTGATCATCATAATGACATCGAGGTATTTATTCAGTCACTTTACGACAACTAACACATATAATATGAGGTTTATTCTAGTTATACACAAAGATAATGCGGTTGAACAAATATTTTGTGATAAAACTAGAATAACTAAAATTCAGTTTTTTAAACATGGGGTGATTTAAGGACATACCAAATATACAGTAATATATGTTACGAAACCAAATCATCTGGAAATTTGAAGATCATCTAGTGTTGCATAAATAAAGTACAAAAAGTGTTTTCAAGCTATTACTTTATACCTTGCTTGTATGACTCAAAAGCCATCTGCTCTTAGCTCTCCATTCGAATTTTTCAACGTAGCGTTTCCCGTTGTCAAAAATCGTTAACGATGGTTGATCAAGCAGAAGTAGCGTTTCCATATAGGAATGCACATAAATTTGACCTACATCATTAGGCCCACGCGATATCCCCAAGTTACTAATGCGGTTTAAGTTAGGTTCATAAACAACAAGGGATTTTGCTTTCCAATCATCTTCCATAACTTCCATTACAAGTTCACCACTCTTCCTAATTTCATGTACGCCTATTATTCTTGCATCTAGTGCGTGAATAGTGTATAATTTTGTAAACAATTTTGGTACACCATCCTCCATCATCCAAACATCATAAACTGGATTATCGATCCCGGCACTGCGTTCAACCAAAACCAGAGACTCCCTTAGATTATATATGGACAAATCCCACATAGGCCCGCGGTATACAAAACTATCCGAAATGTTTACTTCTCCAAATTCTTCACTTGTCATGTCAAATGAAACAATCATATTATAAGCTCGAGTTTGAGCATCTACGGTACTCCTATCGGTAGCAAGCCAGTAATAAACCCCGTCTACACAAACCCCATCTCCACTTCCAAAAATAATCGATTTACGAGGGAGATTGCTGCTATTCGGACTTCTCCACACCCCCGTGCTTAACGTAAAAATCTCAACTTGCCAAGGGATGCTATTTACACTTTCCATATCCGCAAACTTATCAATATATCTAATCTTGACAATCTTCGGGTCACTCGTCTCATGACAAACCCCAAACCCGAGCACGGTTTGAAACATCTTATCATCTACGACATTAGGCACAACAACAGCAACAGCTTTTGTAATCAAAGGATTCCAAATAACAAGTTTTCCGTCGCTATACAAACACAACAAGTCATGAGAACTACCTACTTTTTTAAAACGTTTAAGCATCTTAACGAACAGAGGAAGAGTGAGGGGGACTCTGTGTTGCGGGAAAGTGTTGTCATCAATGATTGAAACGCAATTAGGATGATCAACAGAGAGATAGTTATACACAAGTAGATGTTGGTGTTGGGACCTGTAAAGAGTGATAAATTTGGAGCTACCGATGAGAGATTTCCATGATTTGGAGACTGATCGGCAACGAATGAGTGATTTTACAGGAAGATGTTTGATGATTTCCTCTTGGATCTCGAAAGGAACGTTGTTTGACATCTTGATTTTTGATTACCAGCTCACCATATCAATTTATAGGGTTTTCACGATTTGGGGATTTATTATTTCAGCACAGGTGGAACAATAATTATTTGGGTTTGGGTTTGGGTTTGTTTGTTCAAAATTGATAACTCAGGTAGGTTATTAAACCATTATAAAGAAGCAACCTCTTAGTGCTTATGTGGGTTGTAACCCTGGCTTAGGGTGTGTTTCAAAAAAAAATTTGTCCACCGACGTCTCCTACTACTCTCATATACTATCTCTGCTTAAACAATCAGGCCACAACTCTCACTAAACCAACGCTGCAGCTTGGAAAACCCCTCCAACAACGTCGCCAATCAACGCCAAATCGGAGTTTTGGGAGACGAAGCGTAGATCGGGTTCCGTCGACAGAGAGACGGTGGTGTGTCACTCAACCACCGGTGAGGGCAAGCTTTCTAGCAGCGATTATGTGTCTCGAAGTGGTTCACGGCGGCGCTTAGGGTTCCGGCGTCCCTGTCTCTGTATTAAGGTGGGATTACATCTCTTTCACAACCTCTTGCAATTTATACGTGTCCTCCTTACCCTTATCAGTGTTAGAGAGAGAATCGGAGAATGATATAGAGAGAGAAAGGGAAGGAGGGGGAGCTGGACAAGGCCTCCGGTCGGCCATCCTGATCCGACAATAGTAGCGCCGACGATGGAGGCTGCCCGATGCGAAGTCGGGTCATCGCACTGGCGGTTAACAGCCGTAATCCAAGTCGTGTCTAGGGTTTTGTTGGTAACAACAACTACACGAGCAAGATGATACATTGACAACATGAACATTAGCTGACTCAGTCAACTGTTTGCATCAATTCAGGTATCTTCTTGCTCTATTTCTTCTTCTCTTTGTTTAAATTCACATATTAAATTTGAAATCTCATATAGCAACATGGATCTAATGCCTTCATTGAGTTCTAAACATGTTGATTCTCTAATTTAGTTAAACAGTTATTTAAGAACCAAATAGGGTTTTATTCAAATTTGGGTTTTATTAGCTTTTAACAATTGGGGATTTTGAATTTCTAATGGTGTATAGAAAATTGGTGACTTTTATTTTTCTTACTTGGTAAGATTAAGAACAGAAAGAATTAATGGAAGATTATTCCAAGCATTCTCATAGTCCTGCTCATCTAGCTGTTGGCGAAAGCCGGAGCAACTAACACCTAGGCTGAATCAGTAACTGCTGATCTTGATGCAGATACCAATTCGAACTTTCAAAGTAATTGTTAATTTGATATACAATATACAGAAGAAAAAAACCGAATGCGTAATTGATAATCTGTGTTCCTTTACACACTTCATAGTATTTGATATGTCTTCGTTCTCCAATTATTATGAGTGATTTTTGTGTAACATACAGTTGGCGGATAGCTTACAGTGGAGGCTGCAAAATGGGATAGATGGCATTTTAGCTGGAAGTGCCTTCACCCCGATCACTCATAATCACATGAAAACTGCAAGTGCCTTTACCACGATCACCGACACTTAAAATAGTTTTATCTTTATATAGTAAAGACTAGGTTATCACCCGGGATTGCTTCCCGGGCTTGAGAAAGTTATTTGTATTAAAACCATTTATGATTAAGATTCGTGTTTATAAACAGACTTTAAATTATGTTATTTTTTTCTGGAATTTCAGGCCCCACTCATGTTTTGGTGGTAGTAAGAGGATTAGATGAAAATGCTGATGCGGGATGATTCACTAGACATGCTCCAATTCAGGTACAAATGGTTGCTTTAATTTTTAATAAGTTATGTTGTTTGCTAATAATGCATTTACAGGATGTTCGACTTGTCCGAGACAAGTTTACTCATGTTTCTAGGGGATTCTCCTTCATACATTTTCATTTTGTAAGTTTATATACTGATAGCTAGACACCCCTTCCCCCCTTATTCAAGAAATGAACACCCTTTAACAAACAATAATTTTTTTTCTTTTCAAATTTCGTTTAAGAAATGAACACCCTTTAGCAATAGTACCTTTCAGTCAACTTAACATTGAAGGCATTATTGGGTGAGGTGGAGGGCCTTTCAGCCAATTTCGTTTACCGTTTAGCCCTCCACCTCACCCAATAATGTCGTCCAACGGCTATTTTACAATACCTTTCAGTCAACTTAACATTGAAGGCATTTTTTGGATAAGAAGCGGAAGGCAGCAGTACCACCCGTGCAGCCCAGGGGCGAAGCTTAATGGGGGCGGGCGGGGGACGTCCGCCCCCCGGGATTTTTCGCTCAGTAGTGTTATATATGTAGTTTTCGTATAGAAATTTGTGGGTATATACGTTTTCACCCCCCCGGTTCTATAGAAATTTTTGGGTATATATGTTTTCACCCCCCCGGCCGAAAAATCCAAGCTTCGCCACTGGTGCAGCCTGATGTGAATGGACCAGTTTTCGCCTAATGTGAAGTTCATCCTTGTAGGGACACTCGACCTGGTGAGCGACTTATTATTCATTTCTTTATGCAATCAACTGATCAAAGTTTTTGAATTTGCATATCTTGTAATTATACCATCAGTTTATATTATGTAAGCTTTCTACCCCTAATCTCTTATTACCTTCTACATTTTACTTGAATTTGTTAGTGATGCCTTGTAGTTATCTCATTTATTATAGATATTGGTTTTAAGGGATACGGTGTGGGCGGCAAACTTTAGATAAAGTCAATAATATATGCTGTTATTTATAGATTAAAAATCATCGGCCACAAAGAATTGGAAGGTACAAAGACCGTCTTTCTCTACTCTTGCCCCAGTTTACGGATCAACAACCAAAAAAAGACCCTATATCTTGAAGCATCCACATTTCAAAGAATAAACCTGCAAAAAGAAGCTAGCTTTTTATGATCTTCTCAGTTATTATAACCAACTTTAATAATCGACTCTTTTTATCTTTAATATTACTTTATAGTTATCTTTTAATCTCCTTTAGAACTTAGACAACTAATTAGTTTTTAATATATATATATGTTATCGAATATGATTGTGACTATCCAAATTTCCTTTTTGATTTGTTAGACTCACTGGAATTGGTGGTGGAAAACATTGGTTAAAAAAAAATTAGTATTCAAGAATCCTTTGGTTAGTGACGGAAAGGAATTCATGTAACAAACATGAATTCATGTAATAAACCTTTCACTTTCATCTAATATGATAGAGATATGTAAGAACCCCGCCGCATTGCGGCGGGTACTAATACTAGTTATATATAAAGTTAAAGATTAAATCAATTTGGGTTTGGCTTTGTTGGTTCAAAATTGATAACTAAAGTATGTTATTATATATAAAGTTAAAGATTAAATCAATTTGGGTTTGGTTTTGTTGGTTTAAAATTGATAACTCAAGTAGGTTATTATATATAAAGTTAAAGATTAAATCAAAATTATTTATGTTAATTATTAAAGTTAGCCATATATTAAATCTATTTTATATGATATAAATTTTAAGAAAGACTATAAAATTAAAAAGTAACATTAACATTTTATTTCTTATCATTCTAGATTATAAAAACAAACATAAAATAGAACTTTGTTTGAATTTGTTTATTAAAAATTTCTTTATAAAACCTAAGAGTGTCAATTATTTCAAAATTAAAAAGAACAAGGGTCCAACATGCTTACGTACCTTTTTGCCGTTTTGACCAAAATATTGCCGGGTTACACCACGGGTCTTTTTAATAGGTTATTTCACACCAAACCTAAGAGGCCTTAGCCCTTAGGTAACTCCCCTTTGGATCCTTCAGCAATATCCAGCACAACCTGGTTTCGCTTCCTAACTCCGGTGTAGGGTAAAAAGAGACGGTTTAAGATTGGAGATTTTTTCTTCTTAATAGAGAAATATCTAAAAATAGAAAGAACACTCAAAAAGACTTTATAAGGAAAAGGGAAAGTTTTTTATAAGGGTGGCAACAAAAACCCAACCATGATATTTTAGGTTATTTTGGGCCTCTTTAAAAAAGAAAATAAGTCTGAATGGGCTGAGGATTTAGTCAAGATGGGTTAGGATGGGTTTTAAAATAGTCATCTAAATTTTAACATGGGTCAGGATGGGTTTTTAAGTTTTAACTATCTAACCCTAAAACACATAACTGTCAAACAATTAACAACCATGTCCTCATCGACTTCTTCTTCTTCTAACTAGAACTAGGGTTTACCCCCACTCGATCCAAGCGCCAATCATGTCATCTCAATCGCCATAATTCTTCCACCGACGACTCCACCACCACATCGCCGCTCCTCACCACCACCGATGGCGTCTCCCGCACCCGCCACTTCGTCAGATCCACTCCCTCCGCGGCGCCGCCATGTTCCTCCGCCGCGCCAGCAGCCGCCGGATGCTCCGTAAACCTTCGATGTGTGTGAGAGAATTAGCCGTTGAACAAATCGAAGAACGCCAGACCGATTGGGCGTATTCACGTCAGCTTATGATTCTAGACCTGATCTGGAACCTTGCGTTTTTGAATTATACATTACTGAAATCCAAGATTTAAAAGCTCATCATCTTCTGTCATTTTCTATTATTATTCACAGATCTTCATTTTCATTTAATTAATGGTGAACCCAATTTTCATTCTTTTCAATTCCCATAACTTTGTTTTGTTTTTTTTTTAAATCATTTTCTAAAATCTCTTTGAATTGTGAGTGTTTAGAAATCTTGAATCTACTTGGGAGAATCAGTAATTTAAATCAGTAATTTATAATCTTCGATGCCTGTGAGAGAATCAGCCGCTGAACAAATCGAAGAACGCCAGACCGATTGGGCGTATTCACAACCGATTGGGTTTTTTTGGATTTTTTAGTTTTTCTGTTTTTTTAAAATTTTTTGATTTTTTTTTATTTTTCTATATTTTTTTAAATTTTTTGAATTTTTCTGATTTTTTAAAGTTTTTTTTGAATTTTTTAAAATTTTTCTGATTTTTTTTTTAATTTCTAGCCTATAATGACCGAAACCCATTGTGACCTAAACCCATCTTGACCTTTTTCTTAAAAAACCCATCCTAACCCAAACCCATCCTAACCCATCCCCATCCTAACCCATTACCCAAACCTACCCAACCCACCCATTTTGCCACCTCTAGTTTTTTATTTCATGGTAATGATTTACAATGGATGATATTTAGAAAAGATACAAAAGCTAAGAAAATACAACATACTTTTTTAGTACATAGAAAACTTTTTTAAAGATTTGTTGAAGCTTGATCCCTTTGATCCCTCCTTGTTCCTGTTTTTATAGCCTCCTTTTTTAGATAAGTTCCAGGTCTTTTCACTTGTCTTTTGCTATTCACATGCTCTCATTATGACACGAGTCTTCCTTGTAACTTTCATTTTGTTAGGAGGTCTTGAAGGTTGTCTCTTTATGAAAGAAAGTCCACTTTTGGGAATTTAGACTTCTTTAATGATTACTTTCTCCTAGGGGTGTGCAAAAAATTGAATTAACCGAACCATAACCGAATTAACCGACAAAACCGAACCTAAAAAACCGAACCAAATAAAAAAATGGTGGGTCGGTTAATGTTTTTTTTGAAAACCGAATGTAGCGGGTCGGTTATGGTTATCATTTTTTCCATACCCACCATAACCGAACCGAACCGACATATAATAAATCTTTGTAGGATTTAAGAATTTTCACCATATTTTTAATATTTGATGTTTTTTACTAAAGATTTTTAGTACTTATTTGTTTTTCATATCATTTTGTGGGTTTGTATGAATGTTTATTTGAATTTATGGAATGTATCATATCACGTTATTTGAATATTCGGGTATTAATATTATAGATTATATGTATTTTTTAATACTATGTAATCTACTAATATATACAAATATGCAATAACAATTTATTCCATGTTAAAAAAATTAAGCTATTTTTAGCTAAGCTATTAACCACCCATAACTAACCTGCTATAACCATCAAAACCGAATAACCATAACCACCATAATCGATCTTATGGTTATGGTTATCCAATAACCAACATCGCGGTTATGGTTATGGTTTTTGGTTAAAACCTACCCAAACCGACCCATGCACACCCCTACTTTCTCCTTAGCCACGTTCATTCTTGTCTCATAAAGTTGGTGGGCATGGGGAAGGCAAATTTTGACTCCATGTGAGTCATAACGGCTTAGTTTTGATGCCTTATCTTTGTAAGGTATATAATCGGATGATAATTTATTTGAAAAATCTTATTTGGAGTATAGGATTTATAAAATCCTTAATCATCATATGTTTGACCCTCATTTTGAGAATCAATACTCATATTTGTCGCAACCCCCGATCCCATATCCCCGGGAACGGGCGGCCGCGAGCCAGTTTCGGTAGTATCTCGTATTGTCTAATTTGACAGCGGAAATTTTCTTCAGGACCGTAGTTAGGAAATATTGGATCAGAGTAAAATACCATATTTTTTTATAACATTAAACAAATGGGTTAAAACCCAAGTTCATAGTACACACGTTTTCATAGGAATAAATCCTATTTTATTTATTAAAAACATCTATTTTATTTTAGGTAACTTTATTGCCACTTTTCCAAGCCTCCAGTGCTGTCCAGCTGGCTTCTATTTGGCTTTCACATTTTGTTACCTGAAACGCGTTTTAAAAACATTTGTCAGTGGGAAATACTAGGATCAAAAGATTATGTTTTGTGAAAATCCAATTCACATGTAAAGATCTTACTTACCCACTTGTTGATAAAGTCAATTGAATTCGAATATCAGGCCAGTCAAACTAATTTCTTAATACACTACGGTGTCATATCTTATTGCCTCTAGAGATGGTCATACAACTTGGACTCGGACGTGAGTGTTGGAAATCAGACCTTTGATCGAACACTAAAACACGGGATTGAACAAACTGTTCGACTCTTTTTATTATTAAACAATGAGAGCACACAAATTACAATGACCCTAACCCTCTATTTATACTAAACTTGTTCTAGTCCTAACCCGACTCAAACTCTATTAAATAAATAAATGAGTAAATTACAATTTTGGCCCATGTGGTTATATCACTTTTACCCTTTTAGCCGAAAAAAGAATTTTTTTAACATCTAAGCCCCTAACGTCTTTTTTCTAACCCTTTTGACCCCCAACAGGGGCGGAGATAACTTATACCCAGCCATAGCACGGGCTACGGCTCAAAGTCGTGTTCGCAGTGTTAATTTTTTTTTCGATTTTATATAAAGGATACCCCTAAAACATCGCCCCGATTCGTCAGAAACAGGTCTGAACAGGTCAGAAACATCGTCCCGATTCGTCCCTGAAGCCTTGAACTCGAACCTGCGTTTCGTTGATCAGATTCGTCCCCGCGTTTCATTGTGAGTTTTCGGTTTCTTGGCCCCTGAAGCCTTGAACTCGAACCTGCGTTTCGTTGATCAGATTCGTCCCCGCGTTTCGTTGTGAGTTTTTGGTTTCTTGGCCCCTGAAGCCTTGAACTCGAACCTGCGTTTCGTTGATCAGATGCGTCCCTGCGTTTCGTTGTGAGTTTTTTTTGTTGGGTTCAGGCCCCTCTCCAATGCCCTCACAACACACACTCATAGATATATGTAAAATGTGCAGACTGTAGAGAATGGAAAAGCTTGTTGTATATTTTGAATGAATGGTTTAATATCTCATGAACAAACCAGGCTTTATATAGTCTTTACATGCATATGTAAATAGTAAAAAGAAAACAATAAAATCCTACATTCTAGTTTCTATCCTAAAGAACCGTTACAACCCACTGTACACCTCAACGTTAATGTATTCCACTCCAACGGTAACACTCTTGCAGCCCATGCATTCAACCCGTGTGACCCATTCATGTGAAACCCGGTAACCGGCTTGACCCGTACTCGGTCCGAACTTGACTCATAAATAACCCGCATCCTTTGCGAACCCGTATCCGTGAACCGGCGACCCGATAACGTACCGACCCGTGACCCATATACGAACAGATTAACCCAACATTTTTTTGGGATACCCCTGGTTTTAAGGTCTAGCTCCGCCACTGGCCCCCAACGTCTTTTTTTTTTCCTAACCCTTTTGGCCCCTAAAAGTAAATGGATGAGGTTAGTGTTAGGGGCCAAAAGGGTTAGAAAAAAAGACGTTGGGGGCTCAGATGTTAAAAGATTTCTTTTTGGGCTAAAATGATAAAAGTGATATAACCACAGGGGCCAAAATCGTAATTTACTCTAAATAAATAAATAGTCAACTAGATAAACCTATCTAATTAAATCTAAAAATTATCCCTATGAAGACTTAATAAATAATTCACCGTAATTATCTATAACTCATCTTTATCTCTTTAATTCAAGATTAACGTCTTCACCGACCAAAAACACCAGATCCATAACTAGTTCTTACCCTACTCGAACCATGGGTATGTTCCAGACTCGACCGAAGAAAAAAGAACCAAATCAGAAGCACTTGAACCGGTTCCTACTCTATCCGGTCAAAACCCGTACCTCAACCAACTGGAACCCAAAAAAAACCTTGCCAAATCCGGTAAAAATCCAAACGTAATTGGAACCGATTCCTACCCTAAAGGAATGGTGTACACAAAACGGGTTTTTTTTTATTCAGCACGGGAACCGGGTCTGGTTTGGGTCAACAAAGTCAACAACCGATTCCTGTAGGGTAGTAACCGGTTCCAATTATGTTTGGGTTTTTTACCGGGTTTGGCGAAGTTTTTTTCGGGTTCCAGTTGGTTGTGGTACGGGTTTGACCGGGTAGAGTAGGAACCGGTTCAAGTGGTTCTGGTTTGGTTTTTTTTCTTCGGTCGGGTCTGGAATATGTACCCACGGTTCGGGTAGGGTAGGAACTAGTTACGGATCTAGTGTTTTTGGTCGGGTCCGGGTCTAAGTTGTATGACCATCTCTAGAAGCAATAAGATATGACAACGTAGTGTAGTATGAAATTAGTTTGATTGGCCCGATATTCGAATTCAGTTGACTTAATCAACAAGTAGGTAAATCTGATCTTTACATGTGAATTATGGGTCCTCAATTGGAGCCATGGTGTTTTTAGATGTTTTTTTTCTTTTGAATGTGGTAAAAATTTATATAAATACTGGAACTAGCACCAAAACAAACAAATTAGACTTGGAAAGCTAATATTTCTTCAGTTGTTTTGGTTTAGGGACTGCATTTTGGAACAACTTTTTACCCACAAATACCCAACGGTCATAATTTGTTCAATCAAGCTATAAATCAAGGTCCCCTTGTTTGACAAATCAAGTTCATTGAGAGCTTTCCCAATGAACCAATTTTAAACCTGGAATAATGAAGAATCAACAATAGAATGAAGGTCGTTGCAAGCTATGAGCCGATTTGAAGAATTGACGACGAGTTTTTAACGGATAATCGATGACCAAAATGAAGAAACCTGAACAGTTGCCGCTTTTGGAACTTAGACCACAACTTAATAGGGTTTGTTTTCTTTGAAAGGAAAGCTTTGTCAATAGATTAAGATTCAATAAGGAATGAGATATATGCAATTTTGATTTTGAGTTGCGTAAATATGCACTTGAAGAGGTAAGGGACATGTGCTTCTCCCTTTTGAGTTTTTACGTTTGTGTTCTCTTTTTTTGTGTATTACAAGAATGGTCTTTTACTTTTTCCCTTTTGTTAACATTATTTAGGGTGTACGGGGTGGGTTAGGCAACCCCCTTGTCGCACGGCATGTCCACTGCCAACATCAACTTGCCGATCGGGTGGAGGATTTTCGGGCAAACTATGCCACATGCGACAAAGATGAGGAGATGGAATAAAGGTGGAGCCCACCACTCAACCAATCATATGTTTTTTTTTAAATTAGTTTGCCTAAACTCATTTTAGGTATGCACCCCTTATATTTTTTAGGCAAAATGGAAGAATAAGAGAGGAAATGACATGGTACATTGCCCAATCTCATTAGGCATCCCCCCCCCCCCCCCCCCACCCCACACACACACCCCCCCCCCCCCCCTTAGAAATTAAGGATATGGTATTCACTTTATGTTTACTCGTAACACATTTAGTTATCAGAGTGGAAAAATGTTTGTTTCTTACGTAATGTTACACCTCAAAACCAAGATGCGACGAAAATTGGATTTTCATAAAACATAATCTTTTGATCCCAAAAACCATAGAAGTAATCAAGTCCTCAAAACTAAAGTACAATCAAACTTATCTAAGTTTATGTAAATCATAGTTCCATTATGTCAACTATTGCTTTTACCAAATAGTCATTCAACTATTGCCTTACATTATATACACGTAAAATCAAGTTGGTTTCACTTGTGAGTTTTCTGTTTAACATTTTCAAGACACATAAAACTAAATGATTTTTCTAAACATTTGAAAACATGCGAATATGAGTTCAGTTCCGAATATAATATGATTTACATAAGTTTACTTTATTGTTTCTTTTTAATTCTCTTCCCGAAGGCTCTCTAATAAGAGTAAGACCCGAATCATCGGTTCAAATCAAACGATAAAAGAAAAGATAGTTCTAATAGTCTCTTGTGATTAGGGATGAGCAAATGTGACTTGGTACCGGTACCGAATTTCCAGTCCGAAATCTTTTCGGTATCGATTCGGTACCCACTTTTAGGCGTTTTCGGTACCGGTATTTTCGGTATGGTACCGGTATTTCACCGAATTTTACACATAAATACAGGTACCGTGGTACCCATTTTTGGCGAATTCGGTACTGTTACCGAGCTCATCCCTACTCAAGACAATGCGTCGCCACGAAACTGGTGATATTATTATTATTTTATAACCTTTTGTGTATTTATCTATTAGATTATTTACATATTAGTCTACTACTATTAACAAGTTATACATGCACCTTACATATGAATTGAATCATCCATCTTTTTTTATAGGTGACTAAGTGAGTCGACTTAACACCACACCACACCATGTCCTTTTAAGTTCACGACTTACTAGTAACAATAATGCCAATAGCATATTCAACCATGTTCATTCGTTAACTTTATAAACAAACATAAACAAGCACACATGAACATAAGTGAATACAAACGAACAAAAACAAGCATAAACGAAAACAAATGAACAAACAAACATATATTAATTTGAGAAAAAAAACCACAACATTTTCAATCTCAAATAAATACGAAGTACTTGACATAACTATCCGCAAACACTTGACATATTTATCCCAAAATAAAGTCTCAAAATTCTAAGTTCTCCAAACAACTAAGCTTGAAGTTCTTCATATGAACTCCAATTCACCAACCATGATCTTTGATTCACCATTCATTCATGCATCCAATTCACCAACCATAATCTTTAGACTGTATCTCCTATCTAACATAGCCAAAAAGAATGATTCAAAAGCAAGAAATATTCCAAATTCACAATGATGGTATAAGAAATTATCATTAGGCATTTAAATAAGAAGCTTAAATTTACCAATATGATTACATACAAAATATAGATGACCTGAAAGCTTAGGTATAAGGTAAAATATATTAATATAGATGAATTTTCCTGCCAGTTAAAGGTATAAGGTAAGATATATTAATATAGATGAATTTTCCTGCCAGTTAAGAATTTTTATTATATAACAGTAGACAACTAAAGCATCAAGTGATAGGTGTTAAAGTAAATGCAAACGTAGAATCGGTTTAGTCAAAATATGTAATAAAACTAGATTATCTAAAGTTCAGTTTTTGGAAACATGGGGTGATTGATGAACATACCAAATATGCAGTGATGTATTTTATGAAACCAAATCATCTTGAAATTTGAAGATCATCTAATGTTGCATGTATAAAGTATGAGAAGTGTTTTCAAGCTATTGTTTTATACCTTCAAAAGCCTTCTGTTCTTAGCACTCCTCTTTGAACCATAAATGATGGATGGTCAAGCAGCAGTAGTGTTTCCATGTAAGAATGCGCATAAAATAAACCTCCTTCATCAATCCCAAGTAATATCTCAAGGTTACTGATCTCTTTTGAGTTGGGTTCATAAACAACACGCAATGACAATTCCCCATCATCATTTGTAACTTCCATTACAGGTTCACCACTCCTCGTAAATTCTACTACGCGATTTATCATTGCATCTGGTAGGTGAATAGTGTATAACTTTGTAAATGATTTTGGTACACCATCCTCCATCATCCATACACTGTAAACTCGATTATCAACCTCGGCAATATATTCAACCAAAACAAGAGACTCCCTTCGATTATATATATACAAGTTCCACATAGACCCTTCATATACAAAACTATCCGGGAGGTTTACTTCTCCAAATTCTTCACTTGTCATATCAAATGAAATAATCATATTATAAGCTTCAATTTCATCATCTACGGTACTCCTATCAGTAGCAAGCCAGTAATAAACCCCGTCTACACAAACCCCATCTTCACTTCCAAAAATAATCGATTTACGAGGGAGATTGCTGCTATTCGGACTTCTCCACGCCCCGGTGCTTAACGTGAAAACCTCAACTTGCTGAGGAATGCTGGTTACACTTTCCATATTCCTAAACCAATCAATATACGTAATCTTGACGATCTTAGGGTCACTCGTCTCACGACAAACCCCAAACCCGAGCACGGTGTTAAACATCTTAGCATCTACCACATTAGGCACAACAACAGCAACAGCTTTTCTAATCGAAGGATTCCAAATAACAACCCTTCCATTGTTATACAAACACAACAAGCCATGAGAACTGCCTATTTTCCTATAACGTTTAAGCATCTTAACCAACGGAGGAAGAGTCACAGAGACTCCCTGTTCAGGGAAAGTATTTTTATCAACGATAGAAACATAGTTTTGTTCAGAATCATACCGACGAATATACACAAGTAGTTGTTGCTGTTGGGAGCTGTAATGAGTGATAAAATCGGAGCTATCGATGAGAGATTTCCATGATTTGGAGACTGATCGGAAACGAATAAGTGATTTTACTGGAAGCCGTTTGATGATTTCCTCTTGGATCTCAAAAGGCACGTCTGACATCTTGATTTTGATTACGAGCTCACGATATCAATTTCTAGGGTAGGAACCGGTTACAATCACGTTTGGGTTTTTTACCGGGTTTGGCAAGGTTTTTTTTGGGTTGCAATTGGTTGAGGTACAGGTATTGACCGGGTAGAGTAGGAACCGGTTCAAATGGTTCTGGTTTGGTTCTTTTTTCTTCGGTCGGGTCTGGAACATGTACCCACGGTGCGGGTAGGTAGGAACCAGTTACGGATCCGGTGTTTTTGGTCAGTGAACACGTTAATCTTGAATTAATGAGATAAAGATAAAGATGAGTTATAGATTAATTACAGTGAATTATTTATTAAATCTTTATAGGGATAATTTTTAGATTTAATTAGATAGGTTTATCTAGTTGACTATTTATTTATTTATTTATTTAATAGAGTGTGAGTCAGGTTAGGACTAGAACAAGTTTAGTATAAATATAGGGTTATGGTCATTGTAATTTGTGTGTGCTCTCATTGTTTAATAATAAAAAGAGTCGAACAGTTTGTTCAATCCTGTGTTTTAGTGTTCGATCAAGGGCCTGATTTCCAACACTCGGGTCCGGGTCCAAGTTGTATGACCATCTCTAGAGGCAATAAGATATGACACCGTAGTGTAGTATGAAATTAGTTTGACTGGCCCGACATTCTAATTCAATTGACTTAATCAACAAGTGGGCAAGTCTAATCTTTACATGTGAATTGGATTTTCACAAAACATAATCTTTTGATCCCAAATACCGTAGAAGTATTGGATTTTCACAAAACATAACCTTTTGATCCCAAATACCATAGAAGTAATCAAGTCCTCAAAACTAAAGTACAATCAAACTTATCTAAGGTTATGTAAATCATCGTTCCATTATGTCAACTATTGCTTTTAGTAATTAAGTTGGTTTCACTTGTGAGTTTTATGTTTAACATTTTCAAAACACATAAAACTAAATGATTTTTCTAAACATTTGAAAGCATGCGATTATGAGTTCAGTTCCGAATATAATATGATTTAGATAAGTTTACTTTATTGTTTCTTTTTAATTCTCTTCCGGAAGGCTCTCTAATAAGAGTAAGACCCGAATCATCGGTTCAAATCAAACGATAAAAGAAAAGATAGTTCTAATGGTCTCTTGTGATTAGGGATGAGCAAATGTGACTTGGTAACGGTACCGAATTTCCCGTCTGAAATCTTTTCGGTATCGATTCGGTACCCACTTTTAGGCGTTTTCGGTACCGGTATTTTACCAAATTTTACACATAAATACCAGTACCGCGGTACCCATTTTTGGCCAATTTTGGTACCGGTACCGGGCTCATCCCTACTCAAGACAATGCATCGACACGAAACTGGTGATGATATTATTATTTTATAACCTTTTGTGTATGTATCTATTAGATTGTTTACATATTAATATACAGTATTAACAAGTTATACATGCACCTTACATGATTTGAATCATCCATTTTTTTTATATAGGTGACTAAATGAGGCGTCTTAACACCACACGTTGTGCTTTTAACATCACCACTTATTAGTAACAATAATGCCAATAGTATATTCAACCTTGTAGCAACATCCTCTATGGTAAGTGGTAACCCTCATAACCGTTGAACAATTCTCACTCCTCGTTAGTTAATACCAAATAACTAGATATGCAAATTTTATAAATCTACAAACCCCATGGTGGGGAATAGTGGCTGTCACCTTTGTGGCAGTTGGCTACTGGCGAGGGGTTTTTTTTTCTTCTTCTAACCAAATTATGATTTTGCACTCAGCTCAAATTTATAGTTTTGCCTTTGTTTTTGTTTTTGTTTTTCTTTTCTACCAAATTACGATTTTGCCCCCAGTGTAAAATTACAGACATGCCATCGTTTGTGGTTTTTTTTTTTTTTTGACAAAACTATGGCAATATTTTGTTTTAGTTGGTTGGCTCGGTTAATTTTTATTCGTGTCAAGCGGCTGCCTGACACACGCTCATTTGTCTTAAAAAAGAGTGAATTTCAAGGATTTTCCTTTATCTTTATACCTATTTTCAGCCATTGTCCTTTATGTTCAAGATTGACGAGCTTTGTCCTTTATGTTTTCATATCATTTGAGAATAAAAATAACATTTTCAATCCCAAACATTAGACAGAATCACCCAAAATTAAAAAACGAAGTATCTGACATAACTATCCGAAAATACATTGACATAATAATCGCAAACATAATTATCTCGAAATGAGGTCTCAAAATTGTAAGTTCCCAAATGACTAAGTTTAAAGTTCTTGATATGAAGACCAATAATCTTTGATTTACCATTTCTATCCATCCAATATACCAACCATAATCTTTGGACCACATATCCTATTTGACTTGACCAAACTTTCAAGTCTTTTCCCATTGTATCCATCATTCATTACAGGCTTTGTAAATGCAGATTGTTTAAACACTTCATCTGCATAATTATTTACACCAACACCATTTTGACTACTAGACTCCATTTGCCATCAAGCTTGATCACTGCTATTATATTCATCTGTTGATCTACTGGTGGTAGCAACTACATCCTGAACTCTATTCCTGAAATATACAATTTTTTTTTGTGGCAAAAGTGATATCAGCGAATCCATCACCAAGAATTATTACAAATTCACAGGCGATGACCAAAAAGAAAGGTAGACAGCTTAAATATCAGGTGTCTTGGTTTCAAAAGCGTTTGGCGATCCCAAGCGTTTTGATTCCAAAAGTCGATGCGTGATGGGCGTGCAACCGTGCATCACTATATGCAAGGCGTTCTTTATAAAAAGAATCTAACTTTACCTTGAAGACAACACAAGATGGATCATAAATGCATCATTAACTTGGAACAAAAGAATACCGAATGCACACCATAATCACAACAACAACAACAACAAAAAAAAAAAAAAAAAAGAGATCTTGCAATCAGAACATAGTTTGTGACAACAAGGGCAGCTAAATCGATGATAGTATACTTTTTTTTCAATAAGCTAAAGTAACACCCTTCCGTGTTAAAGAATGTAAGAATTTTTGCAAACAAATAGCCTGTGTGATCATCATAATGACATCGAGGTATTTATTCAGTCACTTTACGACAACTAACACATATAATATGAGGTTTATTCTAGTTATACACAAAGAGCATGCGGTTGAACAAATATTTTGTGATAAAACTAGAATAACTAAAATTCAGTTTTTGAAACATGGGGTGATTTAAGATCATACCAAATATGCAGTAATAAATGTTACGAAACCAAATCATCTTGAAATTTGAAGATCATCTAGTGTTGCATAAATAAAGTACAATAAGTGTTTTCAAGCTATTGCTTTATACCTTGCTTGTATGACTCAAAAGCCATCTGCTCTTAGCTCTCCATTCGAATTTTTCAACGTAGCGTTTCCCGTTGTCAAAAATCGTTAACGATGGTTGATCAAGCAGAAGTAGCGTTTCCATATAGGAATGCACATAAATTTGACCTACATCATTAGCCTCGCGCGATATCCCCAAGTTACTAATGCGTTTTAAGTTAGGTTCATAAACAACAAGGGATTTTGCTTTCCAATCATCTTCCATAACTTCCATTACGAGTTCACCACTCTTCCTAAATTCATGTATTTTCATTATTCTTGCATCTGGCGAGTGAAAAGTGAATAATTTTGTAAACAATTTTGGTACACCATCCTCCATCATCCAAACATCATAAACTGGATTATCGATCCCGGCACCGCGTTCAACCAAAACCAGAGACTCCCTTAGATTATATATGGACAAATCCCACATAGGCCCGCGGTATACAAAACTATCCGAAAGGTTTACTTCTCCAAATTCTTCACTTGTTATGTCAAATGAAATAATCATATTATAAGCTAGAATTTGAGCATCTACGATACTCCTATCAGTAGCAAGCCAGTAATAAACCCCGTCTACACAAACCCCATCTCCGCTTCCAAAAATAATCGATTTACGAGGGAGATTGCTGCTATTCGGACTTCTCCACACCCCCGTGCTTAACGTAAAAATCTCAACTTGCCAAGGAATGCTACTTACACTTTCCATATCGGCAAACTTATCAATATATCTAATCTTGACAATCTTCGGGTCACTCGTCTCACGACAAACCCCAAACCCGAGCACGGTTTGAAACATCTTATCATCTACGACATTAGGCACAACAACAGCAACAGCTTTTGTAATCAAAGGATTCCAAATAACAAGTTTTCCGTCGCTATATAAACACAACAAGTCATGAGAACTACCTACTTTTTTTAAAACGTTTAAGCATCTTAACGAACAGAGGAAGAGTGAGGGGGACTCTGTGTTGTCATCAATGATTGAAACGCAATTAGGATGATCAACAGAGAGATAGTTATACACAAGTAGATGTTGGTGTTGGGACATGTAAAGAGTGATAAAATTGGAGCTACCGATGAGAGATTTCCATGATTTGGAGACTGATCGGCAACGAATGAGTGATTTTACTGGAAGATGTTTGATGATTTCCTCTTGGATCTCGAAAGGCACGTTGTTTGACATCTTGATTTTGATTACGAACTCATGATATCAATTTCTAGGGTTTTCACGATTTGGGGATTTATTTCAGCACAGGTGGAACAATAATTTTGGTTTGGCTGTGTCGGTTCAAAATTGATAAACTATATATAAAGTTAAAGATTAAATCAATTTGGGTTTGGCTTTGTTAGTTCAAAATTGATAAACTATATATAAAGTTAAAGATTAAATTAATTTGGGTTTGGCTTTGTTAGTTCAAAATTGATAACTCAACTATGTTATTATATATAAAGTTAAAGACTAAATCAATTATTATTATTATTATTATTTTTTTTTTTAGTTTAAAGTATGATATTCTCTGAGTGATATCATTCCATACGAAAAAGGGCAATTACAAAGCAATGGCAGGTAGTCGGGCAATAATTTTGATTTAATCTTTAACTTTATATATAATAACCTACTTGAGTTATCAATTTTGAACCCGCAAAGCCAAACCCAAATTGATTAAATCTAGTGGTTGTGGCAACATACGTCCCGAACTCTATTCCTGAAATATATAATCTTTATTTTGTGGCAGAAAAGATATCAGTGATTCCAACACCAAGAAATATTCCAAATTAACAGGTGATGACCATAAAGAAAGGTTCAAAAGCAAGAAACATTCCAAATTCACAATGATGGTATAGACTAAAGATATTATGAGCGAGCATTTGAACAAGAAGCTTAGAAACGAACACAAAAAAGAGATGAGCTAAAATCTTAGGTACTGTGCAAAATATATTAACATAGATGAATTTTCCTGCCACTTAAGAAGTTTTTTTTTTTTTTTTTTATTTATTTATTTTTTTTTTTTTACAAAATAGTAGACAACTTATGTATCAGGTGTCTTGGTTTTAAAAGTGTTTGGCAATCTAAAGCGTTTTGATCCCAAAAACTGATGCGTGTAAATCACATATGCTAGGCGTTCTTTATTAAAAGAAGACTAACCTTACCTTGAAGACAACACAGGATAGATCATAAAGGCATCACATAACTTGGAACAAAAGAATACTGAATGCACACCATAATCACAAAAAACAAACAGGAATCTTGCAATTAAAACAGTCTTTTACAACAAGAATGTTAATAGTGGGAGCTAAATCAATGATAATATTTTTTTTCAAAAAGCTAAAGTAACGCCATTTAGGTATTTATTCAGTCACTTTACGACAACTAACACAAATAATATGAGGTTTGTTCTAGTTATACACAAAAGGCATGCGGTTGAATAAAAAATTGTAATATAAAAAAATTATAATAACAAAAATTCAGTTTCTCGAAAACATGGGATCATTGATGAGATACCAAATATGTAGTGATGTATGTTACGAAACCAAATCATCTCGAAATTTGAAGATCATCTAGAGTTGAATAAATAAAGTACGAGAAGTGTTTTCAAGCTATTGCTTTATACCTTACTTGTATGCTTCAAACTCCATCTGCTGTTAGCTCTCTATATGAATTTACAACGTAGCAATTACCGTTGTCAAAAATTGTAAATGATGGTTGATCAAGCAAAAGTAGCGTTTCCCTATAGGAATGCACATAAATTTTACCTACATCATTAGTCCTATGCGATATCCCCAAATTACTTATGCGTTTTAAGTTAGGTTCATAAACAACAAGAGATTGCACTTCCCGATCATCTTCTATAACCTCCATTACAAGTTCACCACTCTTCCTAAATCCATGCACACGTGTTACTGCATCTGGCCCGTGAAAAGTGAATACTTTTGTAAATGATTTTGGTACACCATCCCCCATCATCCATACATCGTAAACTGCTTTATTGAAATTGCATTCAACCAAAACAAGAGACTCCCTTAGATTATATATGTCCAAATTCCACATAGACACGTAGAATACAAATCTATCCGGGAGGTTTACTTCTCTAAATTCTTCACTTGTCATATCAAATGACATAATCATAGTATAAGCTCCAGTTATATCATCTACGGTACTCCTATCAGTAGCAAGCCAGTAATAAACCCCGTCTACACAAACCCCATCTTCAATTTGTCGATAACCAAAAACAATAGATTTACGAGGGAGATTGCTACTCAGACTTCTCCACTCCCCCATACTTAACGTAAAAATCTCAACTTGCCAAGGGATGCTACTTACACTTTCCATATCAGTAAACCTATCCATATATCTAATCTTAACAATCTTAGGGTCACTCATCTCACGACAAACCCCAAACCCGAGCTCGGTGTTAAACATCTTATCATTATTAGGCACATTCACAACAACAGCTTTTGTAATCAAAGGATTCCAAATAACAACTTCTCCCTCTCTATACAAACACAACAAGCCATGAGAGCTGCCTATTTTCCTATAACGTCTAAGCATCTTAACGAACAGAGGAACAGTCACGGAGACGCTATGTTGCGGGAAAGTGTAATCATCAACGATTGAAACACAATTAAGATTATCAACAGATTGATAGTTATACACAAGAAGATGTTGCCGTGGGGACCTGTAATGAGTGATGAAATCGGAGCTATCGATGAGAGATTTCCATGATTTGGAGACTGATCGGAAACGAACTAGTGATTTTACTGGGAGGCGTTTGATGATTTCCTCTTGGATCTCGAAAGGCACGTTGTCTGACATCTTGATTTTGATTACGAGCTGACGATATCTTTTTTTTTTTGAAAGGCCAACAAATTCATTATCAAACCAAACCAGCTAGCAGGTTACTAGCTTACAAAGGTACAGTACACACCAGGAAATACAAAAACTTTACATGTGAACTACCACCCCAATCTATGCATATTAAAGCTACTCCAAATACTCCAATCCAAATTCAATTGCTTAGACCGAGCCTTTATCCACAGAAAGGACAGTCCCTTTACCTCACCAATAACCTTCTGTAGTGAGCAATGGCCTTGCTCAAAAATGACTTCGTTTCGGCACCGCCAAATACACCAGAAGACCGTATGACAAATTGCTTGAAATGCCTTCTTGAATTTAGCTGAGCCGCCAACATACTGGTGTAAGTCAAGAAGGTCTCTAACTCGGAATGCGTATATCGGTTGTATCTTGCACCATTGCGTTACAAGCTGCCATATCATTTGGGCAAAACTACACGTTACAAAAAGATGTTCCGTTTCCTCTTGCTCCTCGCCACACATCGGGCATAAACAATTAGGCATGTTTATATTTCTCCTCACTAAGGCACACCTTGTCGGTAACCTGTCCAAACACGCTCGCCATGTAAGAATCCCGACTTTCTTAGGTACCCAATTATTCCAGTTATGCACGTATTCCGGGTCGCTAAACCTCTGCTTTATAAGGCCTTCCTTTATGCTCCCAACCGTAAACTTCCCTGAGCCTTCCAAAGCCCATCGCCATTCATCCTTCATGTGCGACCTACCGAAACCATTCAACAAGCCTACTAGCTGAACTAATTGGGCCGCCTCTACACCATCTGAAATAGCCCTTCTCCATTCCCAGTTCCACCCCAAACTCCCTCCCAACCAACGATCCGAAACTGCTGCCATCTTTTTCTTTTCCAGAGCAAACAGAGCTGGGAATCTTATAGCCAACGTCTCATCCCCAGCCCAATAATCCAGCCAAAACATAACACTACAGCCCCTTCCGACTATCGCAATTATTGATTTTTCAACTGCTACCCCTGCTCTTTGTATTTCAGCCACCGCCTTTGCCACCTGCTTCCAAAGGCCGGGAATTGTTAACTTGGTAGGGATGAAATTCCAGCCCCGACCATTGCTTTGAATAGCCCATATTACCCTTTTCCACAACCCACTTTCGTCCTCCTTAAACCGCCACCACCACTTCGAGAGCATAGCAAGGTTCGCATCCCGCAATGACCCAATACCAAGGCCACCATATTCAACCGGAGCTACGACCTTTTGCCATGCCACCCAATTCTGTTTTGCTTGATCCTCCGACCCTCCCCAAAAGAATACTCGTCTCATACGATCCATCGCTTGAATGACCTTTTCTGGAGCCCGAAACAATGAGAAGTAATACGTGGGAAGCGAATTTAGCACCGATTTAATTAATGTTACGCGCCCCCCTATCGATAATTGCCTGGCCCTCCATATGGATAATCTTCTTTTAAAAGTGTCCAAAACCGGTTCCCAAAACTTGCTTAAGTTCATATTGGCTCCTATTTGCAAACCAAGATGAACAAATGGAAAACTACCCACTTTACACTTTAATAATGCCGCCACCTCCAGTATTTCGTTTGTTTCCACCCCTATCCCATAAAGACAACATTTCGCCATATTAACCCGAAGCCCCGACACTAAATTAAAACATCTAAGTAGTCGCCTAAGGTTCTTGGCATTGAACATTGACCAATCCCCTAAGAAAACTACGTCATCTGCATATATGAAATGTGAGAGAGTCAACCCTTGCCCACCGCATGCGAGACCATGAAAAAGTCCTACCGAACATGCTTTCTTCATGATTCCGGACAACGCCTCCATCACAATCACGAATAAAAACGGGGAGATTGGGTCACCTTGTCTAAGGCCCCGGTAGCAAACAAATTCTTGTGTCGGAGAACCGTTTACTAAAACCGAAGCCTTAGCCGATGAAACAATCGCTGAAATCCACCTCCTCCAAAGCGTCGGGAAGTTCATTTGCTCCAAAATAGAATCCAAAAAACTCCAATTCACCGAATCGTATGCTTTATCTATGTCTACTTTGAAGAACATACCCCTTCTCTTCATCTTTTTTATCCACCCCACAATCTCGTTTAACATTAATGGTCCATCCATGATGCTCCTCCCCGTCAAAAAGGCCGATTGTTCGGGCGACACCAACTTCCCAATTACCTTTTTTAATCTACAAACCAACACTTTGGATAAAACCTTGTTAATACAACCGATCAAGCTTATAGGCCTATAGTCCGAAAGACTCAACGGTCTTTGACTTTAGGAATTAAAGCTATAAACGAAGAAACACAGCCTTGATTCAGTCTTGCATGCTGAAAAAACTCTTCGAACACAGCCATTAAATCATCTTTCAACCCTTCCCAACACCTTTTAATGAATTTGAAGTTGAACCCGTCTGGTCCAGGAGCCTTTTCCCCGTCACACGACCATACGGCCTCTTTTATCTCCGCCAAAGAGAATGGTTCAATCAGTAATTCAGCCTCCGAGTCGGTTAGGCGGGACAAATTTGGACACACAAACGGCGGCCGGTCCTTCATCGGCTCCTTAAATTTTTCAGCAAAAAAAGTAAAGGCTTTGTCCTTTATTACCGTCGGATTTGACACCCACTCCCCGTTTACCATTAACCCATTAATTCGGTTGTTTGATGTATTTGCGTTTATAACCCCGTGAAAGAATCCGGTATTTTCATCCCCTTCCACCGCCCACTTAACCCGAGCTTTCTGGCGATAATCCAACATTTTAACCCTATCATATTCCAACATAAAAGACTTGCATTCTTCTCTATGTTGGAGTTCCATTGGTCTCAGGTCCCTTAGTTCAGCTTCTTTTTCCAATTTTTCAACCGCCTCCTTTTTTTTATTATAGACAGCATCCCTACGCCTCCTTTCAATCGCCACCCAACTCCTAATTTTATTTTTTAAGAACTTCAGCTTGGTTGCTAAAGCAAGATCTGCAGGCCCATGGAAAGAAAAAGACGAGCAAAGGCCTCCCACATACTCCATAAACCCCGGTATCTCCAACCAAGAGTTGAAAAAACGAAACGGAATATGCCCAAAATCCGTCGGTACCGTTGACAAAACAATTGGGCAGTGATCCGTAATGTATCTGGTCAAAGCCGTTACTGTCGCCAACGGCCATTTCCCCTTAAACTCACTACATACCAAGTATCTGTCAAGTTTGCTCAATTTATCCCCCCTATCCGATATGTATGTGTAACTGTGCCCTCCCATATTATACTCGTGCAAATCAGCTGATTGAATAAAATTGTTAAACGATCTTGCATTCGCACTAACAAACTCCGAGTTAACCCTCTCCGACGGCCACCGGACATCATTGAAATCCCCCATGAATACCCACATACCTTGCATTGACTGTTTTAATTCCCTGAGTTCTTCCCACAGACCCCTCCGACGCACCGCATCATTCGGTGCGTATATATTAACCAAATTTACGAACTCCCCTGTTGCCACCAATGTACCAGAAGTAACCAAATAATACCGACTCTTAATCGAGCTAACACAATGGAACATAGACGGGTTCCATAAGCTAATTAACCCCCCAGATCTCCCATCAGAAAAAACCTGCTCAAAGTGAAACACTGACCTGCCCCAGAAAACGTTCGGCTGGAAATAAGCGTTATTCCCAAGCTTGGTCTCTTGTACAGCCATAAAATGAATGCCATGGGATGTTTTCAACCCCCTAATCCAGGTTGTCTTCCTCTCATCCCTCACCCCTCTTAAATTCACGGCTAGACAATTCATTGTGAACCGTCATTGTCACCCTCGCCATCAACAATGTCTTGTATTTCGGATTCGAAACCCATCAATCCTATACCTACAACCGCTCCAACCCTAACTGTTTCCCCTACTTCGTCCTCCATCGCAACAGGTTGAGCCGCTCCCGCCGTGGCGGATTGCGGATTCGCTACCGAACCCCCATCTACCCCCATCGGAACCGATACCCCATCACCACTATTAACTTCAACCCTACCTTCACTGTTGTTGCCTTCATTGACTTGTTCATGCACACTTTCCACTACTGACTTTGGTACAGGGGTATTGAGGTCTGGGAATGAATTAGTGGGTGTTGTAGTATTAAAAGGTCTGGGCCGGTCTTATCTTATATGAAATCTGGGTCGTCTTATTGGGCCGTCTTATACAATTTCTGCTTTTACTTACAAAATCACTCGATAACAATTTCTAAATTTCTAAATGTGTTACGAGTAAATATAATGGACAACTATCTGGTAAAAGCAATAGTTGGCATAATCGAACTATGATTTACATAACTATCTGGTAAAAGCAATATTGGCCGGTATAAACCGGTTTTTAAAACACTGGTTACTTCTATGGTGTTTGCGATCAAAATACTATGTTTTGTGAAAAACAAATTTTCGTCACATCTTGGTTTTGAGGTGTAACATTACGTAAGAAACAGTCTTCCAAACTAAATGTGTTATGAGTAAACATAGAGTTAATACCATATACTTTGGGGTTGTTTGGTAGCCTCTGAATGGTCATTAAGAGGCCACCTCTTAATGGAATCATTAGGAATTTTACCAATGAGAAGGTAGAAGAATGTGAGATGTGATGATTTACTATTCAGATGTTACCTCTTAACCATTCAGACTTGAGGTTACCTCTTATTCATTCAGAGGTTTTAAACCATTAAGAGGTAGCATCTGAATGATCATTAAGAGGCTACCGAACAGCCCCTTAATTTCTAAATAACGTTAACAAAAGTGAAAAAAGTAAAGACCATTCTAGTAATATACACATAAAAAGAGCACAAACGGAAAAAGGGAGAAAGCATATATCCCTTTCTATTCCTCTTTAAGTGCATATTTACACAACCCAAAATCAAAATTCCATATATCTCATTCATTATTGAACCTTAATGTATTGACAAAAAAAAAACATTTTCAAAGTTAACAAACCCTATTAAAAAATTAAGTTGCGGTCCAAGTTCCAAAAGTGGCAAATGTTTAGGTTTCTTCATTTTGGCTATCAGTTTTCTGTTAAAAACTCGTCGTCAATTCTTCAAATCGGCTCAAAGCTTGCAGCTACCTTCATTCTAAATTCTTCATTATTCCATGTTTAAAATTGGAGCATTTGGAAGGCTCTCAATGAACTTGTTTTCTCAAGCAAGGCGATCACGATTTCTAGTTTGATTGAACAAATTATGTCCGGTGGGTATTTGTGGGTGAAAAGCTGTTCCAAATTGCAGCCCCTAAACCGAAACAACTGAAGAAATATTAGCTTTTCCAAGTCTAATTTTGTTTGTTTTGGTGTGTTTTTTTTATATCTAGCTCCTTGCTAGTTCCGGTATTTATATAAAATTTTACCACGATTCAAAAGAAAAATTCTAAAACACCATGGCTCCACTTGACGTCCCAAAAAAATTCACCCATAATGATCAGACCGGCCCACTTGTTGATAAAGTCAATTGGATTCCATATTGGGCCAGTCAAACTAATTTCATACTACACTACGATGTCATATCTTATTGCCTCTAGAGATGGGCATAAAACCCGGGCTCGGAACCGACCAAAAATACCCGACTTGGAACCGGTTCCTACCCTACCTGAACCGTGGGTATATGCCAGTTTCAGACCCGGATAAAGAAAAAACCACCAAACATGCATGTTATTAATTAATAAATGACAAACGAGTCGAGTCCGAGTTGAGCTTGAGACAGAAAAACCACTCACGAGCCGAATCCAAGTTTAGAAATAGAGCGCAAACAAGTCGAGCTCATGTTCTATGTACTCGAGTGGAAACAAATCATGAAAAACAAGCAAATCAATGTTTTTTTCTCTCAATTTCCATGACTATTTTATTTAATGTATTTCCATGTTGTATATATTAGTATAAAAAGATAGCTAGATTTACGATTTTCTCTTATATAAAACATGTATCGTATTAGTTTACATCCTTAAAAGTTGTAGATGTAATTTTTATAAGGGATGAGCTCCGAAAAACAACAATAATGAGTATCGGTATCGAAAATAATCGGTATGGTAGGTCACTAGTATTTACCGGTAAATCAACTAAAATAGTGGTACCGTACTGGTTCCGAAAAATGAAAAAAAATGAGTACCGATACCGAAAATGATCGATACGATATGATAGCGATTCAGTACTGATACCCGAAACCAAATGCTCATCGCTACTTTCTACATTTTAAAGTGATTGATGCGGATGTATTAGTAAAAATAACAAAAGATGTTAAATACATCAATGCATTGGTGATGTTAGAGCTTATACTCTACAACGTGATCCCCAAGCACATGTTTAAATTATTATTAAGAAATTATTTTTAAATTTTAATTTATATTACCATGAGAATACGAAATTGGTTTTTGCTTTTGTATGATATTTTTATTTGTTATTTATTTTTAACATATCTTTTTGTATTTATGTAAAATGCAGAATGTTAAGAGCAATGACAAAGTACTAATTTGGTGAGACTTGATTAAGTATCCTATTTGTTAAAATGATTAGCTTCTAAGTTGATTAAGTTTCTCTATAGTTATGTTCATGTTAATTCGAAATCGGAGGTATAAAATGGGTTTATAAATTTGATATTTGAAAAAGGATAGGCCTGGATTTGTGGGCTGGGCAGTCCGGGCAGACGCCAAGGCCCAAAAGGTTTATAGGGCCCAACAAAAATTTAGGGTCAAGATTTTTAAATGAGCAACCGTTATCTTAAATGTTTAATAAATGACTCTAGTAACAAAAATAAAGCTAGTTCAATGGTTAAGATATTTAAATTTAAAAACCAAGGTCATGAGTTCCAAACCATTCCTTTACATTTTTATTTCCTAAACAATTTTTAGTTAATCCCATGCATTTTTTATTTCCTAAATTGTTTTGAACTATCAATTCACTTAATTAATTGACTCTTCGATCTTGTTAACAAGATGATTATATGATTAATTAGTTAATAATGTTTTGGGTTATAATCTTGAGGTCATGAGTTCAAACCCCATGATTAGCATGTCGTATTGTGGTTTTCTTGATATGTATTTGATGAGTTTATATTATACCAAAAATTTTTTTATTTTTCGGAGATGGCCCTGAAAAAAGACCAGAGTTTTACGTCGCTTTTAGCTTTTAAGTGGTTAAGCCGAAACTGGTTATCAAATATGTAAAATTATTTCGTGTCTTGAAAACTACAAACATGTCCTATTTTTTATTTATAGCTAATAAGTAAATTTGTTTACCATTTGATTACTATTTTCCACGTATTTACTTTATATTTGTTTATCAACATTATTCTCTTAGAGAGTTTTATGTGTTTAGGCTATGGGGTATGGTGAGTGTGGGTTTGGGGGCATGAGTTGATACGTGGAAAACAAACCTAAACTCACGCCTATGGGGTATGGTGGGGCTTGGGTTGGGGGCATGAGTTTGGTTTGGCCAGAGCCCGTCATGTCACCTTGCTAGCCCGCCCCACGCCCGGCTTCAAACCCAAGCCCCAAGGGCCACGCCCAAACCCACGCCCCAACCCAAGCCCCCGAGGTGATGGCTTGGGCGTTTTCAGCCAACCCACGCCCCAACCCAAACCCCATACCCCATAGTCTTATATTGGTTGTTATTGCCCTTTTAATTCATTTATTTGTTTCCTTATTATGCTCCTAGTTTTGTGGCTTCTTTGCTAGCCGTTTCCTCTATAAAGAGAGGATTCCCTTTGATCTTGTAATACATACAATTAATCAATAAGAAAACTCTTGATATCTTGAATTTATCATGGTATCAGAGCAGTGATCCGACTGCTCCGATTTAAGCCATGGCCGGCGATGAAGCTACGGTGAAGGATAACGGTGGCAACATCATTGATTACAACTCACCGTATTATGTTCATCCTTCCGATACTCCCAGGCAGATGCAAGTAAACGAAACCCTGTCCGATAAAAACTACGCGGATTGGGTGCAAGTGATGGAGAATTTTTTGTTTGCCAAAAACAAAATGGGTTTCATCGATGGTTCCATCAAGAAACCGGAGAATACGTCAAAAGACTACGCGTCATGGATGAGGGTCGATGCCATGATCAAGGGGTGGCTTACCACCGCTATGGAAAAGGATATAAGAGGGAGTGTCAAGTATGCTCATACGGCTGCAGAAATATGGAAAGATCTTCAAGAGAGGTTTGGCAAGGAAAGTGCCCCACGAGCGTATGAATTGAAGAACAAAATCGCCGCTACGCGCCAAGATGGATCCTCTGTCTCGGCATATTATACAAGGTTGCAGTCCCTATGGGATGAAATACAGTCCGTCTTTCCAATGCCACGATGCACTTGTAATGGGTGCAAGTGTGATGTCGGAAAAAGATTAGTTGAACACCAAGAGAAGGAGAGGTTGTACGAGTTTCTCATGGGGCTCGATAGCGAGTTCGCTGTCATCAAAACCCATATCTTGGCCAATAAACCAACACCGGGGCTGGGCACGGCTTATCATCTCGTCGCTGAAGACGAACGGCAAAAACACATCTCCGAGGATAAAAAGTCGTCTGTTGAGGCGGCGGCCTTCAAGGCTTTCGTTCCACAGAAGCGGGATGGCCAAAGCTCCAACCACCAGAAAGCTAGGAGCCTTCCTAAACAAGGAAAGCAAGAAGAGGTACCACATTGTACACACTGTGATCGAGATGGTCATAGTAGGGAGGGCTGTTTCAAGCGCATTGGGTATCCGGACTGGTGGCCGGGTAAGGTAAAGGGAGATAAATCAAAACCGAAGGCCTTTTACGTTGAAGGAAGTTCATGTCCTATCCCTGGGTTCACCGCTAAACAATACGAGACTTTTCTAAAGCACTTTAAGGATGAAGTTAATACAGGTGATGAAGGAAACAAACGTGTTGCTAACATGATAGGTAAATTAAATGATAAGGCCGATTGGATTGTTGATTCGGGAGCTACCGAACATACAACCTATTTAAATGAGATCCTAGTGAATAAACGAAAGGACGAAAACGAGATGCCAGTGATCATCCCAAACGGCAATGCCATCCCGGTTGAAGTAAAAGGTGACTACACCTTGCCGGGTGGCGCCAAGATTGAAGGGATATTGCATGTGCCAAATTTCACTTGCAATTTACTTTCTGTTAGCCGCTTGACTAAGAACCTCCAATGCTCAATAACCTTTTTTCCTGATTTTTGTGTCATGCAGGGTCTCCGATCGAGGAACTTAATTGGCGCGGGTAAGTGCAAAGGAGGTCTATACCGAATGGGGATGTTTGGGGAAGAGAGGAAAGATGGCAGTTACGATTGAGAGATGGCATAAAAGGTTGGGTCACACATCTCAAGATAAGCTTGCTAAAGTTGATTTCTTGAAAGGTGTTTCTTTTAATCTTAGGAATAATGTTTGTGACTCATGTTCTAAGGCTAAACATACAAGGTCTCCTTTTTCTTTAAGTGAAATAAAGACACAAGAATGCTTTGAACTTTTACATTGTGATGTGTGGGGAAAATATCGTGTTCCTTCATTTTCAGGAGCAAATTATTTTTTAACCATCGTTGATGATTATAGTAGACGTGTTTGGGTTTTCCTAATTAAATATAAAAGTGATGCTAGCACATGCTTGATGAATTTTTGCACAATGGTTAAAACTCAATTTAGCAAAACAGTTAAAAGAATAAGATGCGACAATGGTGGAGAGTTCACATCCAACATAATGTCGAATTATTACACCAACCATGGCATCTTATTAGAAACAACTTGTCCCCATACCTCCCAACAAAATGGAGTCGTTGAACGCAAACATGGACACATTCTTGACACGGCACGGGCACTACGATTTGGGGCAAAACTACCAAAGAAATTTTGGGGGGAATGTGTTCTTACGGCCGCATATATCATTAATCGGTTGCCCTCAAAAACCATTAATGATAAGACTCCATATGAAATCTTGCACGACCAAAAACCCGAGTATGATCACATGAGGGTTTTTGGTTGTCTCACTTATTTTTGGAGCATTGATACCAAAGGAGACACGTTCGAAGTGAGGGGGAAACCGGGGATTTTTCTAGGATATCCCCAAGGTGTTAAAGGTTATAAAATATTTGATATTGGGGATAAGAAGATGGTGGTATCTCGCGATGTGAAATTTCATGAGGATGTTTTTATTTTTCCTGACCAAAACCAAATGGGAAATGGGGATGACACTTTCATTCCTATGACCCAAGGTGTTGAAGTCCAAAGCTACGAAAATGTAATAAAAAATAATCACACTGTTGGGCCAGCATGTAGACAAGAGAATGTTGAAGGCCCACAAGAAAATGTTGAAGACACCAACAGAGGCTTTGAGCCTGCTTCCGCTGAAACACAAGCTGACCCACATGATCATGAATTGGGCCTGAACCTGGCCCATTGGAAATACCTGCCGAGAGACCAAAGAGGGACAAAACTCTCCCGAAGCATCTTAACGACTATGTTGTGACTCTTCCCCCTTCGGTCGACCATGCACACCCTGCTCCAACTCAAGACACCTCGACAGTACATCCCTCTACACACTTTATTTCCTATAAAAATTTTACCCGTGCTCATAAGTGTCACACCCCAAATTTCCACGTGTTACCGGTGGGCCCGGTAGGGGAGTATCGTGACGTGGTTGGCAACATCATAGTCAAACAACACAATATATAAATGCACAGCGGAAGCAAAAGATAATTATTACAATCCGAAATAGTGTAACATCAAAGTATTACAACGGAAGTAAGGATCCACAGGCGGATCTTAAAACAACAAAAGAAATTATCAGACTAATGGCTTATGTGGAGGAGTTGCAAATTCCTCATCTAACAAGTCCTGAGCAGCTTCCAGCCTATTATGTACTTGTACCTGTCACTTAGACTTTGGAAAATACGTCAGTTTTCACTGGTAAATACACTCAACTGACTCATTTGAAAAGGGTTTAAGAAAATTGGTTTAGGTGCACAAGGCACGAAAATATATAGACACTTTGATTAAAATGCTCAAGTCAATATAAATCTTTTATACTTGGGACAAACTATATCTCATGTTATCAGTTTTACATAACTTGCTCTACATACGGGGCCCGGTTCTATGCCGGTTCAAGATTAACCGACACACCACTATTCCCCTATTGGGAATCCCTTATTGGGTATAATTAATTAATTAGCATATAGCATCTGTCAGGTGTATGCCTACACCCCGTGCTTAAGTCGTGGCCATTGCTATTTAATGAGTCAAGGATATCCAGGACACGGTCGCATTAACCCCCAATGTTTCAGTCAAGCAATACGAATTAAAAACAGGTTATTTGGATTTCCCGACTCATTGGTCTTCGAATCCCATACCTGACCATGCGGTATTTATATTACCGTATCCCAAGCCCGTAATAGAGAAAATAAGTTAAGAGTATTTACCTGAGCTAGCTCCTGTCTTAAATAGCAAGAATTTTAATAACTCAGCCGTATTCACTTAAGTAAGCGTAGGTATAATTTACTGGAAGGCTCTAGTCTGGAAATGATGGTGTAAATAACCAATTAGAATACTAACGTGTCTTTAATTAAGCCTAAGCTTAGACCGGTTAGTCTTAAGGAAATATACGGTTCAAACACATGATTAAGCGAAGACCGGAATAGAATGTGTTTTAGACCTGACAAGTTCGGAGACTTGTATAATATGGGTATTTTATACACATTCTGGATTTTGAGATAATAACGATAAGGTTTGACCCGTTTCGGCTAATTTATGTAAACTAGTTACATAAACCGAACCGAACGCGTATGATGCGTAACGGGTAACCATAAGAGTCCTAAACAGGTTTCCTAAGTTAACATGCCTTAAATATGTTGTGATATCAGTGGAATACCTTCCGTTATGCCCAAAACGAGTTTAATCTCATAAAAAGCCCCGTAGGGGTATTTTGGTCATTTTAAAGATTATAAAAGGTGTTAATTAAGTTTCTGTGAACCGGGTCTGAATACATCAGTAAAATAGTTTATTTTAACAAGTTATAACATTTGGTTATAAGTCTTATATGTCAAAATAGTTTTAAATCCAAACTATGCGTATAATACGCGTATAAAGCCGTTTTAAGCGACGTACGGTTTAAAATAGTATTCTGGGTTTTCTGATCATTTAAACAGGTTCAAAACACTACATTTATTATTTAAAATCAGTAGCAATTGGATTGGTATCAAAAGGATTTGTAAAACTCATTTTATGGCCGAAAAGGGTATATTCGGTATTAACCGAATGAAGGCGATAATCCTAGCTTATGATCAGTTTAAAAATAATTAAAAATCTTCAAAAATCCCAAAATATTATTTAACATCAGTGGGTAAAATATTTGGTGTCAAAAATTTGGTTTAGATAGGCTTTATGCTAATGACGTTGTTTAATTAATAATAAACGTTATAATTACGTCATTAAGCATAACTCCTAATCTAGACTTCCGATTGACGTGAAATTTTGCAGACATGTTCAATAATCAGTAACTAAGATTATTGTACTTTCATATTTCTAAAAATCTCGTTTTATGGCTATAAGGGTATTATGGTCATTATTTAGGCAATTAACGGAACCGTCGGACAATCGAGGTTTCACGTGGTATAAACGCAGAGGGTTATACCAACATGTAACTAGGTCCTAATGGAACTTTAAGGCATGTCTAAACCTATCAAAACCGGGTCAGAACTGAGGTCAAAGAAAAAGTCAAACTTTTGCGTCTTTCGGTTCCGAATCGGTTCAAAACAGAAAGTTGTCGAATCAAACAAGCGTAGACAAGATTTTATACTTATTATCAGTTTATAAGAATGATAAAATAGGTGATACGCCTTTTACATCGTTAATCATGCGTTAAATCGAAAATACCATTTCTGTTGACTTTTTCGGATAACGTTTGACTCGACAAACAACCTTGTTAGGATTGGAATCAGTGAGTGCCCTTTTAGGGGTTTATCACCCATATAAATACCAACTTATAACAACTTTCGCTTCGACAAAACTCTGGACCGGTTGTGTTTTATCGTAAAGTCAAACCGTAGTTACGACGGTTTGATTTCTAGGCTATAAACTAAGCATAACCCAAACAAGAAGAATCAAGGGTACTTACATACGTCTAATGAATGATTTGGAAAGCTTGTATCAGTTCTTGAGCTCCTCTAAAAGCCCAGAAGTTGAAATGTGCATGTATGTTGCAATATGAGACTTTATAAGAACTTTGATCTTTCACAAAAAAAATTGATGCCAAATGAGTCTAGCAATGATCAAAGATCAGTACATGTGCCCCCTATAGGCTATAAACCATCTTACGAAGCCCATAGAATCGAAAAACTAAGTTTAAAGTCGGTTACAACATGCAAACAGGCACCTGCCCGTTTTTTCTGCATCTGCAGGTCTGACGCGGGCCGCCTCACATTTTGTTAAATCTCACGCGGGCCGCCTGAGCCTTATGTTCAGGTTTCCCATTTTTCTTTAATTGCATTTTGGCCCTTGGTCCCCCGAAAGGTCGTTTTCGAGTTGTTTCTTGCATTAAGAGGCTTTATATTTGACATATGGGGGATTTAATACTTATACCCACTTTGTCAAGTCCTCGGGTAACTTTGTGATCACCCGAAAAACCCTAAATTTCAATGTTGACGATTCTAACCCTCACACACGAATTTTATCATAACTTTCTCATACGGTAACGAAACTTGGTGAAATTTTTATGGTGCATTCTAGTGAGCATAATTAATCGTTACAAGGCTTCGGGTTTGCTATAAGGTCACTCAGAGGTATATCTTTAACATGTTGACACATTTAACCCCTGTAGTTTGTAATCTCTCACTTTCTTTCACAACTCGTTTCGTATGATCCATGATCCATTTGTTTAAGGTTATAAACATCATGTAGGGTTATTGTAAAGTATATTTATTCATTGTTGACACTTTGAACCCTTGTATTTACATAGTTTCATTGTTTGTCAACTTTAGTACTTCAAGAACATTCTTTCACACGTTGAAAGGTTATGACACGTGTCAAGACATTATAGGACGTAAATTTTCGGGGTGTTACATCCTCACCCCCTTAAAAGAAATCTCGACCTCGAGATTTGTTAAAATGCTGGAAGTACTCTTTGTCGCATAAGGGACTTAACTTTTATAGCATATCTGGAGTCTTTCCAAGCTCCCAAAGTGGTCCTTATATTAGGCGTATGTATCCTTTTGGAGCTTCTTGACCTGTCGATCCTCAATCGATACAGGATGCTCATCACATCATAATTCTGCATATCATTATGTGATAGTGCTTCTTGACTTATTGGCGGAACACATCCTCCAATCGCTAGTGTGCAATGTATTGCGAGCTCCATCAAACTCCTTAAGTAGGTTTTTAGCTTACAAGCTACTTGATCTTGATACATTCGATTTCCTTCGAATGATTTCCATATGTTCAGAGCTTAACTAGCCTGATAATTTCACAAATTTGGTACACCCTTCCTGGGTGATATCTTTTGTTAAACCATATTCCTTAACAAGAACTTAGGAAGTTTGCTATTTTCATAACTCCTCGATTTCTTGCCATATACTGGCAACCTACAATCGATTATGGATTTGTATAATCTTATTTGTTGTTCCCTAGGAAACTTTCAGATCTTGATAATTGGACTTACCAATTCTCTATCTAACACTAGACATTTAACATTCCATCTATACAAGGTCTCTAAAGGAGTAGCCTTAATACTTACATATCCATTATTATAGAAAAGCTTTATTTTTAAGGTGAGATGGTTATTCCAACCACTGCTTAGCTAATGTTTAGGGAATAGCTAATCCTTGCCGTTAGTCGAACAGATCGACGATCATGTGCAGTTGATGGCAAATTCTTAATTGTTACCTAATTAGGGTGACGGTGATAATGCATAAGCAAAATGAACCGTCTTTCATACTTAACTATACCGGATTCTCAGGATATTGAGTTAGGCTATATGAACCCTCTATTTTAAACTTAGTTAATCAGGGTTTCGATTCTTCCAATGATGGTACTAACCGTCTTGGAGATTTCATAATAACACAGCCTTAAACGGAATTTAAACCTTAACTATACCTGCCTCTCAGGAGGTAAACAGGGTAGTTCCTATGAAGAAAATAATCATGACACACATAGAGATGTCTTAGTTGTCCGTGTTCTCAGGCTTTGGTTCATCTATCAATGTCGGTGTCAGATAAATGACACATTCACTTTACAAATGTAAGGGTGCCCTAAGTAGAGATTCTTATAGGGACATTTTATATTGGATATCTTCTTTGAATACTACTAGTCGACTTTAGTACGATATGACCATTGGGATGTCTCAGGGGTTCCATGCATTAAACCTCCATACTGATCAGGCATGGAAGCAATCTATGGGACACACTAAGATACGCCAATCCTCATATGGCACTTTTATCAAACATAGTTTGGCATTCGCAGGCGATAGAAAACAATGAGAAAATAAAATAAAATAATAATATATATTGTCGTACTCTTTTTGGGGAAGAGTACTCCAGATTCTTATGAAAGGATTATCTTCGAGGATGGGAGAGATGGTCATTATGGATTCCATTGGTAAGTTATACCTTACATTTAATATCTGGAGTTCTTATGAATGAAATCAAGAGTTTGCTAAGCTTATGGTTTGCTAAAGGTTTATTATCCCTTGCATTAATATAAAATACTTAGCAGACACTATCAATGCTAGATGGTAAGGGACGTACCTAATGCTATTATCGATGTGCAATGTCTCTGGCATTCAACTGGTAGTCCAGGCGTTTCCTTTCTTATTCTTCCCAGACTTAGCTGCTCCTCTCTTGGCAGCCTTAGGGCAATTAGTACTGATATGACCTTTTTCGCCACAGCTGAAACAGTTTGCATCTTTTATGTCCCTACATTCGTGGGACTGGTGGCCAGCTCTTTTACAGATGCCACATTGCTTTATCTTTTGGTTTAATCGACACTGTCCCCAATGTCTTCTTTTGCAGGTTTTGCATGTAGGCTTTTTGTTGGAATCATGTTGGTTATTGTTGAACTCGGATTTGCTCTTCTTAGGATTCTGAGAGTTATCATCCTCCCTTTGTCTTTTCTCATTAGTTTCATTCTTGATCGACTTTTGTCTCACTATATCTAAAGTGAGAGACAAGGATAGATCTACAGCTGATCTGTAGTTGATTGGCCTTGAAGCCTTAACATTCCCTTTTATTTCTGGTGCCAAACCACCGATGAAACGCGCAATGCGTTTTGGTTCCGGGGTAATTAAATAGGGTACCAGTCTAGATAGGGAGTTGAAGTCGGTAACATATTTCTGACAATTTAGGTTTTTCATTGTGAGAGTCAGAAAATCTGTCTCCACCTTTTCCACTTCGTGTTGTGGACAGTAGTTCTCTTTGATAAGGTCCACAAACTTGGACCATCCCATATGGTATAGGGGAATTTTCCCCGTGGACTGCATCATGGCCCTCCACCATACTAGAGCCTCTCCCTTGAAAGATTGTGAAACAAATTTTACTACGTCCTTATCAGCACAATCACTGATGTCCACTACCGTTTCCATTTCCTCAAGCCATTCCATAGCATCAATTGCTCCTTTTTCGCCATTGAAATCTCTGGGTTTGCATGAGACGAAATATTTGTAGGTGCACCCGCCTTCAGTTGAACGGGGCTTATCATAGAGTACTAACTCCTGAGGTTCGCTCTTTTCATCTGAAGAGTGAACGGAGCTCTCCTTACGAGCTGATGTATGTGTTTCCGTATGGACCTTTGAGTGAGTGACACTCGGTTCCTTTTTATTCTCAAGGATCTTATCCACAACTTCACTAATTGCTGCGCTAATCAAGGCCTGAAGAGTAGTGCCACTAACATTTATATTTATATTTGCATCCTTGTTTTTAGCCGCAGTACTGTTGTGTGCTTCGTCGGAAACCTCCATTCTGGAGCTTTGGTACTAAACACTATAAATAACATATGCTTAGATACAAACTAGTATGGAATCATCGTACTGGATGATTTATAAACCATGGTATTATTAAATCATAATGGCTGTTAGGTTTATAACTCCCTTATAGTTTGCTACTAGAAAGTATGACAATTATATTTAGCCTAGGTCAAAAGGACCATCAATTGTGTTTAAGGTTTGGACCAAGTCCATTACCTTTTGACAGGGAATTTCAATGTCACAATTGTCTTTGTCACAACGACAATCTTTAGATAATTAGAAGGCTTGTCACGAAGAACATTAATAATCATAGGCACGAAGGCCTTGTCACAAAGGACTTATAAGAATATGGCACTTAAGGCATTAATATATAAGCCGCAATTTTATCGGATTAGAGATCTTAAGGTTCGAACATAGTCTTCACCTTTGGATAGAGAGTCAAAGACTACAGCCGTCATTTCTTTGGAAGGTAATTTATTTTGCCACAAAGGCTAGTCAATGGACATAATTCTGATTAACCGGATAATGGTGAGCTTCAGAGGAGTCAGCCGTGGTGAAGCTTTGAAGGCTACTAATCCAAGTAGTAATAATTTGCTTAATTATAGGGAATCGTCGAATTTTGATGATTAATTAGCCATGGTGTAGCTCAACCATATAGACCAATAGATAGTATTAAATTTATTTGATTATGCTTGGCCTAGGTTTTTAGATAAACCATCTTTGGCGTTTAAGCGGAATATAATCCTTCATTTTTATTAGACAGGGGACATAAGTCACGACTGCCATTGTCATACTGACATCTTTTATATATAGCACAAGGGCTTGTTCCAAAGAACTTATGATGGCCCAGAGGCCTTGTCACTAGGGAAATTTTAAAACATAATCGATGATTCCTTTGGGTCGGAAAATTTCATAGTTCATTGTCTTGACAAGAAGTTATGAAATAAAACTATCTTTTTCATGTATTCATCTTTACTCGTATATATACATCCCAATTGGATGTTTTGATGCGTACATCATTTTCGACGTTTACCAGCCATAATTCCTATTGATCATTTACACTAAATAAGGGATTTGGAAAAATTCCTAATATAAGGATGACAAGTGTGATTTTTATCGCATCACGGTTGTCGGGAGTGTTAACACATTTTCAGATGTTAACAAGGATCTGAATCTCTTTTTAAACAGGTTTTACCATCTTAGCTAGGTCTTCAATGACATTCAAGCTAGGTCAAACCTTTTAAGATTCTCTTTTAATATCTATATTGGCAGGAAAGGAATGATATTTATTTTATTCAGGATTTTTATCATGAATCCTAATTTATAAGTTAGTAATAGCACAAATGGCCTAGTCGCGTAGACAAGTTTAATTTATAAGCCATGATTTCAGAGAATCAAAGCATGAAGGTATTGCTGGCACAACAGGCCTAGTCACAAGGACATTTATAAATTATAAGCTATGATTTCAGAGAATCAAAGCATGAAGGTTTGAACCTAGTTCATTACCTTTATCTGACAGGGAGTCGTTGCTACCACTGTCTTTTGGTTCATATGGAAATGAACAGGGCCTGTAAGCGCTATATTACCACGTATGGTCAAAATGTGATCATCTCAAGTGATGATCTAAACCCATGATTCAGAGATCATTACATTGGGTTAGGAATCTTTTGAAGAATCCATTAATAAGAATGACGTGTGTGATTTTTAATGAATCACGTCTGTCAGGAGTGTTAACATATTTACAGATGTTAACAGGGATTCGAATCTTTTAAACAGGTCTTACCATCATGGCCCGGCCTTAAAATGACCCGAAGGCTAGGTTTCACTCTTAAGATTCTTCTTAATATTTAACGCAGAACAATCCTAAATTGAGGTGTTAAATATGGATCTGAATCTAATTATGGAACTACCATCTTGCCCTGCCTCAAAATAATGCGTGGCTAGGTCTCGTCCTTTTTAGATTTTGCCATTTTATAATAATGGTAGATCTTATAAAAGGAATGTTTGAATGAAAAATTTAAAGTTAATTATTCCACTATAAAATTAAAAAAAACAGATGTGCCCTAGACGGGACTTGAAAGGAATAGTGTTGTCCTCAAAGGAACTGAAAGGTAATTATGTCCTTATAAGGACTATTAAGGAAACGATTTCTAGCAAAAGGAGTTTCTTCCTCATTTTATTTCTGAATGCTTTTTCCTTGGTTGCACGTTTCATCCTGGCCGTTGTACGAAGGTCAGCAATTTAAAGCTCCGGGTGTGGAGAATTCCTATTATGGCTTCTTCGCTTGGCGACGTATCCAATATATAAGAAAAGTTGGAAGCAGAATTTCCAGATGAGGATTGAGAATATTCCTATGTTAAGTCTAGACTCAGAAGGTCAAGGAATGTGCTAATGTGTCATTGAGATTAAACACAAAAAGATAGTGTTTAATTCACTCAATGTTGGCTCTGATACCAACCTGTCACACCCCAAATTTCCACGTGTTACCGGTGGGCCCGGTAGGGGAGTATCGTGACGTGGTTGGCAACATCATAGTCAAACAACACAATATATAAATGCACAGCGGAAGCAAAAGATAATTATTACAATCCGAAATAGTGTAACATCAAAGTATTACAACGGAAGTAAGGATCCACAGGCGGATCTTAAAACAACAAAAGAAATTATCAGACTAATGGCTTATGTGGAGGAGTTGCAAATTCCTCATCTAACAAGTCCTGAGCAGCTTCCAGCCTATTATGTACTTGTACCTGTCACTTAGACTTTGGAAAATACGTCAGTTTTCACTGGTAAATACACTCAACTGACTCATTTGAAAAGGGTTTAAGAAAATTGGTTTAGGTGCACAAGGCACGAAAATATATAGACACTTTGATTAAAATGCTCAAGTCAATATAAATCTTTTATACTTGGGACAAACTATATCTCATGTTATCAGTTTTACATAACTTGCTCTACATACGGGGCCCGGTTCTATGCCGGTTCAAGATTAACCGACACACCACTATTCCCCTATTGGGAATCCCTTATTGGGTATAATTAATTAATTAGCATATAGCATCTGTCAGGTGTATGCCTACACCCCGTGCTTAAGTCGTGGCCATTGCTATTTAATGAGTCAAGGATATCCAGGACACGGTCGCATTAACCCCCAATGTTTCAGTCAAGCAATACGAATTAAAAACAGGTTATTTGGATTTCCCGACTCATTGGTCTTCGAATCCCATACCTGACCATGCAGTATTTATATTACCGTATCCCAAGCCCGTAATAGGGAAAATAAGTTAAGAGTATTTACCTGAGCTAGCTCCTGTCTTAAATAGCAAGAATTTTAATAACTCAGCCGTATTCACTTAAGTAAGCGTAGGTATAATTTACCGGAAGGCTCTAGTCTGGAAATGATGGTGTAAATAACCAATTAGAATACTAACGTGTCTTTAATTAAGCCTAAGCTTAGACCGGTTAGTCTTAAGGAAATATACGGTTCAAACACATGATTAAGCGAAGACCGGAATAGAATGTGTTTTAGACCCGACAAGTTCGGAGACTTGTATAATATGGGTATTTTATACACATTCTGGATTTTGAGATAATAACGATAAGGTTTGACCCGTTTCGGCTAATTTATGTAAACTAGTTACATAAACCGAACCGAACGCGTATGATGCGTAACGGGTAACCATAAGAGTCCTAAACAGGTTTCCTAAGTTAACATGCCTTAAATATGTTGTGATATCAGTGGAATACCTTCCGTTATGCCCAAAACGAGTTTAATCTCATAAAAAGCCCCGTAGGGGTATTTTGGTCATTTTAAAGATTATAAAAGGTGTTAATTAAGTTTCTGTGAACCGGGTCTGAATACATCAGTAAAATAGTTTATTTTAACAGGTTATAACATTTGGTTATAAGTCTTATATGTCAAAATAGTTTTAAATCCAAACTATGCGTATAATACGCGTATAAAGCCGTTTTAAGCGACGTACGGTTTAAAATAGTATTCTGGGTTTTCTGATCATTTAAACAGGTTCAAAACACTACATTTATTATTTAAAATCAGTAGCAATTGGATTGGTATCAAAAGGATTTGTAAAACTCATTTTATGGCCGAAAAGGGTATATTCGGTATTAACCGAATGAAGGCGATAATCCTAGCTTATGATCAGTTTAAAAATAATTAAAAATCTTCAAAAATCCCAAAATATTATTTAACATCAGTGGGTAAAAGATTTGGTGTCAAAAATTTGGTTTAGATAGGCTTTATGCTAATGACGTTGTTTAATTAATAATAAACGTTATAATTACGTCATTAAGCATAACTCCTAATCTAGACTTCCGATTGACGTGAAATTTTGCAGACATGTTCAATAATCAGTAACTAAGATTATTGTACTTTCATATTTCTAAAAATCTCGTTTTATGGCTATAAGGGTATTATGGTCATTATTTAGGCAATTAACGGAACCGTCGGACAATCGAGGTTTCACGTGGTATAAACGCAGAGGGTTATACCAACATGTAACTAGGTCCTAATGGAACTTTAAGGCATGTCTAAACCTATCAAAACCGGGTCAGAACTGAGGTCAAAGAAAAAGTCAAACTTTTGCGTCTTTCGGTTCCGAATCGGTTCAAAACAGAAAGTTGTCGAATCAAACAAGCGTAGACAAGATTTTATACTTATTATCAGTTTATAAGAATGATAAAATAGGTGATACGCCTTTTACATCGTTAATCATGCGTTAAATCGAAAATACCATTTCTGTTGACTTTTTCGGATAACGTTTGACTCGACAAACAACCTTGTTAGGATTGGAATCAGTGAGTGCCCTTTTAGGGGTTTATCACCCATATAAATACCAACTTATAACAACTTTCGCTTCGACAAAACTCTGGACCGGTTGTGTTTTATCGCAAAGTCAAACCGTAGTTACGACGGTTTGATTTCTAGGCTATAAACTAAGCATAACCCAAACAAGAAGAATCAAGGGTACTTACATACGTCTAATGAATGATTTGGAAAGCTTGTATCAGTTCTTGAGCTCCTCTAAAAGTCCAGAAGTTGAAATGTGCATGTATGTTGCAATATGAGACTTTATAAGAACTTTGATCTTTCACAAAAAAATTGATGCCAAATGAGTCTAGCAATGATCAAAGATCAGTACATGTGCCCCCTATAGGCTATAAACCATCTTACGAAGCCCATAGAATCGAAAAACTAAGTTTAAAGTCGGTTACAACATGCAAACAGGCACCTGCCCGTTTTTTCTGCATCTGCAGGTCTGACGCGGGCCGCCTCACATTTTGTTAAATCTCACGCGGGCCGCCTGAGCCTTATGTTCAGGTTTCCCATTTTTCTTTAATTGCATTTTGGCCCTTGGTCCCCCGAAAGGTCGTTTTCGAGTTGTTTCTTGCATTAAGAGGCTTTATATTTGACATATGGGGGCTTTAATACTTATACCCACTTTGTCAAGTCCTCGGGTAACTTTGTGATCACCCGAAAAACCCTAAATTTCAATGTTGACGATTCTAACCCTCTCACACGAATTTTATCATAACTTTCTCATACGGTAACGAAACTTGGTGAAATTTTTATGGTGCATTCTAGTGAGCATAATTAATCGTTACAAGGCTTCGGGTTTGCTATAAGGTCACTCAGAGGTATATCTTTAACATGTTGACACATTTAACCCCTGTAGTTTGTAATCTCTCACTTTCTTTCACAACTCGTTTCGTATGATCCATGTTCAATTATTTAAGGTTATAAACATCATGTAGGGTTATTGTAAAGTATATATATTCATTGTTGACACTTTGAACCCTTGTATTTACATAGTTTCATTGTTTGTCAACTTTAGTACTTCAAGAACATTCTTTCACACGTTGAAAGGTTATGACACGTGTCAAGACATTATAGGACGTAAATTTTCGGGGTGTTACAATAAGCTTTTCTTAGCGGCCATCACAACAAATGTTGAGCCGAAAAAGTTTAAACAAGCATTGCAGGATCCAAAATTGGTAGAAGCCATGAAACGGGAGATTCAAGCGCTTGAGAAGAACAATACATGGACCATCGAGACATTGCCGGAAGGAAAAAGGGCCATTGACTCTAAATGGGTCTACAAAATAAAATATGAACCTAATGGCGACATTGAGAGATATAAGGTGAAACTTGTGGCAAGGGGTTTTACTCAAATTGAAGGTGAAGATTTTCATGATACGTTTGCTCCTGTTGCAAAATTGGTTACCGTTCGAACTCTATTAGCCGTTGCCACTAAAAGGAATTGGTACATTCATCAACTCGACGTGAATAATGCTTTTCTCCATGGGGATCTTGACGAAGAAGTCTACATGAAAATTCCTCACGGCTTTCTTAAGGAAAATGATAACCGGGTGTGTCGCCTACGCAAGTCTCTTTATGGCCTCAAACAAGCGGTACCAAAAATTCACAAATGCCCTCCTTGGTCTTAGTTTCTCAACCTTAAAAGCAGATCATTCCCTGTTCTTATATCGTCACAAGGATGTTTTCATAGCCGTTCTTATTTACGTAGATGATGTCATCATGGTTGGTAATAATCTTAACAAAATGCAAGAAGTCAAGGACCGCTTGCGTGATCAATTCAGCATCAAGGACCTCGGTCCTCTTAAGTATTTCTTGGGTATTGAGGTGGCTAGAACTTCTCGGGGTCTAGTCCTAATGTCACACCCCGATTTCCACGTGTCACCGGTGGGCCCGGTGGGGGAGTATCGTGACGTGGTTGGCAACGTAATCGTCAAACAACACAATATAAAAATGCACAGCGGAAGCAATTTAAATAAGATACAACCGAATTTATTTATTGTAAACAAAGTCACAATTATCCGGTGTTTATCCACAGTAGGATCGAAAAATAAAAATATTGTTTATGGTTCAACAGACTTCGGCATCTTAAGTTTGCGAAACTTCTAGTGATGCTTAGGAGACTTCCAGCCTATTTCGCCTAGTACCTGCATTTAATCTTTTTGGGAAAATACGTCAGTTTACACTGGTAAATACATTCAACTGACTCATTTTATAAAATGATTGAAAATTGGTTTGGATGCACATGGCATAAACATTTTTATTAACTTGGGAGAATTATTTAATATTATAATCTTGTTAACGAATTACATGTTACTTATGCGTTCAGTAGCCCGGACGTATCCGGGTTAAGGATCAATAGACACACCACAATTCTAGAGTTATACACCGACAGGTGTACGCCTACACCCCGTGCTCAGGTCGTGGCTATCTCGTAAGATAATGCCAAGGATATCCGGAACATGGTCATTAACCCCCCCAAAGGCGGTAAAGTAAACAATACTGTTTAAACGAGCCGTTCAAATTATTCAATTAACCACCTAAGCGATGGAAGATTTGACGCCCGATCAAGCGGTACGCTATGTACCGTAACCCAAGCCCGTATAGGGAAAATAAGTTAAAAGTATTTACCTTGATGCAAAGTATAGTCACAATAGTCAAATAGCAAGTAGCTTTTACTGTTTCTCCTAATCTGGAACGAAGGTTAAATATAACCTATTAGAATTCTAGCGGGTCTTTAATTATGCTTAAGCTTAGACCGGCTAGTTTCGAAGATACGGTTCGTACGCACGATTAAGCGAAGACCGGATAGAATGTGATTCAGACCCGACAAGTTTGAAGACTTGTTTAATATGGGTTTATTATTCACATTCTGGATTTTGAGATAAAACCGATAAGGTTTGACCCGTTTCGGCTAATTTATGTAAACTTGTTACATAAACCGAGCCGAACGCGTAATATGCGTAACGGGTATCCGTAAGAGCCATATACAGGTTTCCTAAGTTAATATGCTTCAAATATGTTGTGACATCAGTAGGATGTCTTTCGTTATGCCCCGAACTAATTTAAACACAAACTATGCCCCGTGGGGGTAGTTTGGTCATTTTAAAGTTTGTAAAAGAGTTTAATCGTTTAACTGAGTTACAGGTCTGATGTAAACAGAAAACATACTCATTTTGATGGGTTATAACAGTAGGCTAAGGCATATATGTGAAATTTATCATATTTAACCAAACTATGTCCCGTAGGGGTATTTTGGTAATTTCACATAAGCCGAGAAGCTCAAAAACGAAGTCTGAGTTTATCAACCTTTGCTTACTGTTAAAATATCATAATTTGCCTCATATATCAGTAGGTATCAACCCGGGTATGTCCAATATGATTCTAAGACATACTATGCGTTAAAAACGCTAATTATGGCGATTAAAGGCCATTACCGGGTTCGATACTTAAATCTGATATTTTTATATTTCCAGAAGGCTTAAAATAATTTATTTATCATAACTAATCAGTAGCAAAAGGTTTGGAATCGTTTAGATGTGTAAAACTCATTTTATGGCCCGTAAGGGCAAAACCGACAATTACCGGATTAAGCCTACGACTACTAGTTATGCTCGACCTAAAATTAATTAAAAATCTTTAAAAATCCCTAAATAATATATAACATCAGTGGGTAAAAGATTTGATATCAAAAAGTATGTTTAACTAGGCTTTACGCTAATTACGCCATGTTGTTAACATAAAGCCTTAATTTAGCGACAATGAGCATAACTCTTATTCTACAAGTCAAACTGATGTCAAACTTTGCAAACAAGTCTTTATATCAGTAACTAAGGTTTCTACACTTTTACATTTTCATAAATCATGATTTAAGGTAATAAGGGCATAACGGTCCACGTATGAGCATTTAACGGAAACTTGCATATTAATTGGATAGCTAGTGAACCAAGGTGTATGATCACAGAGGGTTGTTCTAACATGTATCCTAATCCAATTTAAGCTCTGAGGCATTTCTAAAATATGCCCAAACGGGTCAGAACTGAAAGTCAACCGAGAAGTCAAACTATGTGACTTTCGGTTCCGAACCGGGTCTAAACAGGAAATAGTCGGGTTGAACATGTTGGGACATGTTCTTACACTTATTTCTAATTTATAACAATGTTCAAACAGGTTATATATGTTCTAGATAGCTAAATATGCATAAATGACATTTTAAGCAATATGTTGACTTTTTAAGTAAAGGTTTGACCCGACATTTGACCTGTTTAGGATGGTGATCAGGGGAAACCCTTTTGGGGTTTTATTTCCCACATAAATACCATTCTAAAACTATTTTTACTTCGAGATAAGACTGAGTCATTAGTGACTAATCTCGAAGTCAAACCGTAATTACGACGGTTTGACTTTTAGCTAATTAACTAAGCTAAACACAACCAAATAAGAACTAGCAGACTTACAATAGTCCAATGCACGAATTATGATCAGAGGGGAGAGTTCCTATGCTCCAGGATGCTCCAAAGATCAAATGCAAGTGTGAAGAAATATGGTTGCTTCATGTGGCCTTATATAGTACTTGGATCCACCACAACTCATTGACAACTAACTCTAGGACCATCCACAACCATTCAACACTTGTCCTAGTGCTCTAGGGTAGTTTAGGGGTCGTTTATAACTGATAAAAACCGAACAAACAGGTCACAATCGCGAAATAACCTGCTGCAGAAGGTTTCTGATGCTGGCAGTTACCTTACGGACCTCAACATTGTTGAGGTTGAGGTCCGTATGCGTCTCTTCAGCCTCAATTGTTGACTGTTCTTTGGCATTTCGAAAGGGAACCCCCACTATCCGACTTTGTGACCTCAAATAACACTTAGGGACCTCCATAATGTGTCTAGAATAGTTTCATACCCTACCATTTTGTATTGTTTCACTTTGAAACCAAAAACAAGTACCGAAAGTTAAGGTTTACCATTCTTTTCTTTGTGGGATCTTATCATGCACTTCCGACTTATTATTTGCAATCCATTTCTGGATTTTTGGCATGATAGATGTTTAATATATAAAAACTTTGGGTCTTGGGATTTATAAATGAGGTGTTCAGAGGTAAAAATTAACATGACGCCACTTTTAAATCCTGCCAATACGTCTTTATTTAATCCGGGTTTACAACGCGTTTTGTCTTACATGACACGTGTCGTTTTATTATTGAACCCGAAATTTTCGAGGTGTTACATCCTCACCCCCTTAAAATAAATCTCGACCCGAGATTTACTGAAATAAGTAAGGGTACTTTTCTTTCATGGTGGATTCTAACTCCCACGTAAATTCGGGACCTCTACGGGCATCCCATTTGACCTTCACAAAAGGTATATGCTTCCTTCGAAGCTTCCTTACCTGTCGATCTTCAATCGACAAAGGTTTTTCAACAAATTTTAAGCTCGCGTCTATCTGCACATCTGTATGTGGCATGACATGTGATTCGTCAGCGGAACACTTCTTTAGATTGCAGATGTGGAACACATTGTGAATTCCACTGAGCTCTTCTGGTAAGTTCAACTTATAGGCAACTGACCCGACACGTTCGATAACCTCGAAAGGTCCTATGTATCTCGGGCTTAGCTTGCCTTTCTTACCAAATCGCATCACCCCTTTCCATGGTGACACTTTAAGTAGGACTTTGTCACCTACTTCGAAGTGAAAATCCTTACGATTTGGATCAGCGTAAACTTTCTGCCTATTCCTGGCAGCTTGGAGATTGTTACGAATCTGGACAATCCTGTCCGTTGTTTCGAACACGATCTCTGGTCCTGATAACTGGACTTCTCCAACTTCCGCCCAACAAACTGGCGATCTACACTTTCTACCGTATAATGCCTCAAAAGGCGCAGCCTTTATGCTGGTATGGTAGCTATTGTTGTAGGAGAATTCGATCAAAGGTAGGTTCTTATCCCAGCTACCTTCCAATTCGATCGCACATGCACGTAGCATGTCTTCCAACGTTTGAATAGTACGCTCACTTTGACCGTCAGTCTGAGGATGGTAAGCCGTACTAAAGTTCAAACGTGTGCCCAAAGATTGTTGGAAACTCTTCCAAAAGTGTGACGTGTACCTAGTATCCCGGTCAGAGATAATAGCTACAGGTATGCCATGTAGGGCTACAATCTTATCAACGTATAATTGGGCTAACATATCGGAGCTATAAGTCTCCTTGATGGGTAAGAAATGAGCTGACTTAGTCAGTCGGTCAACTATAACCCATATCGTATCATTTCCTTTCCTGGTCTTGGGTAACTTGGTAATAAAATCCATAGTTACCATTTCCCACTTCCACGTAGGAAGTTCAGGCTGTTGTAGCAAACCTGACGGTTTCTGATGCTCGGCTTTGACTTGCGCACATGTCAAGCATTTTGCTACATGGGCGGCTACAGACTTTTTCAAGCCTATCCACCAATAATTTGCCCTTAGATCCTGGTACATCTTATCAGCACCAGGGTGAACGGAGTATTTGGAACTATGGGCTTCTTGGAGGATAACATCACGAAGTCCTCCATAAATTGGAACCCATACTCGTCCATTCAACCTCAGAAGTCCGTCCTTGCTAAGAGTTAACTGCTCCTCAGTTACTCCTAGCTTTTCGTTGGGATAGTTAGCTTCCAACACAGCTTCCTTCTGTGCAGCTAACAACCTTTCCATCAGACTGTTCTTTAATTCTATGCGCTTGGCGTTGATTCGAATGGGTTTAACCCTTTCTTTTCTGCTCAAGGCTTCAGCGACTACATTCGCTTTGCCGGGATGATACTTGATTTCACAATCATAGTCATTCAAGGTTTCCATCCAACGGCGTTGCCTCATGTTTAATTCTTTCTGATTAAACAAATGCTGGAGGCTCTTGTGATCAGAATAGATCACAAACTTTATTCCATAAAGATAGTGTCTCCACAGTTTTAGTGCGAACACAACGGCACCCAACTCCAAGTCATGGGTGGTGTAATTCTTTTCGTGCACCTTTAACTGCCGTGATGCATAGGCAATAACCTTGCCCTTCTGCATAAGCACACACCCCATGCCAGTGTGTGATGCGTCACAGTAAACTACAAATTCTTCAGCGCCTTCAGGTAATGTAAGCACAGGAGCGATGCTCAACTTTTGTCTCAAAACATCGAAGGACTCTTGCTGCTTAGGGCCCCAAACGAACTTTACTTTCTTCTTGGTCAAGGAAGTTAGGGGTGCAGCAATCCTTGAAAAATTTTCAATGAAACGCCTGTAGTATCCTGCCAATCCCAGGAAGCTACGAATCTCCGTAGGCGTCTTTGGCTCTTGCCAATTCATAACAGCTTCAACTTTAGCGGGATCCACCTGGATACCACGCTCACTGACCACATGTCCAAGGAATTGGACTTCTCGTAGCCAAAATTCACACTTAGAGAATTTGGCATAGAGCTTCTCCTGATGTAGGAGTTTGAGAATACAACGAAGGTGTTTCTCGTGGTCAGCTTGATTCTTAGAATAAATAAGGATGTCATCGATGAAGACGATAACAAATTTATCTAAGTAAGGCTTGCAGACGCGATTCATGAGATCCATGAACGCGGCTGGTGCATTAGTGAGCCCAAAAGGCATCACTAGGAACTCGTAGTGACCATAACGAGTCCTAAATGCAGTCTTGTGAACGTCTTCATCCTTGACCTTCAATTGATGGTAGCCCGACCTCAAATCTATCTTTGAGAAGTAACTTGCCCCTTGAAGCTGATCGAACAAATCGTCGATTCTGGGCAGAGGATACCTATTCTTGATCGTGACTTTATTAAGCTCGCGATAGTCGGTGCATAGCCGCATCGACCCATCCTTCTTCTTGACAAACAAGATTGGCGCTCCCCAAGGAGATGAACTAGGTCTAATGAAACCCTTAGCCAGCAATTCATCTAGCTGCGTCCGCAACTCCTTCATTTCCATGGGTGCCAATCTGTATGGAGCTCTAGCAACTGGTGCCGCTCCGGGGATGATGTCGATCCTGAACTCGACTTGTCTATCTGGTGGCAAACCAGGTAGATCTTCAGGAAACACTTCTGGGTACTCAGAGATGACAGGGATGTCTTCTATCTTCAGTTTGGGCTCATCAATGATCACTTGCGCCATGTAGATGACACATCCCTTCTTCAAACACTTGGAAGCCTTAAGCATAGTTACCTGCTCAGGCAGCCCGTACTGGGTATCTCCCCGAATGGTAAGTGACTCACCAGACGGAGTCTTTATTACCACTTGTTTCTGATTGCAGACAATTTGGGCTTGGTTATAAGATAACCAGTCCATACCCAGAACTATGTCAAAACCAGCCAACTTAAAAGGAAGTAGAGACAGAGGAAAAGAATGGTTCTTAATGGATATAACACATCCATCTAACACAGTAGAGACGGTTTCTATGGTACCATCTGCTAACTCTACCTCATAGTTCACTTTTAGGGTTTTGACAGGTAAATTCAACAACTCACAAAATTTATGATCTACGAAGGACTTATCTGCGCCTGAATCAAAAAGTACTCTTGCAAAAACATCATTTACAAGGAAAGTACCTGTTATGACGTTATCATCCTGCACGGCCTCCTTCGCATCCATCCTGAAGACTCTGGCATTAGTCTTCTTAGCCTCTTCAGGCTTCTTGTTGTTCTTGGGGCAGTTAGTACTTATGTGGCCCTTCTCGTTGCAACGGTAGCACGTTGCATCTTTCATCTTCTTGCAATCCAAGGTTTTGTGTTCCTTGGATTTGCACAAACCACAAGCAAAAGACCTTGACTCGTTATTCGAGTTTGATTCGAGTCTGCACTTTCCAAAGTGCCGTTTCTTGCAAGTCTTGCATGTGGGCTTCTCTCCAGAACGATGCTCATCTTTCTTCGAATCCGAACCCTTCTTGTGATCACCGCTCCCACGGTGCTTCTTGTTCGACCTACGCGAACCATCATCTTCTCGCTTCCTCTTCTCAGCATCCTTATTCCTCTTCGATCTTTGTCGGACCGCATCCAATGTGAGGGATAAGGAAAGGTCAGTTACAGACCTGAAGGTAACTGGCCGAGAAGCTTTTACACTGGCCTTGATCTCGGGTTCCAACCCACCAATAAAACGAGCAATCCTTTTAGGCTCCGGGGTTACCAGGTAAGGTACCAACCGGGATAGTGTATTGAAGCTTGTCAGATAAGCCTGACAGTCGAGGTTCTTCATCACCAGTGCTAGAAAGTCTGATTCGATCTTTTCCACCTCATGTTGAGGGCAAAAATTTTCCTTGATTAGGGCTATGAATTGATCCCACGTCATGCTATACAACGGGATCTTTCCGGAAGCCTCCATCAAAGCTCTCCACCAAGCTAACGCCTGACCTTTGAAGGACTGTGAGACAAATTTAACCACATCACCTTCAGCACATCCGCTGATGTCCACAACAGTGTCCATTTCATCGAGCCACGTCATACAGTCGACGGCTCCTTTCTCGCCCGTAAAATCCCTGGGTTTACAAGACACAAAGTACTTATATGTGCAACCCTTGTTACGGTGTCCTTGATACAGTACCAAATGCTGAGATGGATCACTTTGGCGGTTGGTGGACTGGCGATCATCACCGCTTTTCTTTGGTCCATCCTTTTTAGGAGGAGGCTTGTTATGAGCCTCAGAATGGGTCCTGGGCTTCGAACGTGATGCAGAGTGGGTCCTGCTTCGAGTACCACTGTACTCCTCATACTGCCTATCCAAAGCCTCTGTGATAGCACCATCTATTAATGCTTTCAATTCAGCGCCCGTTAATGTAATCTGGGCATTCACATTTGGTTCCACAGGAGGGCTATTAACTTCATTCGAGTCAGCCATTTAATTGAACTGTTACAGAAAACAAGAACAATATTTTTACTATGGAGTTTAGGTATAGAATTACCCCTTAGGGTAACTCGTTAACCATGGTGAACAGAGACCATATTTGGTTAACTTATTAAATCATATTTATTTAGGATTTCTATTACAATTTATCCTAATTATAAAACATTAATAGTTTTATTTGTGGCACAAAAAGCCTAGTCACGTGGACAATATAAATTATAAACTATGATTTCAGAGAATCAAGGCTTTTGAGGTTTGAACCTAGTTCATTACCTTTATTTGACAGGGAGTCTATACTACCACTGTCTTTTGGCTCATATAGAAATGAGCAGGGCCCGTAGGCATTATATTACCAACGTATGGTAAAAATATGATCATCTTTATTGATGATGTAGACCCAAGATTCAGAGATCATTAAACTGGGTTTTGGAATCTTCTAAAGACTCCTTATACATATAAAATGACATGTGATTTTTAACGAATCACTTCTGCCAGGAGTGTTAACATGTTTTAAGATGTTAACAGGAATTTAAATCTTTTAAACAGGTCTTACCATCTTGACTCGGTCTTATATTTGACACTAAGCTAGGTTTTACCCCTTTAAGATTTATAATTACTTAGGCAGATTATTTTAAAAAATGATTTTTAATTATTTATTTCATTTATAATCTATATATGCACATAATGGCAACATGAAATTTATAAAATAACCATTTCATTAATTCCCTTAGAATATTATACATTTGCCCTAAATGGGTCTTCCAAATACAAATTTCCCTCGCAGGGGTTAAACAGATAATTACCCTCGCAGGGGTTCGATAACACACATGCCCAACGTAGGGGCTAAATATAATACATGTCCACGCAGGGACTACTTATTCAAACCATACACCCACGTAGGGGTTTACAACAAACAAACAAACATGCATGCCCACGCAGGGGCTCAAACCAAACATATCAAATACACCCACGCAGGGGCTTATACATCAGTAATAGAAGAATTTAACGATCCTTCTTGTTCTTCCCCTTGATCAGACCCATCAGTCCTTGGAAGAATGTTTGTTTTTCCCTACGATCCTCGTGTGCTTCCCGTTCCACCCGCTCCAACCTCTGCAAAATTTCCTCCCTATTTGGGGAAAATCGTGGTGGCTGCGACTGCGTCCTTATAATAGGCCTGGGAGGTACCGAGTATCCCTGAGTCGGGTAACTCACCCCCCAAGGATCCCCATAGGGTCCTTGCATACCGTAGTTCGCTGCCATCAAGTACGGATCAGCCTCTCCGTAACCATAGTTATGATGCGTTGAGGGTTCAAACGGGTTGTAGGCCATACCACCCGTGTATGCAGGTATCGGTTGGTCAAAACCCATTGGAGGCGGCTGCAGTGCGGCAGGGTTAGAGGGTCCACCCATTTGCGGGTCCTCATAGTGCGGTGGGTAGTGACTAGCACTAGACTGACGTGGGGAATCAAAAGTGAAGCCCCCCGGTCGTACTGATATGCGGGCACCTGTTCTTCTTCGCCTTGGCGGTTGAGGAGGTGGCGGTTGAACTGGAGGCGGTGGAGGTGGTGGCGTAACTGCCACAAACCAATGATCCTCTGATGAATCTTGATGATGCGGCTGAGGCTGTGGCTCCTGTTGCTGCTGCTGATACTGCTGCTGCTGATGCTGCCCATGAGACGATGAGTGGTGTGATGGTGTATAATACTACTGGTGTGGTTCGAACAGTGCTTGAAAACTATCTGGACCGCCGTAAGGTGATCCGTGAAAGGATGATCCGTCGGAGATCTCGATCGGATGATTCGGCGTACCACTTGCCGGCATGATGGGGTCAGTATCCTCATCCATATCGTCAGCATTATCCCCTGAGAAGTGATCTTCAGGCCCTAGTGGGTTAAAACCCACGGGTTCTGGTGCGAAGCCTACCGGATTAAACCGGTCCTGAAAGGCTGGCAAAGGGTCCCCATATGAGTGATGGGACAAAGATCTTTGTAGTGGTATGTATGAAGGCTGGGGGTTGTTGGGTTCATATGGATTGAGTACGGGCGGTCTTGGGGTATGCGAAACCGATCGTCTGGCCGGTTCGACTTGGTTCCACCGGTTATCTCTAGGGTCATCACTTTCCGTATTGGATGGAGCTCGCCGTCGCGATGGTCCCGCTTCATGATCATTGGGGGCGGCAACTGGCCCCTTGCCTCTTCCTCGGGTCCTGAAGAATCTTGGCGGCATTATCGATATTCCTGTCAATAAAGCATGAGATAACAATACAAAATATAAAGTTTAAAAGGACAAAACAAAAACCGAATAAGGTGGAGTTTGTCCTATGTTATAAGTCTAGACTCGAAGGTTTAGATATGTGCAAATTGTGTAACTGAGATTAAACACAAAAGACTAGTGTTTAATTCACTCAGAGTTGGCTCTGATACCAACCTGTCACACCCCGATTTCCACGTGTCACCGGTGGGCCCGGTGGGGGAGTATCGTGACGTGGTTGGCAACGTAATCGTCAAACAACACAATATAAAAATGCACAGCGGAAGCAATTTAAATAAGATACAACCGAATTTATTTATTGTAAACAAAGTCACAATTATCCGGTGTTTATCCACAGTAGGATCGAAAAATAAAAATATTGTTTATGGTTCAACAGACTTCGGCATCTTAAGTTTGCGAAACTTCTAGTGATGCTTAGGAGACTTCCAGCCTATTTCGCCTAGTACCTGCATTTAATCTTTTTGGGAAAATACGTCAGTTTACACTGGTAAATACATTCAACTGACTCATTTTATAAAATGATTGAAAATTGGTTTGGATGCACATGGCATAAACATTTTTATTAACTTGGGAGAATTATTTAATATTATAATCTTGTTAACGAATTACATGTTACTTATGCGTTCAGTAGCCCGGACGTATCCGGGTTAAGGATCAATAGACACACCACAATTCTAGAGTTATACACCGACAGGTGTACGCCTACACCCCGTGCTCAGGTCGTGGCTATCTCGTAAGATAATGCCAAGGATATCCGGAACATGGTCATTAACCCCCCCAAAGGCGGTAAAGTAAACAATACTGTTTAAACGAGCCGTTCAAATTATTCAATTAACCACCTAAGCGATGGAAGATTTGACGCCCGATCAAGCGGTACGCTATGTACCGTAACCCAAGCCCGTATAGGGAAAATAAGTTAAAAGTATTTACCTTGATGCAAAGTATAGTCACAATAGTCAAATAGCAAGTAGCTTTTACTGTTTCTCCTAATCTGGAACGAAGGTTAAATATAACCTATTAGAATTCTAGCGGGTCTTTAATTATGCTTAAGCTTAGACCGGCTAGTTTCGAAGATACGGTTCGTACGCACGATTAAGCGAAGACCGGATAGAATGTGATTCAGACCCGACAAGTTTGAAGACTTGTTTAATATGGGTTTATTATTCACATTCTGGATTTTGAGATAAAACCGATAAGGTTTGACCCGTTTCGGCTAATTTATGTAAACTTGTTACATAAACCGAGCCGAACGCGTAATATGCGTAACGGGTATCCGTAAGAGCCATATACAGGTTTCCTAAGTTAATATGCTTCAAATATGTTGTGACATCAGTAGGATGTCTTTCGTTATGCCCCGAACTAATTTAAACACAAACTATGCCCCGTGGGGGTAGTTTGGTCATTTTAAAGTTTGTAAAAGAGTTTAATCGTTTAACTGAGTTACAGGTCTGATGTAAACAGCAAACATACTCATTTTGATGGGTTATAACAGTAGGCTAAGGCATATATGTGAAATTTATCATATTTAACCAAACTATGTCCCGTAGGGGTATTTTGGTAATTTCACATAAGCCGAGAAGCTCAAAAACGAAGTCTGAGTTTATCAACCTTTGCTTACTGTTAAAATATCATAATTTGCCTCATATATCAGTAGGTATCAACCCGGGTATGTCCAATATGATTCTAAGACATACTATGCGTTAAAAACGCTAATTATGGCGATTAAAGGCCATTACCGGGTTCGATACTTAAATCTGATATTTTTATATTTCCAGAAGGCTTAAAATAATTTATTTATCATAACTAATCAGTAGCAAAAGGTTTGGAATCGTTTAGATGTGTAAAACTCATTTTATGGCCCGTAAGGGCAAAACCGACAATTACCGGATTAAGCCTACGACTACTAGTTATGCTCGACCTAAAATTAATTAAAAATCTTTAAAAATCCCTAAATAATATATAACATCAGTGGGTAAAAGATTTGATATCAAAAAGTATGTTTAACTAGGCTTTACGCTAATTACGCCATGTTGTTAACATAAAGCCTTAATTTAGCGACAATGAGCATAACTCTTATTCTACAAGTCAAACTGATGTCAAACTTTGCAAACAAGTCTTTATATCAGTAACTAAGGTTTCTACACTTTTACATTTTCATAAATCATGATTTAAGGTAATAAGGGCATAACGGTCCACGTATGAGCATTTAACGGAAACTTGCATATTAATTGGATAGCTAGTGAACCAAGGTGTATGATCACAGAGGGTTGTTCTAACATGTATCCTAATCCAATTTAAGCTCTGAGGCATTTCTAAAATATGCCCAAACGGGTCAGAACTGAAAGTCAACCGAGAAGTCAAACTATGTGACTTTCGGTTCCGAACCGGGTCTAAACAGGAAATAGTCGGGTTGAACATGTTGGGACATGTTCTTACACTTATTTCTAATTTATAACAATGTTCAAACAGGTTATATATGTTCTAGATAGCTAAATATGCATAAATGACATTTTAAGCAATATGTTGACTTTTTAAGTAAAGGTTTGACCCGACATTTGACCTGTTTAGGATGGTGATCAGGGGAAACCCTTTTGGGGTTTTATTTCCCACATAAATACCATTCTAAAACTATTTTTACTTCGAGATAAGACTGAGTCATTAGTGACTAATCTCGAAGTCAAACCGTAATTACGACGGTTTGACTTTTAGCTAATTAACTAAGCTAAACACAACCAAATAAGAACTAGCAGACTTACAATAGTCCAATGCACGAATTATGATCAGAGGGGAGAGTTCCTATGCTCCAGGATGCTCCAAAGATCAAATGCAAGTGTGAAGAAATATGGTTGCTTCATGTGGCCTTATATAGTACTTGGATCCACCACAACTCATTGACAACTAACTCTAGGACCATCCACAACCATTCAACACTTGTCCTAGTGCTCTAGGGTAGTTTAGGGGTCGTTTATAACTGATAAAAACCGAACAAACAGGTCACAATCGCGAAATAACCTGCTGCAGAAGGTTTCTGATGCTGGCAGTTACCTTACGGACCTCAACATTGTTGAGGTTGAGGTCCGTATGCGTCTCTTCAGCCTCAATTGTTGACTGTTCTTTGGCATTTCGAAAGGGAACCCCCACTATCCGACTTTGTGACCTCAAATAACACTTAGGGACCTCCATAATGTGTCTAGAATAGTTTCATACCCTACCATTTTGTATTGTTTCACTTTGAAACCAAAAACAAGTACCGAAAGTTAAGGTTTACCATTCTTTTCTTTGTGGGATCTTATCATGCACTTCCGACTTATTATTTGCAATCCATTTCTGGATTTTTGGCATGATAGATGTTTAATATATAAAAACTTTGGGTCTTGGGATTTATAAATGAGGTGTTCAGAGGTAAAAATTAACATGACGCCACTTTTAAATCCTGCCAATACGTCTTTATTTAATCCGGGTTTACAACGCGTTTTGTCTTACATGACACGTGTCGTTTTATTATTGAACCCGAAATTTTCGAGGTGTTACACCTAAGCCAACGGAAATACACTTTGGATATTCTAGAAGATAGTGGCATGGAGGGTTGTCGTCCAAGCTCATTCCCCAATCGAACAAAACCTAAAATTTGGTATAGAAGAACAAGACCCCCTGTTGATGTGGGTCGTTATCGGCGCCTTATTGGGCGCTTATTATATCTTCAAGCTACTCGCCCGGACATAGCTTATTCGGTCAACACTCTTAGCCAATTTGTATCTGACCCCCGTCAAAGCCACATGGAGGCCGTTACTCGTGTCCTTCGTTACTTAAAGTCCTCTCTGGGTCAAGGGATTCTATTGTCAAAAGAAGAAGGTGAGAACTTGGTCGTATATTCGGACTCAGATTGGTTAGGTTGTCCTCTCACTAGACGCTCGCGGACTGGTTATATTGCTCTTCTTGGAGGTGCTCTCTTTTCTTGGAAGACCAAGAAGCAATCGGTCGTATCTAGGTCTTCCGCTGAGGCCGAATATCGGGCAATCGGTCGTATCTTATAAACTACAATTACTAGCTTCGATGTTTACTTGATCTTACGCCCCGCTTGTGGTATGCCCATATAATGTATATATGTGTGAGCGCTCGGGGGGGGGGGGGGGGCAAAAGTGAAAGTGCACTAATTTTAACGTTATTTTACTAATTTCGTGAAAATAATGTTAAAAGAGGGGGATGGTTAATCATGCATCATGTGGTGGCGTTGATAGCCGAAAGACAAGGGAGTACATGCACTAATTGGCCTTTGTCTTAATTGCCGAGTGTTATGTGTCTTGTGTCCAAGGTTTGATGCAGAACTACCATCGAGCCGGTGGTTTCAATGGAAGCAGTCTCTCTATTCCTACGGGGTAAAGGTAAGGCTCTCTACATCTTACCCTCCTCAGACCCTACCTTAGCTTTGCTATTGATGGGATTTACTGAGTATGATGATGATGTTTACTTGATCAACTACTCATCTCTTTTTAGTCTGTGGAGTTTTTGTTTGTCAACTTGAGTCTTTCGTAGTTTTTTATTTTCTTTTGAGATTTGGTTGTTCAACATTTTAACTAAGGGTTTTGTCTGATTAGTTTTTTTGGATTACTACATTCGTTTTGTGAAATTTAGTGTATTTAGATGTGAATGAATGCAAGGTTGTGTGGTTTTTAGATATAGATAGAGATAATAAAAGTAAATTAAGTTTAAATGTCAATGTGAGGCTAGCTTGCATGATAAAGGCATATGCCTTTTAAAGGTGAATTCCTCAGTTTAAACCTGTGCGATTATTTTAGAATTATAATAGTATGGCAGGGTTTGCCATTCAATAAAGATAAAATAAGTAGATTTTAGTATGTTACATTGCATTTAGATGGACTTTTGGTATGTGTAAATAGAGGAGGTTCATTATAATTTCATATGTGTAAAAACATGTTGAGAAGTAACATAATTTCATAATTCACTTGTGTATGGTTTAAATGTGATACATAAGACGGTTATGCAATCATTGCACGTTCTCTCAACCATTTGATTAAAGTATACATATTTGTCATAATAAGATTTATTTAAACAAACTAAACTAACCCATAAAGTTAAAATAGCATAAAATTATCCTTATATTAATTTTTGTAGCGTTTGAACAGTAACCATTTGATTAAAATATACATATTTGTCATAATAAGATTTATTTAAACAAACTAAACTAACCCATAAAGTTAAAATAGCATAAAAGTAAATAACAAGCAGCTTTGCCGAACCAATGTAATAGATTCAGGAAGAGAACAAACAGGAGAAGTTTTTGCTTTTTACGCCCCATTTCCCTCTATCCGAAGTAGCAGATGCAATTCCCACATCCGCTCGAGCTTCCTATAGCAACATCGAAATTGAATATCCCAGGTTCAACAGAAGGAACATTACTATGACTTTCAAAAAGAGTTGCCATATCTCGGTAAAACACACCCCCCCCCCCGGTTCCAACATGTGAGATCTTTACGTTGGCCAGAGTTAAAGGTTTGTCCTCTATTGTGGGTGTTAGACCCTTGGGTGTGGGTTCGGAAAGCATGCGGGGAGCAGATGTGGAGGGGGCCCCGCGTGTTAACACAATTTTTAAGTGTTCTTAAAAAGTGTATAGAACGTATATTAAATTGTATGCGACTATCTTGCATCGTGCGTACCATTGGCCTTAGATGTGTATTGCTCTTAGATTTTGAACTTGGTTTATCATGGTGGCTCATGAAAGAGTAAATTGCCATTAGGAGGGTTAAAAGACGGTGCATGAGCGAAGTAGGATCCTCTTTTTTTGTATCCCATCGATGATATTCTTTGGTTTTGGTACATAACAGTTTGCATAAGCAAAGTCGAATATTTGTTACAAATCTAGATCCTGCACTCTCATCTCTAGTCTCTAGCTATCATCTTAGTATATCAAATATATCTTGTACTTTCTTGGGCCTAACTAAGAAAAGAGAACAAGAGAAGAAAAGCAAAAGCGACCCAGGTGATATGGATTCGCTAGGACGGAGTTGCTGTCGATTGAGGATTGGCCGAGGGGAGTGCCATCATGTAGCTGGGTACAAATAAGCCAGTGAAAGAGGAGTAGTCAGGGTACGACGAAGCACGCCTGGTACGTAAGCGAATACGGATCACGTGGGTTTGTACTGATCTGCTTTCGAGCTGTCGAGTGACGATTGCTCCATGTATTAAGAAAGGACGCGGGGGGCCTGTCTTATAATAAAGGGGGTACTCTCTTCTCTGATGTGCGCTATATTATTGTGTCCTATTCCTGAAGGAGTGATCCGGGATTAAGCCACGTGGCGATACCCGCCAAAAGAAAGGGGGCCTTTCGTACGGATTGGAGTACGAAGAGAATTCTTCAGCACACTAAAATGGGGTATGGGGCGTGGGTTGGGTACAAACGGCAAAGTCACCACCCCGGGTGGGCTTGTGTTTTGGCGTGGCCCCTTGGAGGGGGGGGGGTTTCAGCCCGGGCGTTGGGCGTGCCTAGCGGTCTTCCGTGGCCGGCTCTCATTGGCTGGTTGGCTAGACTATAGCGGCTAGGTTTAAAATTTAAAAAATAACCGTTTGGCAAGCCAAACGGTTCGCCCAACTCCTATACGACAGCGTCCCGGGCGGTGATATAAGTCACGAAGACCGGGTGGCGGTGGCCAACATCGAGTTCCGGGGCAAGGAGCGGAAGCCGTTTGATAAGCTCGCCCTGTTCGAAATCTACCTAACGCTTAATTAGGTTTTTTTTTATGTGTAATCCTTTTCTTTTGTAGGATTTTGTAATTTTTAGGAAATTTTAATAATAATTTTAGGCTTTTTTTTTATTTTGTGTGTATTTTTTAATTTTAAACTTTTTTTTTTAATTTTTATAACACTGGCCAACCCACACGGGCTAGCCACACCCCGCCATACCGACCCAACACGTCACTCACCAGCGGTGCCGCTCGAATTACACGTGTCAACCCATGCCCCAAACCCCCGCCCCACCATACCCCACGGTCTAACATATTTTCAACATCTACAAACAACAGTGTCGGCGGCAATAGTTGTTGGCCTTTATTGGTTGACATGGGCGGCAAGGGAAAAGTGCTAGGCAGCTGCCTGACACGCCCCTATTGGCCTAATTAATTTATGATTTTATATCCGCTTTAAAATTACGATTTTGCCTTCGGTTTAAAATTACGTATTTGCCCCCAGTTCAAAATAAAATGACACTTTTGCTCCCAGCTAAATTTCTCAATTTTGCCCTCGGTTCAAATTGATTACGGTTTTGGCCACAATTTAAAATTACGCATTTGCCCCCAGTTAAAAATAAATTTATGCTTTTGCCCCTGCTAAAATTTAGGAATTTCCCCTCGGTTCAAAATTACGATTTCACGCTCAATTCAAAATTACGTTTTTGCCCCAATGCAAAATAAAAATATGGTTTTCCGTAACTAAAAATTAGGAATTTACCCTCGGGGAAAAAAATTGATTTTTCCCCCAAGTAAATAAAAATATGACTTTGCACTCAGCTAAAAATCGTGTCAAAGAGCTGCCTAACACTCTTTTTACTTTTTATTTGTAGCAAAACTATAGTATTGTTTTTTAAATTGGTTGAGAATTATTCGGCTATCGCCCCGCAACGCGGGCGGACATTACCTAGTTGTTCAAACAAGAAAATATAATAGTAAATTATTAATATTTAGCTTTACAAAAGAAAAAAAAATACATTTTGTGGTATAACTGTTTGACCGTATATTAATAATTTCAATAATACAAAGGGGCAAGATTTGATTTGATTTAGTTCTAGTTGTTATAAATGCAAGGTTGTGTACTTGTATAGTATTGCTCTATATTAATTACAGTAGCAAATATCTATGCTATTTGTACTCACCTTCAATGTACGACTTTGTTTTGTCACCTTCAATGCACGACTTTGTTTTGTCATTCTGTGTTGCTTACTCTCTTTCTATGTGTGACATGTGCTAGAAACATCAAATTAATACCTCCATGTTGATTTGGTTGGTTCTGTGAAGAGATGTTTTCCAAATATATATTATTATTTTTTTTGAACGGCTAGATCACCCAGTTATGTCTTTGGCATTTGATTACCCAGGTCACGAGTAGAAATTTCATGGTTGGCATATTATTGTCAGTTTGAACCGGAGTCACAGTACAACCCTGAGACTTCACGGGCAGAAACCCCACATAAGTGGATAAACCTTCCCACCTCCCCAAACCAATTGGTATGCGGATCATTGGCTCCAAATATATATTATTATTATAATTATTAGTAGCGGTATAATTCAAACCCATTGAAATAATAGTTTTTTATTTGTACTATTTAAATCTACGTTTTGATGTAAGTTTCGTTTAAAACAGAATTGCGCGAGATAATATACAAGTCATCAGCTTAGACAAACACGTCATTGAAACTTTTTTAGTTCTTTTTATTTCCTTTTTTACGTGGGTTTTCTTACCGCTCAAGTTACTTAATCTTTTCTACAATAGTGTTTTACGTTTCGATAAAAAATTGGCGAGTTAACACGTCCACATGTGTATAGTTCAACATGCGTAATACGTGAATCCTAATAATAGAAAGAAAACAAGTGCAATTTGAATTCTCCTACTAACAGCAGTACACACTCCTCACTTCTCCAATCTCTTCTCAACCATTATCCACCATCATCTACACCACAAATGGATAACCCTAAAGGCACCATCGTCTTCACCACCGTCGGCCGCCCACACTACGGCTTCGACATCTTCTCCACTCCACTACCTCCCACTCTCACCGACTTCTCCTCCTCTCCTCCCACCCAACACCGCCTCACCGACGGCGTTTCCATCAACTTCAACGCTCAGTTCGTCGGAACTGACGATAACCCCCGCAGCATCGTCTACGTATCCGAGAGAACCGGTTCACCTAAAATCTACCTAGACTCAGACCTCTTACCTTCTGCTCCGGCGAGCCTGTTTCACGACCGTCCGATCATCAAAAACAACCGTCTGTTCTTCATATCCGCTCACGAACCGCCTGATTCACCGTTCAAAAGCTGGTCTGCACTTTACACTATTGAATTGAACGGTTCCGGTGACGGTAAGGTAACTCGATTGACGCCGTATGGATCTGTTGATTACAGTCCGTCAGTTTCTCAATCCGGTGACCTCATCGCCGTCGCATCGTACGGTTCTCGGCGTTGGAGCGGTGAGTTTCATCATATGGAAACGGATATTGTGGTTTTCCGGCGTACTGATCCGAATAAGCGGTGGAACGTTTGTTCGCTAGGCGGTTGGCCTACGTTTTTCGGCGAGAGTACTATCTACTTCCACCGGCAAGCAGACGACGGTTGGTGGAGCATTTTTGTTGTAGATTTACCGTCAGGTTTTGACGTTCCGGTAACCGCTCCACGGCGTGTGACTCCTCCTGGTGTTCATTGTTTTACTCCAGCTGCTATGCATAACCGCCGGCAAATCGCCGTCGCGACACGGCGGAAGAGCGAAAACTACCGGCATATTGAGATCTACGATCTCGAATCAGAAACATTTTATCCGGTAACGAAGTTGTTAAACCCTAACTTTCATCACTATAATCCGTTTGTTTCTCCGAACAACGGTTATCTAGGTTATCACCGATTTAGAGGTGAAATTGAATCAAGTGACAGTGAGTGTGAGTCGATTGTTCCACACTTAAACCTAGTTTCATCTCCGATTAACGAGCTTAGAATGTTAAGACTAAACGGTTCATTTCCGTCATTTTCACCTACCGGAGATCTAATCACGTTCAATCCTGATTTTGATTCAAAAGCCGGTTTAGATATTGTGAAATCCGACGGTTCAAAGCGGTGGAGTTTGTTAAAAGGACGAACAACATTCTACAATTCATGGAGTCCAACGGAGAAGAACGTTATATTCACATCAATCGGACCGATATTTGGCTCTGTTAAAGCTACGGTGCAAATCGCTAGGGTTTCGTTCGATCTAGAACAACTTGAAGATGATGTAATAGATGTAAAAGCTGAGATTAAGATACTTACAAGAGAAGAAACTGGCAACAATGCGTTTCCGTCATGTTCGCCTGACGGAAAACGGTTAGTGTTCAGATCTGGAAGGTCAGGACACAAAAAGCTCTACATATTAGACGCAGTTGAAGGAGAGTTTAAATTAGACGGCGGAATCCGGCAGTTAACCGACGGAGAATGGATCGATACGATGCCGTGCTGGTCGCCGGACGGTAAGCTAATTGCGTTTTCATCTAACCGGCATAATCCGGCGAATGTTGATGCGTTTAGCATCTACGTAATGTGCTCCGACGGAAGTGACGTACGGCGGATCTATGTTGCCGGAGAAGAAGGATCTGAGGAGGTGGATAGGGAGAGGATTAATCATGTGTGTTTTAGTGGCGATGGCGAGTGGCTATTGTTTACGGCGAATATTGGTGGAGTGACGGTGGATCCGGTGTCGGTGCCGAATCAGTTTCAGCCGTACGGTGATTTGTATGTGGTGAGGTTGGATGGTAGTGGTCTCCGGCGGTTGACGTGGAACGGTTATGAGAATGGAACTCCGGCGTGGTTTCCTGGTGAAAAGGAGTTGGGGTGTTTGGGGTTAAATAGTGTGGGGGAGAAGTTGTTGGGTCAGTTTGATGAACCGCTTTGGATCAGTTGTGATATTTAATGGGCTTTTGCAATGTTTTGAAAATCAGTTCAAACCGGTCTTTTATACCGGTTGAACCGTCCTTTCGAACTGCTTAAACTGTCCGGTACACCCGGTTGGACTATCCAATACATCTGATTAAACCATTTATAAGCCAAATCATATAAAAACCAGGTTCTAAAACATTGGGTTTTTGTGATTTTTGTTTATGGAAAATTTCAAATAAGTTATCTCATAAATGTGAGTTTTGTATTCTTGTATATTTGTATTTGCATTTGGCCTCCATAAAACATGAATAAAATGTTATTGTTTTTTTGCAAAATAATTTGTTTTTTTTTATAAGTTTTAGTTTCGTGGGTTGGCACCAATATAACAATAGTACCAACCTTCCTTGTAAAGAGTAGCTTCAAGGATGACATAGGTTTTTATTAACTTCATATATCATCTAATTGTTATCATCCTTAATATCTTTTTATTGTTAAGTTTAGTTTCATGAATATTTTATTCTTTTAATTTACGTTAAAAGGATAAAAAGAGGACAGTAAATGTTGATTGCTTGTAGGGAGGGGGGATACCTGCTTGGTAAAAAAAACCTTATCGCACCCTTTAAAAGTTTTATTAATCAAGGGTCCGCCACTAATTGAAAGTGACGCTTTCGATGAGTGTTACCATCATTTGGACAACGTCAAGTCGTCAACCTTATCCGTTCTCATATGAACAAGGAAGAACTAGTGGATGTCATCATTGTTATCACATTCACACTTACATTTTACACTAGTGAATGTCATTTTCCCATTCTTGGATACAGCTTTATTGATTTCATTATATTTTGTTGTTTCTCCACATCGTCATACCAAATGTAGGGTTTTCACATTTTGTGTTTTGATTATCTAGACCATGGGAAACGATTCGATCATTGAGATCTGTGAATTTCACGCACTATGAGAAACTTTCTAAGGTGCTCGGCATCGAGGATGAAAATATTATGAATGTGAGAATACCAAAGAAGAGCTCAAGCAGAGGTTAGAAGACGAAGAATAAAGGAAAACTAGGAGGGGCAATGTTTATATTAGGCATATGGTCTTTACTCTTTGTGCAATGGACTATTTGTCTTTACTTATGCTCATGTTCGCTTGTTTAAGAAAGGAATTTGTTCATGTTCATTCGTTAATTTTATAAACAAACATAAACAAGCACACATGAACATAAGTGAATACAAACGAACAAAAACAAGCATAAACGAAAACAAATGAACAAACAAACATATATTAAATTGAGAAAAAAAAAACCACAACATTTTCGATCTCAAATAAATACGAAGTACTTGACATAACTATCCGCAAGCACTTGACATATTTATCCCAAACTAAAGTCTTAAAATTCTAAGTTCCCCAAATAACTACGCTTGAAGTTCTTCATATGAACTCCAATTCACCAACCATGATCTTGATTCACCATTCATTCATGCATCCAATTCACCAACCATAATCTGTATTCCCAATCTAACATAGCCAAAAAGAATGATTCAAAAGCAAGAAATATTCCAAATTCACAATGATGGTATAAGAAATTATCATTAGGCATTTAATAAGAAGCTTAAATGTACGAATATGATTACATACAAAATATAGATGACCTGAAAGCTTAGGTATAAGGTAAAATATATTAATATAGATGAATTTTCCTGCCAGTTAAAGGTATAAGGTAAGATATATTAATATAGATGAATTTTCCTGCCAGTTAAAGGTATAAGGTAAGATATATTAATATAGATGAATTTTCCTGCCAGTTAAGAATTTTTTTTATATAACAATAGACAACTAAAGCATCAAGTGATAGGTGTTAAAGTAAATGCAAACATAGAATCGGTTTAGTCAAAATATGTAATAAAACTAGATTATCTAAAGTTCAGTTTTAGAAACACGGGGTGTTTAAAGGACAGACGAAATATGCAGCGATGTATGTTATGAAACCAAATCATCTTGAAATTTGAAGATCATCTAATGTTGCATGTATAAAGTACGAGAAGTGTTTTCAAGCTATTGTTTTATACCTTCAAAAGCCTTCTGTTCTTTGCACTCCTCTTTGAAACTTTCAATGTAGCATATACCTTTGTCAAAAACCATAAATGATGGCCGGTCAAGCAGCAGTAGTGTTTCCATGTAAGAATGCGCATAAAAAAAACCTCCTTCATCAATCCCAAGGTTACTGATCTCTTTTGAGTTGGGTTCATAACCAACACGCCATGACGATTCCCCATCATCTTTTGTAACTTCCATTACAGGTTCACCACTCCTCCTAAATTCTACTACGCGGTTTATCGTTGCATCTGGTAGGTGAATAGTGTATAACTTTGTAAATGATTTTGGTAGACCATCCTCCATCATCCATACTCTGTAAACTCGATTATCAACCTCGGCACTATGTTCAACCAAAACAAGAGACTCTCTTAGATTATACATGTACAAGTTCCACATAGACACTTCATATACAAAACTATCCGGGAGGTTTACTTCTCCAAATTCTTCACTTGTCATATCAAATGAAATAATTATATTATAAGCTAAAATTTGAGCATCTACGGTACTGCTATCAGTAGCAAGCCAGTAATAAACCCCGTCTACACAAACCCCACCTGCAGATAGTCTATTTTTAAAAACAATCGATTTACGATGGAGATTGCTATTCAGACCTCTCCACTCCCCGGTACTTAATGTAAAAACCTCAACTTGCCAAGGGGTGCTAGTTACACTTTCCATATCCACAAAACTTCTAATATATCTAATCCTGACAATCTTCGGGTCACTCGTCTCACGACAAACCCCAAACCCGAGCACGGTTTGAAACATCTTATCATCTACGACATTAGGCACAACAACAGCAACAGCTTTTGTAATCAAAGGATTCCAAATAACAAGTTTTCCGTGGTTATACAAACACAACAAGCCATGAGAAGTGCCTATTGTCCTATAAGGGGTAAGCATCTTAACCAACGGAGGAAGAGTCACAGAGACTCTCTGTTCAGGGAAAGTATTATCATCAACGATTGAGACGTATTTTGGCTCGGAACCAAATCGTTGATTGCATACAAGTAGATGTTGCTGTTGGGACCTGTAATGAGTGATAAAATCGGAGCTATCGATGAGAGATTTCCATGATTTGGAGACTGATCGGAATCGAATGAGTGATTTTACTGGAAGCCGTTTGATGATTTCCTCTTGGATCTCTAAAGGCACGTTGTCTGACATCTTGATTTTGATTACCAACTCACGTTATCAGTTGCTAGGGTTTGCAAGCGAATGGAAGATTTGGGGATTTTTGCACTAGTGGAGTGGAGGCAAATTTAGAGGTGCACAAAACGGGTTTTTTTATTTAGCACCGGAACCGGGTCTGGTTTGGCCCGTTTGGGTCAACAAAGTCAACAACTGATTCCTTTAGGGTAGGACCCGGTTTCGGTTAGTACCCGGTTCTAAACCAAAATTACCTGAACTGTTCCTAACCGGTTCAGATATGTTGTAACCGGTTCCTCCGGGTATCTTCCAGAAAAAGCTGCAATAAAGCTGCCGGAATCGATTTCTAACGGCTTTATATCCGTTGGAATCGATTAATTGCCATTAAAACTTTAAAATCGGTTTCCAGTATTTATAAGCGCATCACCTTCAACCAAAACTTAGCCCCACTCAAATCGGTTTCACCCTTCAAGTTACAAGACAAATCGGTTATGGCATGCAACGACGAAGTGGTCATGGTTTTTGGAAACCAAAAGAAACCCCCAAGTTTGGAAGCACTTTGATATTTGTCTGATAGCCATGAAATGGCACGTTGCAAAGGTTGTGGGAAGTTCACGAAGGCTACGGCGAACTCGACCCTGAAAAAACACATAGATCGTCATTGTCCAGGTGACAAAGGCTGCGGCGAAGAAAAGTGAAGGCGGTGAATCATCCGGAACCGGTTCTTCGAAGGTTTAGTGTGTTTATGTGATGTTGGTTTGAGTGTGTTTATGTGTTTTGTGTTTAGGTATAATGTTTGGTTTTAATGTATAGTAGGTAGGTAGGTAATGTTTGGGTTTAACTTTTAATGTATTTGGTTTCATTTAATCCTGCCTGTTCTTTGTGTTTATAGAGGAACCAGTTCCGGGTAGGAACCGGGTACGACCCTATTTTTTTTACAAAATGTGGAACCGGGCATGAACCTACGGGTTTTTTGAACCCGGAATCGGTTCTTCTATACATCGGGTAGGAACTGGAACCGGGTATTATGCCCATCTCTAATAGAGTGACAAGTGTTCAAGAACCTAAACCCACTACACCACCACCCAAAACCTAAACAACCCCCCCCCCCCCCCCCCCCCCAAAAAAAAATAATAATAAAAAAATAAAAAATAATAATAACAATAACAATAATCTAAATTCTAATAAAAAACTTCAATTAATGCCACATGGCAATACCTCCTACAATCCAATTTTTTTATTAAGTTTTATATTTTTGTTTTGTTTTGTTTTGTTTTTATATTCAAAATTTATAAAATCACATTTATCTATAGAATCATAATTTAAAATTTCGATTAGCTTAATAATGCCATCTAAGTTGTCTTTTTTTCTTTTTTTTTTCTTTTTTAGGATATATATTTCATTTACACCCCCTGATATTATACATTATAAATTAGCAACAAGTTTGTGCAATACGAGTTGTACTTTATGCAGTATAAGGTGTACCAACTTTTTGATAAGCTGGGCTTGAATAGGTTGTACCATGGGCTTGGGGGGTTTTTCAAAAAAAAAATGATTCTGATTCATACATTTGTCCATTTTCAACACCATTTGACTGTGGTTGTACTCTAAAGCTTAACTTCTGTCCATTTGTATACACACTTAAATACAGAGTCTCAGAAACATACCGGGAGGAATCTAGAGGCAGGGTGGCCAGCCACCTTCTGCGGTGGTGGAGTCACGACGGAGCTGTGACGGCACACCCTCATTCACGGCGTGTGGTGCCCCCCCCCCCCCCCCCCCTACAGAACAGAACACAGTGAATCCGATGTTGATATCGGTTGTGCGAAGATAGAGAGAGATAGAGAGGTGGTGGTGTGTTTTCAGACGGTACAACTACCTCTCCGACAAAGGTATCATGATGGTGATGCTGGTGGGTTGTGACGAGATTCCATTTAACTCCAACAAGAATTCCGGTAAGCCTCGATTCACTCGCATGTTTCTTTTTCAGTTATATTGTTTTACGTCGTTTTCGTTGAAGCTATTTTTGGTTTTATAGAAGTCCGGTGGAGCTCCGGCGAGTTCTTAAGTGACCGATCTGGGTCTTCATGTAAACAAATGTATATAGTTGGTTTATAGTTACAATGCTCCGATTGCTAATTTTAGTTACTTATTGGTGTTTAATGGTAGTCAATCGACACTTTAGGGATGAGGATGAGGTGGGATATGGTTCTGGACATTCGAATCAAGAATCAAAAGTGGATCTTCAAGGTGAGTGAATCAAATTTTGTAACTTTATCATTTTCCTTTTGGACATTGGAATTGTATGCGAATGTTGTCGGTATGTGTATCATTTCCTTTTCAGCAATGCTAAATTCATGATGCAACAGTATTCATTTGTAGCAACCTTGGAACCATTAGTTCATGAGTGATCTTTCCTTATTATGTTACAATTCAAAGTTAAAGTATCAGGGGTTTGGTACCGACCTATGTTTGGGTAGCTAACTATGTGACACCACTGAGTACCCGCGATGCGTCATCGTCGCGACGCGTCATCACTTAGGATAAATTTTGTATCTATCCTTACCATGCACTCCAACGGCTAGATACAGAATTTATCATAAGTTTGCAGTGCAGGGTTGGCATGCAGTGCTGGAGAATCATAATGTTTATAAAGATTAACCTGGCTACTTTTTGCAAAGTTTGTGGTTTTTGGCCGATTGAATATATAAACTTATATACAGCTTTATGTAAATTTATAATTATGTTTGAAAGATTCAACATTAATGATATTGTATTTGTATATGATGTTCATTTGGATTGTGATTGTTTGTGATTATAATAGTAAAATAAGCGACTAGAAAAAGGAAACTAGAATTGAAGAGTAACATGTATCAATTTAGCATAGATCAAATGCCCACTTCGATTATTGTCCGAGAATTGTTAGCGGGTTAATATAATCGGGGCATTCCAACAATAATCGAAGTACAAGCAAATGTTTTATTAACCTGTTAACAATTCGGCTTTGCGCGCCGCAACGCGCGCGGAGAGAAAACACCTAGTTTAATAAATTTATCATACAGTCCATCAACTTTGATAATGATATATTTAACATCTCAACTCAAATTATGTTTTCCCTTTTTGCCTTTTTTTTTTTTGTTTTAACTCAGCGTCGACACTTGCACCCCATCAACATTATAAAAACTTTGTAAAATGTCATTTTAATCCTCTAGAGTTTTACGTGCTTATTTTTATGTTCAATTTCGGTTGGTCTACGTTTTGATATAAATTTTGTAAGAATACAAGTAGGCAGTATAAATTCGAGTTACTTTACGATTTGATGTCGTTGCAACGTGTGGTACCATATTTTAATTTTTAACTTCAAAATACTATTTTTACATGCTTATTTTTAAGTACGTTTCGGTACAAATCTAAGTTGATTTATGTTCAACTTAATTTTTTTAGCCGGGTTACATATAATACGTTTTCATGTTTAGTTTTATGTACATTTTCAGTTGGTCTGTGTTGTGACGTAAATTTTGTTCGGAAACGAGTGGATAATTCGAGTTACTTTAACTTTCGATGCCGCCGCAACGCGCGACAGGTGAAAATACTAGTAATAATAATAAAACTATACCTCACCAAAAAAAAAACCCCACCCCCTATAAACCTAAAAAAAGAAAATTGAGAATAATAATTAGCATTTTCAATCCCAAACATCAGACGTAATTACCCAAAATAAAAGGCGAAGCATCCGACATAACTATTTGAAAATACATGACATAATTGTAAACATAATTATCTCAAAATGAAGTCTCAAAGTTGTAAGTTCCCCAAATGACTAAGTTAAAAGTTCTTCATATGAACATCAATTCAACAAACATAATCTTTGGACCATATATCCTATCTGACTTGGCCACACTTTGAAATCATTTCCCATTGTGTCCATCATTCATTACAGGTTTTGTAAATGTAGATTGTTTAAAGACATCATCTGATAATTATTACACCAAAAACCATTAACTACTAGACTCCATTTGCCATCAAGCTTGATCACTGCTAATATTCATGTGTTAATCTAGTGATTGTGGCAACATACGTCCCGAACTCTATTCCTGAAATATATAATTTTTATTTTGTGGCAGAAGAGATATCAGTGAATCCAGCACCAAGAAATATTCCAAATTCACAATGATTGTATAGACTAAAGATATTATGAGCGAGCATTTGAACAAGAAGCTTAGAAACAAACACAAAAAAGAGATGAGCCAAAATCTTAGGTACTGTGCAAAATATATTAACATAGATGAATTTTCCTGCCACTTAAGAAGTTTTTTTTTACGAAATAGTAGACAACTTATGTATCAGGTGTCTTGGTTTTAAAAGCGTTTGGCGATCCAAAGCGTTTTGATCCCAAAAGCTGATGCGTGTAAATCACATATGCTAGGCGTTCTTTATAAAAAGAAGACTAACCTTACCTTGAAGACAGCACAGGCTAGATCATAAAGGCATCACATAACTTGGAACAAAAGAATACTGAATGCACACCATAATCACAAAAAACAAACAGGAATCTTGCAATTAAAACACAGTCTTTTACAACAAGAATGTTAATAGTGGGAGCTAAATCAATGATAATATTCTTTTTCAAAAAAGCTAAAGTAACGCCATTTAGGTATTTATTTAGTCACTTTACGACAACTAACACATATAATATGAGGTTTGTTCTAGTTATACACAAAAGGCATGCGGTTGAATAAAAAATTGTAATATAAAAATATTATAATAACAAAAATTCAGTTTCTCGAAAACATGGGGGTCATTGATGAGATACCAAATATGTAGTGATGTATGTTACGAAACCAAATCATCTCGAAATTCGAAGATCATCTAGAGTTGAATAAATAAAGTACGAGAAGTGTTTTCAAGCTATTGCTTTATACCTTACTTGTATGCTTCAAACTCCATCTGCTGTTAGCTCTCCATTCGAATTTACAACGTAGCGATTACCGTTGTCAAAAATTGTAAATGATGGTTGATCAAGCAAAAGTAGCGTTTCCATATAGGAATGCACATAAATTTTACCTACATCATTAGCGCTATGTGATATCCCCAAATTACTTATGCGTTTTAAGTTAGGTTCATAAACAACAAGAGATTGCACTTCCCGATCATCTTCTATAACCTCCATTACAAGTTCACCACTCTTCCTAAATCCATGCACACATGTTATTATTGCATCTGGCACGTGAAAAGTGAATAATTTTGTAAATGATTTTGGTACACCATCCTCCATCATCCATACACCGTAAACTGGATTATTGAAATTGCATTCAACCAAAACAAGAGATTCCCTTAGATTATATATGCCCAAATCCCACATAGGCACGTAGTATACAAATCTATCCGGGAGGTTTACTTCTCTAAATTCTTCACTTGTCAAATCAAATGACACAATCATAGTATAATCTACAGTTACATCATCTACATCATCTACGGTAATGCTATCAGTAGCAAGCCAGTAACAAACCCCGTCTACACAAACCCCATCTCCACTTGCTAAAATAATCGATTTACGAGGGAGATTGCTGCTATTCAGACTTCTCCACACCCCCGTGCTTAACGTAAAAATCTCAACTTGCCAAGGGATGCTATTTACACTTTCCATATCAGTAAACCCATCCATATATCTAATCTTAACAATCTTAGGGTCACTCGTCTCACGACAAACCCCAAACCCAAGCTCGGTGTTAAACATCTTATCATTATTAGGGACATCCACAACAACAGCTTTTGTAATCAAAGGATTCCAAATAACAACTTCTCCCTCTCTATACAAACACAACAAGCCATGAGAGCTGCCTATTTTCCTATAACGTCTAAGCATCTTAACGAACAGAGGAACAGTCATGGGGACGCTATGTTGCGGGAACGTGTTGTCATCAACGATTGAAACACAACTAAATTATCAACAGATTGATAGTTATACACAAGAAGATGTTGCCGTTGGGAGCTGTAATGAGTGATAAAATCGGAGCACTCGATGAGAGATTTCCATGATTTGGAGACTGATCGGAAACGAACTATTGATTTTACTGGGAGGCGTTTGATGATTTCCTCTTGGATCTCGAAAGGCACGTTGTCTGACATCTTGATTTTGATTACGAGCTCAGCATATCAATTTCTAGGGTTTCTAACAACGAGTGAACGTATGGAAGAATTGGGGATTTCTGCAACTGATAGTTTTAAAGATGTTAAGGCAATACGACACCGTATTCATTGAGTTTATTAAAAGGTCTGGGCCGGTCTTATCTTCTATGAAATCTGGGTCGTCTTATTGGGCCGTCTTATACAATTTCTGCTTTACTTACAAAATCACTCAATAACAATTTCTAAATGTGTTATGAGTAAGGGGGTGTTTGGTGTTGCGTTTTCAAAATATATTATGCGTTTTCAAAATAGATTTTCCGTGTGTTTTGAAAAAGGATGCTTCTCCGAAACTGCTTTTTGGAGGCAGATAATCATTTTTTCATCCAAACACTTTTTTAGATTATTTATGTTTTACAAACGCAATAATCAAATAATCACTTCAAAACGTAATCCCAAACACCCTATAAATATAATGGATGACTATCTGGTAAAAGCTATAGTTGGCATAATGGAACTATGATTTACATAACTTTAGATAACTTTGATTGTACTTTAGTTTTGAGGATACTTCTATGATGTTTGGGATCAAAAGACTATGTTTTGCGAAAATCAAATTTTCGTCTCATCTTGGTTTTGAGGTGTAACATTACGTAAGAAACAAACAGTCTTCCAAACTAAATGTGTTGTGAGTAAACATAGAGTTAATAACATATACTTAATTTCTAAATAACGTTAACAAAAGTGAAAAAGTAAAGACCATTCAATTATTTCAATATACACAAAAAAAGCACAAACGGAAAAGGGAGAAGCATATATCCCTTTCTATACCTCTTTAAGTGCATATTTACAAAACCCAAAATCAAGATTCCATATATCTCATTCCTTATTGAACCTTAATGTATTGACAAAAAAACCTTTTCAAGGTTAACAAACCCTGTTAAAAAATTAAGTTGCGGTCCAAGTTCCAAAAGCGACAACTGTTTAGGTTTCTTCGTTTTGGCCATCAGTTATCCGTTAAAAACTCATCGTCAATTCTTCAAATCGGCTCAAAGCTTGAAGCTACCTTCATTCTTGTAACACCTCAAAAATTCACGTCCTATAATGTATTGACACGTGTCATAAGCTTGAACGTGTGAAATAATACTTTAGAGGGACTAAAGTTGACAAACATGAAAAGTATGTGAATATAAGGGTTCAAATTGTCAACAATGGATAAATATACTTTACAGTAACCCTACATGATGCTCATACCTTCAAACGAATAAATCATGGATCATACGAAGCTAAATATGAAAGAAAGTGAGAGATTTCAAACTACAGGGGTTAAATGTGTCAACATGTTTAAAGTATACCTCTGAGTCACCTTTTAGCAAACCCGAAGCTTTGTAACGGTTAATTATGTTCACTAGAATGCACGATATAAATTTCATAAAGTTTCGTTATCGTATGAGAAAGTTATGATCAAATTCGTATACAATGGGTTAAAGCGTCAACGTTGAAAATTATGACTTTTCGGGTAACATGAAGTGACCAAGAACTTAACAAAGTGGGTATAAGTCATGAACCCCTTATAAGTCAAAAAGAGTGGCTCAAAATGCAAGAAACAAAGTTTGGTTGACCTTTCAAAAGACCAAGAGCCAAGTGCAAAAAGCTAAAAAGTTTGTAACCTGAAAACAAGGCTAAGACGGGCCACGTAAGCCTTGCCAAGAGCTTACGCGGGCCGCGCCAGATGCCCAGATACAGAAACAACAGGCAGCAACCTGTTATGCCCTTGTAACCGACTTAAAAACGATTTCCACTTCCTTGGACGACCCCTACATGCTTTTTAGACCCTAGGACACTTGTTGATGATCAGGGAACAAGGGTAGACTTGGTTGTCAATGATCTAAGTGAGAATCAAGCACTATATAAAGCCACAATGTTGCAACATTGTGATCACTCATTCCTTCTGCATTTCTGGAGCTTTTGGGAGTTCAAGTGCAGACTCTAAGCATCCCAAATCGTGCATAGGACTTCAGTAAGTATGCTTAACCTTTCTTAGTTGAGTTTTTACTTAGTTTTAGCTTAAAAGTCAAACCGTCGTAATTACCGTTTGACTTAGCGATTAATCATTAATGGTCCAGTGATTAGTCGAATTGAAGGTAGTTATAAGTTGGTAATTATGTGGGCATTAAACCCTTAAAAGGGCACCCTCTGATTCCCACTCTATCTAGACCATTTGTCGGGTCAAAGTTGATTAGAAAAAGTCAACAGAATGCTAATCGTCGAATTAAAGCATAATTAACAATGCAGAAGGCGTGCAACCTATTTTATCACTCATATAACTTGGTAATAAGTATTATAACTGGTCTAAGCTTGTTTGATCCGACAATTTTCTGTTTAGACCCGGTTCGGAACCGAAAGTCGCAAAACTTTGACTTTTGCTTTGACTTCAGTTCTGACCCGTTGTAGTATGATATGGAAATGCCTTAGAGCTTCCTTAGGACCAGGTTACATGCTAGTATAACCCTCTGTGATTATACACCTTGGTTCATTAGTTATCCAATTAATATGCATGATTCCGTTAATTGCTTATATGTTGACCATTATGCCCTTTTCACCATGAAACGTGATTTTTAAAAATGTAAAAGAGTAGAAACCTTAGTTACTGAATTATAAACTTGCACCAAAAATTTGACATCAGTTTGAGGTGTAGATTGAGAGTTATGCTCATTAGTGTAATTAGAAAGCTTTTTAGCGATTTAACGGCATAATTAGCATATAGCCTATTTAAACCCACTTTTTGATATCAAACTTGTTACCCAATGACGTAATATATTATTTTGGGATTTTTAGAGATTTTTAATTAATTTTACACTGAGCATAACTTAGAGTCAAAAGCTTGTTTCGGTAATTGTCGGTTTTGCCCTTTTGGGCTATAAAATGAGTTTTACATATCTTTTTGACCCCAAACCTTTTGCTACTGAATTTATATGATAAATAAATTATTTTAAACCTTCTGAAATAATAAAAATATCAGCATTCTATATAGAACCCGGAAACGGCTTCTAATCGCCTTTTTAAGCGTTTTTAACGCATAGTATGTACTAAAACTATTTTAAACATACAAGGGTTGATACCTACTGATATTTTAGGTAAATTATAATATTTTAACAGTAAGCAAAAGTTGTTTAACTCAGACTTCAGTTTTGAGCTTTTCGGCTTATGTGAAATTACCAAAATGCCCCTACGGTGCATAGTTTGGTTATAATTGATAAATTTCACATATATGCAATAACCTACTGTTATAACTTACTAAATTAAGTATTTTTCTGATTTTATCAGACCTGTAACTCAGGTTAATACTTAAACACTTTTATGACCTTGTAAATGACCAAAATACCCCTACGGGGCATAGTTTGTGTTTAAATTCGTTTCGGGCATAATAAAAGATATCTTAATGATGTCACAACATATTTGAGGCATATTAACTTATGGAAACCTATTTAGGACCCTTATGGTTACCCGTTACGCTTCTTGCGCGTTCGGTTCGGTTTATGTAACTAGTTTACATAAATTAGCCGAAACGGGTCAAACCTTATCGGTTTTATCTCAAAATCCAGAATATGTTTAGTTTACCCATATTATACAAGTCTTCAAACTTTTCGGGTCTAAAACACATTCTATTACGGTCTTCGCTTAGTCACGCGTTTGAACCGTATCGTTCTTTAAAACTAACCGGTCTAAGCTTAAGCTTAACTAAAGACCGTTATGTCACACCCCAACCGATGGCGGAAACATCGGGATGAGACGAAGTGTGTATAGATTGCTCGAGACTTCATAACACTATGTGGCAATATTTAATTAAATTTAAATTTCATTGCAAGTACTAAATTGTCATACAACATTTAAAATAGAAATAACAACATTGTTCAAATTACAACATAACATCCAAAGATAAATAGATTAAAGGTGTGTATCTAATCCATCCTAACTTGATTCCTTCATAATCTTGACTATCAACCTGCAACATGTATTAAAATAAAATCAACAAAAAGTTGGCGAGTATACAAGTTTGATTACATAGCATAATAGAATAAAAGCTCATATCCAACATAAACATTATAGAATACTTTCAGCCATGCTAGTTCACGCAGTCCAAGTGATAGCCCAAGTTTCCAATGCGTTAACGTGCTTATCCCAAAGTTTAACGGGATGTAAAAGATACATCCTAACAATACCCCTCGAATACAAATGGGGGAGGTGCATTACTCCTATAGCATATGCATAGTACCACTAATTGTTAGGGAGGAACTACACACAGGGATTAAACGTTCACATAGCACAAGATAGTATCAAGTATCACAAGTTTCATGTTTCATGTTTAAATGGTTAGAGTATGTTTCAAATAAGTTTCAAGTGTCACGTGTTTGAATATAGAATACATGTTGCATCCCAAAAGTGTTTAAAGCAAAAAGGGATCGAGTATACTCACAATATTGCATATGTTTTCCGATTATCCAATGTGACGAAGTTGATGAGTTTGGAAGGTTGAATGTGTAAGGGTTAAACTTCGAGTAGGTTTAGAGTCGAGATTCGGACTTAGATTCAAAGAATAAAAAAAATATGTATTTGGAAAATATTCACTATGGTATTAGCACTTGTCTTGACACTATGGTAATCCTTAAGGATTATATATGATTTCATAGGTTCAAGACCTATTAGAATCGTGACAAGGAACTACACACATAATGAGAACTTATTAACTTGGTAGTAGATTTATATAATCACTATCAAGGGTTCGGTTTATAATATATACATAATTATAATATATACATAATTATAATATATACATAATAATAATATAGTTAGTCACGTAGGAGGCGGGAGGTTAAACCTTCCACTTGGTTACCTCTTGGTGTCTTATGAGTTATGTAGGAGGTGGGAGGTTAAACCTTCCACTTGGTTACCTCTTGGTGTCTTATGAGTTATGTAGGAGGCGGGAGGTTAAACCTTCCACTTGGTTACCTCGTTTGTTATGTTAATATATAGGTTATGTAAGAGGCGGGAGGTTGAACCTTCCACTTAGAAACCTCATAAGTATATTCAAGAATTAAAGGTACAATTATACTAAACAAAACATCAAGTGATGTGTGGACTTGTATGTAAGTTAGCCTATGCTAACCAAGTAGTCACACCATCTTCAAGTTCAAGACTTGGCACCACTTGTGAGTTAATAACTCAATTAAAACAGAAAGTTTAGAGTGTTTTAGACACTCTTATTAAGTGTAAAACAACCTTGGTTTGGCTTTACTAATCATTCAATAGACTAGAAGCATAAGAACACAAGTTTGTTTGAAGTATACATGAGTTTAAGAATGTTCAAAACAAAACAGAAAGTTTATGGACAATTTCGGGGCAATTCCAGGTCTGATTTCTCCCAGGAGAGATCAAGGAATCAAACCCCATGATTATACAAGCAAGTAGGAAAAAGAATCAAGTAATTTGGTTGAGTTTTGAGCAAGTTATGCTCACTTTTGTAAGAGGTAGTGAATCTGTCCGAATTTCTTCTTTGCAAGAGATTTGAGAGTGATTTAGGAGAGATTTGAGAGTTGTCAAAGTGAAATGAGGGCTAGGGAGGTTGTATTTATAGTGTAGGGGGTAGGTGAGAGCTTAAAATGAGTCAAAATGGCTGCAATACGCGTATAAATGTCAAAATACATCTAAAAAACGTGGCTGGTCGTAGTTACTATTCATCCAGCGTTTTTTTTTTTTTTTTTTTTTTTTTTTTTTTTGAATACTATGGATTAAAACATGCACTTTTTATAAAAGGGACCTATGCTATTAAAAATCATTTTGTATAAAAATTTATTAGAAAAAATAATTTTTCTAATAATTTTTCTTTGTATAGTTTTTTTTTGGTTTCTTATAAAAATCTTGTGTTTACCCATTAACAATGTGATAAAAATGTATTACCATTATGATTAACGCCTCGAAAAGTTAAAATAGAAATATGAAAATACGAGGCGTTACAGTCTCCCCTACTTTAGGAAATTTCGTCCCGAAATTTATTTAGAAGGAAGACTTGAAAGGGTTTTAGCAAACAGAAGAGGATTGTTTAAAATTGAGGCATTGGAGTTTGAGACAACAGAGTATAATTGAGGTATAAGGGTAAATGATTGATCTAATAACGATCATGAGTATAAGAATAGCATAAGTATTGGATAGATGAACGCAGTGTATTTAGAATGAAGTCTCGTCGTGGATAATTGGATATAATGCGTTGTGAGTTATCTAAAGTTGTATTCTGTGTCATGTTACATTCTGTGTTTTATCATACTTAATAGTACACTCTATGGTTCTCATGAGCCAATCACTATAATCCCGTGTGCACCCGTGATTATATTGATCGTCGCATGATCTGCACAGCTTGTACTAGTTATGTATGAATTAGGGTATAAATAATAAAAATTAAGAATGTGTATGTGTAAGAATGTAGTATGTAAGCAAGTCCATGCTTAAGCATGTATAGGACCCACGTAAGCGAATCACTCGGATTACGCTCGCGTATTGGTACAAATGTATGAATCATGAGTATGAATGAAAGTATGATCATAAGTATAAGTTTAAGTATGAGTATGTACGTAAGTATGATTATACACATAAAACGTACGAGTAGTACGAGTATAAGTATAAGCATGAAACGTATGAATATAAGTATAAGCATGAAACGTATGAATACAAATATAAATACGAGCATAAGTATAAAATGTATTGTTATGAGTATGAGCATGAGTACGAATACTAATGATTGTGTGTATAGTATTAATTGAAACATGACAAATTTAAGCATGTAAAATAATCATGAAAAATTATGATGTGAACAAATTACATTTGAAACATGTCATGTAATGGATCAATTTCAGGCTCAAAACTATCAAGTATTGGAGGTAGTGGATCTAGTTGCATACGGGCATCTAGCATGCTTTCCAACCATTGATTCCGTTCTGTCAGCCTTTGCACTTGCTGTAACAAATCCTGGTTCTGATTGTTTAACCTAGCCATTTCAACTACCATTTGATCTGGATGTAGATCCATTTGAGGCACCGTACTTGGGCCTGCTATATCAGTTGGTGGCAGTTGTTGTTCTACTTCGTTTAATAGTGACTGGAAAAATGGAGGCGGGTATGGTTCCGATGTTAACTGATCTTGGATCATCATGTTATCATAAATTTCTTGCATCGATGGATCATCCTCGAAGACTATCGACGAGGAGCTTGGTAAGACGTTCGGTATTAATGGTTGGGATAAGTTAGTTGTAATGTGTTCTTGTATGTAAGGCAGCTCTGGTTGCATATCATGACGATAGAAAGACTGTTGAGGAAACTGCGACCATAATTGTTGTAAATTTTGGGTGTAGGTACTTTCTAAGATAACTGGAGCTCCTTCCGACTGGGATGGTTGAATTGGTGCATAAATAGAAGTAGAGGTTAGTCTAATGGTGGCAAAATTTACAACCCCAGGTGCCTTTGGTGGAGATAATCCTTGGATAATCTGATCACTTAGGACACCTAATGATTGTGCTATTTTGGTAATGTAAGATCCTCCCATGAGACTTCTCAGAGGATTGGATTGTTGATTAGCAAAATATGCAGCAAGTTCGTGGGCAATATTACAAGGAACTTGCTCAAAAATACTATACAGATGGAAGAGTTCGGTTGTACTAACCCTGTATAGATTATACTTGCGCCACGTGATAGTGTTGGCTAAAACACGGTGCATGTATCGATGGCGAGGGTCTGTGAGGGTCATATCATTATTGTTGCCACCCCATTCTTTTGATGAATGGTGTCGCCAATATTTTGCCAATTCCGCGGAGTAAAAGGAGGTTAATGCCCTAGTGAAAATGGGTTGGTTAACTTCTTCATCTGTATATATACCCAGATGAACTGCAAATTTTGATAATGACATAGTATATGATTGTCCACAAAGTCGAAAATGAATTGAGTCATCTGTAAGACTGTTATAGTATTTGAAATAAAAAGTGGACAAGAACTCATATACCAGTTCATCGTATGATGGTTCTAGAGTGTCGAAGAAACGGCGCCAGGGTGTATTATGTGGTAGTAATCTTGCTAGTATGCCATTGGGATCAACCACTCCTATTTGATTCCAATCAATGCCGTTAATAGCAAGAACTTCAAGATTCCTGATTTTTCGATACCTCTCTTGGATGGGTAAATCGGCAGATCGAAGGAATGGATGAAGTTCTGCTGCATTTGAAGATTCCGCATATGCTGCTAAGAAATATGCCATTTGAATCTTGGGTTTAAGTGGTGAGTTTCTCCGACGAGTGTGTAAGTGATATGGAGTTTAAGAAGGTGTTGTGGTGATGTGAGAAGGTAGAACGGTTTGGTTTTTATAGCTCATGCAAATCTCGTAAAGTCCGGAATACTGTATGATGAGCCGCAAAGGCGTTACCAAAAGTCTAGGTTCACATTGATCGATAAGGTGGAATCACGTGTTCAAATCAATTATCGAGAAATCAGGAGCCGTAAAGAAAATCGGCGACGATAAGTTTGAAAAAGGACGTAGTGATTAAAAAAAAATATTTTAACAAATGATTTGTTGATGTTGAAAAGCGTCTTTGGTAAAATGATCGTATAATATCTATAAGATCTTATAAGTATATGAGAATGAAAGTCTTTAGTATGGGGATATAACGTGAGTGTTTGTTTTAATGATTAAGTAGAATATGAAGTTTATGGGCAAGAGAATCATTTGACCGATTAAATTGATAGGTAGCATCTCGTAAGGTTTTGAAATTTGAGTATTAAAACATTTTAAGACATGATTAAGAATTTCGTGCATATGAGTTGAGTGATCATAGGTTGCTGGATAGGAAGTATGCTTGGTGAAACAATGTACTTTGTATATGTACACGTATGTATTTTGAATAATGATAAATAATTTAGGTATAAAACATAATCGAGTTTGTATAATAAGATATTTGGAAGAACGTTTTGGTAACGATCACCTAGGTAAGGGAATCACCCCTAACTCGTTGGTGAGGTCGTTTTTAAGAAAGGGGAGTAGAGTTAATCGTCAAGGTAAGAAAATCACTCCTATCTCGATGGTAGGTCCTCACTCGTCGTTACAAGGAATACGAATTTAAACTACATGAAATCATGTATATGTATACATTTATGGAAAGGTTTAATATGATGTGTGTGTGAGAAGGAAAAAATATATCGAAAGTAGATTCGAATTTGAAAGATTGCGTCGTATAAAATAAGTAGTAGAGCACATGCTTGATTAAAATTTAGGATGGTTCCAACACGGAACTTTGACAAACCAAAGTGGTCGAAAAGTCTTTCGAGTTTGAGGAGCATGCTTTGGCCTAATAGGTGAAATACTCTTGCCGACAAGTCGGTTAACGGTATTTACCCTTCCAGTTACTACATGTCCCCAAATCAATTGAAATTTCGAGACTTGGCGGGATTAATGAAAATCAAAGAGTGGAACTAGTCGACAAGGTGCGGGTTTCACCCCTAACTTGGCGATTTAGTATCCTAAGTGTGGTTGGTACTCGTCGGGTCAAAAGTTAATTTCGATACTTTGACGAGGGTCCACTAGAATTTGGGATTTGAAATTATCATTAAGATGTGGATTTCACTCCTAACTTAATGGTGTAATTTCATGTAAAAAGAATAGGTAGATTGAGAGTCGTTCACCAAATTGTGGGTTTCACGCCTATTTTGGTAAACTCGTCTCGTTTGTACAATATGAGTGTTGTTGGATTTAGAATAATCGAGTAAAATGCATAGGGAAAAATGTAAGTCAAAGGAGTACACAAACATGTATAAACACATAAGAAGCATATTAAGAATGGTACATAAAGAATGAAATAATAAAACAAGTATTAACAATAAGAATAGCATGTTATGTATTACACATAAGTGATGTATATGTCTAAAAGATCAAAAGCGGTTGAATAAGAAGCAAATAAACTAACATGCAAGTAGTTTCAAGTAAAACATAAGAATAAAGCTCTAAAACTATAGACTAGGTGAAAGCATTCCTACTTTTCCTAATTCCCTATAGTTATGGCTCTGATACCAATCTGTCACACCCCAACCGATGGCGGAAACATCGGGATGAGACGAAGTGTGTATAGATTGCTCGAGACTTCATAACACTATGTGGCAATATTTAATTAAATTCAAATTTCATTGCAAGTACTAAATTGTCATATAACATTTAAAATAGAAATAACAACATTGTTCAAATTACAACATAACATCCAAAGATAAATAGATTAAAGGTGTGTATCTAATCCATCCTAACTTGATTCCTTCATAATCTTGACTATCAACCTGCAACATGTATTAAAATAAAATCAACAAAAAGTTGGCGAGTATACAAGTTTGATTACATAGCATAATAGAATAAAAGCTCATATCCAACATAAACATTATAAAAATAGTTTCAGCCATGCTAGTTCACGCAGTCCAAGTGATAGCCCAAGTTTCCAATGCGTTAACGTGCTTATCCCAAAGTTTAACGGGATGTAAAAGATACATCCTAACAATACCCCTCGAATACAAATGGGGGAGGTGCATTACTCCTATAGCATATGCATAGTACTACTAATTGTTAGGGAGGAACTACACACAGGGATTAAACGTTCACATAGCACAAGATAGTATCAAGTATCACAAGTTTCATGTTTCATGTTTAAATGGATAAAGTATGTTTCAAATAAGTTTCAAGTGTCACGTGTTTGAATATAGAATACATGTTGCATCCCAAAAGTGTTTAAAGCAAAAAGGGATCGAGTATACTCACAATATTGCATATGTTTTCCGATTATCCAATGTGACGAAGTTGATGAGTTTGGAAGGTTGAATGTGTAAGGGTTAAACTTCGAGTAGGTTTAGAGTCGAGATTCGGACTTAGATTCAAAGAATTAAAAAAATATGTATTTGGAAAATATTCACTATGGTATTAGCACTTGTCTTGACACTACGGTAATCCTTAAGGATTATATATGATTTCATAGGTTCAAGACCTATTAGAATCGTGACAAGGAACTACACACATAATGAGAACTTATTAACTTGGTAGTAGATTTATATAATCACTATCAAGGGTTCGGTTTATAATATATACATAATTATAATATATACATAATTATAATATATACATAATAATAATATAGTTAGTCACGTAGGAGGCGGGAGGTTAAACCTTCCACTTGGTTACCTCTTGGTGTCTTATGAGTTATGTAGGAGGCGGGAGGTTAAACCTTCCACTTGGTTACCTCGTTTGTTATGTTAATATATAGGTTATGTAAGAGGCGGAAGGTTGAACCTTCCACTTCCTCATAAGTATATTCAAGAATTAAAGGTACAATTATACTAAACAAAACATCAAGTGATGTGTGGACTTGTATGTAAGTTAGCCTATGCTAACCAAGTAGTCACACCATCTTCAAGTTCAAGACTTGGCACCACTTGTGAGTTAATAACTCAATTAAAACAGAAAGTTTAGAGTGTTTTAGACACTCTTATTAAGTGTAAAACAACCTTGGTTTAGCTTTACTAATCATTCAATAGACTAGAAGCATAAGAACACAAGTTTGTTTGAAGTATACATGAGTTTAAGAATGTTCAAAACAAAACAGAAAGTTTATGGACAATTTCGGGGCAATTCCAGGTCTGATTTCTCCCAGGAGAGATCAAGGAATCAAACCCCATGATTATACAAGCAAGTAGGAAAAAGAATCAAGTAATTTGGTTGAGTTTTGAGCAAGTTATGCTCACTTTTGTAAGAGGTAGTGAATCTGTCCGAATTTCTTCTTTGCAAGAGATTTGAGAGTGATTTAGGAGAGATTTGAGAGTTGTCAAAGTGAAATGAGGGCTAGGGAGGTTGTATTTATAGTGTAGGGGGTAGGTGAGAGCTTAAAATGAGTCAAAATGGCTGCAATACGCGTATAAATGTCAAAATACATCTAAAAAACGTGGCTGGTCGTAGTTACTATTCATCCAGCGTTTTTTTTTTTTTTTTTTTTTTTTTTTTTTTTTGAATACTATGGATTAAAACATGCACTTTTTATAAAAGGGACCTATGCTAAAACAATTTCTAAAAATTATTAAAAATCATTTTGTATAAAAATTTATTAGAAAAAATAATTTTTCTAATAATTTTTCTTTGTATAGTTTTTTTTTGATTTCTTATAAAAATCTTATGTTTACCCATTAACAATGTCATAAAAATGTATTATCATTATGATTAACGCCTCGAAAAGTTAAAATAGAAATATGAAAATACGAGGCGTTACACGTTAGGATTCTAATAGGTTATTATAAACCTTCGTTCCAGAATAGGAGCCCAGTAAAAGCTATCTGTACTTGCTGATTTGATACGGCTGGGATTGAATATTATATTTAGCTCAGGTAAATACTTTTAACTTATTTTCCCTTATACGGGCTTGGGGTACGGTATATAAAATACCGCTTGGTCGGGCATTCGACCTTAATCGATTGGTGGTTAAGTATTATCGAGATGACCCGTTTAAATATGTTTTGTTTGCTTAACGCCTTTGGGGGGTTAATGACCATGTCCCGGATATCCTTAGCATCATTTTACGAAATGGCCACGACCTAAGCGCGGGGTGTAGGCGTACACTCGTCAGTGCATAAATAAATAATGTGGTGTGTTTATTGATCTTTAACCCGGCACGAACCGGGCTACTGAACGCATAAGGAACATGTAATTCTTTTACAAGTTTATATGTTTAAATAATTATCCCAAGTTATAAAAAGTTTATGCCACGTGCATTCAAATCAATTTTATTAAACTTTTCAAAATGAGTCGGTTGAATGTATTTACCAGTGTAAACTGACGTATTTTCCCAAAAAGGTTAAGTGCAGGTACTAAGCGAACTAGGCTGGCTTTCTCCTAGCGTCCACAATAAGTCTCGCAAGCTCGGACGTCAAAAACTGTTGAACAATGTTTCCTATTTATTTTTGATCCACCTGTGGATTATTTTCAACTGTTTGTGATACTTGATATTACAATTATATTCGGTTGAAATATATCTATCTTTGCTTCCGCTGTGCATTTAAATATTGTGTTGTTTGACTGTAATGTTACCAACCACGTCACGTTACTCCCCCACCGGGCCCACCGGTCAAATGTGGAAATATCGGGGTGTGACAGGTTGGTATCAGAGCCAACGCTGAGTGAATTAAACACTAGCCTTTTGTGTTTAATCTCAGTTACACAATTGCACATTCCAAAATTTTCGAGTCTAGACAAAGAACTTAGGAACAATCCAAATTTGTTTTAAATTTTTAACTTTGTCTTGTATTTTATATTCTTGTTGTTATCTTTATTTATATTGACAGAAATTATGCCACCAAGAATGAGAAGAGGAGGACGAGGAAAGGGGCCGATGAGCGCCCCCAACGATCACGAAGCCGGGCCTTCGCACTGGCGAACTCCTTCTACGACTGCAAGTGTCGATCCGCAAGGAAACAGGAGGAACCTTTTTGAGCCCGCCAGACGATCTGTCTCGCACAGTTCAACGCCTCCCTATCGTAACTCCTATGGGCCACAGTCAGAAAACGAGCCCGATAACCCACAACCTTCATATATACCTCTCCAGCGATCCCTTTCGCACAATTCTTTTGGTAACCCCACTCCTGTTTTTCAGGGCCGGTTCAACCCGGCAAATTATATCCAAGAACCAGTGGGTTTTAACCCATTGGGACCGGAGGACCACTTCTCGGAAGATAATGCTATGTACATGGACGAGGACACAGATCCCGTCGAACCTGCAAGCGGTACCTCTAACCATCCCATCGAGATCTCGGATGGATCTTCTTTCCACGGATCACCCTACGGTGGTCCAGATAGTTATCAAGCGAGGTTTAACCAACATGAATGGTACTTCACACCTTCGCACCATTCATCACCTCACCAGCAGCAAGATCCCTCTGGGGATTCTCAATTTGTGGCAGTCACGCCACCGCCTCCACCGCAGCCAGTTCATCAAGCACCTCCAGAGCCACCAAGGCGTAGGAGAACGGGCGCACGTATGTCTGCGCGAGCAGGGGATTTCCACTTTAGCACCCCTCGACACTCCAGTGGCAGTCATTATGCGCCACTGCATGAGGACCCACAAATGGGTGGGCCCTCAAACCCAATTCCTGAGGTGAGTTCCGCACCAGCTGCACCACAGCCACCACCGATGGGTTTTGATAACCCGATTCCTGCGTACGCCGGTTCAATGGCGTACAATCCGTTTGAGCAGCCGGCTCACACTGTCACACCCCGATTTCCACGTGTCACCGGTGGGCCCGGTGGGGGAGTATCGTGACGTGGTTGGCAACGTAATAGTCAAACAACACAATATATATGAATGCACAGCGGAAGCAATTTAAAATAATATACAACCGAATTTATTTATTGTAATCAAAGTCACAATATCCGGATGTTTATCCACAGTAGGATCGGAATAAAAATAACATTAATGGTTCAACAGACTTCAGGCATCTTAAGCTTGCGAGACTTCTAATGATGCTTAGGAGAAATCCCAGCCAATTTCGCTTAGTACCTGCATTTAATCTTTTTGGGAAAATACGTCAATTTACACTGGTAAATACATTCAACTGACTCATTTTGTAAAATGATTGAAAATTGGTTTGGATGCACGTGGCATAAACATTTTATTTAACTTGGGAGAATTATTTAATATTATAATCTTGTGAACGAATTACATGTTACTTATGCGTTCAGTAGCCCGGATCTAGTCCGGGTTAAAGATCAATAGACACACCACATAATTGAGTTATACACTGACAGGTGTACGCCTACACCCCGTGCTCAGGTCGTGGCCATCTCGTAAGAAGATGCCAAGGATATCCGGGACATGGTCATTAACCCCCCAAAGGCTGTAAAGTAAACAAGACTGTTTAAACGAGCCGATCAAATTATTCAACTACCCACTTAATGTGGAGGTTTGATGCCCGATCAAGCGGTATGCTATATACCGTAACCCAAGCCCGTATAGGGAAAATAAGTTAAAAGTATTTACCTGATGCAAAGTATAATTCACAATAAGCAAATAGCACGTAGCTTTTACTGGTTCTCCTAATCTAGAACGAAGGTTTATAATAACCTATTAGAATCCTAACGGGTCTTTAATTAAGCTTAAGCTTAGACCGGCTAGTTTCAAAGATACGGTTCGTACGCACGATTAAGCGAAGACCGGATAGAATGTGATTTAGACCCGACAAGTTTGAAGACTTGTTTAATATGGGTTTATTATTCACGTTCTGGATTTTGAGATAAAACCGATAAGGTTTGACCCGTTTCGGCTAATTTATGTAAACTTGTTACATAAACCGAACCGAACGCGTAATATGCGTAACGGGTATCTGCAAGAGCCATATACAGGTTTCCTAAGTTAATATGCTTCAAATATGTTATGACATCAGTAGGATGTCTTTCATTATGCCCGAAATGAATTTTAAACACAAACTATACCCCGTAGGGGTAGTTTGGTCATTTTAAAGGTTGAAAAAGAGTTTAGATGTTTAACTGAGTTACAGGTCTGATGTAAACAGCAAACATACTCAATTTGATGAGTTATGACAGTAGGCTAAAGCATATATGTGAAATATATCATTTTTAACCAAACTATGCCCCGTAGGGGTATTTTGGTAATTTCACATAAGCCGAAAAGCTCAAAAACGAAGTCTGAGTTAATCAACCTTTGCAAAATAATTTATTTAACATATGTGATCAGTAGCAAAAGGTTTGGAGTCGTTTAGATAGGTAAAACTCATTTTATGGCCCGTAAGGGCAAAACCGACAATTACCGGATTAAGCCTACGACTACTAGTTATGCTCAGCCTAAAATTAATTAAAAATCTTTAAAAATCCCAAAATAATATATTACATCAGTGGGTATTAAGTTTGATACCAAAAAGTAGGCTTAACTAGGCTATACGCTAATTACGCCATTTTATTAACATAAAGCATTAAATTTGCGATATTGAGCATAACTCTTAATCTACAAGTCAAACTGATGTCAAACTTTGCATACAAGTTTATATATCAGTATTTAAGGTTTCTACACTTTTACATTTTCATAAATCACGTTTTAAGGTAATAAGGGCATAACGGTCAACATATGAGCAATTAACGGAAACATGCATATTAATTGGATAACTAATGAACCAAGGTGTGTAATCACAGAGGGTTGTTCTAACATGTAACCTAATCCAATTTAAGCTCTGAGGCATTTCTAAAACATGCCCAAACGGGTCAGAACTGAAAGTCAAAGTGAAAGTCAAACTATGCGACTTTCGGTTCCGAACCGGGTCTAAACAGGAAATAGTCGGGTTGAACATGTTTGGACATGTTCTTACACTAATTACTAGGTTATAACAATGATCAAACAGGTTGTATATGTTCTAGATAGCTAATTATGCATAAATGACATTTTAAGCATCCTGTTGACTTTTTAAATATAAGTTTGACCCGACTTTTGACCTGGTTAGAGTGGTGATCAGGGGAAACCCTTTTGAGGTTTTATTACCCACATAAATACCAATCTATAACTACTTTTAATTCGAGATATGACTGAGCCATTATTGAGTAATCTCGAAGTCAAACCGTAATTACGATGGTTTGACTTTTAGCTAATTAAACAAGCTAAACTCAATTAAAGAAGGACTAGCAGACTTACAAGAGTCCTATGGACGAGATATGATCACTTGGAAGCAGGCTTGAGCTCCAGAATCAATCAGAATGCAGAGAAATGGTGTGAGAAAAAGTTTCACTCACCACATTTGATTGACAAACAAGTCTACTAGTGCCCACAATCGATCAACATGTGTCCTAGATGCTTAGGGGGTGTTTTAGGGGCCAGGAGAAGTGGAAAATCGGGTAAAGGTCGCGCATAACAGCCATTTCAGACAACAGCCCGTTTTTCTCGGTTCTGGGCATCCCTCGCGTGGCGCGAGGGACCCTCGCGTGGCGCGACGGTCGGCTGCAATCAGCATGTTGATTTCTTTTGCGATTTGGTCCTTGGCTCTTCAAAACTCGAATAGGCACTTGTTTCTTGCATGGTAAACCCTTATAATCGACCTATAAAGGCTTTAAAACATATACCCACTTTGCCAAGTCCCCGGGTAACTTTATTGTCACCCGAAAAGTCCTAACTTTCAACGTTTACGCTTTAACACTTCGCACACGAATTTGATCATAACTTTCTCATACGTTAACGAAACTTTATGAAATTTTTATGGTGCATTCTCATGAGCATAATTAATATTTACAAAGCTTCGGGTTTGTCAAAAGGTCACTCAGAGGTATAATTTAAACATGTTGACACATTTGGTCCCTGTAGTTTGAAATCTCTCACTTTTAGCTTCGTATGATCCATGATTTATTTGTTTGAAGGTGTGAGCATTGTGTAGGGTTAATGTACATTATATTTATTCACAGTTGACACTTAGAATACGTATATTAACATACTTTCCATCTTTGTCAACTTTAGTCCTTCTATAAGATTTCTTTCACACGTTTAAACATTTGACACGTGTCTACACATTATAGGACGTGAATTTTCGAGGTGTTACATCCTCACCCCCTTAAAATAAATCTCGACCCGAGATTTACTGAAATAAGTAAGGGTACTTTTCTTTCATCGTGGATTCAACCTCCCACGTGTATTCGGGACCTCTACGGGCATCCCATTTGACCTTTACAATAGGCACATGCTTCCTTCGAAGCTTCTTAACCCGTCGGTCCTCAATCGACAAAGGTTTTTCAACAAATCTTAAGCTCTCATCTATATGCACATCTGTGTGTGGTATAACCAGTGATTCGTCAGCGAAACACTTTTTCAGATTGCAGATGTGGAATACATTGTGAATTCCACTGAGCTCTTCTGGTAAGTCTAACTTATAGGCAACTGACCCGACATGTTCGATAACCTCGAAAGGTCCTATGTATCTCGGGCTTAGCTTGCCTTTCTTACCAAACCGCATCACCCCTTTCCAGGGTGACACTTTAAGTAGGACTTTGTCACCTACTTCGAAGTGAAAATCCTTACGCTTAGGATCAGCGTAACTCTTCTGCCTATCCTGGGCAGCTTTGAGATGGTCACGAATCTGGACAATCTTGTCCGTCGTTTCGAACACGATCTCTGGTCCTGATAACTGGACATCTCCAACTTCCGCCAAACAGACGAGCGATCTACACTTTCTACCGTATAATGCCTCGAAGGGCGCAACCTTAATGCTGGTATGGTAGCTATTGTTGTAGGAGAATTCAATTAATGGTAGGTTCTTATCCCAACTACCACCCAAATCGATCGCACATGCACGTAGCATGTCTTCCAACGTTTGAATAGTACGCTCACTTTGACCGTCTGTCTGAGGATGGTAAGCCGTACTAAAGTTCAAACGTGTGCCCAAAGATTGTTGGAAACTCTTCCAAAAATGTGACGTGTATCTAGTATCTCTATCAGAGATAATAGCTACAGGTATGCCATGTAGGGCTACAATCTTATCCACGTATAACTGGGCTAACATATCGGAGCTATAAGTCTCCTTGATGGGTAAGAAATGAGCTGACTTAGTCAGTCTGTCAACTATAACCCATATTGTATCATTGCCTTTCCTTGTCTTAGGTAACTTGGTAATAAAATCCATCGTCACCATTTCCCACTTCCACATAGGAAGTTCAGGCTGTTGTAGCAAGCCAGACGGCTTTTGATGCTCGGCTTTGACTTGCGCACATGTCAAGCATTTAGCTACATGGGTGGCTACAGACTTTTTCAAGCCTATCCACCAATAATTTGCCTTTAAATCCTGGTACATCTTATCAGCTCCAGGATGAACGGAGTATTTGGAACTATGGGCTTCCTGGAGAATGACATCACGAAGTCCTCCAAAAATTGGAACCCATATTCGTCCATTTAATTTCAGAAGTCCGTCCTTGCTAAGAGTTAACTGCTCCTCAGTTACTCCTAACTTTTCATTAGGATAGTTAGCTTCCAACACAGCTTCCTTCTGTGCAGCTAACAACCTTTCCATCAAACTGTTCTTTACTTCCATGCGCTTGGCATTAATTCGGATGGGTTTAACCCTTTCCTTCCGACTCAAGGCATCGGCGACTACATTCGCCTTACCGGGATGGTATTTGATTTCACAATCATAATCATTCAAGGTTTCCATCCAACGGCGTTGCCTCATATTTAATTCCTTCTGATTAAACAGATGTTGGAGGCTTTTGTGATCAGAATAGATCACACATTTGACACCATAAAGATAGTGTCTCCAAAGCTTCAGTGCGAATACAACGGCACCCAACTCCAAGTCGTGGGTGGTGTAATTCTTTTCATGCACTTTCAATTGCCTTGAAGCGTAGGCAATAACCTTGCCTTTCTGCATAAGCACACACCCCATACCTGTGTGCGAAGCATCACAATAAACTACAAAGTCTTCAATTCCATCTGGCAGAGTCAGTACTGGGGCGTTGCTCAACTTTTGCTTCAGTATATCAAAGGATTCTTGCTGCTTAGGGCCCCAAACAAACTTAACCTTCTTCTTAGTTAAGGAGGTTAGGGGTGCAGCAATCCTTGAAAAATTTTCAATGAAACGCCTGTAATATCCTGCCAATCCCAGGAAACTACGAATCTCGGTAGGCGTCTTTGGCTCTTGCCAGTTCATTACGGCTTCAACCTTAGCGGGATCCACTTGGATACCACGCTCACTAACCACATGTCCAAGAAATTGGACTTCTCGTAGCCAAAATTCACACTTGGAGAATTTGGCATAGAGCTTCTCCTGTTGTAGAAGTTTGAGAATACAACGAAGGTGTTTCTCATGGTCAGCTTTATTCTTATAATAAATGAGAATGTCATCGATGAAAACGATGACAAATTTATCCAAATAAGGCTTGCAGACGCGATTCATGAGATCCATGAACGCGGCTGGTGCATTAGTGAGCCCAAAAGGCATCACTAGGAACTCGTAGTGACCGTAACGAGTCCTAAATGCAGTCTTGTGAACGTCTTCATCTTTGACCTTCAACTGATGGTAGCCTGACCTCAAATCAATCTTCGAGAAGTAACTTGCCCCTTGAAGCTGATCGAACAAATCGTCGATCCTGGGCAAAGGATACCTATTCTTGATCGTGACTTTATTAAGCTCGCGATAGTCGATGCACAGACGCATCGACCCATCCTTCTTCTTGACAAACAAGATTGGCGCTCCCCAAGGAGATGAACTAGGTCTAATGAAACCCTTAGCCAGCAATTCATCTAGCTGCGTCCGCAACTCCTTCATTTCCGTGGGTGCCAATCTGTATGGAGCTCTAGCAACAGGTGCTGCTCCGGGGATGATATCGATCCTGAATTCCACTTGTCTATCTGGTGGTAACCCAGGTAGATTTTCAGGAAACACTTCTGGGTATTCAGAAATGACAGGGATGTCTGCCTTCTTCGATTTAGGCTCATCAATAATCACTTGCGCCATGTAGATGACACACCCCTTCTTCAAACATTTGGAAGCCTTGAGCATATCACCTGCTCAGGCAGTCCATACTGGGTATCTCCCCGAATGGTAAGTGATTCACCAGACGGAGTTTTTATTACCACCTGTTTCTGGTTACAGACAATTTGGGCCTGGTTATGGGATAACCAGTCCATACCCAGAACTATGTCAAAACCGGCCAACTTGAAAGGAAGTAGAGATAGAGGAAAAGAATGGTTCTTAATGGATATAATACATCCATCTAACACAGTAGAGACGGTTTCTATGGTACCATCTGCTAACTCTACCTCATAGTTTACGCTTAAGGTTTTGACAGGTAAATTCAACAATTTACAAAACTTATGATCTACGAAAGACTTATCTGCGCCTGAATCGAAAAGTACTCTTGCAAAGACATCATTTACAAGGAAAGTACCTGTTATGACATTATCGTCTTGCACAGCCTCTTTCGCGTCCATCCTGAAGACTCTGGCATTAGTCTTCTTAGCCTCCTCAGGCTTTTTGTTGTATTTAGGGCAGTTGGTCTTGATGTGCCCCTTTTCATTGCAACGGTAGCACGTCGCATCCTTTATCTTCTTGCAATCCAGGGTTTTGTGATCCGTGGACTTGCAAATGCCACAAGCAAAAGGTTTTGACTGAGTCTGAGAGTTAGACTCTAGTCTGCACTTTCCATAGTGCTGCTTCTTGCAAATTTTACACTTGGGCTTTTCACCAGAATTATGCCCATCCTTCCTCGACTCCGACCCTTTCTTGTTGTCACCGCTCCCACGGTGCTTCTTGTTCGATCTTCGCGAACCATCATCTTCACGCTTCCTCTTCTCAGCCTCCTTATTCCTCAGCGATCTCTGCCTGACCGCATCCAGAGTGAGGGATAAGGAAATGTCAGCTACTGATCTGAAGGTAGCTGGCCGAGAAGCTTTTACGCTTGCCTTGATTTCCGGGGCTAAACCCCCGATAAAGCGAGTGATTCTTTTTGGCTCCGGGGTTACCAGATAAGGTACCAACCGGGACAGCGTATTGAAGCTTGTCAGATAAGCTTGGCAGTCGAGGTTCGTCATCACCAACGATAGAAAGTCAGATTCTATCTTTTCCACCTCATGTTGAGGGCAGAAATTCTCCTTGATCAGGGCGACAAATTGATCCCATGACATATTGTACAATGGGATTTTCCCGGTGGCTTGAACTAAAGATCTCCACCATGCTAATGCTTCGCCCTTAAAGGACTGTGACACAAACTTAACCACATCCTTTTCAGCGCACCCGCTGATATCTACCACCGTTTCCATCTCGTCAAGCCATGTCATACAATCGACGGCTCCTTTCTCCCCATTAAAATCCCGGGGCTTGCAAGACACGAAGTACTTGTAGGAGCAACCCTTGTTGCGGGACTCTTGATGAAGCACTATCTGTTGAGATGGGACACTTTGACGGTTAGTAGACTGACGGTCATCACCATCTTTCTTAGGTCCATTCTTTTTAGGAGGAGGCTTGCTATGAGCCTCTGAATGTGTCTTGGGCTTTGCATGCGGTGCAGATTGGGTCCTACTTCGAGTACCACTATAATCATCATACTGCCGCTCCAGAGCCTGTGTAACAGCGCCGTCTATGATCGCTTTTAATTCCGCACCCGTTAACGTAATCTGGGCGTTCTCATTTTGCTCCACAGGATGGCTATTTATTTCATTTGAGTCAGCCATTTGAATTGAACTGTTGCAGAAAACAAGGACAATATTTTATTTGGGAGTTTATTATGGAATTACCCCTTAGGGTAACTCGTTAACCATGGTAAACAGAGACCATACTTGGTTAACTTATTAATCGTATTAATTTAGGATTTCAATTAAAATTCATCCTAATTATAACAATAACAATATATATTAGCACATAAGGCTTAGTCACATGGACAATTTAAATTATAAGCTATGATTTCAGAGAATCAAGGCTTTTAAGGTTTAAATATATTTTATTACCTTTTTCAGACAGTGAGTCAAAGCTACAACTGTCTTTTGGCTCACGTAGAAATGAGCAAGGCCCATAGGCATTATATTACCAACGTATGGCAAAATATGATCATCTTAATTGATGATCTTTACCCATGATTCAGAGATCATATAATTGGGTTAGAATCTTCTAAAGAATCCTTATACATATAAAAATGACATGTGATTTTAACGAATCACGTCTGCCAGGAGTGTTAACATGTTTTAGATGTTAACAGGAATTTGAACCTTTTAAACAGGTCTTACCATCTTGGCCCGGTCTTATATTTGACACGAGGCTAGGTTTCACACTTTAAGATTCTTAATTTATAATTACATAGGCAGATTATTTTAAAAGGAATGATTTTAATTTATTTATTTCATTTATAAAGTATATATGCACACATGGCAATCATGAAATTTATAAAAACAAACATTCCATTTATTTATTCAAAGTATTACATGTTGCCCTAAACGGGTCTTTTCAAATAACAGACTACCCACGCAGGGGTTAAACAAGTACTTACCCTCGCAGGGGCTTAATAACACACATGCCCACGCAGGGGCTAAATATCACACATGTCCACGCAGGGACTAACACAAACAATACACCCACGTAGGGGTTAAAACAAACAATCATGCCCACGCAGGGGCTCAAAGCAAACATACCAAATACACCCACGCAGGGGCTCAACAGTAAATACAGGAGAAAATAACTATGGAAGGATTCAACGATCCTTCTTGTTCTTCCCCTTGATCAAGCTAGCCAATCCTTGGAAGAACGTCTGTCTTTCCCTACGTTCCTCGTGAGCTTCCCGTTCAACTCGCTCCAACCTATGAAGAATTTCTTCACGTTCAGGTGGGGAAAACCTAGGCGGCTGCGATTGAGCCCGTATGATCGGCCTAGGTGGTATCTGGTACCCCTGTGTTGGGTACCCAACTCCCCATGGAGCTCCATATGGTCCTTCTGGATGTAAGGCGTTATAATTAGTTGCGACCAGGTATGGATCGGCGTCCGCGTAACCGTAGTTGTTATGGACCGGTGGCTCGAACGGGTTATACGCCATGGAACCCGTATATGCTGGTATCGGGTTGTCAAATCCCATTGGCGGCGGCTGCGGCATCGCGGGGTTGGAGGGTCCACCCATCTGTGGGTCCTCTTGATGTGGCGGGTAGTGACTGGCACTTGACTGACGTGGGGAGCTGAAATGAAAGTCTCCCACACGTGATGAAATACGTGCACCTGACCTCCTACGCCTCGGTGGTGGCAGAGGCACCTGATTAACTGGTGGTGGTGGAGGCGGTGGTGTAACTGCCACAAACCGGTGATCCTCGGAGGAATCTTGACGATGCTGCTGCTGCTGCGGCTGCTGCTGCTGCTCATGAGGTGACGAGTGGTGAGAAGGTGTATAGTACCACACGTGCTGATTAAACAGGGCTTGGAAACTGTCTGGACCACCGTAGGGTGATCCGTGAAAAGACGATCCGTCGGAGATCTCGATCGGGTGGTTCGGAGTACCACTTGCCGGCATGACGGGGTCCGTATCCTCGTCCATGTCATCCGTATTATCACCGGAGAAGTGATCGTCTGGCCCCAGTGGGTTAAAACCCACGGGTTCTTGTAAGTAATTGGCCGGATTAAATTGGCCTCGAAAGATGGGTGTGGGGTCACCATACGAATGATGAGACAGGGATCTCTGAAGTGGTATGTAGGACGGTTGAGGGTTATTGGGTTCATAAGGGTTAAGAACAGGAGGTGTTGAACTATGCGAAACCGACCGTCTGGCCGGCTCGAACAGGTTTCGCCGGTTCTCCCGAGGGTCGTCACTCTCGGTGGTGGATGGAGCTCGCCGTTGTGAAGGTCCAGCTTCATGATCGTTGGGGGCGGTGACTGGCCCCTTTCCACGCCCTCTTCTTCGAAAAAATCTCGGAGGCATTTTGATATTCCTGTCAATAAAGCATGAGATAACAATAATAATAGAAAATTTTTAAAGGACAAAACAAAACCAAATAAGGTGGAATTTGTCCTATGTTATAAGTCTAGACTCGAAGGTTTATATATGTGCAATTGTGTAACTGAGATTAAACACAAAAGGCTAGTGTTTAATTCACTCAGAGTTGGCTCTGATACCAACCTGTCACACCCCGATTTCCACATGTCACCGGTGGGCCCGGTGGGGGAGTATCGTGACGTGGTTGGCAACGTAATAGTCAAACAACACAATATATATGAATGCACAGCGGAAGCAATTTAAAATAATACACAACCGAATTTATTTATTGTAATCAAAGTCACAATATCCGGATGTTTATCCACAGTAGGATCGGAATAAAAATAACATTAATGGTTCAACAGACTTCAGGCATCTTAAGCTTGCGAGACTTCTAATGATGCTTAGGAGAAATCCCAGCCAATTTCGCTTAGTACCTGCATTTAATCTTTTTGGGGAAATACGTCAGTTTACACTGGTAAATACATTCAACTGACTCATTTTGTAAAATGATTGAAAATTGGTTTGGATGCACGTGGCATAAACATTTTATTTAACTTGGGAGAATTATTTAATATTATAATCTTGTGAACGAATTACATGTTACTTATGCGTTCAGTAGCCCGGATCTAGTCCGGGTTAAAGATCAATAGACACACCACATAATTGAGTTATACACTGACAGGTGTACGCCTACACCCCGTGCTCAGGTCGTGGCCATCTCGTAAGATGATGCCAAGGATATCCGGGACATGGTCATTAACCCCCCAAAGGCTGTAAAGTAAACAAGACTGTTTAAACGAGCCGATCAAATTATTCAACTACCCACTTAATGTGGAGGTTTGATGCCCGATCAAGCGGTATGCTATATACCGTAACCCAAGCCCGTATAGGGAAAATAAGTTAAAAGTATTTACCTGATGCAAAGTATAATTCACAATAAGCAAATAGCACGTAGCTTTTACTGGTTCTCCTAATCTGGAACGAAGGTTTATAATAACCTATTAGAATCCTAACGGGTCTTTAATTAAGCTTAAGCTTAGACCGGCTAGTTTCAAAGATACGGTTCGTACGCACGATTAAGCGAAGACCGGATAGAATGTGATTTAGACCCGACAAGTTTGAAGACTTGTTTAATATGGGTTTATTATTCACGTTCTGGATTTTGAGATAAAACCGATAAGGTTTGACCCGTTTCGGCTAATTTATGTAAACTTGTTACATAAACCGAACCGAACGCGTAATATGCGTAACGGGTATCCGCAAGAGCCATATACAGGTTTCCTAAGTTAATATGCTTCAAATATGTTATGACATCAGTAGGATGTCTTTCATTATGCCCGAAATGAATTTTAAACACAAACTATGCCCCGTAGGGGTAGTTTGGTCATTTTAAAGGTTGAAAAAGAGTTTAGATGTTTAACTGAGTTACAGGTCTGATGTAAACAGCAAACATACTCAATTTGATGAGTTATGACAGTAGGCTAAAGCATATATGTGAAATATATCATTTTTAACCAAACTATGCCCCGTAGGGGTATTTTGGTAATTTCACATAAGCCGAAAAGCTCAAAAACGAAGTCTGAGTTAATCAACCTTTGCTTACTGTTAAAATATCATAATTTGCCTCATATATCAGTAGGTATCAACCCGGGTATGTCCAATATGTTTTTAAAACATACTATGCGTTAATAACGCTAAATTAGGCGATTAAAGGCCATTTCCGGGTTCGATACTTAAATCTGATATTTTTATATTTCCAAAAGGCTTAAAATAATTTATTTAACATATGTGATCAGTAGCAAAAGGTTTGGAGTCGTTTAGATAGGTAAAACTCATTTTATGGCCCGTAAGGGCAAAACCGACAATTACCGGATTAAGCCTACGACTACTAGTTATGCTCAGCCTAAAATTAATTAAAAATCTTTAAAAATCCCAAAATAATATATTACATCAGTGGGTATTAAGTTTGATACCAAAAAGTAGGCTTAACTAGGCTAAACGCTAATTACGCCATTTTATTAACATAAAGCATTAAATTTGCGATATTGAGCATAACTCTTAATCTACAAGTCAAACTGATGTCAAACTTTGCATACAAGTTTATATATCAGTATTTAAGGTTTCTACACTTTTACATTTTCATAAATCACGTTTTAAGGTAATAAGGGCATAACGGTCAACATATGAGCAATTAACGGAAACATGCATATTAATTGGATAACTAATGAACCAAGGTGTGTAATCACAGAGGGTTGTTCTAACATGTAACCTAATCCAATTTAAGCTCTGAGGCATTTCTAAAACATGCCCAAACGGGTCAGAACTGAAAGTCAAAGTGAAAGTCAAACTATGCGACTTTCGGTTCCGAACCGGGTCTAAACAGGAAATAGTCGGGTTGAACATGTTTGGACATGTTCTTACACTAATTACTAGGTTATAACAATGATCAAACAGGTTGTATATGTTCTAGATAGCTAATTATGCATAAATGACATTTTAAGCATCCTGTTGACTTTTTAAATATAAGTTTGACCCGACTTTTGACCTGGTTAGAGTGGTGATCAGGGGAAACCCTTTTGAGGTTTTATTACCCACATAAATACCAATCTATAACTACTTTTAATTCGAGATATGACTGAGCCATTATTGACTAATCTCGAAGTCAAACCGTAATTACGACGGTTTGACTTTTAGCTAATTAAACAAGCTAAACTCAATTAAAGAAGGACTAGCAGACTTACAAGAGTCCTATGCACGAGATATGATCACTTGGAAGCAGGCTTGAGCTCCAGAATCAATCAGAATGCAGAGAAATGGTGTGAGGAAAAGTTGTGAACTTGAAGGGCCTTATATAGTGGTTTCACTCACCACATTTGATTGACAAACAAGTCTACTAGTGCCCACAATCGATCAACATGTGTCCTAGATGCTTAGGGGGTGTTTTAGGGGCCAGGAGAAGTGGAAAATCGGGTAAAGGTCACGCATAATAGCCATTTCAGACAACAGCCCATTTTTCTCGGTTCTGGGCATCCCTCGCGTGGCGCGAGGGACCCTCGCGTGGCGCGACGGTCGGCTGCAATCAGCATGTTGATTTCTTTTGCGATTTGGTCCTTGGCTCTTCAAAACTCGAATAGGCACTTGTTTCTTGCATGGTAAACCCTTATAATCGACCTATAAAGGCTTTAAAACATATACCCACTTTGCCAAGTCCCCGGGTAACTTTATTGTCACCCGAAAAGTCCTAACTTTCAACGTTTACGCTTTAACACTTCGCACACGAATTTGATCATAACTTTCTCATACGTTAACGAAACTTTATGAAATTTTTATGGTGCATTCTCATGAGCATAATTAATATTTACAAAGCTTCGGGTTTGTCAAAAGGTCACTCAGAGGTATAATTTAAACATGTTGACACATTTGGTCCCTGTAGTTTGAAATCTCTCACTTTTAGCTTCGTATGATCCATGATTTATTCGTTTGAAGGTGTGAGCATTGTGCAGGGTTAATGTACATTATATTTATTCACAGTTGACACTTAGAATACGTATATTAACATACTTTCCATCTTTGTCAACTTTAGTCCTTCTATAAGATTTCTTTCACACGTTTAAACATTTGACACGTGTCTACACATTATAGGACGTGAATTTTCGAGGTGTTACACACACCCATTATAACTTTGTCGAAGACCCTTACCAAGTGGCATTAAACTACTTTTCCCTTCACCCTGAAGGACCATATGGAGCTCCTTGGGGAGTAGGATATCCAACTCATGGATATCAAGTACCATCTCGACCTCCGATTTGGCAACAATCGCAGCCGCCACGGTTTTCCCCGCCAGAACAGGAAGAAATTTTTCAAAGATTGGACCAAGTCGAGAGAGATTTTCACAGAGATCGCAGGGAACGACAAGGTTTCCTCAAGGGTTTAGCAAGCCTGCTAAAGGGGAAGAAGAAAAGAGATCATTAAATCCCCATATGTATTGTTGTATTATCTATTTTAATCAAGTCCCTGCGTGGACAATTATCTGTGTATTTAGTCCCTGCGCGGACTTGTCTTTTTAGTCCCTGTGTGGACATCTTTTCTAGTATTTGGTCCCTGTGTGGACTTGTATTTTAGTTTGACCCCTGCGTGGGTAATTTGTCTATTAAAAGTCCTGTTTAGGGCAAAGTGTACTCTTTTAAATGTTAATGGAATGTTAAGTTTATAAATTTCATTTCTGCCATTATATGCATAAATATATTACATGAAATAAATAAATAAAAATCATTCCTTTTAAAATAATCTGCCTATTATATATTGAATAAGAATCTCAAAGGTATAACCTAGCTTATATGTCATTATAAGACTTGGCCAAGATGGTAAAACATGTTTAAAAGATTCGGATCCTTGTTAACATCTGAAAACATGTTAACGCTCCTGGCAGACGTGATTCGTTAAAATCACACACGTCATTCTTATATAAGGATTCTTCAAAAGATTCCTAACCTAATTTAATGATCTATGAATCATGGGTTTAAATCATCAATTAAGATGATCATATTTTGACCATACATTGGTAATATAGTGCCTACGGGCCATACTCATTGTCATATAAGACAAAAGACAGTGGTAGTCTACGACTCCCTGTCAGAGGAAGGTAATGAACTATGTTCAAACCTTAATGCCTTGATTCTCCGAAATCATGGCTTATGATTTAAAAATGTCCCTGTGACTAGGCCTTTTGTGCTAATAATACTGTTATTGTTTTATAATTAGGATAGGCTATAATAAAATCCTAAATAAATGTGAGTAACAAATTAACCAAATATGGTCTATGTTCACCATGGTTAATGAATTGCCCTAAAAGACAATTCCATAATAAACTCCCAAATAAATTATTGTCGATATCTTATGTAACAGTTCAAGATACATGGCGGACTCTGATGAAATCAATAGTCAGCCAAAGGAGAATAATGACACCACCAGGTTCAATGTGTCTGGTGCTGAACTCCAGGCATTAATCGACAATGCCGTCACAAAAGCCTTGGATAGGCAGTATAGTGAAACAAGTGGTACTCGAAGCAGAACCCAATCGGTACCCCATTCAAAGCCTAAGACTCATTCTGAGGCTCACAGCAAGCCACCATCCAAGAAGGAAGAACCCAAGAAAGACGATGACGATCGTCACTCTTCAAACCATCAAAGTGTCCCATCTCAAAGGATCATACTGAATCAAGGACCCCGTGATAAAGGTTGCTCCTACAAATACTTTGTGTCATGCAAACCCAGGGATTTCACTGGGGAAAAAGGGGCTATAGATTGCATGACATGGCTGGATGAGATGGACACAGTGGTGGATATCAGCGGGTGCGCTGATAGAGATGTGGTAAAGTTTGTATCTCAATCGTTCAAAGGTGAGGCCTTAGCCTGGTGGAGATCGTTGATTCAAGCTACTGGGAAGATCCCATTGTACAGCATGATATGGGATCAATTTGTTGCCCTCATCAGGGAGAACTACTGTCCTCAGCACGAGGTCGAAAAGATTGATTCGGATTTTCTGTCATTGGTAATGAAAAATCTGGATTGCCAAGCTTACCTTACGAGCTTTAATACCATGTCAAGATTGGTTCCGTATCTGGTAACCCCGGAACCCAAAAGAATAGCTCGTTTCATTGGGGGTTTAGCCCCAGAAATAAAGGCAAGCATGAAGGCCTCTCGGCCAACTACTTTCAGATCGGTAACTGATATATCTCTGTCCCTCACACTGGACGCGGTCAGACAGAGATCGCTGAGGAACACGGATGCCGAGAAAAGGAAACGTGAAGATGACAATTCACGAAGGTCAAACAAGAAGCACCGAGGAAACAATGACCACAAGAAAGGGTCTGATTCGAAGAAGGATGGGCATCAATCTGGAGATAAGCCCATGTGTAAGATCTGCAAGAAACAGCACTTCGGGAAGT